>OX336334.1:15180245-16380245 GCA_946902875.1 Nematopogon swammerdamellus
TGTACACCTCCTGACTCCATCATCAGACCCTCGTCACCAAGTGTATTGGTAGAAGTATGGGACACTCGTCCAAACCAAGCAAATGAGCCCAAACTCGAGGGGGTTACTAGTAACAGTTGAAGAGTTCCACTGTACACCTCCTGACTCCATCATCAGACCCTCGTTACCAAGTTAAAATTATCATAATATTGTATTGTCACGAGAACTCAATGTGTGTGCAAAGTTTCATAAAAATCGGTTCAGTAGAAGTAGTTGAAAAAGTTGTCGCAAGATTTGAAACAAAGATAGTAACAAACAAACAAATATACGGAGTCAAGCTAAATAAAACCGTTTAAAAACCGACTACAACCCCTGAAGTAGGTACCTTCGTTCGAACATAAAAATAATAATCGAAATCTGTTGAAATGGTATAGAATTATGCGCCCATTTTTAACCGACTACAAAATAATGATCAGGTTCTAAGGTATCCTCTTTCTAATAAAAAAAATCATCGTAATTGGTCCACGTGGTAAAGAATTATCGCTGAACAAATAGATATCGATGGCTGAACATACATAAAAAAATCCCACAATCCACGGATCTTCAAATCGCAGGGTAATAGCCTTTCCCCAGCGACATTAGTCCACCTTCAAGCTGCACTGGCACCTCCTCGGGAGTGAACTTGGCTGTGCCTGAGGCTTCGACTTCGGGCAGAGCCACCCAGTTCCGAAGCAATAAAAAAATCCGTAGAATTGACAAACTCCTCGTTTTTTTTAAGTCGGTTAAAACCGCGCCTCTATAATTTTTTATCCCGTTGTAAGTGTATGTATGACTGAAAATCGAGCAGGAAGCGGATCGAAGACAGATGCCCATCGCACCGCTGACGTCTCTTTCGATATGCCTATAAATTTCCAAGTCTTCAGGGAGTGTGTAATATTTGAAGGGGAATCTGTCAAGACGTCCGCGGCCGCGAGATATGAATGTTTGAGTAGGTGTTGGAGGGACGAGCCAGTCGGCGGGCAACACTGAGCGATGATTGATTGGTTCTCTTCGGAAACAATTCCTCGGCGTCGACGCAACGCGCGCGTTACGGCCAATGCCGCGGGATGGCTGCCGCCCCGCCGCCGGCTAAATAGATCAAAGTCACATGCCAGAATGCAAACCCTGCGTTCGTTCTAGCACGATGTAGGAAAGGTTCTAGCAAGTTATTTAAACAACTGTCAAAATTTTACAATTTGACTGTCGACATTTGACTGACGAAATTGCCATTAAATGTCAGAACGAGTGTCATTCTTTCTTAGTCAGAGAAGCTAACAATGTGAGCAAGAGGACAAGAGGGGCAGAAGTCGAATGAATGGTCGTTGCCTGCTCCCTTGAATCGAATCGAAAATATAATGAAAATATAAAAAGGTGAGGTATCGTTGACTGACTGTTGGCATTTCCAGATAATCGCGGACTTCTGTGAGACCAAAGAGAGAGAGGACATTGCGAATATTTCCATATAAACTTTTTGAGCTCAAGATTATAATACGCCATCTAGCTTTGAATAGCAAAAACATGATGTAATATAGAACACATAATTAGAACACATTTCATCTATCGGTCGATAGATGAAGCCAATAGTCTAATAGGACGAGAGCCAACGACCAAAATGATAGTTGATTTTATATGAGCGATAAAATCGTTAAATTTAATTTACTATTCCGTTTTGATCAATTGACCCAAATTCACTTGTAAAAATGATTTTGAGACTGTTTGAGCTATAATATTAGGTGCTGAAATTGAAAATGAAATTGCCGTTTCTACAAACTGACCACTTGTATGTCAGCCTCGATAGCTCAGTGGTGCAGACAGTCAACTGTCGCTATTGAATGTTAAGCAACGCTGGGTGCGGTCAGTACTTGGATGGGTGACCGCTGACCGTTGGAGGCTGACCGAGGTTCGGATTCCTCGTAAAACTGTAGGTCCCTTCCCTCCTAATCTTACTTGGTGGTAGGGTTTAATCCGCCCGGGTTGGTACCACCGCACTGAATGAAACTTCGGTCAAAACGGCTATGTAAATAGTTTGTGTTCTCCGACCAGTTCAGTGTAGCCGGCACGATCAAAGGGGGAAGCACTGACATGGCACCTAGTTCACCCGGTGCTATGGGCTGACATCACGGACGTTGTAGGTGATGTAGCCAACCGTGTCAGTTTCCATAAAAAAAATAAAAATAAAAATAAAACTTTGAAAGTGGCTACCTTTTTTTTGCGTAGGAATTCCAATTTCAAATATTTTCTGTTATAAAGGCAAATTATTCTTTTTTCCAAATCAGTTGTTCATTTGTTTTCCCACCGTTCGGGTTTTTTTACATCGCTGGTTCTGTGACCATGGAAAAATCTAAATTGCGCGTTATTTTCGAATATGAATCCCGTCGCAGCACCAACGCAGCACAGACGGCATGCAATATCATCGACGTGTATGGACCAGACAAGTGAACGTACTGACTGTGCGTTTTTGGTTTGATCGCTTCCGTTCTGGAAATTTTCATCTCAATGATGAGCCCCGTGGCCGACCGGAGACGAGAGTCGATAACAATGAATTTAAAGCCATAGTTGAAGCAGATTAATCACAAACCACGTCGGAATTAGCAGCAGCCTTCAATGTAAGTGATAAAACGATGCTGATTCATTTACGTCAAATTGGAAAGATAAAAAAGCTCGGAAATTGGTTACTGTATGAACTCACTGAAAAACAACAACAAAATCGCGTCGAAGCTTGTCTTAACTTTTTGAATAAGCACAGAAATGTGGGGATTCTGAGTCGGATTGTCACTTGTGATAAAAAGTGGATCCTGTATGACAATCGAAAACGTCCGTCACACTGGTTGGACACAGGGGAGGCAGCCAAACCATGTCCCAAACGCAAATTGAGTCAAAAGAAGTTGCTTGTCAGTGTATGGTGGACCTGTGCCGGGATTATTCATTACAGCTTCTTGCACGTCTGGTCAGTGATGGTGGCAGGGACCGCGGGTTCGAGGCTCGCAAAAGACGGAGAAATATATTTTGTATTTTCAACTATTGTATATGCCTCTCTATCGCGCTCTCGCTTGCACACACAGGTCTCTATCGCGCTCTCGCTTGCACACACAGGTTTAGATGGAACGTTACACTTCTTCGTGCGTGCAGCCGGTGTTCATCAATTTATAAGACGTGACATCATCACGTCAAAACAAATCCGACGAGGCAGTGAAAAACGCCTTTAAAGAGTTCATCGATTCCCATCCCCAGGATTTCTATAGTAGAGGCATCAATGAACTTCCAGTAAAATGGCAAAAGTGCATTGATAATAATGGCCAATACTTCGATTAAACAAATATATATTTTTCATAAAAAAATTTTTTTTATTTTTTCTATATAGGTAAAACGGCAATTTCATAGGCAAGGACCTAATATTTGTTTTGCCTCATTTGGCATTTTTGTAAAGGTTGGTACGCGCACCGCTACTGACGTCTGAAAAACATGTTCTGGTTATCTTAGATCGGTAATTCAGCAACATTCCGAAAATCAAACGGAATACCATGACAGGGTTCGGTCAAATTGGTTGCCATTTTAAAAAAATACTGTCAGGAGACGCTACACGAAAAACATTTAGTATCGGGTTGAGGACAATTGAACGAAATACTATAAGACAAAAATATTGGTTGTGGGATCTCGTACTATAATAGTAGTAAAGCTACTGTATAACAGAGGGCGCTTTTTATTTTTTCAATATGGCCTAGTTGATCGTTGTTCTAGAATAATCTATGGAAATTATGTATTATATTCAAATATTGAATATATATACACAATACTTATAAAAATAAACTGATTACATGTTCAGTCGTATTTTTATATCGAGATTTGCAATACCGCAATGCGCAACTCGGCATATTTTCTTAGATTTTCTTCTTTCTCTAGCACACGAATACGACCTCACATGCGGACTGCTGGCGCTAGACTGAACGACTTTGTACCACTAGGATCTAAGTAGTAGATTACGATTTTGTTCTTGTTGTCCGGTATATATGGAAGAGGGTGGGTTTAATGTCTTTGTGTGAGACACTTCATACAACCCGAAACCTAGGACTCCTAGGAATATAGTCTACGTCAGCAATACAAATGTACCTATACCGCCACTTAAATTTCCGCTATAATTCACACTGAAGGAATGTCGCAATTCCATATTAAATATTTTCATTTCAATATAAAGTTGAAAAGTAATTACGAAAACTCAACTCGTAGAGTTGACACTTTAGTCCCGAGCGGAACAAACTCTCGAGCAGCGCGCCGACAGTTTTAATATTTGTGTAGAAGAAAAAATTCATTCCCCTTCAAATGGGTATTGCCTAACCAAATCAGGATGTTTTGCTGTTTTTTTTTTTTTTTTTTTTTTATGGAAACTGACACGATTGGCTACATCACCTACAACATCCGTGATGCCAGCCCATAACACCGGGTGAACTAGGTGCCATGTCAGTGCTTCCCCCTTTGATCGTGCCGGCTACACTGAACTGGTCGGAAAACACAAACTATTTATACAGCCGTTTAGACCGACGTTTCATTCAGTGCGGTGGTACCAACCCGGGCGGGTTAAACCCTACCACCAAGTAAGATTAGGAGGGAAGGGACCTACAGTTTTACGAGGAATCCGAACCTCGGTCAGCCTCCAACGGTCAGCGGTCACCCATCCAAGTACTGACCGCGCCCAGCGTTGCTTAACATTCAATAGCGACAGTTGACTGTCTGCACCAATGAGCTAACGAGGCTGACAATCGAGCATTATCGAGAATTATCGAGCAAGAATGTAGTACTTAATACAATTTTGTTAATTTAATTAATATAATTAATATAATGTATTTGTCCTAAATCTTGGAGGAATGCTAATGGAAATGTTCTCAAGAAAATATTGTGAATTGAATAATCGAAGTCGAGGATGTAGCCGGTCTTCTTTTTAACCGACTTCCAAAAAAGGAGGAGGTTCTCAATTCGTCTGTATGTTTTTATTTTTTTTTTTATTTTTTTTTTATGTTTGTTACGCGATTTCTCCGTCAATTGAGGGCCGATTTAGAAAATTCTTTTTTTGTTTGGTAGGTCATACTTCAGAGGTGGTCCCATTTCAATTTTATCGAAATTGGTTCAGTGGTTTTCGAAAAATCAACATAGTACTATGGTGTGTGGTTACCATCAGCAAAACTTTTGTGATGTGGACTTATTCAGCAATTTTGCAGTATGAGTATGACACATATGGCGAATAATTCTGTGCCACTTCAATCGATTTCGATTATTCGATTTCGATTATTCTTTTTTATGTAATATTACTAATAATATTACTAAAAAGAATGAAATAAAAACTGTTTTAAAAAATATAAAAGCGATTTCCAAAAAACAAAAAAAAAAGAACTAAAAAGTATTAAATCCAAAAAACAAAATTAAATACCTCATATTTTGAAATTTTCTCTGTCCTATTGAAATACATGAATCGATATACTAGTGATACATATTGGGACCCTTGTTTCATGAATATTCTAAATTTGAATTTTTTTATTTTTTCCGACCGGTCAGGTGCGCTTAATTTATTATGGTACGAGTACCATCGAGCTGGTCTGATGATGGAGACAGAAGGTGGCCATAGGAACTCCTAAACAACACATGATAAACCCATCGTGTTTGGGCTCGTTTCATTTGTCTTCACGAGCAATTTACCTTAGACCTAAGAGGTTCTCAATTCGACGGTATGTTTTCTTTTTTTGGATGTTTGTTGCACGATTACACCGTCAATTGTGGGCCGATTTTGAAATATTTTTTTTTTTTATTTGAAAGGTATCCCCTTTCAAATAAAAAAAAATTGGTAAAAAAACTTTTAAGTTAAACGGTTTTATTAAAAAAAAAACAGCTGTATAAAAAACTAGAAAATAATAAGGACCCAAGCCTGGGCCTTCTTAAGATTTTACGTCTGGGTAAGAAATCGTGCAATACTAGCGTGCTGTCTTCTCATGTCGGATGCCAAAGGGCACATTGTGTCGTTGCGTCAGCGGATTAAGTAATAAATTGAGACTTTTAACAGACTAATATAAAAACGTGGGGCGCATGTTATTTATTACGCGTATTATACGCCCCACGTTTTTATATTAGTCTGTTAAAAGTCTCAATTTATTACTTAATCCGCTGACGCAGCGACACAATGTGCCCTTTGGCATCCTACATGAGAAGACAGCACGCTAGTATTGCACGATTTCTTACCCAGACGTAAAATCTTAAGAAGGCCCAGGCTTGTGTCCTTATTATTTTCTAGTTTTTTATACAGCTGTTTTTTTTCTAGTTTTTTTTTAATAAAACCGTTTAACTTAAAAGTTTTTTTACCAATTTTTTTATTTACTCGTTTTTAGTTTGATTTTTGGCTCGTATCATTCATTACGCAAACTCGTCATCCTTTCCAACTCTCTCATTGCATCTTTGTTACTCGGTTTCTTACCTGTCAATTTCTCACAATCAAGCTCCTCAATACATAGCCCTTCTATAGACTTTACGCGACTCAATGCAACATACGCTTGACCCTCCTCAAATAGTCTGGAGCCCAAATACACGACAGCATGGTCAACAGTACTGCCCTGCATTTTATGGACAGTGCAGGCCCATGACAAAATTATCGGTAACATCCGTCTCTCAGCTGTTTCATAATTAAACTTTGCTGGAAACTGTATGGCTTTAGGATGGATAAGATGTCCGCCGTCCCTTTCAAAATCAATTTGAACAGATGGTATGTCTGTTTCATACATTTTCGTTCGACAAGTATGGGACGCTCGTCCAAACAAACCAAATGAGCCCAAACTCGAGGGGGTTACTAGTAACGGTTGAAGAGTTCCACTGTACACCTCCTGACTCCATCATCAGACCCTCGTCACCAAGTGTGTTGGTAGAAGTATGCGACACTCGTCCAAGCCAACCATAAAAACCAAAACTCGAGGGGGTTACTAGTAATGGTTGAAGAGTTCCACTGTACACCTCCTGACTCCATCATCAGACCCTCGTCACCAAGTGTATTGGTAGAAGTATGGGAAACTCGTTCAAACAAACTAAATGAGCCCAAACTCGAGGGGGTTACTAGGAAAGGTTGAATAGTTCCACTATACACCTCCTGACTCCATCATCAGACCCTCGTCACCAAGTGTATTGGTAGAAGTATGGGACACTCGTCCAAACCAACCAAATGAGCCCAAACTCGAGGGGGTTACTAGTAACGGTTGAAGAGTTCCACTGTACACCTCCTGACTCCGTCATCAGACCCTCGTCACCAAGAGTATTGGTAAAAGTATGGGACACTCATTCAAACCAACCAAATGAGCCCAAATTCGAGGGGGTTACTAGTAACGGTTGAAGAGTTCCACTGTCCACCTCCTGACTCCATCATCAGACCCTCGTCACCAAGTGTATTGATAGAAGTATAGGACACTCGTCCAAACAAACCATTGAGCCCAAACTCGAGGGGGTTACTAGTAACGGTTGAAGAGTTCCACTGTACACCTCCTGACTCCATCATCAGACCCTCGTCACCAAGTGTATTGGTAGAAGTATGGGACACTCGTCCAAACCAAGCAAATGAGCCCAAACTCGAGGGGGTTACTAGTAACAGTTGAAGAGTTCCGCTGTACACCTCCTGACTCCATCATCAGACCCTCGTCACCAAGTGTATTGGTAGAACTATGGGACACTCGTTCAAACCAACCAAATGAGCCCAAACTCGAGGGGGTTACTAGTAACGGTTGAAGAGTTCCACTGTCCACCTCCTGACTCCATCATCAGACCCTCGTTACCAAGTTGAAATTATCATAATATTGTATTGTCACGAGAACTCAATGTGTGTGCAAAGTTTCATAAAAATCGGTTCAGTAGAAGTAGTTGAAAAAGTTGTCGCAAGATTTGAAACAAAGATAGTAACAAACAAACAAATATACGGAGTCAAGCTAAATAAAACCGTTTAATAATAATAATAAAAAAAAACCCTGAGGTTTTTGAAGTGAAAAATTCTTTAGCGGCGCTTGGCACTTTTTTAGGTGGGTAAAAACTCGCGACATCGCGACATCGCGTCAGCGTCATTTTTAAAATGAAACCTTAAGTCATTGCATTAAGGGTTAAGTTAGAGTGGCAAGGGATCTGCCGGCACTTCCGGAGTGCAACTGTTAAGTAGGGTTCGGTAACACGTTTATGTCTGTCCATTCTACTAAGTTCTGCAAAATGAATGTAGGGTTCCGTAACAAATGCATGTCTGTCCGTTGTACTAAATTTAACATTTATTTCCAAATGAATGTAGGGTTCCGTAACAAATGCATGTCTGTCCGTTCTACTAAATTTTACAATTTTCAACCAAGGTCCTCCGACGGTTATTTTATAATAAAAGTAGGGTTCCGTAACACGGTTATGTCTGTCCATTCTACTAAGTTCTGCAAAATGAATGTAGGGTTCCGTAACAAATGCATGTCTGTCCGTTCTACAAAATTTAACGTTTATTTCAAAACGAATTTAGGGTTCCGTAACAAATGCATGTCTGTCCGTTCTACTAAATTTTACAATTTTCAACCAAGGTCCTCCGACGGTTATTTTATAATAAAAGTAGGGTTCCGTAACACGTTTATGTCTGTCCATTCTACTAAGTTCTGCAAAATGAATGTAGAGTTCCGTAACAAATGCATGTCTGTCCGTTCTACTAAATTTAACATTATTTTTTTTTTTAGCAATGTTACGGTGTTGTTTTTTTTTATGCAATCTGACACGGTTGGCTACATCACCTACAACGTCCGTGACGTCAGCCCATAACACCGGGTGAACTAAGTGCCATGTCAGTGCTTCCCCCTTTGATCGTGCTGACTACACTGAAATGGTCGGAAAACACAAACTATTTACATAGCTGTTTCGAATGACGTTTCATTCAGTGCGGTGGTACCAACCCGGGCGGGTTAAACCCTACCACCAAGTAAGATTAGGAGGGAAGGGACCTACAGTTTTACGAGGAATCCGAACCTCGGTCAGCCTCCAACGGTCAGCGGTCACCCATCCAAGAACTAACCGCACCCAGCGTTGCTTAACATTCAATAGCGACAGTTGACTGTCTGCACCACTCAGCTATAGAGGCTGACGTGGTCCTATTTTAATTCGGTCAAGATCGGATCGGAAAGCGAGGCGGAATCGCGAGGCCGAAGGCCGAGCGATTCCGCCGAGTACATTAATAGCAAAAAATTACTAAAAAAAACTGTGAAATAAAAAAAAAGTTTTAAAAAACATAAAACCGACTTCCTAAAAAAAGTAGAACTAAAAAACTATTTAAAATAAAAATATAAAAACCGCCTTCAAAAATATATGAAATAAAAACCTAAAAAAAACGAACCCTAGAGTTGAAGGCGGTGCTAAAAAGGCTACACAAATCACAAAGGATATCATCCACTCATGTTTTCTTTCATGCATCATTTTTGCTTGCTTTAGCACCGCCTTCCTAAACTAAAATAGTTTTTTAGTTCTACTTTTTTTTTCTCACATCGACATTCTCTCCGCCGCGCCGCGCGCCGCCGCGCGCCGCCGCGCGCCGCCGCCGCGCCCGCGCGCCCGCCCGGCCCGAGCCCGCCTTCTCGGCGACGTTGAGTGATGTGGTTGGGTTAGGAGGAGGGCGGCGGCGCGGTGTGGGCGGGCGGAGGATAGCGATGAACATTGTATAATGACAATCTTCCCGGATTTTTATGGGATACTTGGCTTTGAGAATATTTTCGACATTAATATGTCGAAACTGGTTAGGGCACCGTCTGAGTCGATGGGTTGGGGTAACTTTTCCAAACTCTCTCGCACATATTTTTTTATTGAAGGGTTAATGTGTATCTTCAAAACAATAATAATAACATTTGCATACATATTGAACAAGTTCCGGCAAAATTAATGTATTTTTAACAAAATTGTATTTACCATCCTCTTCCTAGAATATAGACCCAGACGATCCGTCCGAGAATGTAATAGATAAATTTAGTTTTCATCACTTTGCTTGAGGAGGGAAGCTCGCTACACTTGAGCGGTTTATAATCAAAGCCTAACTTGACTTTGCCTCAATGTTCAATTCTGGCAAGTTTTGGAGATCGTAGGTAATGGCCCGTTCAAGTGAATAATTGGCATGAATTTATCACATTCTCCAACCGTCATCGAATACTTTGCATACACTGGCAGTTAGAAACATACATACCTACGATTTTATACATTTTGGAAAGATGATCTATAAGTCAATTTTTTTACTGTGATTATTCTGATTACAAAAGAATCCCATTACAATTTAGTTTTTATCTGAATATCTAAACTATTATGTATAGGGGTAGCTAACGTGACCAATTCCCTAATAAATAATAATAATACAATATTCAAGCGCGGACTTTATTACCTCAGGCGATTTCTCCCAGTCAAGCCGGTGGACCTAGTATGTCCCTCCGTCCATATACTAACTAACTAACTATACTAATATGTTCGAATGCACTAATGGGTATACCTACATTATCGAAATTACGAGCTAAAGCAAGTCATACATACTGAACACATTGCATGTCCAACGTTTATGGAACACGTGTGATCTAAGTAGAATAAAAAATCACGTCATCGGATTCCGTTTATCGATCGCAATCCGAGCCTCTAAGCCGGTGCCTCGGCCCGCCCCCGCGCCGCCCCCGCGCCGCCCCACTGCCGCCGCTAATCCTGTGCGGTGACAAGTGTGCTAATGGGCGAACACAACACGGCCACCGGATAGTTACGACACGGCCGTACACCTGCCCGACTATAGCTAAATACCTCTTTACATATTCATATCGCTAACGATCGGGACAGACGCTGCCAAGAGCGGAGCCAATGATACGCCACATACACCCTCGCACACCCCCGCAACCCTCTCAACCCCGCACTCGAGCCAAACTGCCGAGCGGCCGCCGCCGCCGCCGCGCCGCGCCCGGCCGGCCGCCACCGCGGTCTGTGGGTAGGCAGAGCGAGGAGACTGGAGAACTAGCCGCTATGTGGTGACTGTCTTGAGTTGTGAGACGAACAGAGTTACAAACCGTATACAGTAACATAGACGGAGGTTACACGTTAGGTTAGGCATCAGTTCAGTCCATCAGTCTGGTTAAACCATGGTCCAGATCCAGACTGACCGTTTAATCTACTTTGATGGATGGATGGTTTGGACTGATGGACCAGACTGATGGATTTTAAAATATTTTGATACTAGACTGATGACAGACTGATAGTGCGAATGCATTTTACGTCTGGCGTCAGTCTGGCATCAATCTGGTCGTGACCAAGGTCACGGACTGAACTGATGCCAAACCTAGCGTGTAACCTCCGTCATAGAGCGTAAACACATTGCTTCGTACGCTCAATTCAGTAAAGTCGTTCTCCAACGACGTTCTCCAGCTCGGGCGAGCGTACTCGATAGTATTTACAGACAAATGTTGTCGTCTTCTTACTGCCTAAAGAAGTTAAATTTTTAGGTTATCGTAGAAAATGTGTTCATACTGCTAAGTAGTATTTTTTTCTAATCTGTGATACTGGGTAAAATAGAAACTCGTTTGTGTACATTTTTTTAATTCTTCTTTTTTATGGAACCTGACATCTACATCACCTACTACAGCCGTTAGGTCGGCCCATAACACCTTGGTGAACTAGACGAAAAACAAATGGAAAACGGCAAATTTTCGATACAACAAAGAAGTATTTTTTTGTATAGTTTCTCCCTCCCATCGACCCCTCGACCCCTCGACCCCTTGACCCCCTGACAAATATTATGAATTTTCGCGGTGACGATGACGGAAACCTAAAGATTTTTCTGAGTTTACTCCCCCTTTTCAAACCGCGCCTAATGAAATTCAATTTATTTCTTAAAGAAGTATATCTTCAAAAATATCTTCACTTTCAACTTGATTA
This sequence comes from Nematopogon swammerdamellus, assembly GCA_946902875.1. NCBI lineage: Eukaryota > Metazoa > Arthropoda > Insecta > Lepidoptera > Adelidae > Nematopogon > Nematopogon swammerdamellus. Next base: position 15,192,180 of record OX336334.1, read on the forward strand.
TTATGTGGTCTCTATTAATTATAGTTGAGGACGCCTGCCTTTGCTTTCCTCGGAGATTTTGTTGCCTCCGGAATATTTATAAACATTTCAAGTTTTAAGAAGACCGTTCAAGCCATTAAGAAGCCACAGGTTGTGAAAGATAGACAGACGGGCGGGCAGACCCTGACCGATTGTATAAGGGTTCCCGCCAGCGTCGGTAGCTACGGAACCCTATAAAGAACGATATCGTGCAAAGAAAAGTAATAGAGCGTGTAGGTACGGGCGAGTGGAAGTAAGAGTACAACTTTAACGCATGTATGTATTACCTTTTTTTTTCACAACAGAGTAAAAATATTGAAATCCTTCGTATCCCTCACGACATCTATCGGTGACCGTTTTCACACCTTTCGGCTTATTAGGTTTCGTTCGTTAAATACGAAACCTATTACTAAGCCTACGCCGTCTGTCTGTCTGTCTGTCCGTCCGTCCGTCTGCCTGTCTGTCCGAGGGCTGTATCTCTTGAACCGTAATAGGTAGCCCGTTGAAATTTTCACAGAATATGTATTATTATGGCGGACATAACAACAAATAATAAAAAAATAAGGGGCTCCCATACAAGAAACGTGTTTTTTTTTCAATGTTTTTTTTGTGGTGCGGAAACCTCGATGCGCCAGTCCGACTCGCACTTGGCCGGTTTTTTAGTTAAAATGTTAGTTGAATGATCTCATGATGGAGCTCTTCCACATTTTATGAAAATTGTACCATAATTTTTTAACGTTTTGCTTTTTTTATCATTTGTTGGCAAATGCGCTACAATAACGCATGCTCTGTGAAAAGATGAATCAACCGGCTACAGCCCTCGGACAGACAGACAGATAGACGGCGTAGGCTTAGTAATAGGCTTACCTCAATTCTGCCTTCATACTGCCGAGTATAGTGGAAGATAATGAATGCCGTAGCTTTTGTCCAATGTATGATGTATGATTTACTTGAGCGCAATAAACTACTTACTCTATTAATATTGTCACAGGCAGTAAAAATCAATTACATTTAAAAATTTAGCCTAGCTTCTACTACTGCACAATTTCTAGGTAGGTCCCTACCTACCTATTTAAATCCTCGCAGAACTCAACTACGCTGACGTCGGCTACTCCAATATCAACCGTAAGCTGTGACGCGGCTTAAGGTAGCATGATATGATAAGGCTTCGTAGACACCGGTCGCTTTACTATTGAATAGTGTAAAGGTAAAGGTATAAGGTGTATTATTTATCTATCAATACTAATAACAAACCTGTAAGGGATGGTCATGGTGTAAGTTACTTTGTTTTATGAGATACTCCGTTCGTAGACTCTATGTATGATACTAAAACTAAATTTGTTGTATGTATGTATGTATGTATGTTCCTCCAGAACTCTTAAACCGATTCGAATTCGATGAAACTAATAAATTATTTGTACGCTACCCGTATGATATATGCAGCCTTTTACTATACGGGACTTAGGTAGGATAGACTAAATTAAATTCAGTTCCGGTTACGCTAAGATGTGGCTCTCATAAAAACCAAAATTGTTCCGCGCGCCGAAATAAAGGTACGGTAGCGGGCTTACTTACTTTCTTCTTTTTAAATACGAATTTCACGAGGGCGAAGCCGCGGGCAAAAGCTAGTAGTTTTATATGTGCATGGAATCACATAACTTTAGTCAGTAAAAGATTTTAGCTAGAAATATTACGTTTACTGAAAATAAATTAGAATTTCATAAATCCTTATTTAAAATTGTTCATTATTATCAACAAAATAAGAAAAGATACAACCATTATTTAAAAATTTAAATTTTTTATTAAAAAAAATTGAAATTACTGCCACCAATGCTTATGGTCCTTAAGTCTACGCGGCGCGTCGTCTTGGAGGCGTACGTTTTATGGTGCACGTTGAGGCATTATTTTGAAAAATGGCGTCTCTACAATGTTCACGCTACGCTTAGTACGACCGCTTACACCATTAACAAGGAGCTTTTCATATTTCGTCTCATCCAGTGAGCTATAAAAAGTACTCTTGGCTACGAAGCTAGCTTCGGCGACGTAAAATGTTGGCGGGCGCTAAAGAATTATCCAGAAACGGCATTTCTGGGTAATTCTAATTCGGCAATTGCATAAATATTATCTCACAAAATTTTACCGGCATGCACTCCCAACAGCAGACAAAAGATACGTGATAAATACTTAACGTAAGTACACATATTTTAGCAATAGCAATAAAAATACACATTTATTGAAATATTTCGCCCCGATGTCGTCAGTGGCGTCTTCAGTCAAGTGAAAAATGATTTGACTGAAGACGCCACCGACGACATCGGGGCGAAATATTTCTATAAATATGCTTTTTTATTGCTATTACTAAAATATGTGTACTTACATAAAAAATAAAGCAACAAAAAGTTGTTAGTATTTAATTATAAAAAATATATATTTATAAAGTGTAAGTGATATACTTAAATAATATATATCCTTCCTCCTTACCTATAATAAAATCCAACGTCTGCTTTCTGTCTGAGTGAGTGTCTGAGTGTCTGAGTGTATGTCTGTCTGTCCGCTTATAACTCGAGAACCACTGAACCGATTTTAATAAAACAAAATTCTACGGATAGCTTGATTCTTCCCATCAACTATAGACTACTTACTATCACGCTAAATGGCTTATGAGGTTAGCAGTGAAGTGAAATATGAGAGCGGGCAGAGCCGCGGGCACAGCTAGTATTACATATATTAGGAACTACAGGCTGTGGCAGACAGACAGACGGGCGGACATACCTTGATCGATTTGATAAGGATCTCTGCCAGCTACGGTGGCTACGGAACCTTAAAAAGAACGATATCGTGCAAAGAAAAATATGAGCGCGCGTGGTTTTTTTTTATGTAATCCGGTATGAGTGGCTGATTTGGAGGGGCCAAAGCGCATGCTCCGACCAGCCAATATCACCCCCGAGAAGGTAGATGCCATACCGAAGACTTCCCTGGATTGCTGGCTATACTGGACTAGAGGTGAACACAGGCGAGGCTGCTATGCGGACATCTTATATCCAGTACGGCGGTACCAACCCAGTCGGCTACAATTTGAGCCTACCACCTATAGTAAGGGGCAAGGGAAGGGACCTACAATTTTACACCGGTTTGAACGGTGAAGCAGCAGGTGTAGGTATGCACGTAAATTTTTTCGTCAGAAGAAACTCATTGGTACACCGAACGGATTCGAACCTCGGACCTCTCGTATGAGAAGCCGATGCCCAAACCACTCGGCCACCCGCCGCTAAACGGGTACGCGCGAATAGTTGATAAAGTACGACGTCCCCAATCCCGATTAATCTTCCTAATTGACGGCACATTAGCCGCGTCAAATGCCCGACGCAGGATGTCATTCAAAGTGTCGTGCCGAGAGTGCCGATCTGCACTTCTGCTGCAACTTAGGCGGTGAATGCCGTTCGACTCTATTTGGGCTCCGCAGATGCACTTATTTATGTGCTTGGACAATGTTACAACCGAGTCTCAACGCTATGCAGATTCTCAGAGTATTGTTGTGCAATAGTGAGCCAATATTGGTAGACGGGATTATATGAAGCCAGACGCCTGACTATTTTACGCACACTGCCTTGAACCTATGTAGCTTCATCAACCATAGAATTGAAGGTCAGGTTTGATACTATCCATTGTACATTTAATAGGTCCCAGTTCTTTTGGACGTGTGGAAAAGGCGGAAATGAAGTGCCCGGACAGAACATGTCCCACGCATCTTCGGCGCCCGACACATGACTGATCTTGGATATGACTGCAGGAAATGGCAACATGTTAGAGACTAGACCCAAGACGCCATGAGTGGCCCCAAGAACGTGGAAAGGGCGATGTCCGACACACCCCTAATGCCGAGCCCGCCGAATTTTATTGGCACAGTTACCTGTATTCATGGTTTTTCATTTCAATTTCCAAAGTCTGACTGCGCACTCGTACAAATTTGATGAGAGCAAAGCAGCGGTGACGGGACCCTCGGCACGTGAACATGGTTCAATTGACAGACTTTTTAAACTTGTGTATGTTTTAATATATTTTTATTTGATTTGATCTATCTATACGAGAACCTGTATTATATTTAGATATACTTGTAAATAATTGTATCAGAGATTAACATAATAGTTCTCCATTCGAATAAACAAAGCGGAAAATCTTTAACGACCTATACGCCGACCTACTCATATTTGGCAGCGGAGCGGCCCGCGTCGCGATTCTATGATCAATTGATCACTTATAAGTCGAGAACTACTGAATCAATTCACGTAGAGTTTTCACTGACGTATTCAAGCACACGTAAGGCAGGTTTTTCGCCAGTGAAGCCAGGGACAACTAGTATAATATACTAGTATAATATACTAGTTGTCCCTATAATATTATATTTTGTAATTTAGTTTTTGTGCACTTTCTTTGTCCTCCTCGACAAATTGCCCCTTCTATGTAAGTATCTAATTCAACGCTGGCGCAGACGAAAGCACTTAACCTCTAGTGACGCGCGCATGTGTATTATTTTCGAGTGTAATTATGAAAAGCTCTGGAGTTCGCTGTTCGTAGGGTCGATGCAGGTTCACAGTAATAATATGAGTACCTATGAACCGCAGAGAGCTCGCCGCAGGGGCGAGTGGGCGCTCGACGTTTCGAGAACCGACCGGCTGGAAGCGCGCCTGTTGCCGAGAGTAGCTTGTTAAATTCTTCTGGAAATTAATCCACCTCACTGTAACTCTATGTGAAATACGACGCAGAGTTCTTTGAAACAAAGCAAACATTAAATATTTTTTGTTTCATCATTTTAGTGTTCCGAACCAAGAAGAAAAAAGAAACAGAATATTTATGGCCTCATTCTGGTGTCTATCCGTCTGTTAAAAGATCTCAGAGCCAAGCGGTACAGGCTAAATATTTTATTTGTTTGTCATTTAATATGGCCAAAATGCTGTGGTTTATTAGAAATTACATTAATATCCCTATTACTAAGACAGTAGTACTACATACTACACATACTAAGTACATACAGACAATCTGTAAAGACGCGCCGATGCGCCGTCGTCGATTCTGTGTTTCGACTCGACCCTGATCGCTCTTTAAATAATGACCTGACATGGTTTATAACATCGCCTGCTACAATAACCTTGTGATACCAATCCGTATTACTGTCAAAAATAAGTGCCATGCAAGCTATTACAATTACAGTTACACAGTACCTACTTAGATACAACAAAAATAAAATGAAATGTTGCACAGTAAGTACTCCCAATTAGCAAATTGTAATTGTACTTCGACGCTGCAATGCAAGGGAGTGAAGCCGAGCACGAATAATAATATTATACTTTGGTGCAGAACCATGAAGAATAGTTGTTCATTACTCGACTACAAGACACAAAGAGGGAAATAAGTGTTTGTGGTGTGTGCGCGAGCGGAACTGAGTAAATTGTTTCTTATTATATTCATTAGACGAACAGTCTTCCGTTACTTAGAGGATTTCAAATGTTTAATAAAAGTGTACAGATGCTTATCTTTAGGCACTGCAACACTGCAACACACAACACTGCAAAACATAAGAGTCAAAATAATGAAGTAAATTGCAGGTTCGAAATTCGACAGGCGCGAGCTAGTAATTTACCCCCGACGCAAAAAGAGGGGGTGTTATTATAAGTTAAACGTGTGTGTGTATGTATGTATGGGTGTGTCTAACTGTGGCATCGTAGCTCCCATACGGATGAACTTATTTGGACGCGGTTTTTTTATTAGAAAGCTGGTTTAATGGTTCTTAGCTATGTTTAATTTAGTAATAAAAAAATGTATTATCTCAAAAGTGGACCAATTTGCATTCAGTAAAAAAACTTGAAATAAAAGTTAAATTACAAATTAAAACAAACCCCGATCCTTAAAGAGTCCAAAATAATTTCTGTTTACTTAAAGGAGTCGGGGGACCGCTAAGTAAATAAAATATAAAAACTCAATGCGGGAATTTACTTAGCGGTCTTCCGACTTCTTTAAGTAAGTAAACGGAAATGTTTTGGACTTTTTAAGGGTCGGGGTTTTTTTAATTAGTAATTTAAGCGAAAGCTTTAGTGCAGAACCTGCATTTCAGCTAAAAAAAAAACAATGAAGAATACAAAGTTTTAATGATTAAGCAATTATTGTTAAATTTGATTTCATACTTCGTTTGCCAAGTTCAATATTATAAATTATAACTTTGGCAGCGCAATGAAAAGGATTTTACACAGATAACGCTAATTAAAAGAATGAAGCAATTTGTAATTCAAATTAAGATTTACTGTTTTGTTCTAATTTCTGAATGCTCTGGACTCTAAATAAGTACCTACACCAGAAATCTGATAAAACTTAATTACGAAATCCATTAGCGAGCACTTGGGTAAGCTGCGAGGACATTATTACTTTTTTCTTCTTCTACAACGTCCACTAGAGTAATCTATGCCAAGAAAATCTTCATTCTAGCTCTACTTTGTATGTAGTTTTATTTAGTTATACTTCTGTATATATACAGGGTGTCCCAGAAACCGACGATAATCCTTTAACAGGAGATAGGGCTGCTATTTACCTCTCAGAATATCTAATTTTAGGTTTAGTAAAAATGGCTTAGTTTTTGAGATATTGTCATTTTTGTAAAAATCCAAAATTTTCTCCCTCAGCTCATTTTTTTAAATGCCACAAGTACAAATGTAAGATTTTCTTAAATCTAGTTTTTTTCAAATATTCCTGAAAAGTAAGGCTTTCACAGGGTATAATTTATTTTTTCATGTTTAATCCTGTTTCGCTGAAAAACGACTTAAGAGCCACATGTTAAAAAAATTTCAGCCTCATCCCTTGAGTTTGGCCCTTCGCGGTGAAAAAAAAAAATTACTACACTAAAGTGGCATTATGCAACAAAAATACGCCCATCTAATGTAGTTTTTAAAATGGTACATCACTTACCGATATGCCCAATAATTTATGAGATATTATTATTTTACTGCAAAAAGACCTCGGAATTTGATAACTGTTCTACCAACTACGAATTGGAATAAAATAAACACTTGAAGTAATTGCTCTTTATTAACCTGTTAAAGTAGATGTTCAAATTGTTTACAACCTGCAAAAATGCTAGCTCGACATCTTCTCACAAATGCCCGGTTGATACGTCGAGCAAGTTACTCGATGCAAGTGCAGATACGTCCACCTATGCTATGTAGTTTGTGTTTTCCGTCCAGTTGAGTGTAGCCGGCACAACCGAAGGGAAGCACTGACGTGGCACCAAGTTCACCCGGTGTTATGGGCTGACATCACGGATGTTGTAGGTGATGTAGCCAACCATGTAAGTTTACATAAAAAAAACCTGAGCTACTGCCGTAATTCTTTCTTTGAGCTCTATCAAGTTTTCCACCGGTTTCCCGTAAACTTTTTCTTTTAAATAGCCCCAATAATAAAAATCTAACGGATTTAAATCCGGTGATCTAGACGTCCGGTCTATCTATGGGGATGCAAGTGGCTGGGAGGCCACAAGACGTCCGTTGAATTGTAGAGACATTAAACGGGCGAATTATCTTGAGTTTCTGCAACAGGAGCTTCAGAGCCTTTTAGAAGATGTACCATTGGTCATACGGAGGTGGTTGCAAAATGATGGCTGCCCAGCCCATTACGCTAGAGAAGTGCGTAATTTTTTAGACCAAGCATATCCCCACAGATGGATCGGACGTCTAGGTCACCGGATTTAAATCCGTTAGATTTTTATTATTGGGGCTATTTAAAAGAAAAAGTTTACGGGAAACCGGTGGAAAACTTGATAGAGCTCAAAGAAAGAATTACGGCAGTAGCTCAGGTTTTTTTAATGTAAACTTACATGGTTGGCTACATCACCTACAACATCCGTGATGTCAGCCCATAACACCGGGTGAACTTGGTGCCACGTCAGTGCTTCCCTTCGGTTGTGCCGACTATAGTCAACTGAACGGAAAACACGAACTATTTACATAGCATAGGTGCACGTATCTGCACTTGCATCGAGTACTTGCTCGACGTATCAACCGGGCATTTGTGAGAAGATGTCGAGCTAGCATTTTTGCAGGTTGTAAACAATTTGAACATCTACTTTAACAGGTTAATAAAGAGCAATTACTTCAAGTGTTTATTTTATTCCAATTCGTAGTTGGTAGAACAGTTATCAAATTCCGAGGTCTTTTTGCAGTAAAATAATAATATCTCATAAATTATTGGGCAAATCGGTAAGTGATGTACTATTTTAAAAACTACATTAGATGGGCGTATTTTTGTTGCATAATGCCACTTTAGTGTAGTAATTTTTTTTTTCACCGCGAAGGGCCAAACTCAAGGCATGAGGCTGAAATTTTTTTAACATGTGGCTCTTAAGTCGTTTTTCAGCGAAACAGGATTAAACACGAAACAATAAATTATACCGTGTGAAAGCCTTACTTTTCAGGAATATTTGACAAAAACTAGATTTAAGAAAATTTTACATTTGTACTTGTGGCATTTAAAAAAATTAGCTGAGGGAGAAAATTTTGGATTTTTACAAAAATGACAATATCTCAAAAACTAAGCCATTTTTACTAAACGTAAAACTAGATATTCTGAGAGGTAATTAGCAGCCCTATCTCCTGTTAAAGGATTATCGTCGGTTTCTGGGACACCCTGTATACAGGGTGTTAAAACGGCGAGTACATTAATTTCGCCAGCGCAATCCTCATGTTTTTCCTAGACAAAAAAGCAAATGAAGTTTTTCTCTAAAGTGTCTAGTTTTCGAGATATGAATTTTTGAAATGTATGTTTTCGTCTAATGTAATTTAACGCGTTGTTGCCGCTCCGCACCCTCCGCCTGCCGACCTCCAGTCCTCCAATCACAAAGATAACCCCCGCCCCTCCCGCCAATACCTCCGTCCGAGGCGCTCACGTCTCACCGCTCTTCCCCCCTCCGTGCCGCCCTGTTTTCATAAGATCATTTTTACACTAAAATAATCAATTAGTTTGTATGAAAACTGTAACTTTTTATTTAAAGGGAATTCAGAAAAAAGTTGTTTGACTTTTTTGTTACTCTTGATCCCAGTAATCATTTCCTAAATTTAATGTACTCGCCGTTTTTACACCCTGTATAATGTATATATACATATATGTATATAATATAAATCTTGTATCATGATTAATATGTTTTGTTGCACCTATCTACCTATGTATCAATATTAGTGAAAATGCACGTTTTGGGTTTTATATGTACCTAGAGATCTGTACAGATTCTTCGAGCATTTTTGGGGCTGGAGTGATTTGCGATGATGCTTACACATTAATGACTCGCGAGTAGCGGCACTCAGCCTGATGTTTAAACATTTATGCCCGCTCAACTCGGTTTGGTTTTTGCTTCAACAGTTTGGTCGTTGCTTCACCTATATAATTTTTAGGGTTCCGTATCCGTCGTACAGAACCCTATTACTATGCCTAGGCCGTCTGTCTGTCTGCCTATCCGAGGGCTGTATCTCTTGAACCGTAATAGGTAGCCCGTTGAAATTTTCACAGAATATGTGTTATTATGGCCGATATAACAACAAATAATAAAAAAGAAAAAGTAAAAAATTCACGGGGTCCCCATTCAAGAAACTAAAAAGTGTATGCGCCCCATCTACCGAAAACAGTATGAAGCAGCGCTGACCATGACATGGCGATACGGAACCCTCGGTGCGCGAGTTCGACTCGCACTTGGCCGGTTTTTTTAAGCATCTGCTTTAATAAAAGTATTCAAGTTATGTATATTGATAAGTTCCAAATAAGTTTTGAAGCAGTAACTGTATATTATGTAGATGCGAAATCATCATCAATCGTCGGTTAGAGTGCATAACAGCTAGGACTCAACCTTAGCATTAAATACATGTTTTGCCAGGGTTATTCTCGCAAAACGGAAATCACGAGGTCGCGGCTAACCCTTGCGTTCCACTCTTCCTTCTCACACCCACACGTAGCGGTCCTGCGTCCAAATAAATTAGCATATACAGTCAACAATAAGTCGGTCGCGTGAGCCGCCCCCAGCAGCCCGCCCTGGTGTTTCCCGCCCCCCGCCCCCGCCGGAACAGTTAATTATCGCGGTCGGCACGATCAAAGCGCGCCGTTTAATTTTTAATCACGTTTTCTCCTCACGCAACAAAACCCGCAATTTGCATGGACCTCGGAATTCCTTTGTTTTATCTCTAGCATTTACATTTTCCATGCACGGATTTTTATTTTGCCGGCGAAAGCTCATCGTAATCGTTTTTAGTTTCAAAGTGGTCAAGCTCCGGATGACAAATTTTATTCATTTTGCTCTTTATTACTTGTCTTTCTGCGAAGACTAAAAGTTATTACGTTGTCTTAATTATTAAATTAGGCACTGTTAATAACTTAAAATTGTTCGCAACATTTTTGTAATTAAAATTAACGCTTTGTTTTTATTATAATATTTACTTAGCATAGAGTTTCAGGCGAAATTTAATTGTATACTCGTCACTCCGGTTTATCACTTACGGATATATCGTTTTTAGGGTTCCGTCGCAAAATGCAAAAAGAGACCCTTATGCGATCACTCTGGTGTCTGTCTGTTTGTCTGTCTGTCTGTCTGTCGGTCACACGCAGATATCTCCGGATCTACTGAACCGATTTTGTTTAAACTAACGCCGAAATACGCATTTGCCCGCAGACAGGCCATAGGACATAAATTTGTCTAATAGTTTGGTGAAAAGTACAGGATACCCCAAAATGTGAATAAAAAAATATGTTTTTTTTTATAAATCGAGTATGGTGGCATTTAATAGGTATTCTTGAGGCAATTTCAAAGTATTTTCAAAAGCAATAGCAAGTATATAACAATCTCTATAACTACTAAGTTTGCTTTATTTGGTAAGTTTAAGCATACTGGTTTAAGGCTAAGTTTGCTTTTGGGAATTTATAATAGGTTAGATTTGTATTATGATAATTTATTATGTGTTTTGATTTTTGGTGTATTAATTGTATTTGCATTATTAATAATAATTTCATTATTTTTACTTTCCTATAGTAGAATAATTTTATAAGAAATTGTAAAATTTTACGAAACTAAAATAAATGATTAGAGTTTGACTTTGACTTTAACAAAAATGTATAAAAAAAATTAGCTATGATTTTATAATCATAGCTAAACTTCTAGTTGTGCGCAAAATTGTTTATGTTGCTGAAGAAGTCATAGCTTTAAAAAATCTATATGAAATGGCAAAATATTAATTAGGATGGAAGTCGCCACAATAGATTTTGGGTGAAAGCTGCTAACGTACCTACTGATTTAAAAAATCATGAAAAAGCTGAAGATGTCCGGGGAGATAATGGTGACTAGAACATCGATCGCGCGGCACGGTGAACAATGTTTTATGACGCCTCCGCGGCCGCGCCATCTTCTTATTACGGTCCGTAGTACATGGTATTTACGGAAAGTAGTGGCACGAGTGGTTATGCCCGGGCGGGTTAAACCCTACCTCCTAGCTGGTAAAGTGATAAGGAAAGGGACCTACAGTTTTATGTGGAATCTGAACTACGGTCAGTCTCCAACGAGCGAACGGTCACCCATCCAAGTTCTGACCGCGCCCAGGTTCGCTTATGATCACGGACGACAGTCGACCGATCGCACCACTGGGCTACCGAGGCTGTCAAAAACGGTTAACCCGTTTTATTGTATACATGATTTAGTAGAAGCTATTCTTCCATAGTTCGCCGGAGAAAAAGTTCTCTCTCTCTCTCTCTCTCTCTCTCTCTTTGAGAAAGTTTCAAGTTTCAGAGTGGCAATCCTCAAATTAAATAAGCCAGAATAAATACGAATTTGTACTCCCTAAGTTCGAGTATCACTTGAATTCCAAACTCGACTATGGAACTAAGTCTGTAGTGGTGTGTAAGTCTGTAGTGGTGTGTAGTGGTGTGTAAGTCTGTAGTGGTGTGTAGTGGTGTGGTGCATAAGGAGCCGGTCCGCGTACGTTCGAATTGGCAAAGTGTACTGCGGCAGTCGCGGTTACGTCCAAACCTATTTCCTCAAATGTGTTTTGGAACAAGTCGCTCGTCGGGTGTAGTTTGTAGGACGAACTCGGGGGAGATATCTCACATTCCACGTGCAACTTTGTACGCGCAGTGATTTCAAGTTATCTTTACACTCATTTCATATTCACCTACGAGTCTATATCAATAATATCATAAACATGTTTGCGTTTATATGGCTTGTTTTGTTATAAATTTAAGACAACATTTGCCTGTAAGGTTTGCGTAGGTTAAAAGTAGGTGATTGAAACATGGAAAAGTGTCAAAGAATTGATTCCATGAGAATAAATATATAGACGGAGCTAACGAGCACATATATACATTGTTGAGCGAATAAACTTTAGATTAATTGATTTTCATTTGTTTTTATTCCATTCGCTCTATCTCTTTACTGTAACATTACGCGATTTTTATACCACATTTTTACCTCAGTTTTGAATTTGAAACATGGTAGAGGATAGCAGGTATTCGTGAAGTCTAGGCTGGAACTCTAGAGGCCTAATCTGAACTAAAATGCGAGCAATTTCACGTCGAACATTCCATATGGGTTTACTATTTATTTTAAGTGAACGAGCTTTTGGGATAGGTATCGCTAGGGACCGGCAGAGATCGGTCCTTTGAAACGCTCAGGTAGAATTTTTTAGGCTTTTTCAGAATTTATTAGGTAAGTACTGAATAATTTAGTAAAAGTGTTTTTGGAGTGAGGATTTTATACATTTTCGAGTTGTCTTCTTTCAAATAAAATGCAAAGTGAAAATTTCAAAAAGGCTTTTAGAAAGACGAGCACGAGTTTAGTGTGTACGGAAGACCAGAGCCTCGACGCATCTGGCCGTGTCGTAAATTAACCCCTTCGTGATTTATGACAACGGGTCTGATGAATACCTTTCTAATTGTGACAAAAAAGAGCGTGCTTTATTTTGAAGGCGAAACCACTTATCCAGGCGCCGGGTGCGGCGACACGGAGCGCCGTCATTAGTCAGCCCGAGTGGCGCATGATATCGTTCTATAACACTATACCTAGCTAGCGCACTACCTCGCTCCCGCACACGGCGCTAGGTGGCGCCCAGTTGCGACGCCGACGCCATCATACATCACGGGCCATCGTCGTGCAGTCGTAGGCTACCGGAGGCGGCACCGCGGCCGTTGTAAAGTTGCGAAGTAGGCTCTCGTGGCAACTGCAACTAACGCAAGCCCACGAAATTTCACAGATTCACAATATTTGTGAAAATACTGAAAACCTGTGTTAATTCGAATTCGCTTCTGCTTCACTTACAATGCGAAAATACTATTCCTTAGTTAGATACGCACTTATCCTGCCTGAGGGGATTTTATTTGCAACTTATGAATTTCACGAACGCAACACTCTTTTGTTCTCTTCATTTCAGTTTGCTGCAGTGAGAATCCAATTAAAATATTTAGGTTTAATGCTTTTCTATTATCATCGTGTTTTTGAACTTTTAATTAAACAACCACAAACCACGCAATTACCTACACACACGTCGTCGCGTTCTTATTATATTTGTAGGTAATTAAATATTGCGACAGCGTTCGTTCACTTATGAATATTTATGTTGTTATTGTCCCGAGACGAAGACGCCGCGCCGGGCGTTGCGTGAATAATTCGCTAAGGGAAGCCCCAACGAGCGTATTGTTGCCACGCGCCATAGACACGCCACGGCTTAGAATTCTCTAGGGATTTGCCCCTAACACTATCCTGTAAGGCATCTATCTATCCACGTACGTCTTCTGACCTAAAGACATATTGATTTACATATTAATTGCGGAGGCCAAAGAGCGGCAATAACACCCGATGGTTTGCTGAAGTAGATTAGAGCGGAAACTATTGCACACAAAATGAAAAAGAGAAAGGAAAAAAGTAGAGATGAGCAAAAGCGGACGACTTTAACTTCTTTATTATTTCTTCCTTGGAAAACGAGAAAACAATTTTCTAAGGAATAAGCGAGGAGAGTGGCAAGTTTTAAAGTAATAATGCAATTAAATAGATGCACTTCAATTGTTTTCATACTAGGTCATTTTCATATACTAGTATTATCTACTACAAATTATAACAATTATTTAGCCACGGCCTGCACCCGCAGCCTCCGTGCTTGGAGGTTCCCCGAATACCTCGTTTATTTTAAATAGTTTATATTAATTTCTATAGTATATTATTAAGTTTTTTTTTTATGGAAACTGACACGGTTGGCTACATCACCTACAACATCAGTGATGTCACACCACAAGTTTATAGAACGTATATAAGAGTAATTAAAATAAATATAGTAATGGAAGGGGAATAAAATTTATAATTTTCTCGGTTATAAATATGATACACTAATGACAACCTACTTTTGTCATTGTTTCGACGTTACGTTCCGAAAGCAATGTAGGTATAATAGCGGTAAAATCCTAAACGAACATACTCGTAATAATTTATATGGTAAAAATTTATCACTTTTTCTCGCATAATAATTTCATTTGATTACTTTGGTACTTACAGGTCGATGTTTGCCGCCTTTATTTCAAACGTTGCCCATTGGATCCATTGGTGCACTGAGCATGCGGGACTTTAGATTGAACTCAACAGGAGTGGGACAACGTGACTGTGTGTGTGACGTTTAGATGTCGAGCGATAGATAGATGATGGATAGATGGCTCACACATTTGATTATCGGTTACGGCACCGCAGTTCTAATGCTGAGACGACTGAACTGAGACTGAAGGCATCACGAGACAGGAAGGGTAACTCGGGTAGCTTGCAATGAAGTGACATATAACTAAATGGCAATGTCTCCTTTAGCCGATTCATTCGATGGGGGCTTCAATCCAATAATATAGTTCAGTTCAGTACATTTTAACCTACAGGATTATTTTGGACCAACAATTTACCACTGTTCAATGATAGGGCCAGATTTCTGAAGCGCAGAAATTGTATTTTGTTTTTCATAAATAATAATGTTAGTAGGAAACAGATACGAAATAAAATTTAGAGATCGCATCGGTGCATTGACATTACAAATTATTCGTATGTATTTATATGACAATACGAATATACTCGTAGATCGCACCTGTACCAAATAACTGGCCCGCGTGCTCTACTGCAAACACATTTTACAAACATCGCGGAGATATTTGTGAACGAACGATGTCCACGCTGCTTATACCGTTTTAATCGCCAAATTCACTAGAGGCAAAGTGCTATTTAATTATCAGCTCGTCATCACGAGGTGGGTAATTGTTAGTCGCGGCCCACTTGATCGGTTTAAGCCTCGCTGTCGATAATAATCCGCTACCTAATTCAGTTCGGAACATCGCTCGCTAAGCCCAGTTGTGGTAGAACGAATTTATGCCGGGATAACTTTCCGGGATTACAGAGCGAGCCTCGAAGATAGAATACGGTTCCGCCGCTGTTTGCGGTGTACGAGCCATATTTATATTCATTAAAACTAAAAAGTGCTTGAGTAAAGGCGTGCACAAAGTAACCTTTTTTTATATAAGCGAATATTTTTTGTATTATTTCATACAGCATCCTTCCCTATCCCTTCCTCCCTACATGTTACAAGATTCAACGATTGCCGTCTGTCTGTGTGTATGTATGTCTGACGTGAATGCAATAATATTTGCTTCTTATTTAAGATTAATTATTTAAAAATATTTTTGAATGCAAATCAAATGTTTTATAAACTACAATCCTAATTATTTCAATTTAATATGTTAGCTTATAATTCAAGAATGGCTCGGCTTATTCGGTTGCGGTTTTTGCAATCTAATACATGTCTCCGCCAGTGACATATCTCCGCCAGGTTTGTAGGCTATAAAACATCACGCCATTCTTCATATGAGCTAAGCAGTGGGGTTGGAAGTGAACGAAGCCGGAAAAATTCACCAATATCATATGTGATGTTTTAGTATAATTAACATGTGTGTAACATTACGCCATATTTGACAGGCGCTGAGTTGTAATAGATTTTTGACAGTCGGTATGTTTTAATGTGATTTATTCGAAAAATAAGCTACAAATATACATAGGGTTTCCACCAATGTGATCTGCCTGATATTGTAACATCATTTCAAATTTGGCTTCCCATGGTTCGTAATTGCGGTCATTTTTGGATGCAATGAACCTTAGACGTGATTAATAGCCGGAAACGTACGTCTTTGGAAATAGTGGTGCCCAGTAGGTCCAGGTGTTCAGAAGCAGGTCGACGCTGCCTTGGAAACTAGCTTGGAAAGCAAAGGAATCGACCTTATCAGATAATGCGCGGCACTGTGTCTTGCTAACTTTGAAGGCGACAAGGTTCTTCTGGCCTCTTAAGGCTACTTTTTTCGAGAACGTTATCGATCTTATCTACCACTGGACGTTGAGCTTAACTAATATCTACTCTTCCAGTCCACAACATAGCCCTTGTGCTCCGTGCTGTCGTCTTCGTGGAATCATGGTCAAGCAAGGATAGTAATCATGAATAATTATTCGGCCTTAGGCCTCGGCCTTAGTGACTTACTTTATTCGAGAAACTACTTTAACTTCTTTATTGCGACAAAACGATTGCGACAGTGGGTAAATGCTGTACAGAAGCGATCTGATTTTGCGTTTACTGTAATAAGTATTTGTTATTACATCGACCTCACCGCGAACGCAGCTAGTAAGAGGCGCCGTGGTTAGATTCTATGTTCGCTTATAAGTACAGCCTATTCAATCAATTCACATGGGCTTTTCAGGGACACGAAGCAAAGCTTCGGAAACAGCTAGTCGTAATTAAAGTAGAAAATGATGAAATAATAACTTCAGTCACTTATAATATTTTAATCGTGCGAGCGGATAATTATCGTAAGCGCTTAAAATAGTCTATGTACTTAGTAGAGGTATATAATATACTGTAGGTAGAGTGTTGGCTAAGGTTTTTTGTTTGCATGAAAGATATGAACTAAAGCTTCCGCTTGAAGTCATATTGATTGCAAAAGCTAGAAGAGGATTCCCTTGCGACGGCAAGGCGCCGCCGAACTGCTGTCGAGCTACTCATAATGGATACTTCAGAGTGCTTCAATTTCAGAAGCTTTCAAACAATTATCAGTGGGTGTCTAAGTATCGTTTCGAATTTGCGGATAGATACGCACTTTTTATCGTGATGTCGAGTGTTTAAATTAAAGGATTTCTCTGGAAGAAATTTTCCGTATTTTTTTTTATTGTTGTCGAACCGGATGGCTGTGCTCGAGATTGAAACCTTAGGTGCAGCCAATTTCGCCGCCTTAGGAGGTTCTTAGTCCGACTTGAAGGTGGACTAATGTCGCTGGAGAAAGACATCTGTTATTTAACCTGCCATTTGTGATTTTTTAAGACCCGTAAATTGTAGGAATGGGGAAGCCCATTCCACACCTCCGCAGTGCGACACAAGAACGATTTAGAGAATCATGCAGTTCAAAGAACTCTTGGTGGTTGAGAACTCGCTTGACTTCCTGACGTAAATGAGAACAACTCTATCTCTAATAATGTTTTGATCTTACGAAGCTACCGCTGTAATATGTTATATAGTCTTAAATAAATTAATACAAAATATAATACTCCATGCCGGAAGTGCAGTTTCGACAACGGACTGTACGGGCGGAGCTTCTCTCCCTAGACGTCAGGAAAGCGAGTGGGCCGGATAGGATTCCTGCATTGGTGTTAAAAAGGTGTGCTCCCGAGTTGGCTCCAGTGCTGACGCGCCTATTCCGTCTCTCCTACTCCAATGGCCGTGTGCCGGCGGCCTGGAAATCTGCGTTTGTGCAAGCGGTCCCCAAAAAGGGTGACCGCTCAAACCCGTCAAACTACCGACCTATAGCGATTACCTCCCTTCTCTGTAAGGTGATGGAGCGCATTATAAATGCGCAGCTCATGAAGTACCTAGAGACGAATGACCTCATCAGCGATCGGCAATACGGCTTCCGGCCAAAACGATCTGCTGGTGATCTCCTAGCGTACGTCACTCACCTTTGGGGGGAATCGCTTGAATGTCATGGTGAATCCTTGGCAATTGGCCTTGATATTGCCAAGGCATTTGACCGAGTTTGGCACAAGTCGTTCTTGGGCAAATTGCCGGCTTACGGACTTCCTTCTGGCCTCTGTGACTGAGTCGCCGACTTCCTACATGGGCGTAGCATTCAGGTCCTAGTGGACGGTTGCTCGTCGGACGCCATGTCAGTGAACGCCGGTGTACCACAAGGATCTGTGTTGTCACCCACGCTGTTTCTTCTGCATATCAATGATATACTGTCTCTGGGCAGCATACATTGTTATGCAGATGACAGTACGGCACACGGATCCTACACCAGTCACCCTTCAGCCAGTCGGGATGTTGTGGATGAGAAGAGGCGAAGACTTGTGTCTGAGCTCGAACACACACTCGGCTCTATTTCCGAATGGGGCCGTAGTAATTTGGTCGAGTTCAACGCTTCCAAGACACAAGTGCGCGTTCAGTGCGAAGAGAGCGGCGTTCACACCGGCTCCTTCATTCCAAGGCACGTCGCTTAAATTAAGCGAACACCTCGGGGTCCTCGGAGTCGAACTGTCGCACGACCTGAACTTTCGTCGCCATATCGAGGGGAAGGCCAAGCTGGCTTCTAAGCTGGGCGTACTCAATAAGGTGCGACGGTACTTCACGCCGGACCAAAAGCTGCTTCTGTATAAATCGCAGATCAGGCCCTGCTTGGAGTACTGCTCGCACCTGTGGGATGGCTCTGCCAAATACCAGCTTGCGCCTCTGGACTCAATCCAGCGTCCAGCCGTGCGACTAGTGGGTGACCCCGAAGTGTCCTGCGATCTAGAACCACTGCAACACCGTAGGGATGTCGGCTCCCTAAGTGTGTTCTATCGCTTATTCCATGGCGAGTACTCGGAGGAGCTGTTTAATGCGATACACGCTGGACTTACCGCGGATGCGTACCAATCGATTCTGCAGATCTTTCCTCTACAGAACCGATAAACTCTGGAACGCTCTCCCTGCCCATATATTTCCCCCCAAGTACAGTCTCGGGTCCTTCAAGAGGGGCGTGAATGGGCACCTGTCAGGCCGGCATGGCATTCGCAACCCCCGAATACGACCGAATGTTCATGGGCGTCGTTAGACACCCTATGGGTGGATCGGCGCCATATGTCGCGCTGTCAATAAAAAAAATATATATATAATTATTTATAAATATATACAATTTTAAGTTAATATTAAGTTAACTTAATATTATTCACACAATAATATAAAGTTTAATATTATTGTCTGAATAATAATGGCTTATTTCTGAATACTCTTTTTCAAATAAACACATTTTAATATATAATTCCACTGAGAAAGCACTCGAAACACTCCTCAAAATAAAACAATCGTAGAACAAACAGTTACTCAGTGTCAGGTGTAGAATCACCCCCTTTCGATTACTACCACCTGTTAATGTAACGCCGTGTGTATATATATTAATATATATCTATATGTATAATATAATCGTAAGGTATATCGATTGCTGTCTTTTTTCTCGTTACATGTCTTGCTAGAAGATTTTCGTACAATGTCTATTCCAAGAACTATCAGTACTAGAACAAAGCCGAGGACATTTCATTCATTGTGAATCGTGAATGCTGCCTGCGGGGTTCTGTCCGCCAGCCCGAGTCCCCGAGGCGAATCCACTAGCAAGCACAGCGAGAATCGAGTATAATATTTCTAGTTTTTTTTTTTAAATTGCGATGTGATAGCGATATTTGCCTACTTCGAAAAAAAAAACGACCTTGTGAAGCAGTTATTATAAATGTCGTTACCTAATTACAAAGTTTAATTTTTCTCGAAGTATCGTACCCGGTTTTCTTTGTTGTGATTGTGATAATAAGGTTTTTTTATAGAAAGCGCGATATATGGCGCCGAGCCACCCATAAGATGTCTTGTCTAACGACGACCATGGATATTCGGTCGTACGCGGGGGTTGGGAATGCCATGCCGGCCTGACAAGTATTATGAACATTTTAATATTATATAACATAACAAGTGCCATTGTTATGTTATGCCCATAAAATATAATTACCTGTTATCTGTGTTTCATTGCACCCTATAGTTCATGTAAAAGATGGGTAGACTGGCAGAAAATGCCGTAATCATCAAAGCTACCCCGTGTAGAAATTTTAAGTACGATAAATGTTTGTTTTATTCT
This sequence comes from Nematopogon swammerdamellus, assembly GCA_946902875.1. Lineage (NCBI taxonomy): Eukaryota > Metazoa > Arthropoda > Insecta > Lepidoptera > Adelidae > Nematopogon > Nematopogon swammerdamellus. Next base: position 15,212,415 of record OX336334.1, read on the forward strand.
CGACTTTACTGTAGACCGGCTCGTCGAGTGTAGAGAGAGAGATTCGTCGCAGTAATGTCCTAAACGTCCACTTCAGGTGGTAGTGACGTTGAGAAAGCTTCTGGTCGTACTCTACGCTGACCCCACCCGCGATGTTTTGGACACATTTGTTAGCGAAACCAGCTTGCGTTAGAACGTCACATATACGTACGTATATACCAAGGTAACATGTCATATACTAAAGTAGGTGCACAACTTTAAAAATAAAAAATTGATAAAACCTTTTTCGAAATGCAAGACCTTGTTGCAAGACAATAAGTCGCGCATGAAAAAGAAGCCACATTAAAAATGTACACACACACTTACCTCATTGTGCTCGTACTGCAGAGTAGGCAGACTCTTCTAATCTCACGCCGCACTTCTCTGAATCGTTTTGGTTTCAATTTAAAAAAATAACGAATACTCTTGAAATGTTGCCAAATATCGGACAAAGTAATTAAAATGAACGTTATTGAAAAACCTGTACTCGTTTAAAATTGAATGTAGAAGTTTTTTTAGAAAATAAAAGAACTCCCCGACTCGGCCGTTTATCTAGTTTCCACAGAGCAAGAAATCGCGTCGCGGCGCCCACTCCTTTTGGGAGACGCTCGCCGATCGCTGTTTTGTGCTAATGTCTGAATTCGAAGTACCACGTAGGTAGAGTTTGTGGTGTGTGGACATATGAAATATTTTGGAACATTGATTTCCACTAACTAACTAATACTATTGCAAAAGTTTTCACGTAACTATCATATAGCCAGCGAAAATGGCTAGTTTCTATAAATTTAAATGAAATGACATAAAATCATAAAGTGCAATAAACGAGTATCCTGCACTAGAAAATTTCAGTCTCGCAGAAAGACTTTTATAACATTCAAAGTGGCATTTCATTCTACGCTCACAATAAATAATAACTTAAGAATAAATGTTTACATTTTAATTGAATTTGTAATTTAACACATTCAAATTAGTTGTAATAATAAATAAGTACCTTATTGAATAAAATATTATACTTAAATAGATTTAATTTATGTATAAAAATAATTATTTTAGTATTTAAATTAATTTGGTACTAGTGTTTAAGTTAGTACATAAAACAACTGCAATGCCGTTATTATTTTCTATCGAACGTTTATTATTGTAAGTCATTGATGTCTAATTTTATAGATCGAACGTCGCGCGATTTAACCTGTACTACGTTTCGTCTTAACAAGTGTGCGTGCATTCACACACAGTATTGTGATACTCACACAAGCACACACTTACATCATATAGTCGTTTCATGTCCGTAAACGGCGGGCATCGGAGCGCGCCGCGCCTCCTGCCACGAGATACTTTCGTGTTTGCATTTTACACACCGCCATGCTGTCACGTGACGCGATCCCTACGACGTTACTGTCGCGTTCTCACTTGCCTACAGATGATAAGAGTGAGCGAGAAAGTTGTCATCGCTCGCCCATCGGCGCGATTGTCGTATTTCCGCTCACTCTTATGATCAGTAGGCAAGTGGGAACGAGAACGCGATAGCTACGTCACACAAGTCAGCATGGCTTCTTAACACGTCATAACATGCTCAGGCGAAACAAACAACAACGTTTGTCACTGTTACTCTTGCATAAAACACAGCTTTACTCTTTCTCGTTCGCTCTTTATATTAATTACGTATACAAAAATCTGTTTAACATAAAATTTGAGAAAAAAACCAGCAAAATAAATACTTATTGATGGAAGGAGACGCCATTCTTTACGTAATTTCGATCTGAGCTGTTACAATACTTGTAACAGCAACCGGGCATGCTGAACACACGCACTTTTGCGCCACAGACTCGGTACAGTAAGACTTACGCTCAACACGCGCTGCACACGCCGTATGAAGCGGCTGTCCGTGAAATCTGCAATTTATGCAGTTCTCGTCGAGAACAAATTTTTTCGGGAGTTATGTATGGGATGGGCATATCTCTAAATATACATCAATGTTGTAAGTTCGTATCTGAATGTTTAAAAAAGTATGTGTTCAGCTATGTCACACAATGTCACACGTGCACTAGCTCGTCACGGCGAGATCAATGCGATAATGTAACAAATAAGTGAATATGACAAGGTTCTACAGATGTGTGTACCATCAGTGCCTAACACTTTGCGCGCTAACTGCGATACATATGCGAGTCGCGCAAGTTGGTGCTCGCCGCAAAACATTACGGCGCGCTAATCAATAAGCCGGAACATTTGGGGAAACATCCGCCATTTATCAGTGGCCTTTATGTTGCGCTCTAATGTGTTTAGGAGCCGACCGTTAATATACGGCGAGCAATAGGCGAGATGGCGGCCCTTCCACCTTTCTTGGGTATCTACGCTTTTTGCAAGCAATGGTTTATTAGTTGATTTGTAGGAGTTTGTTACGGCGCGGCGGCTTAACTTGTGCAACATGGCGCCGCCGGCGCCGCCGCCGGTGTTATTAACGTAATTGACACCTATTTGGAAAACAGATCTGAAACAGCTAATACTTGTTGCATTGCGCTGACGCCTGATTCCAAATTATCCATATTCATCCAAGTTAAGTTATTATTATCCATAGAGGTTTGCGTACCACAACCAAAGATATATTACGTACTAGATCAATCACTCGGCTAACTAACATGTTCCACCGAGTTGCGGTTCACGATCCTCAGGTCTCTCAAGTCGAGCGCGAGAGGCCGCAGCGCGCAGTCGTCACCTGCCTGCTGCGATCGCGCCTCGCCTACTTTAAACTAATACATTTACACATCTTCGTCGATGCGAAGTTGCGATGGTGAATCTGGAGATGAAGTGTGCGATCGTTGCCTCTTGCCTCTCTCCCGCACGCTTCCCGCCCCGCGCGAGCCCACCAGACCGGCCGCCAGACCGTCTCCCACACGCTTCCCGCCCCGCGCGCGCTCCCCTCTACCGCTCGACTCTGCGCTCCGCCTCCCCGCTACCTTACCCCAAACCTCAGCCGCTCGAACACCGCTTCTCTGTATATTTCTTCGGAGCGCGAACTCTATATAATATTTCCTCAAAGACCACAACACGTAGTAACTAGTATCTCATCTGTGCCACAACTTAATTGGCCGGTTTTTATTATTTCTTGTTATACTTTAGAGTTTGGACTATAATCACACCTGTTTTGACGCTTTTTTTGTTGAATGCGCGACATTTATGCCACCGAGCACCCATAAGGTGTCTAACGACGCCCATGGACATTCATAAGTATTAGCGTTTATACGATAAAGCAAAAACAAACAAAAAACCCCTTTACTTTTGTACTTTTTCGTTTTTTATTATAATGTTAAGTTATCCGCTATAATAAGATAGATAGATAGAAAATTTTTTATTGCTCCAGTAAACATTAAACAGTAACAAATACATTGGAAAATTTACATAAGGTGCAAAGGCGGACTTACCACGAGATTTAACCTACACCGCGTACTACGCTACGCCGTGTTCTCCGCATCATTTTGTATGGAGAAACGGAGCAGCGCCTCTAGTGATAGATTTGCGCACTTCGTTTCTCCATATAAAATGATGCGGAGAACAGTGACCTACCAAACAAAAAAGATTTTTCAAAATCGGCCCACAATTGACGGAGTAATCGCGTAACAAACATAAAAAAAACATACAGTCGTATTGAGAACCTCCTCCTTTTGAAGTCGGTTGAAAATGACAAGGCTCCATTGACTAGCACATATGTAAATTCCGGCCCCATGTTGTAAAAATTTATGAAGCCCTATATTTAACAAACTCCAACAAATCAACTGATAAATGATTGCTAGCAAATAGCCTAACCCGTGTAACTACGCATCAACGGGCACAACGATTGCTCCAGACACCGCACTCACTCATACAATAACACAACGAACTTTTTTTCGTTTATTTGACACGGTTCTTGTTGTGTCGATACAAGGTTCATACTGACTCACCGCAAGTGGTGTTGTGTGGCGTAACGTTTGCTCCAGACACCACTCACTATACACGGACACAACGACCTTCCGAGAAACATAAGCAACCTTTTGTTCGTTTATTTGACACGGTTCTTGTGTCGATACAGTGTTCACACTGACTAACCGCAAGTGGTGTTGTGTTTCGGCACGATTGCTCCAGAGTCCAGCCAGACACCACTCACGCATACACAGACACTACGACCTTCCGAGAAACATACGCAACCTTTTGTTCGTTTATTTGACACGGTTCTTGTGTCGATACAGTGTTCACACTGACTAACCGCAAGTGGTGTTGTGTTTCGGCACGATTGCTCCAGAGTCCAGACACCACTCACTCATACACGGACACAACGACCTTCCGAGAAACATACGCAATCTTTTGTTTGTTTATTTGACACGGTTCTTGTTGTGTCGATACAAGGTTCACACTAACTCACCGCAAGTGGTGTTGTGTGGCGCAACGATTGCTCCAGACACCACTCACTCATACACGGACACAACGACCTTCCGAGAAACATAAGCAACATTTTGTTCGTTTATTTGACACGGTTCTTGTTGTGTCGATACAAGGTTCACACTGACTCACCGCAAGTGGTGTTGTGTGGCGCAACGATTGCTTCAGACACCAATCACTCATACACAGACACATCGACCTTCCGAAAAACATAAGACACAACAACAAAAGGTTTGTGTGTTGACATGGTGTTTATTGTACGGGTGCAGGGTTCACACTGGCGCATCGCAAGTGGTGCTGTGTGGCGGCGCTGGTGCTGGTGGCGGGCACGGCGTGCGTGGCGGGTCCGCTGGCGTTGCGAGCGCCACCTGGCGCCCCGCTGGCCGAGCGGCTGCGGCTAGCGGAGCGACTGCTGCACGAGACACCGCTCATCGACGGACACAACGACCTGCCTTGGAACATACGGAAGTTCCTACACAACAGAATAAAAGATTTTAAGTGAGTATTAAAATATTGAAAATTTTAGGATTGTTGAGAGGATAAATGAGTGCTTAATGTATTGAGTTAACGAGATTGTAATTTCAGAAATTTATTAAATCTAAGAATTCTAGCATGCTCGCCAAATCTTACAGGAAATGCTATCATTAATTTAATTTAGACTTCTTCGCTCTGATGCCTGACATACTTCTACATCCATAACATACAGCTCAATGTTCTACATAATATTAATTAAATCTATAACCTTCAAAGTCCATAACTAATTGTATGAAAATCTCAAACCTTTCGCTCATCGGTTATCTGAATAATACATATAAATAAAAAAAAAACATTCCACCCACAATTGATTAAATAATATACCAGTATATAATGTTATCAATAGTGGGGACATAACACAAAGAGTGAGCATCCTAAAACTAGGGAACGTCCTAAAATTAAATTCATAGATCGGTATCACCATCGATAATACAAGAAATTAAATCGGCCATTGGCTCTTTTCTCCGTAGCTTACAAAAATATAAAAAAGCTACTCCTATTTTGCGTGCATTCAAAATTTTTCCACACTGAATCTTGATTTATAGCCGAACTTAACCGAAAATTGGTAGTGGCACGGCCTCTGGAAGAGGAGGGGAAAATATAGGGAAAAATGACATTCTCTCCCCGCGCCGGATTCTTTTCGTCACAAATAAACGAGCTATATTTGACTGGGTGGAGGGAACTATCGATTATTCGTAGGTACTCGTGCGAACACTACCCACCTGGGAAACCTCGTCTATTTGGCCGCGTGAATGTCAGTGTAAATATTTACACGGGAAATCGTTATGTTTGTCTGAGCACGAAAACGAGCGCCTTCTATCATCTATACTATCTACTATCATCTATACTTATTCTTAGTTAGTCTTCTATCAAATACTTCTTAGTTAGTTTTCTATCATTTATTCTTCTTAGTTAGCCTTCTGTCATATACTTCTTACTTAGTCTTCTATCATCTATACTATCTAGTAATATTATAAATTCGATAGTAACACTGTCTATCCTTTTCACGCCTAAAGCGATTAACAGATTTTCATAAAATTTAGCAAGGAGTTAGATTACATACTGAGGAAGGACATAGGCTATTTATTTATATTTGTCTAAAAAAATTAAGGTGTGAAATGGGGGATGAAAATTTGTATGAGGAACCCATCATTTCTCAAGTTATATGTCCCTATATGAAAATTCATATTTATTCATTATATAAGAAATAAAGTATTACCAGTATCAGCGTTTTCGCAAAGGAGGTAAAATATAAATATCCTTATAACTCGAGAATTACTTTATCGATTTATACACGAATTTCACTGTTACATTCTGTCAATTCTCAAGATTGTTTAGATCGACGACGGCTAAAAATATACGGTTCAAAATATTATCAGTTTAAAGGTAGGATACACAGAACTAGCTTCCGTACGGGTACGGAAACCTAAAAAATACTGTTGCTCATATTATTGTATTTGTAAACTAGACAAATCACGAGAAACAGATCCCTTAATATGGGTAATACTCATTGAATCATGTCAGCCAGGGGCCTCCTTCAGGAAAAAAGTAGCTAAAAATATAATAAGTCTTGTAGATAAAGAGAAATCACAGTTTGATGGGTAGGTGTCCCCATTCACGTCTGCTGTCAACCTGTGTCATGTGACCGAATCTATCGCATGTCCGGCGTGGCGCGCGAGACCTTGTCACCCTTATTGTCGGGACCTTATTTTAGTCTACGCCCTGTCGACCGCAGGTGGGGGACTTGCATCGAGTAGGCATATTTAGATATATATTCGACATATTTCAGTCTAAATTTAATATGTACGATTGGCTCGTTGAGCACAGTATAGCAGTAGAATATTCGACCGTTGAGGCTGCAAGTGGTTCGATCTTACTAGGGTTTAACCCGCCCGGGTTGGAACAAACGTACCGAATGAAAGGTCGATCGAAGCGGCTATATGCTAATAGTTCAGTGTAGCCGGCACACCCAAAGGGAAGCACTGCCATGGCACCTATTTCACTAACGTGTTATGTGCTGACATCACGGGTATTGTAGGTAATGTAGCCAGCCATGTCAGTTTCCATAAACAAATTAGGTTTCAGTTTTTTCCACTTTTGAGGTACGGAGCCCTAAAAAAATTAAGAATTTCAACCGTTAATTAGTGATAAAGTTTAATTTAACAAAAATAATTATAAATGGTGAACAAAAAGAAGAACATTAAGTTACAAATATATGTATCTGTATCCCAGACACGTGCTACGAGTCGCTTCATTCAAATTGTGAGCAGTGTACATGCACAATTTTCCCGTAATGCGAGGACGTACCTACTAGGTTTCAACAATATTATGTGGGAAGGTAATGTAAATATTTGGGGACATATGATTCGCGGAAAGCTTAATCAATGATCGCGCCCCCTCGCTCGTCACGTGGGGGTGGTGGAGGCGTAGCCTCTCGAACGACACTCTTCTGAAATTTCAGCTCGTGAAAGAAAGCACCGCCATTAAACAGGGGGCCCTTAAGTAAACAAGCCAATCAATCTTAAACCAATCGAATTATCGGAAGTGTTCCTCGATATAATTCAATCCATCTTGAGGTAAATTAAAATAAACCTCTTCAGAGAGGGGATTTTATTATCTTAAAATTTAAAATCGGTCGTTGTTCAGTGAAAAAGAGCGGCTGTATTTTCTTTTTTCCTTAGAAGTAATCGTTCGGTTTGATGGAATAAGAACACTGAATATTTCTATAATATTTCATCAATTTCAAAACCTATTTTCGTTCATAATGTGTATCATATGGTATACCTTAACACTTTACTAGTATGTGTATGTGTTTGTTGTGATTGTTAAAAATCTATTCCCCTATTACGTCCTGACAAGCCTGAGTAAAATATAACTCCGAGATTAGGTCCTGCTTAAAGCAAAAGTTAAGTGGCATTATTTAGAACCTTGTTTCCAAAGTGGTTCCCGAGGTACCCGTAAAAAAGTTTTCGTTTCAAGAGCTAACTTTGTTTGTACCTGAGTGGGCACTTTGCATTTATTTATTAAGCAAATTTAGTTCCGACCTTAGCACAATTCGGCCTATTTTATTTGTATGTAAAGATTGTTTATAATGATCACGCTCAATAAGTGCGAAGAATCATAAAAACAATATGTGAAACTATTTTGATGTTGCAAAATAACCCTCTCGATGTCTTGATCGCTCCAAAATGTACGATTTTTTACTGCTTACTGAAATTTACTTTTAATTGTATTAGGTCTTAAAGGCGGACATTGTTGCCGGAAATGTTATTAACTGAATTTATAACAATAGGAAAGGTTTCCTTTGACGGACACAAACAACTCGCGTCGCTAGACTCAATTCAGCGTCGTGCCGCGCGACTGGCCGCGGATAACCCTGAGCTGTCCCGCGATTTAAAACCGCTGCAATTCTGTTTATTAGGGACGTCCGTCGTTGGCTATCTATATTTGTGTTCTATCGACTATTTCATGGGGAGTGCTGTACGCGTACTGGGCAGGGATAAGGCACCCCTATACAATCGACACTGTGCACTTTCCAGGTAGGTACCATCGATATCTATTGTAGGTGCACTTAAACTCGTTTGAGTTTAAGTGTACCTAGGGACAATCAGGAAGACCACTGTCGCAGGTGTAAGCTGGCAAGTTCGTGGGGGCTGCGCGCATGCGTCGCGTCACAGGAACGTCCGATGTCAGACTGTTCAGCCGCGCGCGTCGCGCGCGCCTTTCCATTCTCTCCCCGTACGCCGCACCCCTCATGACCATGCCCAGGAACCTTGTCAAACCCTCCTGAGCTCAAACTCCGACATACCTACCTATATTTATATATTACTCGATGTTTTCATAATCATTATAAACATTCCAAAGGACAATCTCAACAATTTATCCAACTACACACACTATTAGTATATTCAGTTTGTGTTTTGTATTCTACAAGGTACGAAAGGCGTGTTACAATTTGCTCCAGTTCACCAACCTTCGATCTCCGGCAGAAATATACTTAGATAGAAAATCGTATGCGAGTAAGCGTCGCGATGGTATGTAAGTGAAGAGAAAGTTTAGGAAAGTTAGCTAGCAGAGTCCCTCAGAAGTCCGAACCGGGCCTCCGGGGACCTCCCCTACATTTACATCGCGATCTGCAAAACGTTGCCGCGCGAACAATTCAAAAGTATAGAATTGTCATACATTGCTCACAATTTAATTCGTCCTGTAACGATCTACTACATTATGTGGTTTATCCTTCGGACAAAAGTTATTACCGACATTACATAATAGCTGCTCATATTAAATTTTCCATCATACGATCTGTTTGCGCGTCCACTCGTGTAACACATAATATGTTTAGCACAGTTAAATAGACATGTTTTCGTTTACGAAGGCACGTGGGGTAACTCAGAAAGATGTGAGCGCCGCCAGAACAACTATACGAGTACTGTACTATTATACGGTATTACGAGTAGTACTATCATGGGCGCCGCCGTTCTGATGATCCGCCTTACCTCCGTAACACCCGTTGCAGAGCGGTTTGTTGTTGATATTGGGCTTTTCAGAACCGGCTATTTCTCAGAATCATTCCTCTTTCGCACCGCTAGAATGTGGAACTGTCTTCCGGCGAGTGTGTTTCCCAAATTATTTAACCTGGGGGCCTTCAAACGCCGTATCAATAGGCCAGCAACACTCAAAACAAATCTGCTGCATTGCATGTCACTGCGCGTGGTTTCGCGACGACAGGTGAATTTGGCTCTGTTGACTGCGCCTTTGGTCCCACAGCACAGCCACCCATGCTGGTCTTCATAAAAAGTACTATATTTGCGTTTTTATTCTGAACTTGCTCAAATCGCTTTCGTAAACGAAAACTTCTTCGTAAGCGCACCGAGGTTTCCGTACAACCACGTAATTGGCCGGTTTTTATTATTTGTTGTTCTCTTTGCAGTTTGCTCTATAATTACACCAAGTTTGACGCTTATATGTATTATAATTTTTACGATAGACATAACTATAAAATTACGATTTTCGATTTTTTTTCCTTTACTTGTGCTGTTGAAATTTGCCGTGCTTCATGCCAAATTTCAACGGGAAGTACCCTACAGGTTTTTATGAGTGAGTTTGGGAGTATCAAAATATGTGACATAAATTGCCATACACATATTTTGGGCCTGATGTTGATGCCAGAAGTTTTAATATCTTATACCTCCAAGGGACCGTAGACCTCAGTAGATATTAATTTCAACTTTATACCTCTACCCTTTCCTGAAAAAAAGGATCTCGACAGTATGGACGGACGGACAACAACGTGATCCTATAAGGGATCCGTTTTTTATTTTTTACCTCAAAAGAAAAAAACGTGATGATAATGTTTGATAGTAGTAAGCTGGCTGCACCAGCTGTCTGTTGGCATTCCTACGCTTTGGTTTATATAAAAGTCTTATTTCTAGCGAACCCTTTATACAGGCTCAAATTCTGCATTCCAGAGGCAGATTCTATATTGTAGTCAACATGAATATTTTGTTTTTATCTACTTAGAAATACGACGCCGCTTCTTTACTTTTGGCCGCTTTGTTTCCAAGTTCACGTCGAACAAGGCGACCCGGGCGGGGAGTTACTGCTCACAACTTTCCATTATGTAAACCGCGTTATGCGCTAAAGCGTTTGGAAAAACGAGTTACTCTTTTGTGAGAATTGATTTTTACTCGAAAAAGTCTTAAGTGTTGGCCGAATAAATAGGGGTTTTGTTACAGAAACCAAAATGCCGTCAAATTATTGCTTTAATGTGTGTGTGTGCGGGTGTGTATTCTAGTCAAGATGTACGTAGTGATTTTTCAGCAGCTGCTTTCGAATCTGGTGCGCTACTTAAAAACACAACAACTTATACTACACGTGGCTAATATAATTGCTAACTACATTTATTCCTTCCCAAACTGCCCTCCCCGCTCGGCCGCCGCTCCGCCTCCGCCCCTCCGCGCCCCGCCGACCGAGTGCCCCAATGAGATCGAATCTCTGTTTGCGCGCAATCATTTTACCGGTGGCTATTAAGGAAACCGACCACGATATATCTTCCGATAAAAGCCTACAGACATTTGCTCCGTAATAAAGGAAATATTTGCCCTCCCGTACGACCCATTACACGCCCGTGTCATTTGCCGAGTGTGTTTGCTCTGAAGTAAATAAAATGCTTTCTACTTGTGCTCGCTGTAACCCCACTTGTGTGCCGGCGCGCGCGCTACGCGTGTCGGGCCAGTAAGTACAGATCGAGGGACTGACTGAGCACTTTGCTCCTAATGCCATTCTAATGTTCAATATAAATCGTAACAAATATTTCATTTCACTTAATGGATGAGTGAATATCAGTGACAAATGCTGTTAGGTCTGTAACTACGAGACATCTCCTACAATAAATAATGTAAACATCTTTAGACATTCACAAACATCCAGGCATATGGCACCCAAAGCCCTATGTATCACTTGTCCATGGGCACCGCCTACTTTACAAGGATAACACCCTAAACCAACATTGTACAATTTATAATTAATCGGTAATAAATAATTCACAAAAGTGTCGTTGTTGAGTTTTAATAGAGGCATTCTGTTATAATTTCACCGTTTGCAATGCAGGAAAATGTATGTATATACCTTCAAGGTAAAAATAATTAGAGCCGCGGTCTGAAACAAAATTAATCACAACTTTATCCACGAAAGTATTACCAATTGCATACGAAACTGACGACGTGACGAGTATGACAATTGCTAACATCCTCCTAACCCAAAGAGGGTTAGGATATCAAATGTGTCTATTTATTTTTTTCTCGAATGTAAATACCGCTAAATTGGCGAATGCCATATTTTACGTAAGTTTTTACTACGGCGAAGCCATGGCTTAATATTTACGATCGATAGCGTCCTACCTATCGTGTGGGATCGGTACCTAAAAATAATAGCCCGACTGCATCTCTCCCCATGCATGTCGTAAAAGGCGACTAAGGGATAAGGACAATGCCGTCGATATGGGTGACAGAATAGCCACATCTCACCTTGGCACGGTCCTCCACCGAGTGGTGTAGCAGGTGGGTCTTCGTGCCTTAGTTGCTGCTTAATAGTTGTCTCGTCCTAATACTTTGCTAAATGTGGTGGCCGGTGTTGTGCTGTAATTTACAAGAGTATTTGCAGCACAACACAGATTACTCTGCTTACCCCGATTGTCGGGATACAGCGTGCGCTATGTACGCCCTATAGTGGTCTCCAAAGTTTAGTCACTTACTTATCACTTGTATGCTAGAATAGATGAATTTATTGTATGCTTGTACTGGACAGGTTCGACGAAGACCTGCGTACCATCCCGCCGTGGGCAACCAGTTCCTGGAGCCACACAGACTTGCCTAGAATGAAGCAGGGACGAATTGCAGCACAGGTAAAATATATATTCCTACTAGATTTTGACTGTATCTACGAGTCAATATTATGGACCATCAGTGGATCTAGAAAATGTTTGGAATAATGAATCGGTGTGTACAGTAAAATACTGTTCGGCTATGTAGAGTTGTGTTGGACGACTGTAGGCGGTGTTATTATGTGGCTAGTCACTAAATACTTGTAAAAATATGTATTAAAAAAATACCCTGCGAAGTTCCTTGTCGGTTCTTCTTCGTGGGTGTAATCGAACCGGATAGAACAAATTGTGACAAGTTCGAATGCAGTCTAACTGCCATATGAATGATCAGTAAACAATACAACAATACAATACAATATTCTTTGTACTTAGAGGAAGAGACCCGTATCAAGCGCCAAAGATGTTAAAAAGAATAGCTCCATCATTATGGCTGACCGACCAATTATTATTGTAGAAGGACGATGGCGGATACACAAGCTCAAGGAGCAGGATAGACGGCCCTAGCGTAAATAGCCTTCACTCAAATAGTATGCAAAAAATTAATAATTAATTTTGTAGTTAAAAAAAATCCACAAAGTGGTCCATACCCTCACACAATACATTTATGTTATGTGTTTACCAAAATAACTGTGTATTCGAAAATAACGAAATTCCTAAATAAAAACTACGGCAATGGTTTGCCTGACAGTCAAACCATTGCTATAGTTTTTATTTAGGCGTTTTATTTTCGCTTCTTATCAATTCAAAGGGGGGGGGGGGGGTGGGGTAATTTTTTGCACATTTTTAGCTATTTATTATTTATTAAGACCAGTGAACTAAAATTTTAGCTCTTTCAAATGATACCCCAAACGATATAATAATATAATGTATAAAGCGCTATATATATAAAAGAAAGTCGTGTTTGTTACAACATTTATAACGCAAGAACGGCTGAACCGATTTTTATGATCTTTGATTTGTTAGATTTATCTCCGTCCCGAATAACATATAGGCTGAAAAAATATGGGAAAAAATAAAAAAAATTTTTTTTTCTCATACATTTAGCATGGAACGATTTTTTTTATTACAACAACATCTCGGATACACGACAGAAACAAACACACATGGTGTTATAATGAAAAATTATGCTCTTGGTTGCCACAGTTCATCCGAAGAATGACGAATGCTTCTACTTGCGGTTGTTGCTGGTGAATGTTCGTGGGCCGATATCATTCGAATCACTTCTTAATTAATGGTGTAGTGTGCCCAACATTTCGTGCTGCATGTCAACAGCTCAATTTGCTTGAAAACGATACTCATTGGGACATGAGAACCGCTGAAGCAATTTTTTCTGCATCTCCAAGTCAGATACGCACATTATATTTTGCTATCATATAGACATGCTTCGCATCGAATCTACGTGAACTGTGGAACAAATACAAGGATGACATGTCAGAAGACATTTTACATGGAATTCGTGTCAGTTCAGGGAATCCCTATCTCAAGGTGAATGAGCAGATACATAACCACTTTGCTTTTGATTTGTGCGGCAGTTTGTTAGTAAAGTTAGGAATGCCAACGCCAAATCGTGGTATGAACGACGCCTTCAATAGAGAATTGGAACGTGAAAGTTAATATGATCGAGATGCATTGAAAGAATCAGTTATAACCACTGTACCACTGTTGAACCCCCAACAGATGGAAGAGTACGATACATTAATGTAGGCAATTGATGATGGAAATGGTGACTTATTTTTCCTCGATGCGCTCGGTGGAACTGGGAAGAAATTCCTCATATCATTGATTTTAGCCACTGTTCGTGCGAGATCCGACATTGTAGCAGTTGCTTCTTCTGGTATAGCGGCCACGTTGGTAGAAGGATGCCGAACGGCTCATTCAGCGTTGAAATTACCATTACACCTTCAAACAACTGAAGAGGCGACATGCAAAATTGCGAAAAACTCAGCAATGGCCAAAGTTTTGATAGCAAGTAAAATCATCATATGGGATGATGCACAATGTCGCATCAAACGCACAATGGAAGCACTCAATCGAAAGATCTGCGTAAGATCTAAGTTAAGGGTTAAATATAAAAACTCAGAGCAGCGCGGGAATTAAGTTAGCGGTCTCCCCACTCCTTTAAGTAAGTAAACGGAAATTATTTTTTACTTTTTAAGGGTCGGGAGTTTTTTAAATTTGTAATTTAACTTTTTATTTTAATAAAAAACAGAAATTAAATCAGCTAATAACTTAACACAACATTTATTGATTCTGAGGCGGTACGAAGTTCGCCGGGTCAGCTAGTCTAAAATAAATATTTATCTAGTTATTGGTATATGTGCGCGTCATCGAGATCTATAAATAATGCCAAATTTTAAGTTTCTACGTTACTTCGTTTTCGAGCAAAACCTCTGTGTCAGACGGTCGGACACGAGAGTGATCTTATAAGAGTTCCGTTTTTACCTTTCGGAACCCTAATTTCACTTACCAAGTAAATTTTTTTATTTCTTGGGGAGGAGGTGGCGGTGACTGTGCAATGTGCATTCCCTGCGAGTGTTTGTGGTGAATTAATTCCCCGGAAACCGGCCCACAAGTATTGTGTCAAACCACATAATTACACGAATATTTTAATTAATGATTTTCAGCTGCACAGCACTCGTTGACGTGTCACGTGAGTAACACTTTCCGGATGTGTTATCAAAATTGTGGTGCCGAGCCGCATGCACATATTCTGTTGAATATTATAATATAAACGAGGAAGTCACAGGGTGATATAGACGGAAGCAAATATTAGCGAAAATGTTAAAGTGAAAATCATGTCATTCGTCCCTTGTTAGGCGCTAGGCTCTTATTGTTGGGTTAGGTTGGTATACCACCGTGCCGAACGAAAAGTGGCCGCATAGCAGCTACGACTACGCCTTATTGGTCCGTAGTTCAGTATAACCAACAAGATTCAGATTAAGGTACTTATTTTATTTATTATTACATTTTTTTTATTGTTTTTATGGAAACTGACACGTTTGGCTACATCACCGACTACATCCGTGATGTCAGCTCACTTGGTGAACTAGGTGCCATATCAGTGCTTCCCTTCGGTCGTGCCGGCTACACTGAACTGGATGGAAAACACAAACTAATTACATAGCCGTTTCGACCGACTTTTAATTCAATGCGGTCGTACCGCCCGGGCGGGTTAAACCATACCACCTAGTAAGATAAGAAGGAAAGGGACCTACAGTCTTACGTGGAACCCGAACCACGGTCAGCCTCCAACGGTATAGCGGGAACACATCTATCAACTGACCGCGCCAAGGTGTGCTTATGATCCGACCGACAGTCGACCAACTGCACCACTGAGCTACCGAGGCTGACATTACTACCGATGATGGAGTTAAATGGCATGGATTACCGCACGTCAAATATGGCGAGGTATTCACGGAACTACAGTTCTTTGTAAAAAAATTGCAATACACTGAACATCATAAGGAGTATTCTTACATAGTGTAGTAGCAGTGGAGGTCGCTTCTCCCCACTAACACAACAAATCTGGCAGAGTTAGTTCCCCATAGCACCTTTTGCTTTCCGGACCATGAATAAATCATTACACGGGCTGCTACCGCGCGCCGTGTACGGACCAAATAAATGCGCATAAATACTGGCCTTTACCCACGCCGCGCCGCCGCGTCACAGCCTCCTTCTGCATTCTAATTTCTGTATTCTTTCTAACTTTTTAATCTATCTAACATACGTGACAGTATAATAAATATAAAAGCATTACCCATCTAGTTCATTCGTTTTATAAGCTTTTAAAATAAATTTTTGTTTACGGACAAGACTGCAAATAAAAAGGGTGAATAATTTACTTGAGCAGAAGAAAAGTTTTATTTAGAAATTCTAAAAAAAAAAAAATTGACTGAGCAAGCAACATCTGAATTTTAAATTGATAGCGATCAGAAGAACAATCGAATCAGCAATCAAGTGCCATATCGTTTGTGTTTACTTTTTTTGTTTCCTTGGAAAGCAGAGTGATTTAAAAAAACAATGACAAGAACATTTAGACTTCTGGGTATCTCTCTATCTCTTTTACCACCAATCTACCTTTATAGTTACAAAATATCGGAAATTTAAATTACGTAGTGTGTTGTGAGTAGTGAGCGTGTATCGCAGCTCGGATGAAGGAAGAAATCTTTATGAAATGTGTGAATGAGCAATGCTGAAAGTGTAAAAGTGTTCTTGTGAGTGTGTGGCTGCCTATGATATCGCCGTCTTCAATTACTGATTGCGAGCTTCAATTCAACGGTCTAGTATTGCAGAAAATCTTTAAAAGCGACTGGCGACGACATCATCAAATGTTCAGCTTTCAACTTCCATTTCTTTCATTGCAGAAAATGTTGGAATCAAAAATATTCGAATCCAATTGCTCCATTATCGAGACGATTTCGCCGTTTCACGCGCGTGTTTGCTCGGGCGCAACTCCCTGACCGCGTCCATTCCTAATGCACCGTAAAGAGAGCGCTCTATGTATTGTGCAAACCGAACAATTCAAAAGTAGTCATGTGTCATGCTCAACGAACAGTTGTAAAGTCATTATATCAATGTGTGCATAAATACTGAATTACAATGTCTAGTACATATCTGTCACACACACTGGCGTATCTTATTCAACATGCCCCCATCTCGTGCGACTGGGGTGCATTTATGATTATGATCAGTCGAAATACAAATTTTTAGCTCCCGTGTTGTAGGTATATTTCATCTCAACAAAAAAAAGAATAATCAAAATCGGTTCATCCAAAAGTTAATCGAAGAGGGTAATACAAATTGATACCCTCTCTTCGAACCCGTTCGTGCAATGCAGCATTTATTATTGTAATTTAATGGCTGGCTCCGACCTCATGAATCAGACGAATGGGTAAAGGATAAACTATTTATCCCTATTCTGTTTTGGTATGCTGGGAATTTCTTTTGCCTGTTTTGTCCTTTAACATTTTCGTGTCTCGTGAAATCAATTGCAAAGTGGAATTTAAGTGTTTTATTTTATTCAGAAAGCTAACAGCATTTGGAAATTATAAAAGTATCCCCAGCTCGGTTCGCAGAATAGTCGCAAGTATATGCAGATAAACAATATGCTTAAAAGTTAGATAGTGTAAGTAGTTATGTTACTGCAAACTCTTTTATTGTACCAACTCTATGCTCCATTTCCTTCATCCATAATTTTCATATAATATGTAATTATATATACGCGGACTATAAGATCATTAACATTACGACATTGAAGTCAACAATAAATACATGTAACTGGGTACCTACACTGTAAATATAACAACGGTTAGCTTTGAAAATCAGATTCCAACATTGAGTAATAAAACATCTTTTGGCATGAATACCACATCCCAATACATTCGCACGA
The DNA here is from genome assembly GCA_946902875.1 of Nematopogon swammerdamellus. NCBI lineage: Eukaryota > Metazoa > Arthropoda > Insecta > Lepidoptera > Adelidae > Nematopogon > Nematopogon swammerdamellus. Next base: position 15,230,147 of record OX336334.1, read on the forward strand.
AATGTCATAGCATTTAACCGAGCGCACGCTGCTGCAGCTACCAGGCATAATGCAAAGAACATTGAGTTTAAATACCGACTCAAGTTTGAGCCTGGTTTGTGTTTCTACAGCGAAAATGCTCGAACGCGCGTGTTTGCTCGGGCGCAACTCCCTGACCGCGTCCATTCCTAATGCACCGTAAAGAGAGCGCTCTATGTATTGTGCAAACCGAACAATTCAAAAGTAGTCATGTGTCATGCTCAACGAACAGTTGTAAAGTCATTATATCAATGTGTGCATAAATACTGAATTACAATGTCTAGTACATATCTGTCACACACACTGGCGTATCTTATTCAACATGCCCCCATCTCGTGCGACTGGGGTGCATTTATGATTATGATCAGTCGAAATACAAATTTTTAGCTCCCGTGTTGTAGGTATATTTCATCTCAACAAAAAAAAGAATAATCAAAATCGGTTCACCCAGTCGAAAGTTCTGAGGTAACAAACATAAAAAAAAAATACAGTCGAATTGAGAACCTCCTCCTTTTTTTGAAGTCGGTTAAAAAACCAAAATTGTAAAAATCTGATAAGGTTTAGAGGGCTAGAAAACATAAATGCCGAAAGACGATTTTGTATGGAGAAAGTTAACTTCCGTCTCGTCGTAAGGCAAACATTTTAGTTTAAGTTCCCTTTATCGCTTAGTTAGAGAGAGAGAGAGATAAAACTAAAATGTATGCTTTACTTGGCCTGATAATGGGTAAACTTGCCGAGAAAGGATAATATAAACTTACATTTCTTACTGAAAACTTTTTCATTTGTTAGAAATTTTGAAATGTATTGTAGATTCTGGCAGTATTTGTAATGAGCCTCAAAGCTGGAGTGACCTATTTTGACAAGCAATGCACACACACTCACGCACACACCCTCACCCACCCTCATACATACACACACACACACGCACACCAACGAAGAACAAGAAGAATAGAAGTGCACAGGTTCCTTTGTTGGACTTCAACATTTTCTCCCACCCACAAAGGCGTCTAGTTTTTCTCAGGAAACCTGAGCACCACCATTCGACATTTTAGTGCTGTAGGTGTCCCCTAACTAGACGACGTGTTTAACAAACCCTGCTGGTGGATGCAACTGGCGTCCCGCAATCAAGGGCCTTCTTTATTCAAAGGGTAAGCCTTGCCATCCACCGGGTTAATGCCGCAATAAGGGAACTTTTGAAAATGCCCGTTTTGATAGTTATTTTAATGTGTGTATTGTATTGTTTATTGATCATTCATATGGCAGTTAGACTGCGCTTGAACTTGTCACAATTTGTTCTATCCGGTTCGATTGCACCCACGAAGAAGAACCGACAAGAAACTTCGCAGGTTATTTTTTTATACATATTTTTACAAGTATTTAGTGACTAGCCACATAATAACACCGCCCATATAGTCGCCCATATCGAAAACACAGCTTGAGAGCAAGATTAACAGTTTTCGCTGAGAGTTCTGACTACAAAGACTTATTAATTAAGTGAATGCGGTGTTTGTTAGGTAGGTTTTAATTCTTTAGTTATTTGTATTACTTTTTCATATGCTCTTAAAATCTAAATTACAAAGGTTGTAGAAAAAAAAACAAACAGACACAATCCAGTACAGTGAAGTCTTCACCGCACGTTGCAAGCAGTGTACCATTTGTTTATTCATGAAGAATACCGCGTTAACCAACTGGCATTACGCAAACATTGCCTTTCCGTTATTTCATGATTAGCATGTTACATTGAGGTGCATTTTGGCACAAGTTCAACGTCGAAATGCAGCGTTTATTTCGAAAACACACACTACCATTCGTCTGTTTATTTAAAATCTACGAGAGGCATGGATCGTGCAAGAGAGATAACCTGCGCTCATGTATATTGGATATGTATCTATGTACAAATTGTTTATTGTTTATTGTATAATTTCATCCATAGGTAGGTAACCTACGCTTGGGCATGTCGAAAATTCCGCCAGTTCTAAATTCAATGCGAAGAAGAACTGACAAACAAACTTCGCAAGTCACAATGTTTTGTTAGTACCTTATAAGTATTATATTATACATGAATACTGAAGAATCTGACCACACTGCCTATTTAAATTACCTATAACTGGTGTATTGCCATCGTCATTATTTTGATACTTCATATTATATCTGACTACCGAGCCAAATGGTTACAAGGTGAGGGTCGAAGCTCCCCTCGGAAACTCCGACCATTGCCTTGTACGCTCAACTGTGCCAACTGTACACTTCGCGGAAGCACGTGAATGTAGTACGCGAACAGTTTGGCACTACCGGTCAGCACAATGGGATGACTTCCGTTCCTTCCTGGGAGCCTACCCTTGGCACGACGTTTGCTTCTCTTCTCCAGACCCATCCCTGTGTGCCCAATCGGTCGTCGATGTGATCGCACAGGGTATGAATTTCTTCATACCTACCTCCACCGTTCCCATCGGCGGCCGCCATAAGCCTTGGTTTGATTGTCAATGCAGACTGGCTATTGACACTAAGAACAAGGCTTATAGGAAATGGCTGCAGAATAGGTCTGTCGAGAACAGACGAGAGCTCAACGTCGTTGCTAGGTCCTGCAAACGAACGCACAACTTTGCCAAGTTCAGGCACGACCGTGGAATTGGCGCGAAACTTGCACGTAGCCCTTCGGCTAGCCGCGCCTTCTGGTCTCTCGCCAAATCCATCGGTCGGAATTTCTGCCGTCCTGCTACACCTCCACTGGAACGTCCGGATGGCTCGCTCGCTATACTCGCGAAAGAAAAGGCGAATATCTTTGCACGCCTTTTCGCATCCAACTCAAACATGGACGACCTGGGCGCCAACCCCCCTTCATTACCCCATTGCGGGCGTATGATGGCAAATATTAGGTTCCACCCCAGAGTCGTCCATAAAACACTACGTGAGTTGGATATTTCGAAGAGTAGTGGGCCTGACGGCGTGCCGGCGATCGTCTTGAAAAATTGTGCTCTGGAATTGGCGCCAGTCCTCACCCGCCTATTCAAATGCTCCTATTCCTCCGGATCAATGCCTTCTTGCTGGAAGAGAGCTTCGGTCCAGCCGGTCCCCAAGAAGAGGGACCCAGCGAACCCATCGAACTATCGCCCTATTGCGATAACCTCACTTTTGAGTAAGGTTATGGAGCATATTGTCAACTCAGCGCTCCTGACGTACCTAGAAGACTCTAAACTCCTCGACGACAAACAATACGGCTTTCGCAAGCAAAGGTCGACTGGAGATCTTCTAGCGTACGTCATGCATTTATGGGCTGAAAGGCTCGATGGTTTTGGGGAATCGCTGGCGGTCGCTCTGGACATATCCAAAGCATTCGATCGCGTCTGGCACCGGGGACTCTTAAGCAAGCTTCCGGCCTACGGTGTCCCTACAAAACTGTGCACCTGGATCTCCAGCTTTTTGAGTGGCCGGTCGATATTTGTCACCCTAGATGGTGCCTGCTCGGCCGACTACTCAATCAATGCTGGTGTTCCACAAGGATCCGTGCTGTCGCCTACGCTGTTTTTATTGTTCATCAACGACATGCTCTCGCTCGGCGAAATACACTGTTACGCGGACCACAGCACGGTGCACGAAGGGTTCATCAAGGACTGGAAGGGTAGAGAGGCCTCAGCAGCAAACGCGAGACGCGAAACTGTTGCTCGGGTTGACCAGGTTCTCGAAAAAGTATCCTCTTGGGGGAAGAAGAACTGGTCAACTTCAACGTAGCCGAGACGCAAGCTTGTGCCTTCTCTACTAAGGCTGATCCGTTTCCTCTCCAAGCCACTTTTCAGGGCAGCCAAGTCCCCAACGATGGTAGTCTGGGCGTCCTGGGTATGGAGGTGTCCAGGGACGTTGGGTTTCGATCGTTCATAGAGTCCAAGGTGAAACAAGCGTCTCGAAAATTAGGGGTCCTTTACCGCTGTCGGCGATTTTTCACGCCGGTCCAACTGCTTACACTCTACAAAGCACAAGTAAGACCGGTGATGGAATATTGCAGTCATCTTTGGGAGGGTTCCTCTGAGTACCTTCTTTCAGCCTTGGATTCTATTCAGCGACGAGCCATTCGCCTCATTGGTGACTCCGTACTCACAAAGGACCTTCAACCTCTAAAGCACAGACGTATCGTTGGGTCATTGAGCCTGTTTTATCGGTACTACTATGGCCGCTGCTCTGACGAACTTGCTTCCCTTATCCCACCTCCTCCTGTTCGCCTTCGCCAAACAAAATATCAAGTCAAAAAAAAATATTAGTTTACGTTTATTACAAAGAAATGTAATAAGTCATATTAAAAAATCTAACGATACAAAGTGTATCCAAATGTCAAATGGTCAAAGTTTGTTAGTAAAAAAAAAAAAGTTTTAAAAAACATAAAACCGACTTCCTAAAAAAAGTAAAACTAAAAAACTATTTAAAATAAAAATATAAAAACCGCCTTCAAAAATATATGAAATAAAAACCTAAAAAAAAAAACGAACCCTAGAGTTTAAGGCGGTGCTAAAAAGGCTACACAAATCACAAAGGATATTATCATCCGCTCATGTTTTCTTTCATGCATCATTTTTGCTTGCTTTAGCACCGCCTTCAACTCTAGGGTTCGTTTTTTTTTTTAGGTTTTTATTTCATATATTTTTGAAGGCGGTTTTTATATTTTTATTTTAAATAGTTTTTTAGTTTTACTTTTTTTAGGAAGTCGGTTTTATGTTTTTTAAAACTTTTTTTTTATTTCACAGTTTTTTTTAGTAATTTTTTGCTATTAATGTACTCGGCGGAATCGCTCGGCCTTCGGCCTCGCGATTCCGCCTCGCTTTCCAATCCGATCTTGACCCAATTAAAATAGGACCACGTCAGCTTCGATAGCTCAGTGGTGCAGACAGTCAACTGTCGCTATTGAATTTTAAGCAACGCTGGGTGCGGTCAGTACTTAGATGGGTGACCGCTGACCGTTGGAGGCTGACCAAGGTTCGGATTCCTCGTAAAACTGTAAGTCCCTTCCCTCGTAATTTTACTTGGTGGTAGGGTTTAACCTTCCCGGGTTGGTACCACCGCACTGAATTAAACGTCGGTCGAAACGGCTATGTAAATAGTTTGTGTTTTCCGACCAGTTCAGTGTAGTCAGCACGATCAAAGGGGGAAGCACTGACATGGCACTGGTGTTATGGGCTGACATCACAGACGTTGTAGGTGATGTTGCAGAACTTAGTAGAATGGACAGACATAAACGTGTTACGGAAGCCTACTTTTATTATAAAATAACCGTCGGAGGACCTTGGTTGAAAATTGTAAAATTTAGTAGAACGGATAGACATGCATATGTTACGGAACCCTACATTCATTTTGCAGAACTTAGTAGAATGGACAGACATAAACGTATTACGGAACCCTACTTAACAGTTGCACTCCGGGAGTGCCGGCAGATCCCGTGCCACTCTAACTTAACCCTTAACGCAATGACTTAAGGTTTCATTTTAAAAATGACGCTGACGCGATGTCGCGAGTTATACATTTTTACCCACCTAAAAAAGTCCCAAGAGCCGCTAAAGAAGTTTTCACTTCAAAAACCTCAGGGTTATCCCCTTTCAAATAAAAAAAAAAAAGAATTTTCAAAATCGGCCCACAATTGACGGAGTAATCGCGTAACAAACATCCAAAAAAAGAAAACATACCGTCGAATTGAGAATCTTTTAGGTCTAAAGTAAATTTCTCGTGAAGACAAATGCAACGAGCCCAAACACGATGGGTTTATCATGTGTAGTTTAGGAGTTCCTATGGCCACCTTCTGTCTCCATCATCAAACCAGCTCGATGGTACTCGGTACAGTAGGTACTGGCCAGGTACCATAATAAATTAAACGCCGGTCGGAAAAGATAAAAAAATTTCAAATTTAGAATATTCATGAAACAAGGGTCCGAATATGTATCACTAGTATATCGATTCATGTATTTCAACAGGACAGAGAAAATTTCAAAATATTAGGTATTTAATACTTTTTAGTTTTTTTTTTTTTGTTTTTTGGAAATCGGTTTAATATTTTTTAAAACAGTTTTTATTTCATTCTTTTTAGTAATATTACATAAAAAAGAATAATCGAAATCGAATAATCGAAATCGATTGAAGTGGTACAGAATTATTCGCCATATGTGTCAGACTGCAAATTGCTGAATAAGTCCACATCACAAATGTTTTGCTGAAGGTAACCACACACCATACTAATTTATCAAACTGAAAATTGCCGAATACGACCACATCACAAGTTTTGCTGAAGGTAACCACACACTATAGTATTATGCTGATTTTACGAAAACCACTCAACCAATTTCGATAAAATTGAAATGGGACCACCTCGGAAGTATGACCTAACTAACAAAAAAAGAATTTTCTAAATCGGCCCTCAATTGACGGAGAAATCGCGTAACAAACATACAAAAAAATAAAAAAAATAAAAATAAAAAAAAAAATAAAAAAAAACATACAGACGAATTGAGAACCTCCTCCTTTTTTGGAAGTCGGTTAAAAACAGTAGGGTAGGGTGGGGCTATCTCGCGGGTCCATATAAGTTATGTATTTATATTTCACACTATTGTCCTTCTTTTATTACTGCATTTTCCATCCCTACTCATTTTCCACATCTCAAAAGCTAGTTTTTAAATAATATAAGATAATTGTACATACCTACTGGTGAACAAAAAAGTTTTTAATTTCATTTCATTTACATTGCATCAGCATTCACTTGACATTACCTATCTATTTTGATAATAGATTAACAAACAAAAGTTTAAATTAATATATTTTTTTTATTTAGTTCCGAGAGTTAGAGTATAGTTTAGAGTCTGAGAAGCACAAGCTCCGACTAGCCAATATAACCTCCGACAAGGTAGGTGTCATACCGGATAAGTTTCTGTGGATTGCTAGCTACACTGAACACGGTGAGGCTGCTATGCGGTCATCTTACAACTAGTACGGTCGTACCAACCCGGTCGGCTACAATTTGAGCCTAGTAGGGACGTGAGAAGGGATCTACAGTTTTACACCGGTCCCGAACGGTGAAGACGCAGGTGTGTAGGTAAGCACTTACATTTTTCCATTAGAAAAAAACTCATTGGTACACGCCGACGTGATTGGAACCTCGGACCTCTCGCAAACTCGCCTCTCGAGAGCATCACCAGATTATCAACAGTTTATCGAAATCGTACTGATGGATCACGGTTGAGACTAGTCTGTGCCTGGGATTTCTGTACGGGAACTGTGTATTCAGTATCTATACATATAATAAAATCGTAGAGGTAAGAAAGTCTGTACATTGAATGTATTCGGAAAAAAACTAACCAGGGTGGCTTAAAATGAGATACTGAACATGTTAGAACAGTTTTTAAAATTTTTGTTTGTTTGTTTGTTTGTTTGTTTGTTTGTTTGTTTGTCTATACGCGCATCACGCAAAAAACACTGAACGGAATTAGACGAAACTTTGTATAGTGGCAGTTTATATGCCGGGTTAACATAATACGTAAAAAAAATTAACAAAAATAAATAAAAATTAACAATTATAAACATTATTGCGCGTTTAAAATCACGTAGTCCAAAGTAAAGGTAAAAACAATTTTAAATGTCATGTTGACAACGGAGAACTGTCATCTCGACGTGAGCTGGCCGGTGACAAATTGTTTGATAAATAAAAATAATAATTGAAAGTCGAAGTTATGTCGCTGTCATTGGTGCAATAAAATTTATATATCTGTTGCCCGCGGCTTCGCTCGCGTGAAATTCGTATTTAAAAAAAAGAAAGTAAGTAACTAAAGACGGGCCCGAAGGCGGATCTGCGCTCACGTAAACGATATTCTTTCTCGATGAAAGTAACTAAGGGCGAGGCGAAAGGCGGAGCTGATTTCAGGAAGAAGAAAAACATTCTTGAAGAAAATAAGTAACTAAGGGCGAGGCCGAAGGCCAAGCTCTATTCTGGAAGACCATAAACCTTCTCGAAGAAAGTAAGTAACTATGGGCGAGGCCGCAGGCCGAGCTGCGTTCAGGAAGAAGCTAAACCATCTTGAAGAAAGTAAGTAACTAAGGCCAGGCCGAAGGCCGAGCTACGTTCGGATAATTGAAAAACCATCTCGAAGAAAGCAAGTAACTAAGGGCGAGGCCGAAGGCCGAGCTGCGTTCAGGAAGAAGCTAAACCATCTTGAAGAAAGTAAGCAACTAAGGCGAGGCCGAAGGCCGAGCTACGTTCTGACATATGATAAACCATCTCGAAGAAAGCAAGTAACTAAGGGCGACGCCAAAGGCCGAGCTGCGTTCAGGAAGAAGCTAAACCATCTCGAATAAAGTTAATTAATATTAAGATTGAGTTAATTTAATTTAAATTTTATTATAAAGTCCACGCTTCTAACGGCAAATATACCGTGCATCCTAGAACCTCGCGGTTATTCCCGGCTGGATGGCGAGAGGCCCGATGCTAGAGACCTTAGTGCTATGGACTAAGGGTAGTTCTTTGATGTGGGACGCCACTTTTGTTCTCACATTGGCTCCAAGTCACGTTAGGACATCTTCAAGAGCGGCTGGCGCGGCCGATGCTGGGGCGGAGAGCCTCCAACGCAGCAAATATAGAAATATAATTCAAGATTTTGAATTTGTTGCGTTTGCGGTTGAAACCCTCGGTCCGTGGAGCAGTGAAGCCAAAAGAGGCTTGAGCTGGTTGACGCAACTGGTGTCCCGTCATCAAGGGCTTATGTACTTCATTCAAAGGGTAAGCCTTGCCATCCAGCGGGGTAATGCCGCAAGTGCTCTAAGAACATTTGAAAATGCCCGTTTTGATAGTTATTTTAATGTTTGTTAGGTAGGTTTAATTCTTTAGTTATTAATATTACTTTTTTATTTATATGAAATAAATAGATTGAGTAAACGATATTATATTCTATCGAAGAAAGGAAGTCTTTAAGGGCGAGGTCCGAAGGCGGAAGAGGGTTTTTGGTTTACCTGAACGCAGCTCGGCCTTCGGCCTCGCACTTAGTTCCTTCCTTTCTTCCAGAAGGTTTGTCGTCTTCCTGAACGCAGCTCGGCCTTCGGCCTCGCCCTTACTTACTTCCTTTATTTGAGAAAGGTTTATCGTTTACCTGAAAGCAGCTCGGCCTTCGCCCTCGCCCTTAGTTAGTTACTTTCTTTAAGAAGGTTTATCGATTACCTGAACGCAGCTCGGCCTTCGGCCTCGCCCTAAGTTACTTACATTCTTCTTTGGAATACGAATTTCACGCGAGCGGAGCCGCGGGCTCAGCTAGTGCATAATAAAAATAATAATATCATTGCTTCATCTCTTGGGCACACATCATCGGTTTTCTTCCACGGTAGTACCAGATCTCGAACTTAACTTATTTCCCTTATTCAGTTTCGAATAAAGCGAATAATTTATTCTACGCCTACTACATTATCCTCCATTCTCTTAGTTCATACATTTACATTCTTTGGATCGATGTAAGGCCACAGAGATAATCCTGTGGAACCTTATCACACGCGCCTGCCTGGCCGCCTATCTGCATTCATATGAACAATTTGAAAGATAGTGAGTATGACACGGCTCTAAAATATTTGACGCTGGGGACACCAACGCGCCACACAGGCCGCCCTCCGCCGCCGCTCTTTAGACGTGGATAAATATATCACTGCTCATTATACAAACGCAGCGCTTAAGATCAGTTGGAATGGGTCGTATATTTTGCATGCAAATCATGTTTTTGAAGAGATATTTTTTCTGGGTAGAGGGAAGTGTAAACTTTCATACAAATATAGTTGTGGCAGAAATTGTCATGAATTGTAGTAGAATTCAATAAAACAATAATTTTATACAGTTAACCAATAAAATAATGTGACGGTTGCACGTTTACAGCCTCTTGAAAAAATTTACCACGTGATGCATGGAAATTATAAATACCTCAAAGTAATGTTGTGCCCTACCTAACCAAACAAATTAACATCTACAAATATTTTGAAGTTATGAATTAAAATATTTTGACGAGAATTTAAAAAATTCCACTTTTCTTGGAAACACGGTCATGTCTATTTGCGCGCCTTCGCCCTCCATTTCGGCGGCGACGGCGGCGGTGGCGACGGCGGCGGTGGAGGCGCGGCGCGGCGCCTCCGGCGCGGTCGCACGACGCACAGCTTTCAGAGAAAGTTCTGTACTATAATTTACGAGGGACCAACTAAATTAAATCCATTTGCGCAATAAAATACCGCACAGAAAGACGACCAACTCAGGTGCGAGCTGCGAACTAGTCTAAAAATCGGGGCCGACGTGTAAATGGCTTTTTAAACGTCGGGTGCGCGGCGCTGCTCCAACTTAGACTATAAATCACGGGGGTTTAATTAAAGCGTTTTCGGTTCCACCCTGAGCGCCACAGGTATAGAAGGAGGGTCACCACGAGCATCAATATTGCAAATGGCGAACATGCTCCGTGGCCGCCCCGCGCCGCCGCCGCCTCCGCGCCGCCCGCGCCGTCAATGAGAAGACTCAGTGCCACTCAAGGCGGTTGCATTCGAAAGACAGTAACTATCTATCTACGTAGGTACATCGTATTTATACTTCTGCTGTCTGCTTGCTAGTGTTGTTTTTTTTTTATTGACAGCGCAACATATGGCGCCGAGCCACCCATAAGGTGTCTACCGACGGCCATGGACATTCGGTCGTATGCGTATGTTGTTCTTCGTTTGTGCGAGATATTAATATTTTTTTATGTCCCCTTTCACGAAATTATTCATGTAGCCTATACATAGGTATAATAATATACGATTACTGTGTAAAATGAATAATATTTGTTCTTGGTATGCTTTTTTTACATTTAGGTAAATGTGAAAGACACAAAGGAAAGACGTTGGTTTTCTGTGTGTGTATTTTTGTTATCTTTACAAAAATATCTAACATGAAAATGGACGAAATAGTCTTAAATAAATATTGAAATATTTCAAGCAACATTATTATCAACGTCTTCTAGGTACTAAATCAAAACTATCACCTCCCCTGAGGCAGCACGTAGGTATAATACGAGTAGAGAATGTTTAAATTTCATCGCAAAGTTGTCCGTTATCATAACATTGTCCATTACAATTTATTATAACGAATCACAAACGCAGGTGCGGGGGCGAGCGAGGAGAGATGTCCGGCGATCGCTCCTCAGCGGGACTATCTTGTTATCCTCGGGGGGAATTAACCTAGTCCGTCAGCTCCTAACATTCAGTTATGTAATACATATTACCCTTAGGCCTGCCGCAAACAGGGTCGCCGTGTGTCCGCAGCCTCCGCCTGTGGCCACATCAGTCGGGATGCCACGCCGCCCCCGCTCCGCCGCCGCCGCCGCCGCGCCGGTCCGAAAATACAATTTGAACTGAAATGAAACTATTTTATTTATGCTTTTAAACTTTACACCAAGTAATGAAAATAATGTCGGATAATTGTTTTTCTATATATTGATATGTATTGATGACGACTTACGTCTAAATATATGTAAAATTATCTATACATATAATAAAATCGTAGAGGTAAGAAAGTCTGTACATTGAATGTATTCGGAAAAAAACTAACCAGGGTGGCTTAAAATGAGATACTGAACATGTTAGAACAGTTTTTAAAATTTTTGTTTGTTTGTTTGTTTGTTTGTTTGTCTGTACGCGCATCACGCAAAAACCACTGAACGTAATTAGACGAAACTTTGTATAGTGGCAGTTTATATGCCGGGTTAACATAATACGTAAAAAAAATTAACAAAAATAAAAAAAAATTAACAATTATAAACATTATTGCGCGTTTAAAATCACGTAGTCCAAAGTAAAGGTAAAAACAATTTTAAATGTCATGTTGACAACGGAGAACTGTCATCTCGACGTGAGCTGGCCGGTGACAAATTGTTTGATAAATAAAAATAATAATTGAAAGTCGAAGTTATGTCGCTGTCATTGGTGCAATAAAATTTATATATCTGTTGCCCGCGGCTTCGCTCGCGTGAAATTCGTATTTAAAAAAAAAGAAAGTAAGTAACTAAAGACGGGCCCGAAGGCGGATCTGCGCTCACGTAAACGATATTCTTTCTCGATGAAAGTAACTAAGGGCGAGGCGAAAGGCGGAGCTGATTTCAGGAAGAAGAAAAACATTCTTGAAGAAAATAAGTAACTAAGGGCGAGGCCGAAGGCCAAGCTCTATTCTGGAAGACCATAAACCTTCTCGAAGAAAGTAAGTAACTATGGGCGAGGCCGCAGGCCGAGCTGCGTTCAGGAAGAAGCCAAACCATCTTGAAGAAAGTAAGTAACTAAGGCGAGGCCGAAGGCCGAGCTACGTTCGGATAATTGAAAAACCATCTCGAAGAAAGCAAGTAACTAAGGGCGAGGCCGAAGGCCGAGCTGCGTTCAGGAAGAAGCTAAACCATCTTGAAGAAAGTAAGCAACTAAGGCGAGGCCGAAGGCCGAGCTACGTTCTGACATATGATAAACCATCTCGAAGAAAGCAAGTAACTAAGGGCGAGGCCGAAGGCCGAGCTGCGTTCAGGAAGAAGCTAAACCATCTCGAATAAAGTTAATTAATATTAAGATTGAGTTAATTTAATTTAAATTTTATTATAAAGTCCACGCTTCTAACGGCAAATATACCGTGCATCCTAGAACCTCGCGGTTATTCCCGGCTGGATGGCGAGAGGCCCGATGCTAGAGACCTTAGTGCTATGGACTAAGGGTAGTTCTTTGATGTGGGACGCCACTTTTGTTCTCACATTGGCTCCAAGTCACGTTAGGACATCTTCAAGAGCGGCTGGCGCGGCCGATGCTGGGGCGGAGAGCCTCCAACGCAGCAAATATAGAAATATAATTCAAGATTTCGAATTTGTTGCGTTTGCGGTTGAAACCCTCGGTCCGTGGAGCAGTGAAGCCAAAAGAGGCTTGAGCTGGTTGACGCAACTGGTGTCCCGTCATCAAGGGCTTATGTACTTCATTCAAAGGGTAAGCCTTGCCATCCAGCGGGGTAATGCCGCAAGTGCTCTAAGAACATTTGAAAATGCCCGTTTTGATAGTTATTTTAATGTTTGTTAGGTAGGTTTAATTCTTTAGTTATTAATATTACTTTTTATTTATATGAAATAAATAGATTGAGTAAACGATATTATATTCTATCGAAGAAAGGAAGTCTTTAAGGGCGAGGCCAGAAGGCGGAAGAGGGTTTTTGGTTTACCTGAACGCAGCTCGGCCTTCGGCCTCGCACTTAGTTCCTTCCTTTCTTCCAGAAGGTTTGTCGTCTTCCTGAACGCAGCTCGGCCTTCGGCCTCGCCCTTACTTACTTCCTTTATTTGAGAAAGGTTTATCGTTTACCTGAAAGCAGCTCGGCCTTCGCCCTCGCCCTTAGTTAGTTACTTTCTTTAAGAAGGTTTATCGATTACCTGAACGCAGCTCGGCCTTCGGCCTCGCCCTAAGTTACTTACATTCTTCTTTGGAATACGAATTTCACGCGAGCGGAGCCGCGGGCTCAGCTAGTATATAAATAAACACCCGGAGATAATATGTCAGATTGCATTGATGAATACCGCATCTAAATATGTTGACCGTTTCTCAACTTATAGGCGAACATACATACAGTCGGAAAACTTTGAATGTTATATTATGATATAATGTACTAATATTATGTACAATCCCACTTCTTACTTCATGCGTTTTATTTATTCATTCATTTTCACTGCACTGTTCACTTGAATTCGTTGTTCATAATAAGTCTTTACAAAGAAAAAATTAAAATCAAAGTAACGAGCGTTAAAAGAATTAATTGCCAAACGGGAAAAATACAACATACAACTTTTCAATGATAATAATAAGATAAGGAACTCCATTTGTTTTTGTATTAATTTTAGATTTTAAGTTTGTAAATATGATAGCGGCTCTTGCGGTTTATATAGACCGCTCCACAGCCAACGGGTTAAATTAATATTTTAAAAATGTATAAATAAAGGAATAAAGATAAGTAACATCAATAAAATTGTCAATATTTAGTCAAACGTTAAAACATTGTGCAATATAAACGATTAAAATTACACAAAAAATAACAAATTAAAATAGATATCATCAAAATAATTGTCAAATTAGTCAACTGCTATAAATACTAATAAAAACGTGAAAATAAAGAACTAATAATAAATCTGTAAGGGATAGTCATGGAGTAAGTTACTTTATTTCATGAGATATTGCTTTTGTAGACTCTATTGTATGATACTAAAACTAAATTGACGATTTTCAGAAATCTTTTCTGTATGTATGTATATTCCTCCATAACTTTTAAACCGATCATCCGAATTCGGTGAAACTTTGTACAAGCTCATTCAACTTTGTGGGATATTCAGTTCCGGTTACGCTAAGATGTGGCTCCCGCCTCCCATACAAACCGAATTGTTCCGCTCGCGCACCGTAATAAAGGTACAGTAGCGAGCTTACTTTCTTCTTTTTAAATACGAATTTCACGCGAGCGAAACCGCGGGCAAAAGCTAGTAAAATATTAAATGCTGTTACTTGGCGGTTAATAGCGTGCGTGTGCGGTTGCCTGTCTGCAGTTCTGGGCGGCGTACGTACCGTGCGACGCGCAACACAGAGACGCCGTGCAGCTGACCTTCGAGCAGATCGACGTCATCCAGCGGCTCACAGACAAGTACCAGCCGCAGCTCACGCTCTGCACGTCCGCCAGAGGTCTGTAACGTGTTAGCACTATTCTAAACTTTAATAGTGCTACACTACACGCGGTATCCTCCAGGTTGTCTTGCCATAAGAAACCTTTATCCCTACTACTAGGTAGTACACCCATATGCCAGGTAGACGCTACTTGGAAGTATCTGCATATGATTTTTTTTTTGGCTATGGCGTAGCCAAAAGTAGGTACATGTGTTTAGCCTGAGTGGATTTTTAGTATGTATGCTTGTTAGGATGACTGTAACTCTTAAATTACTTGTCCGATTTTGATATAAAACCTGACTATGAAAAACGAAGAGAAAAAGGGACGTTGATCTCAAAGAGCAGGAAAAAATTATGTAAGCGGACGTTTAGACAAATTTAAATGAACAGATCGTCCGACTACAGCATTTTCTACTGCACTTTAAGGTATCACTGATCGATCATTAGTTTTTATCTATAGGATCCCCAAAGCAATTATAATAAAAAAAAATTTATAGTCTAAAGACGACGAATACACGAGGTGTTTCATAAGCCCCAAAGATGAATAATAATGCAAAAAAACCCTGTCTTAGATAAGTTGTGACTCGGCAGACATAGTAGCCGCGCACGCCAACCACCAGGTGTGCTCGCTGGTGGGCGTGGAGGGCGGGCACGCTATCGGGGGCTCGTTGGGCGTGCTGCGCACCTTGTACCAGGTCGGGGTGCGCTACCTCACCCTCACCAGCACCTGTGACACGCCCTGGGCCGAGTGCTCCTCCGCCACGGAGAGGGCGCTCGATCCTCACGCACAGGGCGGTCTTTCGCCTTTTGGCAGGGTAAGATTTTCAGATTGCACTTTTTTCTCGTACGTACAGATTTAATCAGAATGTTCAACAATATAGTCTCGACTGTGTACGTAGTTATTGACCCTACAAAGGTATGGTATGTATACGTATTGTATTTGGTTGGCTTCTTAATATTGTTCTATTTTCCCTCGAATAACTTCTAGTAGTTCGTTAACTAGCTCGACTAGTATAATTGTAAAGCGCTTGTAGGATGATCGAATCGCCCGAGGGGTAAAGGCCCAAACCGAATGAACGAATTTCGCGAATGGCGCCCTCTAAAAGCTCAGCCCAAAAGTTCAACAATAAAAATGAAAAGTTACTCTGAAGTTATGAATAAATTTATCCCAAGGATAACCGTTTTATCCGTTTACATTTTCATCACTAGCACGAACGGAACGAGGCGCGCGGATTACTTGGCTCATCCGCGGTCGCCGCAACACTTCCAGACGAAACGATGGCGGGTGTAAGGCAGGGTGCGGTGCTCGGGTTGACGGAGTAGGTGTCGCGCAGACAGACTGCAAATATTTATGTCGTGCATCGATGCATTCACACCGCCCCGCCAGCATTGTCTGTTCGTATCGAGACGCATCATCTTTGTCCCGAGTGTCACCCCTTCGCCGTTCGCCTCGTCCTCCCTATTCCCTCGGCTCACTCTAGCCGACGCCCATTTGTCTCGAAAACAACCCGCAGACAACGCGTGGGCGCTTCGCCGGAGACTGTAAATTGAAAAATGCGAGGGCGTCTTAGAGATTTATGACTAATGCTTCGGTTAAAAAAAGATGCGAAATTCCGGAGTCGCCGAAAGTCGGGCGGAGACGAGGAGCAGGTGAGGCTGTGGCGCGTATATGACGAAGCATGTTTTTGTTCTATTGCTCGTTACTGTAGCGACATTACTTGACACTTTCTCACGCAACCTGCCCGACTCCTTAGGTTCAAAGGAATACGTTATACATGTATTTTTACCAATCATCCTTATATGTAAGTGCTTATACGAGTACCTACTGTATTGAACTGTTTGGAAAAATGATTTGCACGGCGTGGTTTGCCTTTCTTCTAGCTGTAGCTTGAAAGAATATAATTTATATAAATTGCTCGTAAACTCGTAAAATATTATAAAGTTTTTTTAACGGACTGACTGGCTACATCACGTACAATCAGCCCATATCACCTTGGTGAACTAGATGCAATTTCAGTGCTTCCTTTTGATCGTGCCGGCTACACTGAAATGAACGGAAAACGCGAACTATTTATATAGCCGCTTAAACAGTCATTTCATTAGCGCGATGGTATCAACCCGACCGGGTCAACCTTACCACCTAGTAGAAGTAAGGTAAGAAGGGAAGGGACATAGAGTTTTGCATGGAATCCAAACCACGGTCGTACGTTGTTGCATTCTTTTTTTTATGGAAACTAACACGGTTGGCTACATCACCTACAACATCCGTGATGTCAGCCCATAACACCGGATGAACTTGGTGACACGTCAGTGCTTACCTTCGGTCGTGCCGGCTACACTGAACTGGACGGAAAACACAAACTATTTACATAGCCGTTTCGACCGACCTTTCATTCAGTGCGGTGGTACTAACCCCGGGTTAAACCCTACCACCTAGTAATATAGGAAGGGAGTCATATCCCTTAGTCGCCTTTTACGACATACACGGGGAGAGATGCAGTGGGGCTATTATTTTAAAGTACCGGCCCCACACGGTACAAGATACGATGCACTCGCTCGCGGCGAGCGCGCGCATGTGGAAAGATTTAATAGGTCTACTCGCGCCTCTACTTCTAAGTAGGCATACGTCTGTTCGGATACGGACATGTAGGATACGTTGGGTGGTGTAGTGAGGTGATATAGAATCCGCGCTAAATTATATAAGTAGAATAGTTGCTGTGCCCCCAGTGCCTTCCGCCCCGCCCCGGCTGTAGTTATACGCCGGCGCCGGCGGCGTTGCGGAGTCTCGTGACACGATTTTGCAAGCCGGAGGCATCGGAAACGACGACGGCACTAGAATTCTCCGATATCTGCAACCCGATCAACCGCTGCTTTGTGCGAGGGGGCGTCGCGTTCCAACGTTGCAGATTCAATTTTCCCACGGTCCTCTAGCTAGACAAATGAGCCCGGATCTATTCAGCTCTTGAAATAATTGGATGGTTATCGTATCGCATGGTTAAACCAGTCGTATCGTGATCTCATGGCCAGCAGAGGAAGTTCATTGGTGAGGAGAACGTTATTGGAAGAAATGTGATAAATATAAGTACTTATAGGCAGATTTCATGTATAAATGCTTTTTGAACTATTTGATGTCTTATTTAATGCTCTCGTTGGTACGACGAGAGAGAAAGTAATGAGTCCTTGTAGAATTGATGTATTTTATTTTAGTACAATAAAACACCTGTGCTTTTGTCGACTGCGCATACTGCACATACTGCGTGAAGTCGGAGCGCGCGTGTGGGGGTGCATTCCAATACGGCCGGGTCGTTGGCCGCCACATTGGTATATTTTTGGCATATTTTCCCGAATTTCTTATTAAACGGAAAATTAATAACGTGGAATTACATCAACCAGCTGGGCCGTCTACTAATAGGAGCATCCGGTACAGTTGTATCTGAACGTTGCGGGATCGAAGACCGCATACAAAGAAGAAACGCCGAGAAACTTCGACTCAACTCTATCTATAATGAGATGAAAATGTTCGCACGCCATAGTCTAGTCTGGCAAGTTATACATCGCGAAACGTTTGCTGAAAATAAACAATTGCCGAAACACATTTTTCCTGACATAAAGCGGAAAAATTCTCGAGTAGAGAACAGTGGCGTTATTTCTTGATGTTTTATATTTTATTGTTATTTGTGGCAGAGTAAATCGTAATCCAAGCGATATGCGAAATATATTCCTCTCATTCTTTCCCAGCATTGTAATAAAACGGGCAGTCGCAAGTGTACATCGCTCAGCCAAAACGACGTTTTATCCCGAGCCTACGTATTCAATCTCATCCACGTATAATAGTTCTCCACATTGTTGGGCGCAAGCAGGTTTCCAATCTCCTCCGGGCTTCTAATGTTAGGATAAAATATATTAAATATACTCAACTCCCTATGTAGGCTTTCGGAAGTAAAGCTTTTGAAATCTTGCGTGTAACATAGTGTGCTCGTCTGTCACGGAACATTCGTTCTAAATAATTGTTAAAAGATTAATTATTTAGTTCAAATAGAGGAGCTACGATTTGTCTCCATTACGGCGAACGGAACCCAAGAGGAAGACCTATGATTTTGACCACAGAGTAAGGAAAGACTCGCCACGAAAGGGGTTCTGGGCTGGGCTGTTATGGCACGTTGGCAATGTAAAACTTCCTAGCTAGTAAAGTAATGAAAAAAGTTTACTACGTAATTTTCGCGTCGTCATTAATTATTGAATTAAATAAACGTTTAGAGGCCTTCAATTCGTGTGCAGAGTACTGCAGAGTGAGCACTTGGCGGATTTTCTTCTTGTTAAATCGACTTATTTGTTCATTCAAGGAACTTCCGTACGAATGTTGAGTATGTATATTATACAAAGTGATTCAATTAGGCACAAAAGAATCCAATTTGGACGAAACTTATCGTACCTTTTCTTTTAAGACTTTAAATAAAAAACATTTTTACCCGCTCTGTATTTTCCCAAATTAATTATGTTATGTGTTTTAGATGTTCAGTTTTTTTTTTTTGGAAACTGACACGGTTGGCTACATCACCTACTTCATCTGTGATATCAGCGCATAACACCTTGGTGAACTAGGTGACATGTCAGTGCTTCCATTCGGTCGTGCCGGAACTATCTATTTACATAACCGTTTCAACCGGCACCTTTCATTCAGTGCGGTGCACCGCACGGTGGTCGTTTTACGTAGTTTTACGTGGAAACCGGACCACAGTCAGCCTCCAACGGTCGAGCATCCACTGACCGCGCCCAGGTGTGCCTTTGATCCGACCGACCGCACCACTGAGCTACCGAGGCTGTTTATTCCAGTTCAGTGTGTAGACATTCAGTTAATTTGGTTAGGTTCATAATTTATTATTACATTAATGAATGTATTTTAAATTCAGCCCCTTGCACCACTTCTCTGTCGGAACTCGGAACATGTCAGTGCTTTCCATTGGTCGTGCCGGAAACTGAACGGAATGGAACATAAATTATTTTCATAGCCATTGCGACCGACCTTCATTCAGTGTTGTGGTATCAAGTGTTAACGCTACCGCTCATATGGCGACCCTACATTGTTCATGAAGTATGTTGTCTCTTACAGGTGGTGATAAAGGAGATGAACCGGCTCGGGATGCTGGTTGATCTGTCGCACGTGTCCGCGCGCACGATGCGCGACGCGCTCGCCGTGTCGCGCGCGCCCGTCCTCTTCTCGCACTCGTCCGCGCGCGCGCTCTGCAACGCTACGCGCAACGTGCCGGACGCGGTGCTACGCAAGCTGGCGGTCAACAAGGGACTCGTCATGGTCAACTTCTACGCCTCGTTCCTGGCCTGCAAGCCCACTGCGACCGTGCACGACGCTATTGGTGAGCTATCATGTCTTACTTTTTGTCTTCTCCGTGTCAAATGCCTCTCGACTACCTTATAGAGGTAGTCTTTGTAAACGCGTAGCAAAGCACGATCGTTTGTCGTGAGGTCTCGATTAACAACACTACTGGGCATATAATGGTTGTCCCAGTTCGACCACAATTATTGCTTACCACCACGGGAATGCTCGATTTTTTTTCTATGTATTTTATTTGAGATAGTTCTAGATACTAGATAGATACTTCGTCTTTTTCGAGATAGTCGCCATTAAAAGGTCATGTTCCGATGTTGGATAAATGGTTTTGGCGACCCTTTCCTAACGCATAAAACCTCCATTATCTCGAAAAATACGAGTCCTGGGAAAAATCGCTACCGAGCTCTTTTTGAAGTTTATTTAAATAAGAAATATTGTAGTGGTAAGCAAATCCGGCCGAACTAGGATACCCTGTATATATTTATGAATATAAATACAGATTTAGGCAACGAACAGAATGATCTCTTTATTACCCAGATGCTTTAAACTTAGATAAGATTCAAGCACATTGTTTAGTTAGTTAGGTATGTTCAAAGATTGGCGTATATTGTAAACTAGCTGAGCCCGCGGCTCCGCTCGCGTGAAATTCGTATTCCAAAGAAGAATGTAAGTAACTTAGGGCGAGGCCGAAGGCCGAGCTGCGTTCAGGTAATCGATAAACCTTCTTAAAGAAAGTAACTAACTAAGGGCGAGGGCGAAGGCCGAGCTGCTTTCAGGTAAACGATAAACCTTTCTCAAATAAAGGAAGTAAGTAAGGGCGAGGCCGAAGGCCGAGCTGCGTTCAGGAAGACGACAAACCTTCTGGAAGAAAGGAAGGAACTAAGTGCGAGGCCGAAGGCCGAGCTTCGTTCAGGTAAACCAAAAACCCTCTTCCGCCTTCGGGCCTCGCCCTTAAAGACTTCCTTTCTTCGATAGAATATAATATCGTTTACTCAATCTATTTATTTCATATAAATATAAAAGTAATATTAATAACTAAAGAATTAAACCTACCTAACAAACATTAAAATAACTATCAAAACGGGCATTTTCAAATGTTCTTAGAGCACTTGCGGCATTACCCCGCTGGATGGCAAGGCTTACCCTTTGAATGAAGTACATAAGCCCTTGATGACGGGACACCAGTTGCGTCAACCAGCTCAAGCCTCTTTTGGCTTCACTGCTCCACGGACCGAGGGTTTCAACCGCAAACGCAACAAATTCGAAATCTTGAATTATATTTCTATATTTGCTGCGTTGGAGGCTCTCCGCCCCAGCATCGGCCGCGCCAGCCGCTCTTGAAGATGTCCTAACGTGACTTGGAGCCAATGTGAGAACAAAAGTGGCGTCCCACATCAAAGAACTACCCTTAGTCCATAGCACTAAGGTCTCTAGCATCGGGCCTCTCGCCATCCAGCCGGGAATAACCGCGAGGTTCTAGGATGCACGGTATATTTGCCGTTAGAAGCGTGGACTTTATAATAAAATTTAAATTAAATTAACTCAATCTTAATATTAATTAACTTTATTCGAGATGGTTTAGCTTCTTCCTGAACGCAGCTCGGCCTTCGGCCTCGCCCTTAGTTACTTGCTTTCTTCGAGATGGTTTATCATATGTCAGAACGTAGCTCGGCCTTCGGCCTCGCCTTAGTTGCTTACTTTCTTCAAGATGGTTTAGCTTCTTCCTGAACGCAGCTCGGCCTTCGGCCTCGCCCTTAGTTACTTGCTTTCTTCGAGATGGTTTTTCAATTATCCGAACGTAGCTCGGCCTTCGGCCTCGCCTTAGTTACTTACTTTCTTCAAGATGGTTTAGCTTCTTCCTGAACGCAGCTCGGCCTGCGGCCTCGCCCATAGTTACTTACTTTCTTCGAGAAGGTTTATGGTCTTCCAGAATAGAGCTTGGCCTTCGGCCTCGCCCTTAGTTACTTATTTTCTTCAAGAATGTTTTTCTTCTTCCTGAAATCAGCTCCGCCTTTCGCCTCGCCCTTAGTTACTTTCATCGAGAAAGAATATCGTTTACGTGAGCGCAGATCCGCCTTCGGGCCCGTCTTTAGTTACTTACTTTCTTTTTTTTAAATACGAATTTCACGCGAGCGAAGCCGCGGGCAACAGATATATAAATTTTATTGCACCAATGACAGCGACATAACTTCGACTTTCAATTATTATTTTTATTTATCAAACAATTTGTCACCGGCCAGCTCACGTCGAGATGACAGTTCTCCGTTGTCAACATGACATTTAAAATTGTTTTTACCTTTACTTTGGACTACGTGATTTTAAACGCGCAATAATGTTTATAATTGTTAATTTTTTTTATTTTTGTTAATTTTTTTTACGTATTATGTTAACCCGGCATATAAACTGCCACTATACAAAGTTTCGTCTAATTCCGTTCAGTGGTTTTTGCGTGATGCGCGTACAGACAAACAAACAAACAAACAAACAAACAAACAAACAAACAAAAATTTTAAAAACTGTTCTAACATGTTCAGTATCTCATTTTAAGCCACCCTGGTTAGTTTTTTTTTCGAATACATTCAATGTACAGACTTTCTTACCTGTACGATTTTATTATATGTATAGATATTAATACCGCCTTTTGTAATTTCGTTCGAAAGTTTTGCACAATAAAGTATTAATTATTTTCATACACAAGAATTTATGCAAACTTTCTTGATACGTGCATAATGATATTGGAATCGCCCAATCATTGACAATGTTGTGCTCGTAACATACCGGCGCATCAATGTCGCACTAGCTGCGAGAAGCATACGTAGAAGTTCGAAGAATCACTCCAGTCCTTTGCAGAGTCCAAATCGAGCTCTACTTTTCAAACGTCTTCTCTCTACTTTCCGACATCTTCGTTCATTGTATGAAATGAATTTATTTAAGTAAATATTATTTCACTTAGCTAATTCTCCTCGAAATAAATAGGGAAACATTCTCCAGAAAAGACTAACCGCCGCGCCGCCCCGCCGCGGCGCCGCCGGCCGCACGCCGCGCCGCCGGCGAGCCGAGATACAATAGAGAGGTGGGGAAGGTGCTCACTTCTTCTCATTTCCTTAAAGGCAGCCATGCGGAAATGTGAAACAATGGGCTTTCAAGACTATCAGCGCGGCGGCAGGAATCTCTGCTTATTACAAAGAGTGGAATCTTGAACGGCAAACTGCGGCGCCATGAATCCCAAACACGGCATACCTTCTAACTAAGGGATGCCAAAGTGAAAAATGCTAGTGCACACATATTTTTCAAATCCTTCACAATACACTGGTAACCGGCATGACAGGAGAGGCAGAAGACTTTCTCGATGGCGCAGATGGTATTGAGCCGTGTCTATGTAGAAATAGGGTATGTTTTTACTCAGCGTGGTGTCTGGTTAAATCGGTCTGGAGTTAGGGCGGTGAGCCGCCAAGTATGTAGGCTGCGCGAGACGCGTTTGAGCAAGGAAAGGGAGATGAATGTGTAAGTTTAACGAGGCGCCGGCTACACGTTTTGTTCGGTGGAGCCCGGTGCGACACGAAGGATGTGTTCGTGTTGGAAATGTTGGAAATGCGCAGCGCATTAACGGAATACGCGGGCCATGCGTCACGGGAGTCGGCGACGCCGCGCCTCCCCCGCGTCGCGAGAAGCAGCGACGCGGCTGGGGCAGGGGAGTGGGCCGAGCAGGTGGCTTCTTGGATAACTGCCTTCTACAAACTTGCTATTCACACGGACGTAATTGTTTCAAACGCGCGGTTTAAACTTCCTTGTAACAAAGTAACCTTAATGATCCATTTAAAGACATAATGTATGAATAATTCATCATTGTTACAAAATGTACGATTTGTTAAACGATCATTTCAAATTTTATTTAATTTGAAATTTCAAATGTAATGTAAACTAAAACTGTGTTTGTTTGTCGATTCTGTATACACGGTGTTAACTTTTTGCGCGACATTTCAATTTTATTACTGAATAATAAACCATTTCGTATACTGATTATTTTGTGGTACTTAAAAATAAAATCTAAAATAGTTTTAAAAAAATTGCATATTTTATTAATAATTTTACCTCAGCGACAATTTCTCTTTGGAATGGTCTAGCGAGCGCCGCCGCGCGCCGCGCGCCTGCGACCGTGCGTACCCAGCTGACTGACGAGTGTCGCGCGCTAGCTGTTGTATCGTGTCGATGTGAATGTGAATTTTTTGGTTTATTTGAAAAATTACCCAGCTTTCGATTTTTTTGGTAATGCAGTGCGATTCCTATTACGAAATACCATGTTTTTATACCAAATATAGAAATTGAAAATTTTAAAACCAAAGCTCAAAAAAAAACCTTACCCCCTTTTTCGGCATCAGTATGTGACCCAGAATAACCCCCTTTCGGGAATGTCGCCCATTAAAGTTAACACCGTGTATAATAAATAATATTGTATTATTGAGTAAGGCTTTCCGAAAAAGTGTTCATTTTATGGGTACGTCTATTCTACCCTACAAAATTCTACCTTCACAAATCCTGGTGCTAATTCCATATTTTATATTCTTATATACTTGCTATATATGCAGCAACGTGTCACTAATTTGTGTACTGTGCGAACAGATCACGTGTGACATTCACCTTGCCTCTGCACATGGTTCATCCCCAACTGTAGATTCATGTGCATAAAGAACAAAGAAGGTATATATTTGTTACCAGACAGAGCGGTAAACATAGGTAATAATATTCTCAAATAGTCTCAAAATAAATTTTCTTACACCTTGGTTACTGATTATTATATTAATACATTACATAGGTATATATAATTATTTCAGTATTTATTTAATATACGACCGAATATCCATGGGCGTCATTAGACCCCTTATGGGTGGGTAGGCGCCACATGTCGCGCTTTCTATAAAAAAACATTATTTTACTCATCTTTAAAAAAAATATGAAATTCACAGTATTCGCATATTATCATGTTTTTGCGTCTTTAGATTCGTATTTTTGTCACGTCTTTCGTGTTCGCCTACACTACATGCACCACTCCCACGTCCCAAAGGTTAGTGGAATAAAAGTCATTATGTCATTAAGCTCGACTTTTGTAAAGCCTGACCAGGAATATATGAGAGCTGTCAAAATGGAGCCACTTTTTAGATTTATATAGCAACATTCAGTATAGTACGCACATATTGAATTGGCCTATGTTTTTATTCAAAATGTACTTTTGCACTGATATACACAATAAAATATACAAAATGTATTTTAATTTAATGCATCTTTTATATATATTTTTATATCAATGTAAAAAGAACTAGCCTTGACATTTACATGTTCACAACATTTTTTCCATGTATCTGCAGATATGTCCTGAAGCAAAGTGTACAAATTATTAAAAAAATTATTAATGGACCTTGCTGAAGCACTAAACTTTTTAATAAAAATTCTAGTTAAGAAAAACTTAACCTAAGCTATTTTTATTCGAACGTTTCGTATTTCTGTAAAGTCAAAAAGTGTTTTTTGTTCAGAACGAATAATATTTACGTCCCTCTTTTGTTTGCTACTCGGTAAATAGATGCTTGAGATACACCTAAATAGAACAAAAAATAATTACCTAATTGTACATTACGGCGGCCAATTCATGACAATCTCACTAGAATGACATACCGTTTTACCTAAATGTCAGTTCAGAAGCAATTTTGACATTTACAACAGATTATCAAGCATCAAACATAATTGTGGCCAGTGTAAGAAATTAGTTCCAAC
Source organism: Nematopogon swammerdamellus (assembly GCA_946902875.1). Lineage (NCBI taxonomy): Eukaryota > Metazoa > Arthropoda > Insecta > Lepidoptera > Adelidae > Nematopogon > Nematopogon swammerdamellus. Next base: position 15,255,954 of record OX336334.1, read on the forward strand.
GAAATTCCGCAATATGGTGGCCCCTCATATATTCCTGGTCAGGCTTTACCCACATTTTTTATGTTAAATCCAAAGAGATTTTATGTATAGAGTGAGCACTACGAAGAAAGAATACAGAGAAATGACGGCCAATAACTGAGGTATGAGGTAAGGTAGCGGGGTGGCGGAACGCTGAGCCGCGCGGGGCGGGAAGCGAGCGGGAGAGGGGCTAGCTAGCGAGCGACTAGCGGCTAGCGGCCCGGCCGGCCCGGCCGGTCAGTCAACACGTGCATTGGAATACGTAGGGTTGTCACTTAGTCTACCAAAAATATATTTTTCGATTTATTATTTTACGGGTAGGTATTATGGTTAATTGTGCCCGTAGTCTAGTGGTAACGCTTCTCAATGCAGAAGTTGCGGGTTCAAATCCCGGGCACTAACTAATGTACTTATTTATTTCCTTGATAAAGATTGATATACGTGCATTTCATAACGAATAGGTACGATCGCTCCGGTGAAGAAAAATAAAGTTAGGTAACTAGTGCACACTGGTCTATGAAAGGTATTTTTGTGTAAACTGCTTCTGATTTCCACTGGTCACCATGTACGAGTAATCGAACCGGATATAACAAATTGTGACAAGTTCGAGTGCAATATGACTGCCATAAGAATACTCAATAAACAATAAAACAACAACAATAAAAACAATACCTCCTACGTTAGTGAGCAGAGTCCGTGCCTAGCAGTGGGACGTTTTAAAGGATTATAGAAGAAAACAGATAGTGAATTTCATCGAAAAAAACGTTTTTATGTATTTAAACTTAAAATACAGAACTATAATAACTTGAAATACATACCTAAACTTATATGGGTTTTTAAATTATCGTGGTTATTTGACATTTTAAGAAGTAACAACGGCTTTACTCACTATCGAAATACGAGCTGTGTGGCTCGACATTTCGGCCAGAGTGCTCATGATGATGGGCCATACGTTTGGCCCGAAACGTCGAGCCACACAGCTCATATTTCGACCGCGAGTAAAGCCGTTTTGTATTCTTATAATACCTACACTTAATAACTAGAATAATATCTAAAAAACTAAACTTAATAATAAAGAATTTATTAACTGCGGTCTTGGCCTTGGACTAAACTTAAAATCTCCAAACCAAACATACATAAAATAAAGAGTGCAGCATTTATAAAAAATATATATATATATATATATATATAACTAAAAAAACCATTAGGTATACTTTGGACTACACACACAAACACAACTAAAATAACTCTTCCTCCGTACTTAAACAAAATAATTTAAATTTCACTTTACACAAATTTAAATTTTCACTTTCCCTTAAACAATGTATCATCTTGGACTATTTTTATCCATCTTTCTCGTATTGATCCCTTAGAAGGATGTGGAAACCTTGTAAAAAAAATGTTTTCTTGAAAATTTCTCAATTACTTACTAATTAAAAAAAAAAAAAGAATAGCGACACCCCTAATTAGCGGTCAATTCAGTCTCATATTTTAACGTGGTTTAATACATATTTATTTACTTTCATACATGATATCCCAGAACTCTATTTCTAATCATTCATATGTGGCAGCCCTAATGAGCGCGTTTAATTTATTTGTTTAATTAAATAATGCTTATGTTATTGCAATGCTAGGTCAATACATAAAATGTACAACATTTTCTAATTGAAGTAGCGTTGTGACAGCCCTAATTGGCCAGTTGAACCAAATATTTCTAAGCACATGGAAAACAAGATATTATATATAAGGTCTTTCAAAATTAGTTAATAGTACGCTAAGGGGGGGTTCTGTATCGTAAATAAATCACTTTTGAGGAACAAAGATTTTTTTTTACAAAAAAAAAAAATTATAATAATGTAAAATGTAAAAAAAAAATTCTTTTCTTAATCGTTTCAGTTTCATGCCAGGAACAAAAAAGTCTTCCAACACATAGATCTCTTTCTTTCAGAAATTGTGAAAACCACAATTTTAGTTTTATTAGTATGGAATAGAAAGAATTTGATTTTTTTTACCAACTTACACGTGTTACATCAAAATGGTAATGAAGACTTTTTTGTTACTGTTATGAAAATGAATCGATTAGGCTATAAAAATCAACCACATATTTTTTTATTTAAATACATACAAAACATTTTACATAAAAAAAGCCCAAGGTCCAAAAAAATTTATATAGGTTTTACTCCCTATATGATGCAGAACCCCCCCTTTGCGTACTATTAACTAATTTTGAAAGACCTTATATATTAAGATCACAATGAAGTGATACTTACCTATGAAATGAGATGCCATCAGTTTTCCCAATATTTTTGGTATGATTTTTGCAATATCGCAATTCGCAACACACAACCGGGCATAAGAATGACTGGCGCGATGCGAGCCGCAGACGGACGGCAGCGAGCGCGCGGACGGCGCGTCCGCCGCGTTCGGTCGCTCGCGAGCTACTAGTCTCAAGAGGGTCCTTCCGCGTAATGGTTACTCCACCGCGGTGGAGCGAAGGCTGTTGCCCGGGTAAGAGGTCTAGTAGAATACATGATACGTCATTGGTTAAATCCAAAGAGTTTGTATTACGTCGCTGCGCTCCCGCGACGTAATACAAACTCTTTGGTTAAATCTTGGTGCACAATTTCGATGAATTTATTACTGTTAATGTTTAGAAGATAAGTAGCCTCATTATTTAGTAACGTAATGTGAATGGAGTAAGTGAAGTAGATATTCGGATATATTTAGGCATATCAAAAATCTTCTCCTCATTCATCAGCAAGGATATCGCATAACTACTAACTTGATATATAAATTGTTCTCTTCATTTTCATATTTAGTAGAGCTTGATGACAGATTGTCTATGTATAAATTTTTCAGAACATTCAAAACATTTTCATCCATATTTTAGAATTAGTGACGGTGATAAGTACCTTTTCAGTCTGACCTATATTTTATTTTAGTAGCAGCATTTGATCTGCCGTGCAGCTAAGTGCACGATAGATCGAACTCCGCCGCCTGCATTCTATATTTTGCACAACCGTATTTAGCAAAGATGACTTCGGCGACCTTTTCAAAGGTCGAACGTTAGTTCGACCTTTGAAATGTCATCCGTGCATGTCATCCGTCCGCTGCCGTTAGGCAGCGGACGGATGACATGCAGTGCTGCTGAGACAAGGACGAAAGGTTGATCTAATATTGGAAATATAAATTCTGATCGGACGACTCGAATTATTAGATTAAAGGGCTGAAGCGAGCGATCGTGTTACATACTTCAACGAGTTCAAAGTGTCGAGACGAAGAGGGGGCGGCTAAGGATTTTCACTGATAAACATTTTGGGTAAGTAAATGTTTTTTCTTCCATTGACTAAAGATGATATGGAGGGACCAAATTACTTACTTTTCTTTATTTTCTTTATTATACACGCACAAATATGAAAGATAAAGTGTACCTAAGCTGGCAAAGTCATGAAAATGCTAATGAAATATATCTTTTTAGGGTTCCGTACGGGACCCTATTACTAACTTTTGAATCGTAATAGGTAGTGGTGGTTGTCTTGGGAGGTACAGGTGCTACTGGTATAGTACGATGCGCGAAGGCTTTTCGCGAGTCGAAACTTTTTGACCATTTTTAAGTTTCCGTAGCGTACGGGTACGGAGCCGGTTACTAAGCTTTCGCCGCCCGTCCGTCTGTCCAACCTACCTTTAAAAGGCTGTTGTTGCTGCCCTACCGTTAAAGGGAGTTTGCACTATAATTACACCGAGTTTGATGCTTGTGTGTATTACCGTTTTTACGATAGAGTAAGAAAGAAACAAAATAACGCTGAAAAGAATACGGGTATTCTTGTATGGGGTATGCTTAATCTTTAACTTTTTTTTCTTTTTTTTATGGATACTGCCACGGTATCTACAACATCCGTGATGTCAGCGCATAACACCGGGTGAACTAGGTGCCATGTCAGTGCTTCCCTTCGGTCGTTTTATTATTATCTATTATTATTTGTATCCCCCATAATAAACGTTTAAGCTGCTACCTATTAGATACGGTTCAAAAGATAGACCCCTCAAAGATAGACAGATTGATAGAGCCCTCGGACAGACAGACAAACAGACAGATAGACAGAAGGCGGCGGCGTAGGCTTAGTAATAGGGATTTTATATGGATACGGAACCGTAAAAAGTAAAGTTCAATTTTAAATCACGAAACTCTGATGTTTCCATTCGAAGGAATTTCGATAGTCCTTAACATCGGCTCGGAGGTCCTTATGGAATGATAATGGCGCGTCTACCGTGTTATTTAATGAACGAACGGGGAGAGTAATGGGACATGTCCGACCCTCGCCTCCTCGGCTCCGTCGCCGAGTCTCCATTACTATGCGGGCCGCGCCTCGTATCAAACAACATAATAAGACTTCGGAATCGTAATGACAGCTCGTCTCCATGCCGGCGCGCATAGAGTTTCTAAACAATACTTCGTGGTGTTGGCACCACTGCTCGTTTCCTTTGCATTAACGCTCGATTGATCCCTTGGCTGTAAATAAGGGCGCAATTTTCCCTTTACATTCAGCTAGGATATTTTTTTCTGTTGTATCTTAGACTTCTTAGGAGCGGAAACCTGTCAAGTTTGTTTTCCGGACCCCTTATTTATGTAATAGAAATTTATGATTTGAAAAGTAACATGGCTTGAAGTAACGAAGTGCGTTGAGTACTCTTAATTAGGACATTGTTATGATTTCTTCTATCACCGACCGGGCTCTCAATATACTTACTAAGTAGTACTATATGAAAGTCATATTTTACGTCAATCTTCTTATATATTGACTAAAATTACGTTAAACTCGTCCCAGGTCCCTTCCCTTCTTACCTTACTAAGTGGTAGGGTTTAATCCCGGCCGTGTTGGTATTTGGCAATGTAAATAGTTCGTGTTTTCCGTCCAGTTCAGTGTAGCCGACATGAAATGAAGGGAAGCATTGACATGTTCAAGTTCACCCGGTGTTATAGGCTGACATCACGGCTGTTGTAGGGGATGTAGCCAACCGTGTCAGTATCCATAAAAAAATCATATTAATTACGTACCTGTTATTTCGAGTATACGTTTATTTTTTATTAAACTTATTTATTAGGTCAAACCATTAAATGCACCATTCATTATATTGCAATCCTAATACGCTATTATGTACTATGTACTTATATCGAAACTCATTACGAACGAACCGGACATCACTGCCCGTACTTTGTCGTAGTCTCATCAGCCCGGCGACACGGAGTGACTCGGCCTTTTTTCGAAAAAAAAAAAACAAAAAGATCGTTCGGATCTTTTCTATTCGATGCGCTACGGCCCTTTGAACGGAAGCTCATCCACCGTCCAGTGTCTGCTGTAATGAAACAGTTTTCTGAGCACTCTCTCATTTAGAAGAGACTAGATATAATACGCAGCCACGACTAATTAATTACATGAATATAATTTGAAAGAAAAACACCACAAGAAAATACAGGAGTTGATTTGATTGCTTACATACTCCATGTAGACTCACGTAGGTAGGTTATCAGTTGGTTTTCGCATAACTTGGCATTATTATATAGCGCAGAAGTGATTGTTATTCCAAGTTCCCTCATTAAAATTTGTCTTAGCGAATGGATTATGAAATTAAATGAAAAAATAATTTCATAATCCACCACGAAAGGGTAACAAAAGGAGTCCAATGCCTTGCGGCATTATTTACAAACTATCCTTTTGGGCTGTGGAAAACGCGTGGAATTCAGAACCAACAAAATAGGACAATAGTGTGAAATATAAATACATAATTTATATGGACAAATTGAACATAGATAGATACGTATAACCTATATAACGTATATATATAAAATACGTATATAACATCAATAAGTAAAATTAATATTCTCATGCGTCCACTCTTACTTACTTTACATATATAACCAACTGGATAGAAGATGTAAGAGCATACGAGTATATAATATTACGGTTCAAACTTGCTTGCCTCTAGTTCTAAATAGTATTCAACCTAACAAAGCGTATTTTATATAATTAGAGGGAAGGTAACGAGGGAGGAAGGTTGATAGTCGGCAGCGGCTTTGCGCCGCAACCAGATACGCGGCTGTCTATTAACTGAGACAATGATGACGCATCGCTTTGTGTCCGTCTTCCGCCTCTATGTGTACGTAGGTCTGTGGGCGGATGTCTCCTGGGGTATCTTGTTTTGACGCGCGAGTTTTCATTGAAAATTATTATAACTTTAACTATAACTACTAGCTTTTGACTTTTGGCCGCAGCTCCATATATATCTTGCGTCCAGCTAGCAGAACAGCGAACGCCGGCCGTCTTTCCCCCGCCACCCGCCGGCCGAGATTTATTGCTCTGTGATCCAGCTATCCTGAGATATGTCTGATTCAATTTATGAAACCTGTACGGAAATCAATTCAACCGTTTTCGAAATTATTTAATATAGACAAACTTTGCGTTTTATAGTAGTTGATGAAATGAAAAAAAGAGACATTTTAGGGCAACATAAGTGGACTTTTAGTAAAGGGAAAAAGGGGCAGTTTGACATCGAAGTGTGTATCTGCAGATCGCGGCCCAATAAGCGGGTGACGCCGCGTGTCGCGCGCCACGTCGATGAATATCCGAGAGAATACGGCATTGAAATGTGGCGTCAACGCTAATCCTGCCACCGGCAGACTTGGCAGGAAAACAATTTTGAAACCGTATTCATCAGGGAAATATTTCTTCCACAGTTTCCACAGTAGATAATTGAGATAAAGCGTGAAGGGGAGAAATAAATGAAAAAATGAAATGTGTACAAAATATTTAGACAGGAATGGCAAAGAGGAAAATACATTTATTTTGAAATCTCAAATATTTATTACCTAGTCCTTAAATAAATCCATGTCACATCTAAATATTTTAGTGGGAGAACGTATGTAGGTAATACGTTACAAACGCTTTGCACGCGCAATGCCTATTGTCTAAGTATATGCGAAAGTGTATTTTATTATAACGACATAATGTGAAATGGAAATTAAAATATTCATATTGAACAATATAAATCATACCTCAGATTTTCGGTTGACGAGGAGAGACGTTGAAGGGTAGTGCGAATTAGTGAGATAAAAATAATAATACAGTTACTTAAACATATCAAATAAATGCAATAATTACATACTTTCTTATTGATTTTAGGTGCATATATTATATAAATACATAATGCATTGTGTGCAAGTAATTTAACAGGAGAATTGACCACACCGCCACGACGCGCCGCCCGCCTCGCGTCGACAATATATTTCCAGTCATATGCCAATTTATCGGACCGAAGCCGCCCAGTTTACCTGAATAAAAATAAAAATATTGCCTACGTCAATAAAAGCCATAAATCTAATTTATCGTTTCCGGTTCGATAAACTGAAAGCCAAAATTTTCCAAAACAAGGATGAACCAATCAAGAGTGTAGACGAATAATCTAAAAAAAGTCCGTACTTAATCACAAACAAAAGGTTGATTTATCACCGGGATGCAGGCAGCAACGCCCTCCCCACACCACGCACCCCGCCGCTCCGTCGTGCTACCCCCACAAGGAGCCAGATTTGCAGGGCCTCGGAAGAAACTAAAATAACATTATCTTACATAGAAAAATAATTTAATGTTCTCTACCCTTTACAAAATAGTAGATATTATAATCACTAGCATAAGGAGGAAGTTAAAAATAATATCGGACGTATGCTAAATTGTATTTTATACTCTAAAAATTATTTTTACCTTCAACGATGCTACAAAAATCGTATATAAATTGTTTACTTGCATGCGTCTATGTATCTACACAAACACATCCTCAAACAGAACCAACCAAAGCTCTCAACCGTGCACACTATTGTACACACACTACAAACATTCTCACAGCAATAATATCAAAGCAAAACCCCTTCCTACTCTTCCATTCGGAAGCCATCGCATTAGCGGACTAAGTACTCACTGAATACATTTTTTACCGTGGAAGGAGAATGTGACCTTAAGTGTCCCCTTCCCTAGTCCGGGTGGATGGGTCGGTCGGCCGGTCCGGGCGGGTCTCTGTGAGGGGGAGTAACAAGGCCTTCGCCTCGGAGAATTCAGTTGACCCGGCCGCCGTATATACTCGTACACCCACATTGTCACCGTACCTAATTATTACACTGCGCACGAAAAAGAACAAAAGGGTAGAAGCATAGCCAACTATTATTTCTCGTAGAAAAGATTTATGTCGAGTTGAATCGAATACAATTAGCCCACTTCGTCCTCAGCGTGCGTTCACCTTTCCCATACGTGTTGATAAAGATACGCTACCCGGCAATCGAGCTTTATAAAGTGACAGTCCGGTTGTAGTTGTCTCTGTCGCACAGAGACGTGCGAGTTCGTGCGACAGAGACGACGCACCACAACCGGATTGTCTCTTTCTAAAACTCGATATAGATTACTTACTGCCGAGTACTAAACGTGAAATTCACAGTGTGATGGAGATGGTTATAGTACTTTCAATTTCGTCTCTGTGTCCCACACACTTTCAGTAACCTTTTATATTTCGTGAAAACACTCGTACTAAAAAAAAAACAACAAAAGAAAACAAAACAAATAGAGGAATAAAATAGCTTTGACAATCGCTGTTTTCTACAATATGTTTACAGAAATTCCTAATTCATCTTCAATTCCACCCAATTCATCATTCAAAGACTTCAGAATAACTAAATTTTCAGACTATTGTTATTATTATTCCCACGAAATTGAAGGCTGTCTAGAGCGTGGGGACAAAAGGTAGGCTCTTTATTCAATAAAACGTTGTTCCCATGAATAATAAAATAGTTTCCAATAAAACTAATTCTATCGGTATGAGAGGGCAATACTTTCCGATATTTTTTTCTGGGCACCTTTTTCATCAAACCATTTTGTCTACTGGCAGGGGCTGAGCTAGCTAGGTGCCATGTCATGAGTGCTGCGAGCGATTCTGGTTTATCTTTCGTCCATCATTTCAACGATGAGGCCTAAATAAAAGGTTTCCTTTTCAAACTATTCCCTTTCACACTCTCTTATTGAAGGTAGCAATGTTATTGTCTCGCACTATGCAAAATGGTATAAAAGGGTGATTTGTGGGTCTATCGTCAGCTTCGCGTTGGGGGTACTTGTAATTCTAGCGAATAGCGATGCCTTTCTCTTGTCAGTCGGCTGTCAACAAACATTCACGTCTCTGTAAATGAAAGCCGCTATTTCGGAATAAAGCGTACTAGAATGTAGCTGGGTCAGCGAGTTCATTCAGTGGCAGCGAGGCCTAAATCCACCCGCGCCGTATTATCACTTTTATTATTTCCTTTAGTTTTTTCCCAACATCTAGACAGTTGATGGAAGAGATACTATCATTCAATATAAATATAATAGTTTCAATATTATTGAAACTGACACGGTTGGCTTCATCACCTACTATATCCGTGATGTCAGCCCATAACACCTTGGTGAACTAGGTGCCAAGTCAGTGATTCTCTTCGGTCGTGGCGGCTACGCTGAACTGAACGGAAAACACGAACTATTTACACAGCCGTTTCAACCGACCTTTCATTCAGTGCGGTAGTTAAACCCGGGCGGGTTAAACCCTACCACCTACTATAAGGTAAGAAGAGAAGGGGTCTACGGTTTTACCTGGAATCCGAACCACGGTCAGCTTCCAACGGTCGAGCGGTCTCCCATCCATCCACTGACCGCGCCCAGGTGTGCTTATGATCCGACCGACAGTCGACCGACCGCACCACTGAGTTACCGAGGCTGACATACCTATATTGTGAATATCTCACAATCTTAGTCATAGAAGACGAATGAGAGTGAAATTCAAGGGATCTATAGAAAGTATACTATAGACACATTAGAAAATAACTTAAAACCATAGATTTTTACTGTGTAAATATAATTTTGTTGTCTTCATTAAAGCCTGAATGTAATTCGAAAGTGAAAAAGTTGCAATAAAAATAATCGTAAAAAATATTTTAAAACAAGCATTTATATTGAAAAAAAAAATATGTCAAGTACGAGTTTTACTCGCGAACGGAGGTTTCCGTATCTATCCGCTATCAATAATATCCGCCTATCCGCTCAGGTGGCATGGTCTTCGAATTTTAATTTCGAATATATGTTAGGACGATCGGAGAGAAGCCTCAATGAGGTCGATGGCAATTGACGGTGGGAAAATGACAGCACCTCAATGAGGTCGTTGGCAATTGAGCTGCTGTCTTTTGTCTTTCAACAATGCAATGGATAAAAGCCTGTGGCGCCATCTATTATTCAGTAGCGTGACTAATCGATTTTTCGGACGTTTGTTGTATGGGAGCGGTTCAGGAGATACAGCCCTCGGACAGACGGACGGACGGACGGGCAGACAGACGGCGGAGGCTTAGTAATAGGCTTCCGTACGGGATACGGAAACCTAAAAATGAACTGAAACGTTAAAAATAAATTTATTCCGATTGCTTTTAGCAGTTTTCAAATAAAAGCTTTTAAACCCGCTTTTTTCTCTCCTGCTAACACGCTTTTATTTGAAAACTGTAAAAGATGGAGAAAATGGCTTATGAAACTAAATAAAAAGCTTGTAAAAAAGAAACAGTTTCGTATTCGTAGCGAAGGAGACGGCGGCGGCGGCGTTTCACCAAAACCTAGTTTTCCTTAGATATTTCAAAAAAGATGCAAAGTACTCGCAAACATTTGACAGACGCGCTTCATATTCAACCGAACTCGTCATGCATAATGTATTTCTAAGTAAAAGAAGCCCGGATCAAAGCAGCCACCCTATACTGTCTAAGCCCACATTGAGATTACTATGTACCTGAGGTAAAGGTATCTTACCTATGGAGCTATGTACTTAAGACGAGACGGAAGTTAACTTTCTCCATACAAAATCGTCTTTCTGCATTTATGTTTTCTAGCCCCCTAAACCTTTATGGGTGGCTGAGTCGGAGGGGCCAAAGCGCATGCTTCGACCAGCCAATATCACCTCCGAGAAGGTAGGTGCCATACCGGAGACTTCCCTGGATTGCTGGCTATACTGGACTAGAGGAGAACACAACCGAGGCTGCTATGCGGCCATCTTACATTCAGTACGGTGGTACCAACCCCAGTCGGCTACAATTCGAGCCTACCACCTAGTAAGGGGCAAGGGAAGGGACCTACGGTTTTACACCGGTTCCGAACGGTGAAGTAGCAGGTGTATGTAGGTTAAATATTTTTTTTCTTGTACGTTCCTGTAATTTTTTTGTTTATATGAAATATACCTACAACACCGGAGCTAAAAAATTGTATTTCGACCGAAAACATTGTAATTTTATATTTTTTGATGTCATGAAGTTCATTATGCTTTATTCAGTCACATCACTTTAGATATTCAAAAAAACAATGTTTACAGAACGATGTTATGACTATTAACAGCTTAAATAAATGTCACCGGGGACCTGCATGCTGTGTGCAGCGCATACGTCACATGCAGGCGGGCGGTTCCAGCTTTAATTGTGGCGCGACCTCGATTCAAAACGAACTCGGCCACGGGTGGCCCTAACTGTCTGGCACCCGATACCCAGAGCGGGACGGACCGTGAGGATTTACGACACTACCATAATGTTTACGGACAATCCTGTACAGGTCACTTACCTACGTGCGCACTGAAACGGGCTGATTTTGACCAATTTGTTTTATTGACCAAAAAAAATACTTGGATTTCATACTTGGATTTTTTTTATGGAAACTGACACGAAAGAACCTTTGGTTCTTGCTGACACGGTTGGCTTCCACCTAGTAAGCCAAGAAGGGAAGGGACCTACTATTTACCGTGGAATCCGAACCACGGTCAGCCTCCTACGGTCGAACGGTCACCCATCCAAGTACTGAACGCGCATGGACCGCGCTCAGGTGTGTTAATAACAGTCGACCGACCACACCACTGACGGATGGACAAGTATATCCATCTATCAAAAGCACCCACAAGTTTTAAAACATACTAACTAACTTTTTCCGGCGGCTTCGCTCGCGGTTCACTCGGTTTAATAGCAAATCCGATTAAAACGCAAATATGATAATAAGTCATCGCTTCTCTTATATTCTCTCTCCCTCTCTCTCTCTCTCTCCTTCCTTTCTCTCCGCTCAGCCGTATGACTATTTAGCATGATGGTATATAACCTTTAATGAGCATCAAGAACGACTTTTTCCATTGGTGCAAACCGCTAGTGTTGTTAATTAATGCGAAAAAGCATTAATTTAATTCACTTGCGAATCTTACGCCCTTAACATGCTAACGTTAAATGCTAAATGCGAATGCGAAAAATATCGCTCGACAGTTCATGATGGAATGAACACACACAATGAATGTCTTATACACGGGGTTGCAACCCCAACCGTAAAACCCTAAAGGGGGTGATTCTTTACGTGAAATAGAACAACTTTTGTTGTACGACTTTTTAATTTGAAGAAAAAATTTTTTTTTCTTCATACATTTTGAGAATAGGCATTTAAAATTTGTATGGAAAAAAATTTTTTTTTTGTTAAAAAAACTGTTTTCGCCACATAAGTTATTTAGTATCACATATAGAATAACCCCCTTATGTCAGTTAGAAATATTACGGGGGCAACGGCAACACCGTGTATATGAAGTGCGAATTCACTCGAGCGTGTGAATATACCAAAACAAAAGTTCATGTGACAGATGGATAGATCTCACCGAGAACTGAAGTTTGAGTACCAACACGATGGGTCTAGCACCAGTGGTTCTCGAGTTATGACCAAAACAAAAGTTCATGTGACAGATGGATAGATCTCACCGAGACCTGAAGTTTGAGTACCAACACGATGGGTCTAGCACCAGTGGTTCTCGAGTTATGGCCAAAACAAAAGTTCATGTGACAGATGGATAGATCTCACCGAGACCTGAAGTTTGAGTACCAACACGATGGGTCTAAGACCAGTGGTTCTCGAGTTATGACCAACACAAAAGTTCATGTGACAGATGGATAGATCTCACCGAGACCTGAAGTTTGAGTACCAACACGATGGTTATAGCACCAGTGGTTCTCGAGTTATGACCAAAACAAAAGTTCATGTGACAGATGGATAGACCTCACCGAGACCTGAAGTTTGAGTACCAACACGATGGGTCTGGCACCAGTGGTTCTCGAGTTATGACAAAAACAAAAGTGCATGTGACAGATGGATAGATCTCACCGAGACCTGAAGTTTGAGTACCAACACGATGGGTCTAGCACCAATGGTTCTCGAGATATGACCAAAACAAATTATCACGCGATAGATGGGTAGATCTCATCGAGACGTTCAGTTTGAGTACCAACACGATGGGTCTAAGTTCAGTGGTTCTCGAGTTATGACCAACACAAAAGTTCATGTGACAGATGGATAGATCTCACCGAGACCTGAAGTTTGAGTACCAACACGATGGTTATAGCACCAGTGGTTCTCGAGTTATGACCAAAACAAAAGTTCATGTGACAGATGGATAGACCTCACCGAGACCTGAAGTTTGAGTACCAACACGATGGGTCTGGCACCAGTGGTTCTCGAGTTATGACAAAAACAAAAGTGCATGTGACAGATGGATAGACCTCACCGAGACCTGAAGTTTGAGTACCAACACGATGGGTCTGGAACCAGTGGTTCTCGAGTTATGACAAAAACAAAAGTGCATGTGACAGATGGATAGATCTCACCGAGACCTGAAGTTTGAGTACCAACACGATGGGTCTAGCACCAATGGTTCTCGAGATATGACCAAAACAAATTATCACGCGATAGATGGGTAGATCTCATCGAGACGTTCAGTTTGAGTACCAACACGATGGGTCTAAGTTCAGTGGTTCTCGAGATATGACCAAAACAAATGATCACGTGACAGATAGGTAGATCTCATCGAGACGTTCAGTTTGAGTACCAACACGATGGGTCTAAGTCCAGTGGTTCTCGAGATATGACCAAAACAAATTATCACGTGACAGATGGGTAGATCTCACCGAGACGTTCAGTTTGAGTACCAACACGATGGGTCTAAGTCCAGTGGTTCTGTAGATATGACCAAAACTAATGATCACGTGACAGATGATAATTCCGATCCCTCACTCGCATGATCGCATCGCATTTCGCGTTTAGATGCTAGCTAGCAGCGGAGCGCAGGCGCTATATAGCATTTAGCATTTAGCATTTAGCAGTACCACAGATAAATAGCACATACTTTATTGCTTTGTGCGTTCCAAAACAAACGAACCAACAAAGTTTTACGAACGAAACAGCAATGCTAACTAAAATGAAATGCGATTATTGCTTAGCATTTAGCATTTAGCATTTATTCATCAGGGCGCTTAGCAGTGCTAAATGCTAACGGGGTATTCATTATGAATTAATTTTGTTAATGCTAAGCATAACAAGACTACAAACCGCTTCAAAATATCTGTTCAGTTATTCCGGAGTTTACCTCAAACATACATACATACAGACAGATGTTCCCTTTTTTATTTAGAGTAGAGATAGAGATAAAATGGAAAATCTACAACGACCCATGCGTGCGCCGTCGTCGATTCTATGTCCGCTTATAAGTCAAGAACGAATCAATCCACATAGGGTTTTACTGATATTTTATGGCACATCTAAGGATGGTCATATGATATGTACCGCGAGCGGAGGCGAGGCAGAGCCAAGCCGCGGGAACGTAGAGTTAGTCTTCATTATTCTTTCTTTCTCTACATGATATAAAATCCAAATTTATTGTTTTGTAAACGGTCATAAGAACGGAAGCATATTGTAGCATAGTAGGTACATATACTCACTAGTTGATACCGTCGAAGCCGGCGCCTAGTCCCACGCTGTCCACTCCGGCCACGTCTCGTATATGGTTGATGTGAGCTACAACAAATTCAAAATGCCCATATCAAAACAACATACCTACAACAGGAAGAGGAAGAGCGTTCCAGAATTTTATGAGCTGAGCAGGGGACTCGAAAACGAACGCATTCGGATTAAACTCCATGATTTTCGATTGAAATCCGATGTGCTATGAAGCGACCTTACCGGGAGTATAATTATATAAAAGGAGAATGTGTTCCTGTATCGTAAAATAAAAGGTACATATGTATATAATTTCTCTAGGTGCACTACCGTGCCATAGGTTGGCTCGAAGAAATATTTATAATAACACATACCCCCGCAATGTAGCAGGTATCTGTCACTGCCTATCATTCATTACTTCATTAGTCAATCTTCAATTCATTTTATACGTATTCTTTTGTGTCAATGTAATAGACAGATCCAAGCCAAATACACGAACTAGAACGATAAAAAACGAAGGTGGCTCTTGAACTTTATTGACGGGCTTCACAAATCTTCTCCAAAAGTCCAAAAAGCGCCATTGTAGCGGGATGTCCCTCAAGCATACTAGCACAGAATAGTTAATAGGTTCTAATATACTAGTTGAGAATTATGTTGCCATCCGGGGGAGTGACGGGTAGATCTCTGCATTAGTCCACGGAGTGGGCATTCCCCCACCCCCACTCTGTCACACCTACAATATACACTACCGTACTGAAGTGCAGTCAGAGAGTTGAAATGACGGAAAGAATGGACTGAAAGAAATAGACAGACAGAAAATAATTTATTGCTCCAAAAATCATTTTACAAAAATAAGCATATTCGAAAATTTACATGCAAAGTCGAACTTATCCCTTACAGAGATTTCTTCCAGTCAACCTTTAAGAATACTTAATTTTTTTCAATCAACACAAACTATTTACATAGCCGTTTAAACCGAACTTTTATTCAGTGCGGTGGTACCAACCCCGGGTAATTAAACCCTACCACCTAGTAAGGTAAGAAGGGAAGGGACCTACAGTTTTACATGGAATCCGAACAACGGTCAGCCTCCAACGGTCGAGCGATCACTCATCCATCCATTGACCGCGCCCAGGTGTGCTTATGATCCGACCGACAGTCGACCGACCGCACCACTGAGCTACCGAGGCTGACAAACGAGGCTCTTAAACCAGTCACATTCTCTAGAAGATTATTCCGTTGGACAATTAGTTGAATATTGAAATGTATTTATTTTACTCATTTGTTATTCAATAAATGTTCAATAAAACTCATAGCAGCAACTAGATATTTGGAATTATCCATGGGAATGATTAGCAAACACGTAGATGAGGCTGTGTAATTCCAATAACAGCATTCACTCAGGCCAGCAATTTAATTAAGAGACTATATAGCGCTCAAACCGCTGACAACCAGCCAGTTTGTAGATTCAATTCGCTTTGTATCGGTGGTGGTGTAATTGGTCGGTTGGTACTTCCTGCTATGAGCGGCCGGCTCACCGCTAGTGGTGGCAGCGACAAGCTGTCGCCCTAACATTTAGTAGAGTTGAATTTGAAATAGTTCAAACAGATCTGTTAAATATAAAGGTTACGTATGCACTTAAGCCAATCCTGTCCTGTACTACGCTACGCCGTGTTCTCCGCATGATTTTGTATGGAGAAACCAAGTTCACAAATCTATCACTAGAGGCGCTGCTCCGTTTCTCCGTACAAAAACATGGCGTAGCGTAGTACGCGGTGTAGGTTAAATCTCGTGATAAGGGTACTGACAGATGCGCAAGTTGTGGGAAGACTACGGGTAATGATAATGACCACGATTGTAAACGGACCTATCTTCAACCAATTAAAACATAATATCATTTATTGCACAACGATAGAAAACAGACAATCTACAAAACTTCAAACAAAATTAGTATTAAGCCTAAAGTACAAAATATAGGTTACAAAATTTAAACACATCACATATTCAGGCTGTTTTTTATGTAAGTCAACATGGGTGGCTGTGCTGAGGGTCTAATGGTGCAGTAGACACAGTCGTTCAGAGAGGCATCATGCCAGAAGATTTGCGGACTGTTGCTAGGCTGTCTAACCTGTTAATACGACGTTTGTAGACACACAGGTTAAAGGATTCGGGAAACACACTTGCGGGAAGACCCTAGCGGTGCGACAAAGAAACTATATTGAGAACTGATGGGTTCTCAAAGGTACAATGTCAACAATAAAAGGGTGTTCGGTTTATCTGATATTGTTGATACATTATTGCCTGTTGTATATGTTATGTATGTTGTTTTGATATGGGCATTTTGAATTTGTTGTAGCTCACATCAACCATATACGAGACGTGGCCGGAGTGGACAGCGTGGGACTAGGCGCCGGCTTCGACGGCATCAACTAGTGAGTATATGTACCTACTATGCTGCATTATGCTTCCGTTCTTATGACCGTTTACAAAACAATAACAAACCTATTAAACGATTCTGGGTACGCAGAAAGTTTGATTCTAAAATTCTTACAAATCGAAAACGAAAGTAGAACGTAATAAAAGCAATAATAAACTTTCCAGTTTAATTTACTTTACGAAACGTCTGACTCTCGCCGTCTTTATCGCCCACCGTTAACCGATGACGTAGGTAAATAGACTTGGAATAACTCCCGGTACCTATTTAAAGAAATTTCTCCAGCTAATGACCTGGGGAATGCCCCGCTTGAGTATAAAACTTTGCGAATCAGCCCTGCCCGAGTACGGCCAGAATCAATAAAATTGAGCAAATTTTCCTGCTTCCTTAACTTTCCAAATTAAAGGAATCGGGATCGTAGCCTTGGACTGTAGGTAATTTGTTGGAGTAATGATATCGTTCGGCGTGCTTATTGTTATCGATTTCAGAAGCCGACGTTGCTGGGTCGGCCGGTCGCCGACCCTCCGCCGCGCCGCGGCCTAGTGCTTCGCTGCAAATGTGTCATAATAAACGGGGCGGTATTGGAAGGGATCAGAATTAACACCGCCCGCCGATCTATTAATAAAGCTCGATTATCAACAATGACAAATTGGTCCGCCGTGCCTCGTCCTCGTGCTAGTTCTCTTCCACTCCCGCGCTTGTGACAACCCTTAATCTGCGAGGGAGCCCCTACGCCGCGCCGCCGCCGCTGCCACCGCGAGACGCGAGCCCGCGTAACCAAATTCAACGGATCAATTTTGTGTACGAGATTAGAATGTCTGATACATTTAAATATGCTCATATTCTTACTAAGATTAGATTATTGAAGACTAGCTGAGCCCGTGGCTCCACTCGCCTGGTTTTTTTACAATGCCAGTTTGTTCTGAGACGGATTAGAGACATTTTGATAGCCTACTGCTCAGCTTTCACGAATAACGGCGTGAAGTGGGAGGCCTAAGGCCGAGCTGCGTTCCCCTATGCGATGTACTCTTTCGAAGAAAGCAAGTCAGTAAGGGTCTCATCGTTTTCCTGAAAGGAAGCTCGGTCGTCGACCTCGCCCTTAGTTTCATTCTTTGTCTTTCAAATGTGAACTTTGTCAATGAACGTTTATAGTTGGTGTTTTCTTCAAACGTGTTACATAACATAAATGACATTTGGATCGACTGATACGAAACGAAACACGAACTATTTTTTTTACATGTAATTAATGTTTTTGTATCGTACTTAAACGGGGTGAAATAGCGAAAAGTGCAACGACACAATTTTTTTGAAAACGGATAAGGCAGACTTGGTATAAAGATTGTCCGAAAGGTCTCGGAGAGGAGCAACTTCGTATGGGCGTTCTTGAGTACTATACAAACTATGTCCTCGTTGGGATCAGCAGCACCCTTGCAAAGGTTTCGGTAGAGGGGGCGTACGGGTCGTGGAACCGGTGTCGTTGGAAAGCTACTGCTCAGCTCCCTGATGATTTTGTTGCAGTTGCACTCTACCCACATTCTTAAATTATTGGTGAAAATTGCATGAAAATGAAGGACGACAGACACGGGAATTTCGAAATTGATTCCGTTCTTAGATTCATTGTAACGGACCAGAAAAGGACTTTTGGTCCGAAAAAGTCCTTTTCTGGTGGTTATTACAAGGTTGTAATAACAAAGGTTGTTATTACAGACGCAACATACCTAATAGCTTTATAATTAGTGGAATGAAGGATGACATAGATACCAGATATACCATGTCACGGTATCCTATTCATAAGATTAATTATTTCATTTTTCTTTCCTTCGCTGAATTAAAAGCATGAAATAAAATTGTGTCTGCTCTTGTTTGGTTTCTGATTTGAAACCAAACAAACTAAGTACTATGTAATCTGATTATCAGTAAAGTTTTATCGAAAATTCACAGAAATTTCAAGAAAACTTTATTTTTTTCAGAGCAGAAATAATTATTAACTACCTGTAACCACATTTATCGCAAAGCTATATTATTATCGAGTATACATGTTACGTTGAACATGTTATTAGTTTGCAGAGTTTAATATTATGCTCGGTTGTCAGCACACCGCAGGGGCTGGAGGACGTGTCGTCGTACCCGCTGCTGTTCGCGGAGCTGATGGAGGCGGGCTGGTCGATGGAGGAGCTGCGCAAGCTGGCCGGCCTGAACCTGCTGCGCGTGCTCGAGGCGGCCGAGCGCGTCGCGCGCGAGCTCACCTCGGCGCAGGTCGCGCCCTACGAGGACTCCCCGCCCCGCCCGCCTGACCCGCACAACTGCTCCAGTCAGGAGGTATAACTCCACACAACTGCTTCCGCCGCACTCGGCAGGTAGCTACCTATAACTCCGCACAACTGCTGCGTTCACAATGCATAACTTCACACAACTGTTATAGTCAGGAAGTATAACTTCACACAACTGTTATAGTCAGGAGGTATAACTAGACACAACTTCTGCAGTCACCTTGTAATTACATACAATTTTTAATACAACATCATCATACAATAAGTAGCGAAAAAAACACGAATTCTATAAAAAACTTGTCATATTTTACTTTGTAATCTCAATATGAATACGAATGAAACAATAAGAGAGAGATATAATATACATAAATAATTAAGATTAAATAACTCTTTAAAATATAAAATGTATAGATAGTGATTGAGATTTAAATGTATAAACAATATTGAATGAATGTATTGAGTGATGGAATATAAAATTCGTATCAAAAGTGAATGTATTATCATCGGAACTTGAATGGATTATTCGCCAAGTCTGCATATACGAGTACCTAGGTACGAACGAGTGCTGCTAATCTGCCGGATAGAATGATTGATACATATTTGTTTGCCTTATCACCTGCAGCAGACACCTTGATGTATCTAGACGCACTTTACACAATGTTCATTTAATTTGTTTAATATGATTAAGAAAAATTATATCATGTACAAAGACTTAGCTAATTTAAATGCCAAATTAATTATGGTCTCATCGTTTTAATAGAGATACAAAACAATATAAAATTTTTACTTATGTTTTAAATTAAATAACAAATGTAGATACATATATTATCTACGTATTTTCCATTGACTGATCTTATCTTACATTATAATAAGAGCCAATTTTCTGTGCCAAATTTGGAATTTCGTCTTCGTCTCGTTCTCGTTCGTCGTCGTTCTCGTCTTCGAATTCATGTATTAATTGTTCATTATATACATTTTGCCTTTTCTAATAAATGTACCCGATTTTATTTTGACAAGATTAATAATAAAAGTAGGTAATACAGATATAGTGATTTTGATTAAAGATATACATGCATACATTATGTATGTATGCATGTATATGCTGTATCCTGTATCCACACGCTGTATCCTGACAATCAGGGAAAAGCAGATCAATCGGTGTTGTGCTGCAAGAAGTCTAGTAAATTATAGCACAACACCGACCACTACGTTTCGCAAAGTTTTCGGATAAGTTAATATCAAATACCTAAGGCACGTAGACCCACCTGATACATGACTCGGTGGAAGGACCGTGCCAAGGTGAGAGGTGGCTAACCTGTCGTCCTCTTCCCTTAGTCGCCTTTTACGACATGCATGGGGAGAGATACTACTTGAGCTAACCAAAAAAACATGTAACGTGTGCGAAAAGGACGTCCGTATCTGAAAAAGGTCCACCTAGTATGAACACATGGGCGTATAGCAGAAACATAAAACTCAAACATTTTTATTAACTTGAACTTTATAAATATTGTAATATTTAGAGTAGGTACCCATACGGTTAGTGTATAAAATTATATACATAGCTTTTATTTCTTTCTTTAAAATTGTATTGGCACCATCCTCGCGATCACCGGTCGATGTGGTAACTACGTTATTAATTATAATTACGTTATTATAGGTATACCAGAATCTAATGTCAAATGGAGAAATTAAATTTCTATAGTAAGAGACACTCGGGTAAATTAGATTAAAACGTCTTGATACTTCTTATTTTTATCCATAAATCTTTATTTTTATTTTTTATTTTTTTTATGGAAACTGACACTGTTGGCTACATCACCTACAACATCCGTGATGTCAGCCCACAACACCGGGTGAACTAGGTGCCATGTCAGTGCTTCCCTTCATTTCGCGCCGGCTACACTGAACTGGACGGAAAACACGAACTATTTACATAGCCGTTTCGACCGACGTTTCGCTCAGTGCGGTGGTACCAACCCGGCCGGGATAAACCCTACCACCCAGTAAGGTAAGAAGGGAAGGGACCTGTAGTTTAACGTGGAATCCGAACCACGGTCAGCCTCCAACGGTCAGGCGGTCACCCATCCAATAACTGACCGCACCACTGAGCTGCCGAGGCTGACAATCCCTTAGTCGACTTTTACGACATGCGACGGGGAGAGATGCAGTGGGGCTATTCTTTTTAAGTACCGACCCCACACGGTACATACCTTTATGTATTATTATTGATCATGTGGTTAGATAGTATAATATATATGTAGTGTTCTTATACAATTGTTTCTTAAAATAGAAATCTACGTGAGGTGTACCATCTGTTTATGATTTATGGAACAAAAAAATATAAATAACCAAAGTATTACATTTTACAATTTTGTGTCAAATTAAATTTTTTTTATGGAAACTTTTTTGGCTACATCACCTACAACATCCGTGATGTCAGCCCATAACACCGGGTGAACTAGGTGCCATGTCAGTGCTTCTCTTCATTTCATGTCGTTTCAATTCGTTGTAAGGAAGTATTAGAAACCCCTATAAACGAGCCATAGGTTAATAAATAACATAAGAAAAATTTATGTATATAAATTAAAGTAAGTATTATACCTAGTAAGTCTTACTCGGTTGGTTGCCAGATGACAGTTTAACATTTTCATATTAAAATCACCATTTATTTTTCTTCGTGACATGAGATTCTGGTATACCTATAGTGAAAGTCGTGTTCATTGTAGGTAATAATTGTTATCAGCCGTTAAAAAGTATAATTCAGAATAGTTCACAGCTTCTGTTACAAATCGACAAATATTATTAAAATTATCCCGGCATTCAAGTCGCCTTCATAATGCACATCACTACATTCATATTTGCATTAAATAATAATAAATGTATATGTATAATAATATGCAATAATTTCAATGTATTTCTGGAAAAATTAGAATTCTCTTTGGATACCTATATCTCAAAGAGTCGCAAAACTCACCACCTTCCGTAGCGAACTTTCCAATACAATTATACCATTTTACTAGATTTAGAAGTTATAACAGCAACAGCAATATGTTTTCTTTCTTTCTCCATAAGAGTGAGCTTTTACTTATGCCAAACCATATTTATTTCTTCTCTTGAGTCTAGAAAACCGGATTTTTATTATTAAAAATCTTATTAAGGTCAGGCTTTTTATTGGGGTTCCGGAGAGAAGAGAATGTGGCCCATACAGTTATAGCGAGAGTTGAACGTATTCACTTTGAACTACGCGAAAAAACATGTAACGTGTACGAAAGATACTTCCGTATCTGAAACAGCTCCGCCTAAGTACTAGGGATGTGTGCGTATAGCGGAAATCTTCAACTGTGCTTCACTGTACGTACAATTGTATCCTCTATCAATCAGAACAGCGATAGGCTGGAAGTGTTTCTTGCTTTGTGATCAGTAGAGCAGACAATCCAACCACACATTCGGAGAGTCACACTTATGAATGTCGTCTCTTAAAGGAATACAAATAATATAAATATAGTAATGTTAAAAATATGGCTTGCATAAGCCTGATTCCGCCATCACAGACTTAAATATCTCTAAAGATTCGTTAACTAAGGCACAACATTGTATAAAATGACGTCGTAATAGCCCCTAAATCCAACTGTTCAACAGAGAGCTGACGCTAATTATTCGGTCTGCATGGCAGATGTCAATTTGACTTTTCTTAGGGTGCCTGTTAGAAAGTTGAATGACCGAACACCCAGACTTAACTTTAAGTCACTTTAGCATTCTAATGCCGATATTTTCACCTTTGGCGCAACTGACTTTTACCGTAAATGTCGATGAGCATAAGGTGGAATTACTGGTTATTTTTTAAGTCTGTATTGGCGCAATAGGACCTTGAATGATAGCTATCTAAGTGCCTCAAATAATGCTAATTACAAATAAATATTCATTCTGTTTAATTGCACAACTTTACAGTTCCATGATTACGTTAAATCGTTAATAGGTAGTGCAAAATACTAAGTCAATAAATGTGCACATTCTCGATTTCATCATTCTAGTAGTAATGATGTGAGCACCATTTGAGGCAATTTGACAACTATCTTTTTACCTTTAACGGACTATTTGACGACTATATTCTTTTTTTTGCCAATTTTCGTCTGATTCTCCAGGTAGTCAGACACTTACTTACCCTTTCTTATGGTAAATTTACTCTTGATCAAAACCTGAATTATGAGCGTACCTTCAGGGCTACTAGATCTGTAAATGTTTATAAATCTGACATAGGTTACAAGAAGTTTATACATTTTATAATTCATTAAGGCAAAAATTGTAATATTAATTACGAGAGCTAGTATAATGTTTTACAATATTATGTGTAAAGTTTTCTAGGTATCAATATCTTATAGGAGAAAACCTTTAAAAGCAAAGATTCTAATTCAAAAAACCGAGTAGTCTGTAAATATTTGGTGTTGACAAATTGCCAAGTGTGTACAGTAAATAATTGTTTATAGTGAAGAGTTTATAGAATTAGCAAAATGTTCATGAAAATAATATAACTAATAAACCCGGATTTAGGAAATATGTTTAATTTTAACCAAATATTCCAGTGTGTAAAATATTTTGACTGCCTCTTTGAAAGATATATGTAGGCACTTGTTACGTCATATTATTTAATTTGAAAATCTGAGGTCAGTGTTAATGAATGTCAACAAATGTGACCCTTTTGACTTACATTAAATTACTCGATAAAACTAGGAAGTAATTGATATACTACTTGGTATTGTGATTGTTTCGACCCGTTGATCATAATAATATACGTTTTGTAATAAAAATGCTCAAAGTCACTACAATGAAATGTACCTTGTGAAAATTAAATTATATGTAAGTAGGAAAGTACTTTAAGACCTAGACCTTGTACGGTTTTTGCAGTAGGCAAGCTTAAGACGTAAGTTTGCTAAACTTTATTGCCTCTCGCAGGATGTCCATTCGCTTTGCGCTTCAAACTCCACTCTGCGTAGCGTGGTAGAGTGAACACCGTACCACAGGCCGTACGAAAGTCAAGAATGGCATAAACTGTACGCTTGCTTTCGTTCATTCAGTTCAGCTTAAATTTTTTGATAATCAACTTGCAACCTTAATTTACAATTGCATATTTTCAATACCTATTTTAACACCAAATTGGACCATTTCTATGTTATATTACTTGTTCAGTTCGCGAATTTTAATATTTAAAATAATTCTGTGTAATAACTATTTTGCCCTGTGGTTAATACATTCTTCAAATAATTTTGGGTTGGTGCGTGCAATCCTTCTTCCTTCGCCCTCCGGACAAGTCGGAAAAGTGTCGGTAAAAAAAGAAAATAAATATAAACCTTATCTTGTCGATGAAGTAAATAATTTTAAAGTGTTGTCAATAAACTTCCTGTTTTAAAAGTAACTTGTTAATTCAAACCGTTTCTGACATCACCTACCTTCTAACGGCTATAAAAGATCATCGGAATAAATGTTTGATCAGAAGGCTTCATTCCGTCGCCTAAATCAAGGGAATGGTCAAAGGGATCGGCCCGAGAGACTGCTGACGCGACACTTTTAGGATCGACAAAAAAGTTCAACGAAAAGGCATCCATTAGGGAGCTTTCTCGCCGCGAGCGATACAGGACGAGGCGAGGGGAACAGAATCGCACTCCCAATTTGATTTATGTAACTTACCTGACTGGCGGTGTGTCGCGGGGCGGGCCGGCGCGGGGCGCGGCGCGTGAAAACTTCCGTTTCGAGCTTTTACTGAAATTCACTCAACTCTTGTACTCGTATTTTGTTGAGCAACGATCGCGCTAAGGCTGTGTTCATCTGTTCTGTTGGATGATGGTTCCTCTCCATATAATGTCGCTTCAATTAACAAGCATAAAAAGAAGTACATGCGACATAGGTACAAAATTATGAGGACCTTTTAACATCATCGTTTCCGTTTGACATCAGTCAGCAACTTTCATAGAGTTGCTCTTGCACTTGCACGGTTGTACATGTTGCATTTTATTTTTATTGACAGCTAACTGTTTGAAGGAACTGACAATTTACAATTTTTTATAAATATCAATGTTCATCTCACAATATTATGTTCAAAGGTGTTAATTTAGAATGTAGCGTTTGTTTGATCTTGTATAGACTTAATAGTTTTAGAATTCCTCAACAATTTTAGGGCGGATCTTTCAATATGCATGTAGACTCCGCCTAGTAAAGCAAACTCACAGACCGTTATTTATACAGACAACACGCTACGTAAGTCAAAAAGTTTTATGAATAATGAATGAATGGGAAATGTTTAGTGACGTGTGTAGGTGGCTGCGTACGCGACTACGCGCGCGCGTAGGTGATGTTTTGTTCGCGGTTTATTCGAGAATAAAATAATTCACAGCGACCGTGAGTTTCTTTTATTATTCAGCAGAGAGTGTTTATGATGATTTGACAGCCCTCAGCCGACCTGTTTCTCCGTTTATTATAGTGTTAAAATATTATGGATACTTTTTTGTAAGTATGTGTATTTACCAAACCAGTTACGTAAGCCACGAGTATCCCAAAAACGGTTAAGTAACTTAAAATACAAAATAGGAAAACAATAAATTAAAAAATTAACGTAAAGGTAAAACGTTCAAACTAGCCTATTATTTGAAGAAATCTCAGATCATCGCATTATTATAATTTCTTCACTAACTGCTCTAACATTGAAGTCTCGCTCGCTCACCCCTCTTTATTTTTAATAATTTTCGTATTGCTTGAAAGCAACTAACTTTTAAAAATAAATATTTACTTGTTGCTCAATTTATATTAAGTTAATAGCCGATCCTTTAGATTAATAGTTAATAATATTTTGACTGTAATTATATTTTAATAATATTATGTAATACAAATTGTATAGAAGTTTGTAAGTAGTGGAGTTATTAGGTATACCGAATTGTTCGTACTCAACTGAGGTACGTTTCGTAGATATATAAATATTTAAAAATGTGTAAACTATTCTCCTGGTGAAAAGGGATTTACAAAAATCATATTCAATGTGTGAGCCAATAAGTAATAAAAATGACCAACAATAATGTACATAGGTACACGACATTGTAAAAAAATATTTAATTAAAATTGTAAAGATAAAACATAGCTTCTATCAAATCTGTAATTATAATTATATGCACTTGATTTTGTGACATATTTTTGAAGTTTATGCCATAGTTTGCATCTGTATTACGTAGTTAGAGCACATCTCATGTGTGGCAGTGAATCTGTAAGCGTTTGAAGTAGGTCCCTATCAGTGTATGACAGTCGTCTAAAGTTTTAATAGTTTCATGTATGTAATCGATGCCAAATTTTATTGATCTGAAAATGCCGTAAGTTGTAGATAGTGGCGATAGAGATCTAGCTTTTTACTGAACGCACGCGATAGAATAAGTATGTAATTATTAGAAATACATTATTGTAGTGTATCTAGGTTAAAGTACCTACTTTGTAAAAGATATCCATAATGCATAATTTTTTATAAATTTTTAGACAATTTAATTGACCTGTAAAGTTTTGTGTAAGCCCTCGTAATAATGTGATTAGAACCCGAACGCGTTAATAAATTACGTACATCACAGTTCGTGTATTTAATTATAAAACCATCGCTACTATACTTTATACAATACTAGAATTCCCCAACACGCTGAGACACAATACTTGCTACTAGCGTCTCGAAAATTAGGGGTCCTTTACCGCTGTCGGCGATTTTTCACGCCGGTCCAACTGCTTACACTCTACAAAGCACAAGTAAGACCGGTGATGGAATATTGCAGTCATCTTTGGGAGTTCCCCTGAGTACCTTCTTTCAGCCTTGGATTCTATTCAGCGACGAGCCATTCGCCTCATTGGTGACTCCGTACTCACAAAGGACCTTCAACCTCTAAAGCACAGACGTATCGTTGGGTCATTGAGCCTGTTTTATCGGTACTACTATGGCCGCTGCTCTGACGAACTTGCTTCCCTTATCCCTCCTCCTCCTGTTCGCCTTCGCCAAACCCGCCATACTCTCGCGGAACACCCGTTTGTAGTCGACAGAAGAGTTCTTCGAACTGCACGATTCTCTAAATCGTTCTTGTGCCGCACTGCAAAGGTGTGGAACGGGCTCCCAGGAAATATCTTCCCCCACTCCTACAATCCACAGATCTTCAAATCGCGGGTTAATAGCCTTTCCCCAGCAACATTAGTCCACCTCCAAGCCGGACTGGCACCTCCTCGGGGGTGAAATTGGCTGCGCCTGAGGTTGCGACCTCGGACAGAGCCACCCAGTTCGGTAGCAATAAAAAAAAACAACTGACTTTTATTTATAAACAGAAGCCTAAACACAAATTTTCATATTTTTAACTTGAAAAATGACGAACTACAATACAAATTTTAATCCCCTGTTTATCCCCCTTAGGGAAGGAATGTTCAAAAATCCTTTCTTAGTGCTCACCTACTTTACATAAAGAACTCCTATGCAAAATTTCACGCTTAGAATAGTTAAAATAGACCCACCGCTCTATTAACGAGTATTAGGCTTACTCGTTTGGTTGTGCGTTGTCAGTGTTAATATTTTTATTAAGTTGATGCTTCTATCAAGCATTCTCCTTTACCAAGCTCCATAGTGCGTTCCAGCGATCAGCAGCTCTTGTCCCTCTTCTGCCCGTCTCTGACGATCAACTTGAAATAAATAGACAAAACAAAATGAGAGTGAAAGGTGAATGCCTTTTTTGGAGGTGCTAAAAAAAGTCAAAGTATCCGTTATAAGTTTTCACATATTTAATTGAAAAATTTAATACAAAACAATGTTTTTCAAGTTTCAAGTTATAATTATTGTCAGAGAGAGGAAAATATCAGTTCGTCGGTAGATACTTTGTTTAGCATTTTAAGCAAACAAGCACAAGTGCTGCTGCCAGACTGTTTAGCATTTGGTTTTTGTACTGCATATTAAGCATTAAGATTATGTTAGAAAATATTAGTCAACTACCTTCAATAAATAAAACTAATTCCCTTATTTATAATTTGGCACTGGCATCTTGTTACATTGCTGGTAGTTGCTAACGCCATCTAGTGAAACGTGCTGCAAGTAACGACCTCATAACTCGGACGGAACATCTTGCTTCGTACAAGCTCGCGGGAAATATAAAATGTGAAAAACATAATTTTCAAAATCCCCTACTGGCCATTTTGTGCTAGCCAAGCGAGAAACCTACCAAGTGGTTGGTACGCGAAAATCACGAAACACAATTATTGTTATTTGTATAAATACCAGGAATTAAACCACCCTAGACCGTAAAAGGCGACTAATAGTAGTATCAAAGCCTGCTGTCCGGTTGGGCAATAAAGTTCTACGGCCTAGGGAAGCGAATCTGCGCGTGGCGCTTTGTCGATAAAAGTCACCTTGGTCGATAGAAAGTTATTCAGGTTTTTTTTATTTATCTGAATAATATTCTGAAGATAATTAAGGTATTTATTTATAACAGGTACCTATTTCACCTATTCACCTATTTCATATAAGAGATGAGGCTAGATGCCGCGCTAAAGGGCGACAGATACCTACGTCTCACCTTGGTCGCTCCAGAGTCATGCAACAGGTAGGTCTTAGTGCCTTACTTGCCTTGCCTTGCTTGATAGTTATCATTTCCCAAAAGTTGCGATTGGTGTTGTGCTAATTCTTGCAGCACAACACCGATTACTCTGCTTACACCGATTACTCTGCTTACCCCGATTGTGGGGATACAGCGTGTGGTATGTACATGATGCTAATTAAAGATAGAAGCTTTTTTTAAGCGTAAATGAGGCATTTTGAGGCGTCTTTGATAATTCAATCTATACGTATTCAATCTACGATAGAGTGCAATCCAAGTTTATATCAACGAATTAAATTATCGGGAAGTGCCTTACAACGCACCGAATTGAGGCGCGCTATTTGTGAGCATTCAGCGCACTCTCCAATCGTTGTCTCCCTTATACGTATCAAATTTCCATTTAACCGTCTAACTCTATCGACGTTCATAGAGCGGAAACGTAACGTTATGTATGAGGCGCTCGCGCACTTACGCTGTTTTAAATATTGGCAATATATAGAAGAACTTCAATCGCACCTTTCTACCGGTAAAATGTATGACGAGGGCCCGTCCAGAAAATAGAATGTCGTTGGTTTATATGCCTCCAAAGCACGCCTACATCGTGCTCCAAAGTTGAACGCACATAATTTGGTATATTATTTAATCATGTATTTAATCAATCACACCATCTGTAGACAAAACCTTGAATTATGTAGGTACTATTTGGTATGGATGGACGTTCAACTTTTAGAAAACAAGATGTTAGGTAATTCGAAAATTTTTGAACAGAGGGCGCTACTAGTAAATTATGTATGCTAGCTACTAAACAAAAATGTCGTAAGCATTGAGCACATCTGAAAATTTGCAAACACCACCATTGTGATAACTTTGTATTCGGTAGCAGTAGCACTTATAACTATCCTGAAAATAATAATAGGTAAGTATTTTTACTCTGGAATACTGAACAATGAGCATCTATGTATATCCTGAACGAAAATATGGCGAGCACATCTGAAAAATTTGCGAACACCATCTATTGTGACAATTTGGTATTCTGTAGCATCTGTAGCTAACCAGAGGTCAATGAGCATACATATTCATCCAACAGAGGGCGCCACAATACTCGTTTTTAGGTTTCCGTAACGACACGTAGGGGCAGGGGTGGAATAGCCACAGAGGAAAAAGCACAGAGCATGAAATGCGCGCGCGGTAGGTATTTGATGCTCTGTGGGAAAAAGGTTTCCTCTGTGGGAATAGCCTACGCCGCCGCCGCCTCCGCCGACGCCGCCGCGCCGCCACCCCCGCGCGCCGCCGCCGCCGCCTCCCCGCCGCGCCGCCGTGCGTCGCCGCCTGTCTGTCGGACATTTAAAGGGCTTGTATCTTTTGAACCGTAATAGATAGCCGGTTACAATTTGCACAGAATAGTGTTAATATGAAAATAATGGCAAATGGCATAGATGGTCAAAATTTCGTCCTGTTCGTCCGTATGTCACAGCCATTTTAATAGGAGACTATTGGCACTATATAAATGAAATTTGGATGGAATGTGTATTCATGAACCGTAGCAGAATGGAAATTTCAAAACAAAGAAAAACAATTTGGGTTGGCATACCATAAATGTAGCTGACGGATGAAAAAAAATTCAGTGCACATAAGCGTATCGTCCATAATCGTTAGATATGTCTTAAAATGATAACGAAGTTTCAAAATGAAAATGTGGTGAAATATGCGCTTCTAAAGTCGTAAAAACTGTTTTAAATTAAAAAAACATTGCACCGACTTCGAAAAAACAACTACTTAGAACTAAAAAAAAATAATTAAATAATTGAGTTGAAGGCGGTACAAAAGCACAAAAGGGCTCATTTTCAGGTGTGCTTTTGTGCCGCTTTCAACTCAAGGGTCCGATTATGAATCAACATTTATTTAACACCTTTAAGGTCTAGTTGTTTATTGAAGCCGGTGCAATATTTAAAAAAAAGAGAGGTTATCAATTTGACATTCATGTATGTAAATATCGTTGGAATTGCACAATATTCGTATATGTTAGTCTATGTGGGCTTCTAAACAGGTGTGCCAAATTTCTGTTTGTATGTATGTATGTTTATCCACGCATTTCTCCGAAACTATTGATCGGTTTGTGACCATTCAGTTTTTATTGGCTTACATTTACTTCAACTTAGGGAACAGTGCAAGTTTAATCAAAATCGGTTTAATAGTTTTCAAGATATGGACTGTTAAGTGTATACCAACCACTGGAAAACACTTCACGGATTCGGTTTAACGCCCAATTCTACGCAGAACTTGTTATGTTTATTATGTTGTTATTCTATTGTTTTTTGTAGATAATTGCCAATTTTTTTTTAATGTGATTTTTCTTTTCTTTTTTTTGTCTTCTTTCTACTTCATTTTAGGTTCAACATACATACGTACGTAAAAACGATATCGAGTTCTGGTAAGTACTTGTTGTTCTGGTACTCTGAGCGAGTGAATCTACCGCTAAAGGTTATGAAAATAAGAAACATCTGAAGTTTCTGTCCGCTTTGTTCCGAGTTACGCATCCTTAACTAATATGTGGATAGTATCAAAAGGAGAAAACAATTGAACATAATAAAATGCATAAACAAAATTCATCGAAAAGAAATGTTGGTTATTGATAGTAAAATGTTGAGTATGCAATAGGTTCAAACGAGAAATAAAAATGTTTCCGAATACATATTCTCGATATTTTGCCCGACAATGGGGTATTGTCCTCCTCGCTGTTTATGGAGGAAAGGGTCGGGCAACTTGAAATATTTGTGTGTACCTACACTTACGAGAAATTTCATTCATACATTGCCGTCAAGTAGTACGCGTTCCACTAGCTGGCAGCAATAAAGCTCTTGTCGATATTTTTGTAAAGCTTTTAGGAAGATTAAATATTTTTCTGCATTCACAATTAGGCTAGAACTTGACTGCGCCCAAGACCTTGTAGGTGCCACGATGGAAAAACAAGTTTACATTTTAGGGTCTGCCTATACATTCAGTCTTATTTGAACAAGTTCTAATTTGCACAAGCAACCACATATTTCTCACAAAGCAGTCTCGGGACCTTCAAGAGAGGCGTGAACCTGTCAGGCCGGTAAGGCCTTAGCAATCCTCTCTTTACGCAAACTTTTGCACATACTGTTTGCGCATGCAGGTCGCTGCGTGTAGCCGGGGCCTTATGCATGAATAGATAATAAATATATCCATAGAATAGAAATAAATAAATATAATATTAAAATTTTTCTCTTTTGCCAATGTGTGTTTTCATGTGTTTCAGCGAAAGCGACGTGCATGAACATGTTTAACCGAGCATACACAATATATGAGAAAGGGCACGTAGTTCGTGCACGTGGAATATGTTGTAGTCGTGGGCGTCGAGGGCAGCCAGGCTGTAGTCCCTCCTTCTGTACATAGTCACCGGGTCGGGCCGAGCCCGTGGGCCAGTAATACCTATAGCGTTGTCTCCTCGCCTACACGGACCCTGAAATCCAATTTAAGGATGTTGGTAAATTTATTTCTAGCTAGAAATGAATATTATTACCCGCTTTGTATTCGACTTAAGTTTCGTTCAGTTGGTTAGCCCTTACCGAGCGGAGACAAGAGAAAGTTTCACTTTTAGCTAACTGTTACACAGAGGGGATGACAGGTCTGGCCCATATGGGACATACACCTAAATAATTATTTTGTTAACAACTCCTCCGTACGAGCGGGTAGGAGCATTATCAGTTATTAATGTATTATTAAAGTAAAAACATTCCTTTTACAAATTTTCGAACGTTGGTATCACCTACAAAACGAAATCATTTTACATTTTTATTGCCTTATTTATATCAAATTGCAATCAAAATCAAATGAAAATGGTTTACTAAAATGAAATATGTAGGAGTGTGAGCGTCAGACAAGTTCCTCCTCAGAGGTGAAATTGGCTGCGCCTGAAGCTTCGACCTCGGGCAGAGCCACCCAGTTCGGAAGCAATAAAAAAAAAGGTCGTGCAGGGTTCGTGCGGGGAGAGGAAAGGAACGACGACGCGCGGCTCGACGGTCTGTCTGGCCTCGGAGTTCGGACATGCTTGTGACATGCGCCAGTTTACACCTGTGACAGTTGATCTTCCTGGTTTGTATGTATCTGTTAAGTGTGCGTACCTAGAAAGTATACAGTGTTTTGATTACAGTTAGGGAGCTGTGGAGCAAAATTTCTAGATATGATTTGCTCATTAACAGCGATAATTGCACCATAAGAAACACAGCGCAGGCGGACATCCAGGCCTCTGATATTCCGAAGGCCTGTCTGTCTATTGGACTATTGGACTTTCGTTTGCAAAAACTCGACGCTCACGTCAAGCATCAAAATGTCTGCCAATTATTTTTTGTAATCAGCGAGTCATCATGAATCGAATGGACGCAACTAGAACCATGAAAATGACTTAGTGTTTTTTTATATTTTTTCAAGTACGTCCCATGATGATGTTAGAGCCCTGGATGTCTGCCTCATGGATTTTCTTCGTTTTTATGATGATTTTGACCATCAGTCCCAGAGGCAGACATGAGCTGCAAATGATTTAGTATCCTTTTTTTTTTATTTGAAGCACTGTAATGCAAAAAATGCAGCGACATAGACCTTAATTGTCTGGACCAAATCAATTCCTATTAATCTAAACTTTAATCCATATCGATATGAAACATGAGCAAATCGTATACCGAAATGTTCGCCAGCTCCCTAGCTATTAGGCTTGCTCGAGATACACCCTAGTTAAAGAAGATAGGGCGGAAATGAAGGTTGTGCTGCCGCCCAACCTTGCCGCCGAAGAGACCTACACTACTGTTCCGACTAATACATACGCGGGCAGAGCGCTCTCTGCTCTGCCCACCGAGTATATTATAGCCTCGCATCATACATAGTATCGCGTAAACTGAGCTCTGTCCTTTACATTATTTTACGCTAGTCTTGTTGGCTGTGCAGACTGTGTAGGCGACAGCCTACAATATTTTGTACTAGGTACTTATCTTGTATTACATATTTTTGGGTGTCCGGATCCGGATACCTTAGTTTTCAATTACATAAGTAGGTACATCTAACATCAAAACTTGTTAGTTTGAATCCGTTAAGGTGTTAGTGGTGTGTGTTTGTGAGAGAGGGTTAGGGCACGTGCATGTGTCATAAGATGTGTAGGAGGTGTATTTGTACATGTTTGGTGGACGCTTAACGTCGGTATTTATTAAATAAAAATAAATCAATAGGTCACGGAAAGAAATGGGTATGTTGCATACTTAAATAGTAGATATGAACTGCATGTAGGTAAATTCAAAACACTGAAAGTTCAACGAAATAAAAAAAAGGACTGAACTAGTTCCTTGCACTCTCTAGACCTTGACAACACTGTTGCCCAATCTCCCCAGACTCACTGTCCATGGAGTTTTTATTACAATTTCCAATTTTTGTATGAAAAGAAAATACGGAATTTCGATTTGAGTGATAAGGATTTTTTTCTTCTAATAATGAGTAGGGACTTTCTATTCCTGAAGTTTCACATGTCTAACCTGAAACACCCTGTTGTGTGCTTGTGGTATTACGTCGGCATTATTGTGTAAACGAAATGTACAAAAGAATTACACAAATTGTTAGTGATTTAGTTTAGTGGCTTAGACGTTATCACCATCGACGAAGATTGATCTTTGACAAGGGCCGTTTTATTATGTTTCCACGTTAAGAAATTATGTTTTATAAATAAAGCTTGCAGGTATTACATAATAGTGTTTTTCTGCAAAGGCACTCACAGAAAAATCATTAATTTGTTTGCGTTTCATGGTAGGGAATTAAAATGGTGTACATATTCATTTAACGTACCTAAGTCCTTACAAAATACAAGGGAAGATCCAAGCCAAACGAAGACATGCAATTCCATATATTTCCCTCCAAGTACAGTGTCGAGTCTTTCAAGAGGGGCGTGAATGGGCACCTGTCAGGCCGGCATGGCATTCACAAACCCCCGCATACGACCGAATGTCCCTATATAGATGGTCCGGCGCCATATGTCGTGCTTTCGACAAAAAAAAAATGTAAGACGGCAACATTGTTATCTGAAGAAGCCAGCGCAGCGGTGCGACCGCAGCACGCCGCCGCCGCCGCCGTCTGTTTCACGGGCTGCAGTCTCGGATGTGGTGGTCGCCCTGATCGTAGTCGTATTCTAAAATTTGAAATTTTTTAAAAAGAAATACCCAAAACAAAATATCGAAAAACCAACATAGTTTTGTTATCGTTGGTTTTTTGGAAACCAACGATAACAAAACTAGAGGCCAATTGTGCAGTTGACAAAGCCAAAATCACCTCTCCTCGCGAAACCACGCTCAATGAGGCGCCATGCAGCAGATTTGCGGACGGTTGGTAGGATGTCTGTCTATTAGTATACGATAAAGATACGGAGATAGGACGGGTAGCAGGTAATAAGGGATGCTAGCTCCTCAGACCAGCGTCCATAATTGTACCAGTAAAACAGACTAAGCGAACCTACAAATCGTCTGTGACTTAGATAGGTACGCCAGGCCATCTGTAAGTTTCGGTCACCAAAAAGACAGACTTCTCGGTACTGTATCGAGTCCAAGGACGCAAGCAGGTATTGGGGACTACCGTATGTGACTGCAGTACTCCATCACCGGAATAGCGTTTTTATAACGATTTAATAAATGTGCCGGTGAGAAGAACCGCCTATTACAGTAAAGCATGCCCAACTTTTTGAATGTTATTTTAGCCTTGGACTTAAATACCTAATATTGCCGAAAACATAAGTCTTTGGAAATGATGATGCCCAGTAGGTCCGGGTGCTCCGATGCAGGTACGACGCTAGCAATATATGAAAATCAAATTATTTAGCCTTGCAAAATAACTTGATCTAAATTAAATCAGCAGATAATTTAAGCGGTAATACTAAGAACTAATGTTATGAACTCTAACCTTTTCGAAACGTACTACTTGCCAAAACAAAGGTCACGGCAAACCTCCCTGCAACTACGTAAATACGGGAGAGCGACGGTTTATTGATCGCAATCACAGCAGATTAAAACTCGCTCCCAACATTATTGTAGACGATATCCAAACGATCTTTATGTAGCAGTCATCAATAAAACCACCAAAACCCATTACGTTCACTGCTTCAAGCACCTGCAGGGCTATCACGAGATTCGCTACGCCGGCTACGCCGAGGTGTAGCGTGCGTAGAGAACGTAAGCCGCTGCGCGGAAGAGAGTTCGCAAATCTATCGCATTCGCTTCCGCGCAGACGCTTACGCTCTCTACGCATGCTACACCTCGGCGTAGCCGGCGTAGCGAAACTCGTAATAGGCCTACTGATTTGCACGAAATATTTGACGGGGTTCTCTCGTCTGACTCATTTCCGGAACTACAAGTCGGTTCAATGTTTTTTTAAACAGTTTTTTTTATTTCACTCTTTTTTTAGTAATATGAGATAAGATTAAAATCGGTTGACGGGAAGTGGGTGATTGAAAAATTCCTTAGTGTGAAATTAATTACCACCTTAATTTACCACCCTTAGGGG
Source organism: Nematopogon swammerdamellus (assembly GCA_946902875.1). Lineage (NCBI taxonomy): Eukaryota > Metazoa > Arthropoda > Insecta > Lepidoptera > Adelidae > Nematopogon > Nematopogon swammerdamellus. Next base: position 15,292,633 of record OX336334.1, read on the forward strand.
TTGTATTCTTTCATAAAATTTATGAAAAGATTACTCCTGACATAAATACTACTAATGAAAAAAAAAGAATCATTAAAATCGGTTGAGAATTGGCGGAGAAATCAAGTAACATACCCAAAAAAAAATACCGACGAGTTGAGAAACTCCTCCTTTTTGGAAGTCGGTTGAAAAACGGTTGCTTTGTCTCAAGCGTGACATTAGTCTAATAGACCTTGTTTCTCTTAGAACTAGATGTCATGCCAGTGCTTCCATTTGGTCGTGCCGGCTACACTGAACCGAACGTAAAAGACAATTTTTTTCTATTTTTCTATACAGTCGCTTCGAACCACCTCATTCAGTGCGATGTTACGAGGAAAACGCGTCACGGCCGACCGTGGGAAGTAAGACGGCCACCGATCGTTGTTCCATCGGTGTTATCAATCTGTGCCGATTGCCCTACCACCTATAGACTTATAATTACATTTCCTTCACCGATTTTATTGGATTTCCTCCCACGTGCAGGTAACGAGGAAGACTTTGAAGCTAGTTGACAAGTGCTAATTAAATGTTTAACTACTCGTTATAAAGTCGGTATGGAAACCGAGTGAAACATGACCGACGTAGTAGGCGTGAGGCGTACCTACCATTAGTTAGGAACTATATGGTATGCTGAATTTAATTAATCGAATTTGAACAAACTGAAGCAATTTGCAGGTTGTTATCTTTCTATTAATTTATAAGAGAATGAACGGAGCCTCTACTCAGTAAGAGCATGTAGAATAGCCTCACTGTTGTTCGGCTGCTCCCCGTACAAAATAAGACACATCAATCGCTCGCTAGGAGTCGTTTGCTCTTACAGAATAGATACTCAAGATCGAACTATCGCACGAATTAGAAATTCCGGTCTATCCTAGGTTAAAATGAAAGCATTCGTGTCTCGCCTAAAAACCTAGATTCTCGAAAATTTTGCCTACGGTAGAATTCGCCCTGATAGTTTGCATCTCAGGGATAAATTACGCCTGTCCTCCTACTCTCCTAGTTTAAGCGTAAACAATGGGATTTGCTTCAAACGTACAGTAACGTACAGTTTGCCAGCTCCGATTCTTACGACCACATCGATTTCTAACCGCTATCGGCGCCATCTTGGAATACCTTCGTGCAGTGCTTCGGGGTTTTCAAAATAGGCGTGAAAACGCTCCTATCAGGTCGGCATGGCGTTCGCAATCCCCGTGTATCACAGAAAGTCCATGGGTATCATTAGACACCTAGTAGTTTAACGATGCCAGGTGTAGCGCTTTAAAAAAAGTATAATATTATACATGTAAATGAATGATTTACATATGTATGGATCGATTGCCAGAAATAAAAATACTATGTAAAAATTTATGGAAAGAGCATTTTGACAGTCGTACAGAGTGGGATATAGTACAAAACCTTACAATCGGAACCTACACCGGCACTGGCACAGGCGTGCAATGTACAAAGGTCTGAAATATGTAGTGCTAGCTGTAAGACTTCGTTCTGGCCCCATTCTATTGAATAGATTCCTGATGAAAAAGAGAGATTCTCCAATTATTGTGATCGGTGGGGAACAAGGAGGATAACATGTACCATTTACTGCTGGAGTGTGAACAGAACGAGGAATTACGGAGCGAATTACAGACGTCACTTAGGGTGGACAGACTCAATGAGTTTTTTAGAATAACATAAACCTGTTGGCGAGCCCAAGTGAGAGGGATTTAGTAATTGTGTTGGATTTCATGGAGCGTTCTCTATCCCTTAGGGACTCTGGGCATTAAGGAACGAAGAAGATGAGTACTATGGGGCTGATATTAATAAATTATTGTTAAAATCCCTAAAAATACATAAAAAAAAATTTATACAAACACTTGTAAGTTCATTATTGATTTTCAAAACAACCAAAAGCATCAAAATTTTGTTTTCATACCACATACGCTGAATCCCGACAAGCAGGATAAGCAGAGTAATCGGTGTTGTGCTGCAAGAACTCTGGAAAATTGCAACACAACATCGACCACCACGTTTAGCAATGTATTCGGACAAGATAACTATCAAACAGCAAGTAAGGCACAAAAACCCACGTGCTGCACGACTCGATGGAAGGACCGCGCCAAGGTGAGAGGTGGCAAGCCGGTCGCCCTTTTGCACGGTATCTCGCCCTTATCCCTTAGGTGCCTTTTACGACATGCACGGGGAGCGATGCAGTGGGGCTATTCTTTTTAAGTACCGTCCTCACACAGTACTTTTTTCATACTCTAAAATTGTGTTTCAGCCAATTTATTGCGAGTCTGAAAAAAGAGTAGCTAGGTAGGAACTTTTAGGATACTTTTGTTATATTTTTTTTTGTGAATTGTTTTTTTCTTTCGTCCTTACTTCGTACACCTTCCTATCCATCTCAGAGTGAAATAGATCTGGAGTTTCAGTGGCCGAACGAATAGAAAGATGAATTGAATGTTCACGAAACCGAATCATCTTTCGTTTCACATATTTTATTCACGAAAGCTCAAGGATTGGTTGCCAGTAGAGATATACTAAAAGAAAAAAATATATTTTCAGTTTCTGAATGATTAGGTAGATTTTAATGTGCACTTACATTATATTCAATTCGATAAGCACCATCAAAGTCGTAACCGCCGCGCGTCGTTGTAGCCACATTCCAAAAGTTTGTTATTTTCTCTATACATACATACCAAACGCTGTATCCCGAACCGTTTTGTACCGTGTGGGGCCGGTACTTTAAAAGAATAGCCCCACTGCATCTCTCCCCGTGTCCATGTCGTAAAAGGCGACTAAGGGATATGACTCCCTTCTTATATTACTAGGTGGTAGGGTTCAACCCGCCCGGGTTGGTACCACCGCACTGAATGAAAGGTCGGTCGAAACGGCTATGTAAATAGTTTGTGTTTTCCGTTCAGTTCAGTGTAGCCGGCACGACCGAAGGGAATCACTGACGTGGCACCAAGCTCATCCGGTGTTATGGGCTGACATCACGGATGTTGTAGGTGATGAAGCCAACCGTGTCAGCATCAATAAAAAAAAAAAAAAAAATCGGGCTAAGCAGAGTAATCGGTGTTGTGCAAGTACTCTTGTAACTACAGCACAATACCGACTACCCCATTTAGCAAAGTATTAGGACAAGATACATAACTATCAAGCAGCAAGTATGGCACGAAGACCCACCTGCTGCATGAATCGTCGCAGGGACCGTGCCAAGGTGAGAGGTGGCTACGCCGTTCCCCTTTAGCATAGCATTTCGTCCTTATCCCTTAGCCGCCTTTTACAACATGGATGGGGAGTGGGGAGAGATGCGGGTTTTCAACTTTTTCTATACTACCTATAACCGAATACTAGTCGTTTTCACGCCGTGTCTATGCAAATTTAGATAGAATACTTTTGAAAACCCGCTGTTCGGAATGTTTCTAAGTGGGAATACTAGCAACAATGTTTATAAATTACGGTAATTCGGGGATTGAGAGGCGCGATAACCTGTGATGAGCCACTCTCATACTCTCCACAATTAATTTTCAAGTAATTTTTAATAGATTTATTCAGATTTATGTTCCGGAATATTCGTCACGTGCAATACGTGACAAACATACATAAAGACGGACAGAAAGGCACCTGCCAGTTTTTACCCGGCCACCGTCGACGGCTACGGAAGCCTAAAAATACAGTCAGTACCTATTAATAATGAATCTGCGGTCAAACAGAAAATGACCTGCCTACATCGTAATGAAAACAGCTGTTGTCGATTTCGCCGCCGCGAAATTTTGAAATTGAATTTTGGAGAGAAGAAATCGTCAAATCACATCTTCCCCACACAGCCAGTGATAATTCAATAGAGGTGGGTAGGCAGTTCTCTCGCGAGCGCTAGTTAGCAGTTAGCCAGTTAAAGTGCTGAACTCAATTTGCACTAGGCCGTCTTATATCAAGTACGCGAGCGCCCCTGAGAAGGATTCTCTATTTACTCTAGTGAGATAGACTTCTAAAGGGTTCCGTAACCAGCCACGCTGGCAAGAACTTTTATAAAATCCATTCGGTGTCTGTCTAAAAGTGGCCGTCTGTCTGTATCGCACGCACTGTGCGAGGCAATTATTCCGAAACTTTTTTTAATTTGCTTATGGAAACTGACACGATTGGTTACATTACCTACAACATCCGTGATATCAGCCCATAACACTGGGTGAACTAGGTGCCATGTCAGTGCTTCCCTTCATTTCATGTCGGCTATACTGAACTGGACGGAAAACACGAACTATTTACATAGCCGTTTCGACCGACGTTTCATTCAGAACGGTGGTACCAATCCGGGTGGGAAAAACCCTACCACCTAGCAAGGTAAGAAGCGAAGGGATCTACAGTTTTAAAGCTTACTTGTTCCCTAAAATGTACTATACTACTACTAAGTAAATTTAGTCCATTATGTTATACATAAATGGTTTTAGTACTAACGGTGCGTTGTGAACATTATTAGAATGTATAAGTTAGTATATTTTTAAAGGTTATAGAGAAAATAGTTGTATTATATATTGTGGACAGCGGAGGGATGACGCGCGCGCAGTGTAAGGAGCGACCGGACACTCACTCACCATGCGTTCAAGAAGCAATGCCTACGGGATCCTGTGGGTGCGAAAAACGCTCTCACTCAGCAGGTTTTTTCGTGTTTTCGTACTGTCTTCAGTGATTAGTGCTATTGTAAAAAGAGCTTCTCAGATATTGAGCCAGTTGAGTTATTATACCCTTCTTGTTAATTGTATTTTTTTAATGTTTACCGGTATGGGTGGCTGAGTCGGAGGGGACAAAGCGCATGCTTCGACCAGCCAATATCACCGCCGAGAAGGTATAGGTGCCATACCGGAGACTTCCCTGGATTGCTGGCTATACTTACTGGACTAGAGGAGAACACAGCCGAGGCTGCTATGCGGCCATCTTCATCCATTACGGTGGTATCAACCCAGTCGGCTACAATTTGAGCCTAACACCTAGTAAGGGGCTAGGGAAGGGAGCTACAGTTTTTGTCAGATGTGTCATAAATAAATCCATTTTTATTCATGAATCAGTTTTTTATTTTCAATAGCGGTATTTTTTCTACTGTCGGCCACCGATGACGAGTTCTTCTTCTAACCAAAATTTCGCTATTAAATTAAGAACGTCGCCAAACCTGTCGTCGCAGAGAAGAATAAAACGTGGCTAATAACATTCTGAAGTCTTTAGTAGGCATGTCGTTATGGCGAATTCACACCTTAAACCTCGGTCTCTAAGTGTGAGCCCTACGAAGGCGCCTGCTTGCGTCGTAGGCTGTAGGCAGCCTTAATTGGATAACAAGAGCCCAAATTACGATGTTTATCTACGTCATTTGGGGCGCGGCTTGCGGCCGGCCCCTTCCTGGCTTGCTACTACGCGGCCCACTCGATATAATCACGCGGAACGTTTTAGAATCGAGTACTTGACGAATTTGTAAAAGTAATTAAATGTTTTGGTGAACTTATGATTTTAATTCAATGACCATGAAAAGTATTACCCACGTATATAAATTGTTTTTAACACTAAGCATTTGTAAAAGGTTTAAAATTAAATAATATCCGATTATTTCAAAATGTTTAAATGATGTCGCTGCCAAAATTCTATGTAATGTCTTGTACAATTGGTATTATTCGTTGTAAGGAGTCGACAATTGAAAATAATAAAAAAAATCCTACAATATACGAGTATGTATATGTCAACATAATAATATTAAATATCATAATAATATATTATCATTTTGAAGAAGTTTTGTATTTAGATCATGTTATTATAATTTTTTTTTAGTTTATCTAAATAAACTTATCTAAAAAAAATAAAAAATAAAAAGCGACCTACAGTTTTACGTGGGATCCGAACCACAGTCAGCCTCCAACGCTCGAGCGATCACCCATCAAAGTACTGACCGCGCCCATGTGTGCTTACGATCACGACCGACAGTGGAGCGATCGCACCACTGAGCTACCGAGGCTCTGATCATAATTTCTTATACTGGACTGAGCGAGCACACCTGACCTTCTCCCTGCTAAACGTCAGCCTTCATAATTAACGCGGTGAAACGGAGCTTTGTCAAAGTCACGACCGACGGCGCTACATCCATTATTGAAAATTATGTGTTTGCTCTTTTGTGAATAATTGAGAGGTGTTTGGCGAGAGAAACGTAATAATAATATTACGCGCTTTGCTACTTAATGTGTGGCTAGGCTAGGGCCATAGATAAAAAAAAATTATCCATGGCTAGAGCGGACTGCCTTGAGACTGAAACTTTTCAGACAACCCGGTGAAAATGTGGACGTACAGTTTTATATGGAATCCGAACCATGGGGCAGCTGTTTTGGTATGCAGCTAAATGATAACAAATCAGAAAAAAACTGATTCATGACACCGACTCGATTCAAGACATCTCGCAAGAGATGCCGATGCCCAGACCGCAACACACGAGCGCTGTTAGCCAGAGTTTACCGTTAGCCTTTGTGGGTTGAAGGAAGAGTAGCTACATGGATTGAGAAAGGAAAACTGTCGTGGTACCTACTGATATGAAAAAAAAACTGTAAAACCCGTACAGTTTTATTATAATTTCTCACACAAAAAAATACTGCTTCACTATTGTATGTTCTCGCAGCTCGATGACAATGGGTGCTTAGGGCTGTTACTTGTTATATGTAGTAGCCATGCCCATTTAAAGGACAACATAATTGAACATTTTTGGTTTAGGTTGTGCAATATTTTACGGTAAATATTCCTTTATTTTTATTTGTTTGATGAGCCTAAAGCAATGGAATTATTTATCTTTTAGTGATAATGACTCACCCGCAGCTCGCTCGGCACGACTCTGTCCAAATCGTGTTGCGTTAGGTTCAGTGATTTTGCACAAAGACACCTAATTTCGACGCAATTTCCAAGTAAAGCAATTCTACTTTGTTAAACGTATTATTCGCGCAGAGTAATGAATAAAAGATAATCTTCAACGCCTAGACAAATCAGACTTAGCTACACAGGTAATTAACATAACAATCAGGGAACAGTCTACTAAATATTGAATAAGCTTTAGCGTCTAGACTAGAAGAAGAAAATGATGTTTATGTGCCAAAAAAAAAATTACGTGATACTAAAATTTAAACTTATTAAAATTTACAGTTGCAAAAATACCATGGCTCACCGTGTGCTGCCCCGGCGGCTGCGAGGGTAGCGCTGCTTTTCAGCCATGCCCACAAACATAATAACAAACATAAACGTCGCCAAAACATAAATACCTACTTAACTAGAACTTAATTCAAAATAATAATAAACAACATAATAACTTCCGCCACGCGCGGACCCTTCTCCAGCGGCGCAGCGGCCCGCACGGTTGGAGGCACCGTGCCGGCATCACCACCGCCGCCGCTCGGCGTCCTCGGTATACTCCACCAACCCGACATGCCTGGCGACAGCAGCGGCTGCAGACCACCCGGGACGCGACGCGCGTGATGGAGAGCAGGCTCTGCAGCGACGGCGGGCCGCCGCCGCCGCGCTCGACTTCGACGCCGCCGCCGCCACCGCTCGCCCGCAGCAGCACTGCCTCCGCCCACCGCGTCGCCTTACCTCCACTCGCCCGGGTCGTCCATCACGAGAACCGCCGTGCTTCTTCTCATCACATACGCACACCCCACCACCCAGCTCCACGTCGTCGTCGGTGCATATCATCGACGTCGAAGATGGAGCGTTGACGTCGGCCGAGCCACAAGAACTACGGCGAGGACGACGTCCACCACCGGCAAGCTTGGGGTCATCGGGACCTCGCGTCCTGTCTAGTGCCCCCGCTACCGGTGGTGCAGTGCAAATTTGAGGCGATGCGCGCACGAAGAACGAGATATGTGAAAGAGCTGCGCGACGACATCGCCGTGCAGTCCGGCGGATACGGAGCTCTCCGAGATGGGGGTGGTGGTGGCCTACGTGTCTATGACCACCACCTATCGCTCGTAGCTTGCCTCGCGTCGTCTCGGAGAGCTCCGTAGCCACGGCCTGCACCCGCCGGTGTGCTTGGAGGCCTGCCTCCCGCCGCCGGCGGAAATTACCGTTTTTATTTACATTATATTAATTTTGTGTATTTTTATTACTTTTTGTAAAATTTATGTAAAATTAATGTAATATATTATAAGAACGTGAATAAAGATAAATAACAAACAATAATAATAAAACCAAACAATGATTACCGAACGAATTACCGAACTCGATAGTCTCTGTCTGCATAAATAACCAAATGAGATACAATTATGTATAGGAATATTCTTTATCAATTTAAATAGGCGTGGCGCGTCGTTACTTCATTGCAGCCTCGATCGCCTTCGTGCCCAATCCAAAACAATGTCCTTGTTTTGAAGCTACTTCATGTAGTGTAAAGTTAAAAGTACCCAGTTTCCCCTTCATGTGAAGAAGAGTAGAAGTCTAAGTGAAGGTTAGGGAACGGGTAACCATTGAAATAATATTAAAATACACATTCGTTGTAGGCGAGGTTGTAGGCTAAGTCATTGTACAACCGTAATATTATGCTTTATTCACATAAATACAATGGAAAACAGCAAGTTTTGAAATACCGCGTGAAAACTAACTGGGGGGGGGGGGGGGGGGTGGGGGGGGGGGGGGGGGCTTGTCAAGATACCACACATGCTCACGGGGGGTCCAAAAGTGGCCTAAAATCGGTCACGTGGTATGGGAACGTTCCCAGTAAGACATAAGTGGGTAGGATCACAAAATTTTTTTTGCATGTCTTTTTGTTTATTAACCCCCGACGAAAAAAGAGGGGTGTTATAAGTTTAACGTGTGTGTAGTGTGTACATGTGTGTCTGTCTGTGGCACCGTAGCTCCCAAACGGGTGGACCGATTTGAATGCGGTTTTTTTTATTAGAAAGCTGGTTTAATCGAAATGGTTGTTTGGTCTTATAATAATTATCTTAAAAAGTGGACCGATTTGCATGCGGTGTTTTTTAAAAGCTTGAAATAAAAGTTAAATTACAAATTAAAAAAACGGTCGGGGGTTTATAAAATTTGTAATTTTCTTAAAAAGTCAAAAATAATTTTCGTTTACTTACTTCACAAACTCAGAGCTGCGCGGGTATTTACTTTGCGGTCCTCCGACTCCTGCTACGGTTTTAAATTGGTAATTTAACTTTTATTAATTAATTTTTCTTCTCTGGTTTAAATCATATTCACTTTTTGTGTGCAATTTCTAAAAAGAATAATTGGTGCGTACATGCAATCGTCATTCGTTAGATATTTAAGTTTCTACGTCAATTTGCTATTTCTTTTCATTATTTCTTTTTTAAAAGAAGGAAGTGATAATATACGGAAAATTTAAGCAATATAAGTCGTCCTAAATTTCCTTTAACTTTCCCCTCTTGTTCTCGTGATTCGGCACTCTCCTAGCTATACCGGAGACCCGCTCCTCGGCCCTGCAGTGTATATAACCGGCAAACTTACTGTTTGTCTTTTTACCTTTTTCCGTAAACCTGTCTTCGGCTACGTACCTTTGAGTTCAGTCGGGGGTCGTAGAACAGGCTTTTATTTACTGGATCTACTAAATGTGATGCCACGTAGTTGAACTACCAAACTAACCTGCGATGTCTATGTGGCGAGAAGATGCAATTTACAAAATATATGTGTAATAAAACTCCGTCCAGTACACTGTATTAATTAATCCTTTATTTCCATTCTCACCACGTTGTCCCAAGCTAGGTTAAACTACCCTCACCCCGTGCCGCCGTTCCCCCGACTCCTAGAATTCCCCCACTCGCCGCCGTTCGTTCCGCTCGAGTCAGTTGACGTACTCTTTCTTTTTAATTAAAACCGCCGTCAACGACCAATTCGCAGGAAAAAGTCAATTAAAATTAGAAACCTTACACTCGTCCATCCTGACCTCGTGTATGTCCCCATACACGCTAAGCGAAATGCATAAACCTTACACTCGGCGAGTGAGAACTTTCTAATAGCTTATCAGTCACAAAAACAGCCAGACAAACATATAAAATAAAAGAAAAAAAAAAAAATCTCTAATAATGGGTACATAAGTAATCCCTATCGTTACATCGTAATTGATTGCTTGTCCTTAAGTATTTCAATACATATTTATTATATCTAGTAAGTTCTCAACAAATTTCTACAGCACCTACCAGTAATCCATTGTTCTTGCCATAAACCCATCCAATTCTTACGACAAAGACAATGCTAAGTGATTGTGCGAACCCATCCAATTCTCGCAAATCAAATCCACTTTTTGCGAACCCATCCAATTCTCGCAAATCAAATCCACTTGCTAACCCATCCAATTCTAGCAAAAGTGGTTACCATCATTCAATGTCAACATTACAGGTCCTGCTAACCCATCCAATTCTAGCAAGAACTGCAGTGCGACTCCTTTTAATATGGAACAGTACCCGCTAACCCATCCAATTCTAGCGGGGACTGAAACCATACCATCATTAATACATTGACACAATACTTGCTAACCCATCCAATTCTAGCATCATTGTCCCAATGGATCAGATGTATTTCTCATTATTTCGCATGTACAATTAATCAACAACATATAAATATATCATTCTAAGTATACATTTACACATTTTTAGCATTATGATCAATGTCAACATTACAGTTCACGCTAACCAATCCAATTCTAGCAAGAACTGCAATGAGGCTCCTTCACAAATGGGACATTTCCCGCTAACCCATCCAATTCTAGCGGGAACTGAAACCATTCTTAATACATTAGTAGAACACTTGCTAACTCATCCAATTTTAGCTTGATTGCCCCAATGTAATACATATGTAACTACAATTAATCAGTTACATTTATATAATTCTGAGAATACATTTATACGTTCTTAGTATTATTGCGCTTCCTGATAACCGATCTAATTCTACCAGGAACGCCATTCGAATATACAAATCATTAGTACCAAATCTTATAGCATCTCATCTAATTAAAGTGTATTATAATCTATTGTCTCTTTAATCATCTTTAACATCATCATATTCACAGCCATCAGTATCTGGAGCAGAATACCCAATTTTATCTTCATCGCAATCGCTATAAACTTCTAGAGCCGCTACGTGAACCCAAGGCGACATTCGATCAGCTGCAGCAGTAGTCTTGCGTTTATTCCTAGTACCAGTCAACCCAGGTATTGCGGCCAATTTATAACGGTCGTTTCCCAATACTTTGACAATCCTATATGGTCCCACGTACGAAGGCAAGAGCTTCGTACTTTTTCCATCGTTATTAAAAGCCACTTTTGTAATCTTGACCAAGTCTCCTTCCTTGTACGCGCGAGCTGGTCTCCTACCCTTATCATAATTATCCTTTTGCATAATCTGATTTTCCCGAATTGTATCCTTTACCTCTTCCCTTATAGTTATGACATCATTATCCTCTCGCGTGCTTCTTCTAATTGCATTGAGCTTAGGATCGAGTTCTGCGTTCATCGAAGTCCCAAACATTACCTCGGCAGGAGTCCTGCCAGTGGTTTTCTGGGTGGTATTATTCAATCCCCACTGTACTGCAGCTATCTTCTCATCCCATACTCTTTCGTGATCGTCTAAGTTTTGGGCGGTTAGCGAATTCAGGATTGAGCGGTTGTACCGCTCAACCTGACCATTAGAGCGCGGGCTTGACACCGCGTTTAACACATGCTTAACCCCCTTACATGAACAAAACCTTCTGAAAGCATGTGATGTGAAGCAGGGGCCACGGTCGCTAATGATGCGATCTGGGAACCTGAATGTATAAAACACATCCTCCAACGCTCGTATTACGTTCTGAGTATTCGTGTTTCTTACTGGTCTTATAAAAACAAACTTGGTGAATGCTTCCACGATGACTAAAAGGTAGGAATTTCCTCGTTTAGACCTCACGAAGGGGCCGAGATGGTCGATGTGGACGGTGTGGAAGGGAATCTCGATCTTTTCTATAGTATGTAAAAGTCCCTCTGGAGCACGTGAACTTTTCTTCGCGTATGCACATTGAACACAGGCTTGTATATACTTTTTTATAAATCTTGACATTTTCGGGAACCAATATGACTTTTTTATACGTTCAAGTGTCTTTTCCACACCAAAATGCCCAATATCATCATGGTTTAGTCGACACAACTGCCATCTCGCCCCCTTTGGTACCACCCACCGTATGTTGTTGTTGTCCCCGTCTATAGTTTTATACAGCTGATTGTCTCGAATTAAATAGTTGTCCCTAATGTACTTCAGACCATCAACGTCAATATCTGAAGAGACAATGTCCCTAATTCTGCTAAGCTCGGGATCTCCCAACTGCAACGTCTGCAACCAATCAGCGCTACTTATTGACATCACCGTTGGATACTGACTTAACACATCAACTGTCTCTATATCCTGTATGGGATTGCGTGACAGCGCATCCACGTGTGTCATTTTTGACCCGGCCCTATACTCAATGGAACACTGAAATTCCTGTAACAACAGCCACCAGCGTGCCCCTCGAGGTATTATGTCGCGTTTTACAAATGTACTGCGTAATGCACTGCAATCTGTCACTACCCTAAATTCTTGGCCTAAAAGATAAATGCGGAACTTTTTTAGGAAGCAGATCACCGCCAGAGTCTCTAATTCATAAGCGTGAAAATACTTTTCTTCCGGCGTGGTCTGCCGACTATAGAATGCAACTGGACGGAACTCACCTCCAGCAAGCGGTCTCTGCATCAAGATGCCTCCAATGCCTATTTTGCTGGCGTCTGTGTGGAGTTCCGTCTCTGCTGTTGGGTCGTAGATAGCTAAAATGGGTCGGTTAGTCAATCTCTCTTTTAGCTCCCTAAAAGCTCCTTCTTGTTCATCCACCCAGCACCACGGTGCATCCTTTTTTAATAACTTATTCAGCGGGTGGGCTATTTGTGCAAAGTTCCGTATAAATTTGCGGAAATATCCCACCAGACCCAGAAACTGTCGCACCGAATGCTGATTGGTCGGACGAGGAAATTGAATGACGCTATTTATCTTTTTATCCCCGGGTCTGATGCCGGAGGCACTAATTTCGTAGCCCAAATAGTCTACTTTATCCGCTAGAAACTCGCATTTCGATAAGTTTAACGTTAAGTTGGCTTCTTCCAGCAACTTCAGGACGTTCTCTAGCCGGCTCAGACACTCCTCCTTGTCCCTTCCATAGATCAGTACGTCATCTATGTATGCGGTAGCTTCGCTGAAACGCGCAGATCCCAACACCTTATGCATCATCCGCTGAAATACAGCGGGGGCGTTTACGAGGCCAAATGGCATACGATTGAATTCGTATTGGCCGTCCGGCGTCACGAACGCCGTCAAAGCCTTTGATGCTTCCGCTATAGGGACCTGATAGTACCCCGATGCCAAGTCGAGGGAGATGAAATATGCTTGTCCGGATAATCGAGCGATTTCGTCCTCGATTATTGGCATCGGGTACCGCTCTTTCACTGTCACGGAGTTGAGCAACCTGTAGTCAACACATAACCGCAGCTTGCCGTCTTTCTTACGGACCAAGATGATAGGACTCGCATATTCTGATGTAGATTCTCTAATGACATCAGCTTCGATCATCTCGCCCACCATAGTACCGTGTGGGGCCGGTACTTTAAAAGAATAGCCCCACTGCATCTCTCCCCGTGTATGTCGTAAAAGGCGACTAAGGGATATGACTCCCTTCTTATATTACTAGGTGGTAGGGTTTAACCCGCCCGGGTTGGTACCACCGCACTGAATGAAAGGTCGGTCGAAACGGCTATGTAAATAGTTTGTGTTTTCCGTCCAGTTCAGTGTAGCCGGCACGACCGAAGGGAAGGCTGACGTGGCACCAAGATCACCCGGTGTTATGGGCTGACATCACGGGAGTTGTAGGTGATGTAGCCAACCGTGTCAGTTTCCATAAAAAAAAAAAAAAAAAGTACGAACTTGCTCGCGTTCCTTGTGGGACAAGCGGTAGGGACGATATACAATGGGCCGTTTGCTGTTGATCTCGATCGTCATTTCGGCCACATTCGTATGCCCCAACTCTTTCAAGGTAGAAGCGAAGCAGTGTTTGTACTTATGCAAGATATCGTAAAGTCTTTTCCTGTCTGCTTCCTCAGCGCTATCCCCTATGCGAACCAAGTTTTCGTCAATGTCATTATGAGCAGACACCACCACGTCCGATTCGGGAGATGTGATACGGTTTACTATGTTAATTCTTGTGGCACGACACAATGTCGCTCCCATTATTAAACGAAGCAGTGAGGTGATGGGAGTAATACTGATCTTCACTACTCCATTTGTAACGCGGAAGACACCACCATGAATGGTGTACTGGTCTGTTGGTTTTCCTACCACCTTACTGCTGATAATGATATTGCCATCTATACGTGGTTCTGTAACAGCCGTAATTGTCGTCGGGCCATGGGCGCATATACCGGAAGATACTTTAACCCTGACATTTTGGGTATCCTCCAGGCTGGCCCCCGCAAGAGGCATTTCATCTTCGAAATTTAAGAACTTTAAATGTTCTGAATTCTTATACACAACGACGTGTGGTTGTTCAGTAAATGACTGACCGACAAGTATGGGCACCTCTAGGAATCTATCTTCCACAACATGAAACTTCACTTCAGCCTTTACTCCATCAATTTCTAGATTAGCTTGAACACTCCCAAACGAATGGACTATTTCGTTGCCAAACCCCTTCAAGGGTATCGGTCCGGTGCCACCAACGAGACCTAATATAGGTATAACCGATTTAGCCAACAGTGAGACTTCGCTTCCGAAGTCTACAAAAGCCTGAAGCTGAGTTCCATTCACGGTTACCGCCTTTATGTATTTAGAGTTGGTTCTCGAAGCCGAAATACACATTGTTTTTGGCGTAGTTTCCATTTTGTCGGTTTGGGGCCTAAAGCGGCAACTGTCGGATTTGTGACCGAATCTGTGGCACGTGACACACCTGTTCAAAGGTTTGGGGCACTTCATGAATGGGTGTCCACGTTCTCTGCAATTAAAACAGATTAATCCGGGATTGCCAGCTGCGGCATTAGGCCTCTTACCATCGAAACTACTACCCGTGGGTCTATTATCGTTTGTGGCTCTACTCCTAAAATTAAACCGTTCCATTTGCTGCACCGTCGGTGCCGAATCTTTATTGCTCATAAGAAATTGTAGGAGCTGGTCAGGGTGCGTGCATTGCAACGCAAGGGCACTGGTTTTCAAGGTCTTGTCACTTAGTCCGTGTATAACACAATCGACAGCACGCTTGCCATCGATGTCGCATTGGTTCAGTAGGGCTACCTTTTCATAAAAATACACCTCAATAGGTTCGTTGGTTTTGCTTTTACGTTTCAACATGTCCTCCAGAGATTGGCCATAATTATGTTCGCAGGGGAAAGCCGTTAATAGCTTTTCCTGCCACTCTGACCAACTAAACAAGATGGAATTTAGCCCTTCATACCAAGTTTTGGCCAACCCCTGGAGTTTCTGCATTGCGAAATGAACAACTGTTTTGTCGTCCCAGCCATAAACGGTAGAACACTGATTCACTTTTCGTAGCCAAATGTCAATTCGTTGATTTGTCGACGATGGGTCGAACGCGGGCAAAATATTTTTATGGTTTACATTGCTTGAGCTGTGTGTTCCCGTTGTTGGCTGAGACGGTTTCATCGAATTCAGTATATCAATAATGTCTTTTGTAGAAAAAACTGGACTAACAGACCTACGGTTAGAACGAGTACCGGGTTCGACATTCTGTTGATGACGGTCGCCGCGTTCGCAGCGATCATCAGCTTGGGAGTGTCGATTCTCTGCATGGCTCTGTAATGCCGCTCTGTTATGCGACTCAAGTCGTGAGCGCTCACGTGCTCTGGACTTGGAACGCACACGACTTGGCTCTCTATTAAGTCGTGAGCGCTCACGTGCTCTGGACATGGAACGCACACGACTTGGCTCTCTATTAAGTCGTGAGCGCTCATGTGCTCTGGACTTGGAACGCACACGACTCGGCTCTCTATGAAGTCGTGAGCGCTCACGAGTTTTAGACTTAGAACGAATGCGGGTCCGCTCACGGTTCAGCTCTTCTTCCAGACGTCTTATTCTCTCCCGATGTCGCTCCAACCGGAGTTCCTTCTCCTGAAGACTCCGACCTCGCTCGCTGGCACGGTCAGGGCTGCGACTCCGATGGTGATCGCGGCCTCTGCAGCTGTCCCCTTGCACCTCTCTGCGTCGACGGCTTCGACTTCGTCTGGTCCCGTCCTCTTCAACGTCGCGTCGTATGGAGCTGCGCTCGGACGTCTCCAGATGCCGGCGTTGTCCCTTGTCTTCTTCCATAATCTATCGCTCAGAAATAAAACAATCGGTTTGAATTTGATAAAAAAAAATACGAAAAATGATTAAAGGCGCCATATCGCGGAAACGGCGCGTCTTAGCGTAAAATTGATGGAAATGTTGCTACCCTTTTATAATCTCCTCTTCCCCACCGAAACATGACACATTCATAGCTGACCTTAACATGACCTCGACAGGTGTCAACCATAAAATATAATACCCACTTTCCACATTAGAGCAATCAAATCACAAAAGAAGTGAAGGAAACCATTTAGAATCTTACAGTTTAAATTTTCGACCGGTAATATTTAAGCTAGGGTTTCACGAAAGAGTCGCCTAGACAATAACGAAAGACGAGTAATGTGGGCATGTTTGTACTTACCGCTTCTGATATGTAATAAAACTCCGTCCAGTACACTGTATTAATTAATCCTTTATTTCCATTCTCACCACGTTGTCCCAAGCTAGGTTAAACTACCCTCACCCCGTGCCGCCGTTCCCCCGACTCCTAGAATTCCCCCACTCGCCGCCGTTCGTTCCGCTCGAGTCAGTTGACGTACTCTTTCTTTTTAATTAAAACCGCCGTCAACGACCAATTCGCAGGAAAAAGTCAATTAAAATTAGAAACCTTACATATGTTAAATTAGTATTTATAATATAACATACTAAGCTATTACTTTCTACAGCAGCGACAACCCTTGGAGTGGAGCTGAACTCCCCGTCCTATGTCTTTACACTTTCAACTCGCCTGAAGGGCTTCACATGGGGCAGTTTCATGTGTTCAGACACATTCATGTGGCAGTGTGGTGGATATATAACTTCATACAATTTCATAGTAAAAATGTTTTCACTTTGTCATGAATTGCTGCATCTGTCATAACGACACATGCGTGTCTAGGCAGTGGCAAATATTTTTGTAAAGTAGACTAAGTGTACATTGAGAAAAGTTCCAGTGAAGTTTCTTGTCAGTTCTTCTTCGCTGTGATAATCGAACTGGCGGAATGTTACTATGTAAATATGACAAATCTGAACGCAGTATACATGTACACTAACTCTTCAAATATACCTAGTTCCTACAGGCCTAGTTTCTACCTGCGTTCAGTCCAAATTATTCAACAAATTCGTTATAATGAAAATAATGAATGACAAAGGCTTCACTAATATTTGTAAACGAACACTTCCCTTGCGGGTGATCTGTAGCCGGCAACGCTAAATTCCTGTAACGGCGGCTTAGGCGCGGACCGACCGCGTGCGTCTCTCGCGCTGGTGCTCCGTACTGGCGCGTGATCTGTGCCCGTTCTGTGTTCTGCTCCCTGGCCCTTCTCTGGCTTGCTCTGCGAAGTCAGATACTTCGTCAGGTATAGTTTTCCATAACGTGGCTACGGGGCCGCCGTACCTACTCTGACCGTACCAAACCCATGCGTAGCTTCTCATCCGGCTCTCCTGGCGCTGCGGCGGAACTCTCCGCGGCCTGCAGCCCTGACGCGCTCCGACGCCTTTACTGCGCAGCCTCCTCACGCCCGCTCGCTACCGCCGCCGGCGCGAGACACCACGATCATGAACGAACAATTACAGATGTATTGGCGCAATTATCCATGATTGGCGCATCCGTTTGCCATAGTCGCTCGCTCTCCCGTTCACTCCTTTCTCCCATTCACTCCTTTACGGAGCGAGCGAGACAGCTCGGAAAATCAGTGGTGAGTTTTTGAGCGCTACAAGTGGCCCCCGCACCGCCTCCACACTACCTCCGCACCGCCACCGCACCACCTTCGCCGGCCACGTTCCCCCGCTGCGCCGCTCTCGTCGCCGCCGCCCAGGCCGGCGGCGCGGCGGGGCGGCGACGAGGGCTGTCTCTTCGCCGTGTGCCAAGGTGACAGCTTGGCGGTTGCGGAACATTAATTTTCACAATCTGTTGTTTGCCTTCCCACTACAACAGTAGCGCATCCCTAATTGTTCACCCTGAATTATTCTCTTCCATAGCCATTTAAAATTTTTAATTAAAACCTTTTGGAATATTTTCGTGGAGGAGGAAGCAATTTCAATTCCTTAACTTGAAATTGTAATTACCTTAAGATGACGCACGTGTACACTGAATGAACGCGTGTTATCCTTTTGTGTTCCAATTTTTATGACCATAATTTTTGTAAATTTGCTCTGAGGTCTAACCTTCCGCAAAATTTAAAGACCCGTATTATGTGACCAGTGCGTCCTCCTGGTTATAACGTACGGGTGTGAAACGTGAACTCTGACGGTCGCTGTTGTCCAAAGGTTGAAAGTTGCTCAGCGAGCAATGGAGCGAGGTACACAAGGTAGCTAAGTTTAAGTGGTAGTGGGTTAGGTACGTCAGCCGAAGAGACGGCGACCGTTGGAGTAACCGTGTCCTACACTGGCGGCCGTGGACAAGAAAACGGAGTGGGGGATGACCACCCGTCAGGTGGAAGGACGACGTCAAGTACTTCGGCGGAAAGCAGTGATTCCGTACCGCTGAAGGCCTGATGGAATGGTGGAAAATTTGAGAGGCGTATGTCCAGCAGTGGTCTCATACACGCTGACTGATTGACTGACATGATCATAAATTTAAGTATCCATTACCAAACTCTTGGGCGGGTACACAAACGAAGCAAAACTAATTTCCACCTTGCAAAGCTTTCACCCTAAAATCACAAAGATTAAAATATTTTTTTGGCATTGGCTTCTGCAAGCGACTGTACACTTTTTCAGGCTTTCAATACTTTTTCAAGTACATTAAAGCTTGTTGAACCCAACAAAATAGCTGAAAGCTCGGAAAATATAAAACTTGAAGGTACTTCATCGTCATGATAAGCCCATATCGGTCCATTGCTGGAGATAGGCCTCTCTCAAGGCACGCAACCACACGCATTCTTCCGGTCTGCTGATTCATTCAGTCCCGGCTACCTTTTTTAGGTCGTATGTCCACCTAGCCGGAGGGCGTCCCACGCTATGTTTGCTTGCACTTGGCCTCCATTCGAGTACTGTCTCACCTCAGCAGTTATCAGGCCTGCGACAGATGTGCCCAATGCCACTTCAGCTTACTAATTTTCGTAGCAATGTCGACTATATATACGTGTCGACCAAGTCCCAGATGTGAATCAGTCCTGGTTTAGTAACTACTTTCGTGCTTTACGTCAATATTGTAAAAGGTATATTGTACAGGCAGTGTACGTAAACTTTTAAGTAGATTACAATCGTAGATGGAATAATTTTAGTTTTATACGAGGCGCGATGTGGGGCACCGTTTCACCCGTAACAAGTACTAACTGTGCCCGTGGACATTCCGACTGTGACTCCGTCAATGCTAGTAATAACAAAAAAAAGAAAACACAAAATAAACATTTTAAGATAAATAAAACCCCTTTTAGAAACATCGAAAGGAGATACATGTGACCCTGCACATTCAAGGTCACCATTTTATGTCTCAATGTCTAACAACGAAATTAGGGTTAAAGAAAATAAAATAAAAAATGTGTGAAATGTGTTTTGTCATTACGGCATGAAAACTATTTTCATGGTTATGTCTTATATTAAACGGTTATTGAGAAAATTGCATTCTAGTCTGTGGTATCTACCTACTGCGGAGCGGCGCCGCGCGGGAGGCACAGTGCTACCGCGGCGTATCGCTGTGCGCACTCGCTTTTCGTGCAAGAAGAAAATGGGTACGGAACCCTCGTTTTTAATTGTTTTTTATGCAATCTGACACAGTTGGCTACATCACCTACAACATCCGTGATGTCAGCCCATAACACCGGGTGAACTTGGTGCCACGTCAATGCTTCCCTTCAGTCGTGCCGGCTCCACTGGGACGGAAAACACAAACTATCTACATAGCCGTTTCGACCGACGTTTCATTCAGAGCGGTGGTATCCACCCGGGCGGGTTGAACCCTACCACCTAGTAAGGTAAGAAGGGAAGGGACCTACAGTTTTACGTAGAATCCGAACCACGGTCAGCCTCCAACGGTCGGGCGGTCACCCATTCAAGTACTTACCGTCCCAGCGTTGCTTAACAATCAATAGCAACAGTCCACTGTCTGCGCCACTGAGCTATCGAGGCTGACCTCTGTGTGTAAACAAGCTGTCATTACAATTATTTTCAGAAATATACAAAAATAGAAATTGAAACATACAAATAGCACTCATAATGTTCATAAATTGACGGGAACATATTCCGTATGTAAAACCTATTCTCAATGGCATTCAAAGAGAACCAATAAAACTTCTTAAGTATGACGGATTCGTCAGAAAAGTGAAATCCTTTCCGTATACTTGAGGCGCTGAACGAATAGGAGACACAAGTTGGTCGGAGCCGAGTATTAGTCGAGTAATTCGCAGGCCCTGCGCTAACAAGTCCGCCTAAACTGGATTTTCTTATTAGTTCGTACGCCTTCCTACCTTCATTCGTATCCGCTACTTTCTCCATTACCACCAGTGTTTTGAAAAAGCCGCGCTTGCAAATAATTGCGAAAAAACTCGGACCCAAGTAAGGAAAGACTCTCTGGATAATAAATCAATGCTCTGTATTCTTGTTATTTATTTAGAAATTCGTTTGAACTTACACAATTTGAGCCTAAGTCTGAGAAACTGTGTTTTACTACCCGACTACCGGGAAGCCAAAGGAGTGATTATGATTTTAGCAGCGTATGTAATGTATGCATGTATGTGTGTCTGTTTGATCCCTCACAGCTGCGCCTAAACTACTAATAATCGGTTTCAAAATATGAAGCATTGATGGATTCGTATCGATAGTCGGCGTGTCATAGGCTAGATTTAAAAAAAATCCGAATAGCGGCCGCCTTGTCAAACTTTGAATTATTTTTTCTTAAACCTTTTCCTCAAATGCTCTGTGTTTTTATATTTTAATTACTTAGCGGTCCCCCGAGTCCTTTAAGTAAGTAATCAAATCATGCATGCAAATCGGTTCACTTTATAAGATACCTAATAAATTTTTTGATACTTAATTACTTGATTACAAACATAGCTAAGAACTATCCCGATTAAACCAGGTTTCTAATAAAAAAAAACCGTATCCCTTTGGATACACGATGCCACATACAGACACACCCATACACACATACACACACACGTTAAACTTATAACACCCCTCTTTTTACGTCGGGGGGAAACACGCAGACTGTCGAGACCAATCCAACAATATAATCATATTCAAATAAATATATAAATTATCGAAGTACGGCCGTTCTGTGGTCCTTTGGCTACTCCTTATTCCGTGACTAAAACCAACATAATACGAGCATCAAGTAAAGGACACTCCAAGAAGGACGGCGATGTGGGCGATAAAGTTGATTAATACGAAAAGGGACGTGCCATAACGCGCTCGTGTACTTTCATATTATATTTTCGGGTGCTTTAAATTGCTAAAATACTTGGCTAGATTTATTTTATGTTAAAGGTACCATCTTGTCGGCCGATCCAGTACCTACGGTTGCCGTCTCGGTATGGTAAGAAATCGGTCAAGTGTGTGTTTTACTCACGCACTGAAGGTTCCGTAGATCCGCTATATCATACCTGTTAAAAACCATATCCGTCTATCTTTTGTCTTTCTGCGATGGAAACTACCTGTGGTTCCATCTATTATTTAGTAGATATGTACTAATCGATTCTTAGCAGGTTTCTTTGATGGGGACCCCTTATTTCTTTACTCTTTGCTTTTTTACCGACTTCAAAAAAAGGAGGTTATCAATTCGACACGTATGTATGTAATACCTTTGGAATTCCACAATATTCGTATAAATAAGTTAATCTATGTGGGCTTCTAAACAGGTGTGCCAAATTTCATAAGCGTATGTATGTCTGTATATATGTTTGTATGTATGTATGTATGTATATATATGTATGTATGTATGTATGTTTGTCCACGCATTACTCCGAAACTATTAATCGGATTGTAACCATTCTTATTTTATTGGCTTACATTTACTTTAGCTTAGGAAGCAGTGTACGTTTCATCAAAATCGGTTCAGTAGTTTTCAAGATATGGGCTGTTAAGTGTGCCAAACGCTCGAATTACTCTATACCACGACAACCGATTTCTGAGTAGTTCTTCAGGCTCACTATAGGCCTATATATTACCATATACTATATATTACCATCACGCTAAATAGCCTTAGGGTTGAGCAGTATCAAATAAAGTATAGTATGAACGGAATTTAGTGTCGAATAGTCGTAATATATGGCGTAGCGTTCTGTTGCGTTGCGTTGGTGTAGATTGTTGCTTTTGGTAGAAGCGATGTTAGATACATAATAAAAACTGTTTTAAAAAACATTACACCAACTTCAAAAATAACTAGAACTGAAAAGTGTTAAATAATATTTTGATTCATATTCGGACCCATGAGTTGAATGCGGTACAAAAGCACACCTGAAAATTGATAGATGGACCCCTTTTGTGCTTTTGTACCGCCTTCAACTCAAAGGTCCGAATATGCATCAAAATATGATTTAACACTTTTCAGTTCTAGTTGTTTTTTTTAAGTCGGTGTAATGTTTTTTAAAACAGTTTTTAGATTTCCGTACGGAAGCCTATTACTAAGCCTACGCCGTCTGTCTGTCTGTCTGTCCTGCTGTATCTTTGCAATGGTAATAGCTAGCCGCTCGAAATTTTCACAGTATTACGGTTTATTGTGGCGGACATCATAACATATAATAAAAAATATAAAACGTTAAAAACTAAGGAGAGTCCCGCACAAGAAACGAGTTTTTTTTCAAAGTTTTTTTATGGTGCGCAAGCCTCGGTGCGCCAGTCCGACTCGCACTTGGCTGGTTTTTTTATGATTGGGTGAATATCCGCCATAATAACACATATTCTGTGAAAATTTCAACCGGCTACCTGTACGGTTCAAAAGACGGACTAGGACGGACAGACGGACGGACTGACGGACAGACAGCGTTGGGTTAGTAATGGGCTCCCGAATGAATACGGAACCCTAAAAAAGACAGAGTAGTGATAAATTAGCTTTTTCCTCGATGTAATGTGCGGTGATTTGTAACGGCTACCTCGAGGTAGGAAAAACCGTCGAAGTATTAATGGACTCTCTCTCTCTCATCAAAGCACTCAGGGCTTTCTGCAGATAGATTTTTGAATCAGGTTTGTTCGAAATTAGTCCTGGTTTAGCAAGAGGGGAAGTCACAAAACGTTATTTTTACCATAAATTCAAGACTAGCGAGACCTCGAAAGTGCGCGTATCCTCAGCGAACCCTCCATAAAGAAGAAAGCAATAAATTTCTCTGTAACCGATATTTTTCGTTTAACATGAAAATTATGCGAAACTTTATTTTCGCAAAGTGAAAGTTCTTGGAAATACACACTAGGAGTATTTGAACGAGCTCTTTAGATATTTATTTAGTGGATAAAATTTACCAAAGGAAAATGGGCAAATATTTATGACGTCATCACTGAGCCATCGTTGGACCCAGCGCGGCCACCAATGGAACATGTCTTGCATTTTAGGCCATAATTAACTTGCGTCAGATGCGTATTTCACGGGGATATGAAAATAAATATAAATCTATATAATAATGCATACCCAATGAATAATACTTAATCCTAATAATTAATTTGTTGTGACAACCACGGTATAATAGATCATATTTTTCACCACATCAACGGGGATTCGTTTTGTTTCTGGTCCCAACCGCGTCATGACCGGACCAGATCCGCCCAATGCCATTTATTTGGAAAATATCAGCATAATTTGGTGACAGTTCTTGGAAACTTATTTAGCAGGTACGCTTTACATAATCTGCCAAAATCCGCACTAAATCCCAGTTCGAATATTAATATGCAAGCGAGGGCTTCGACGTATTACTCATTCGTTTATCTTACTTAGTCGCCTATTATGTATGTATTCCCAAAAACAAGCGAGGTAGCCCGTGTGCGCGGGCGGTATGTATAGTGTGTGGGCAGATGCGACGGAACTTGTAAACACGATACCTCATCGTGACAGACTAATCTTGCAAGAAATCTTGAAAATGTTATCAAACGCGTAAGTAGCGCGTGGGGAAATTATCGGTATATTTAAGGTTAAAAAGATACAGCCCTAGCACGGACGGGCGGACAGACAGACAGACAGACGGCGCGGCGTAGGTTTAGTAATAGGCTTCAATATAAAGATGGAACCCTAAAAAGCTAGTAAATTGTATTTTATGAAACCCCTCCAGTGTTAGCCGTAGCAGTCGGGGTATTGCTACTTTCAAATACTTCTGTGACTCCGAATATTCCCTATTTTATTTTGATTAATTAGTGTAAGTAATTTTGCAACGTGACAGACACACTGTGATAAACACACTCTTTAAGACTTTAGAAGCTCATATCTTTTTTAGTATTTTTAAGACCTATCTACTGATACCACACGCTTATAGTGCACTGAAAATGTTCATCCCTCAGTTCATTTTTTTTCATCCCTCAGCTACATGTAAGGTGTGCCACGCCAATTTTTTTTTATTCAAACCAATTTTCTTTGACAGTGTTTTAAGTTCTACCACCTTAAATTTTTCAGAATTTTCGATCCTATAGTTGGAAAGTTAGGGACACACACACACTTTTTACGACGACTTTAGAAGCGCCATATCTAACCAATTTAAACCAAAAAGTCATTTTGAAACGACCTTTATCATTTTAAAGACCTACCTAACGATAATCCACACGCTTATGTTCACTGAATTTTTGTTCATCCCTCAGTTACATGTATGGTGTGACACATAATTTTTAAGTTTGTATAGCAGTTCATAGAATACACGTTCCTTCCAAAATGTTATGTATATAGTACCAATAGTCTCCGAGTAAAATGGATGTGAAATACGGACGGACAGACGAACAAGACGAAATATAAGGATTCCGTTTTTGCCATTTGGCTACGGAACCCTAGAAACCGGCCAATTACTTGGTAGTGTGGAACCCTCCTTGCGCGAATCCGACTCGCACTTGACCGGTTTTTTTTAATTAGAATAGTTATTAATTAATATTTCAATTTAATATTTTGTGTATGAAAGGCTAAGGGTCCTAGAAAATGGTCAGAACCTTCCGAGATCTAAATCACAAATAGGTACTTTTTAGAAAACAATTTTTTTTTTTAACGTTTTCTGAATGAAATCAGAACTTGCGCACTTTTATATTATGTGAAATGTATACATTTAGATATCTTTTCATAAATGATATTCCCTTGACATCATCTCCTGTCTCTTTGGCTATTGCGGTATTGCTCCAAATAATATCTTGTCGTCTTAGCGCCCCCGACGCCTCCGCCGCAACCCGCCCCGACCAACCCGGCTCACAGGCACTGAGTTATGCTCCGAGGCTCCGACGACGGCGCGGCGTCGTCGTTTGTCCGGGTATAAGTCGAAATACATTTCAACGTCTCGCCTCATCGCTTTTACAAGTTGACGTGTCTTCGTAAGACTTTAGATTCAGACAGACATATTCTTTCAGAGGCATTAAATAAAGCGAAGCACACGCCGCGTCGCGTCGTCGACACGCGGCATCGCGACGCCTCGACGACGACGCCACGAGACGGCGGCATATTATTCTCATAGGACAGCTGAGGAGATCACTACACAATTATTTTTTTAAATATAAATGTTAATATCTGCGAAACTATACATTTTAGCCATCCATCGTTTAAAATCTACAAGTCAATGAAAACAAATCTGTTAAGTCCGAGTTTTACTCGCGCACGAAGGTTTCCGTATCTATCCGCTATCAATAATATCCACCTCTCTTTTATCTTTCAGCAATGCAATGTATAAAAGCCTGTGGCGCCATCTATTATTCAGTAGCGTGACTAATTGATTTTTCGTGCGTTTGTTGTATGGGAGCCCCCTTAATTTTTAATATTTTCTTTTTTGTATTATTTGTTGTTATATCCGCTATAGTAACACACATATTCTGTGAAAATTTCAACGGGCTACCTATTACGGTTCAAGAGATACAGCCCTCGGACAGACGGACAGACAGACGGCGGAGGCTTAGTAATAGGCTTCCGTACGGGATACGGAAACCTAACAATCGAGAGCTCTAACCATAGTATGATAAAAGTATACTCAAATCGAGCTTCAGGTTAGCGCAGCTGCGTTCAACGGCTATAGTATGGAGGAAACCAAGCAATATGAAGAAAAGTCGTAGCCATCTCTTCTATATACCTACGACAGGTATGGATGTGTTCGTCTTGGTCTCTAGTATACCGCCTATCGTAAAGGGGGAAAGTGGGGACTTTGGTAGTTATGACGTCACAAAGATGGCGCCGACAGTTATAGATTTTTGCACATATCTCGAGTTCTGTTTCATCAAATTGACTGTGTGAGGTGTTGTTGGAAAGCTAATTAAATGTTCTATGATTGCGTCGTTGTGTAATGTAATGTTTTATAATTTATGTCATGGCATAAATTACGCTAAAGGTTCTGTTTGTTGAGTTATACTGGAAAATATGCAAACACATAAGGTAAAAAAATCAATTTTTTCAAATATTTTTATAACCACTACATTTCCGCAATAGGTCTCAAAGAAGCAATCATAGAATAATTAATTAGCTTTCCAACAACACCTCACACAGTCAATTTGATGAAACAGAACTCGATATATCTGCAAAAATATATAACTGTCGGCGCCATCTTTGTGACGATATAACTACCAAAGTCCCCACTTTCCGGCAGTGCAGGCAGTTCGGTATACTAGAGACCAAGACGAACACATCCATACCTGTTGTAGGTATAGAAGAGATGGCTACGAAAATCGTGAAGTTGACGACTTAATTCAACATTTGCCTATAGACTACTAGTAGTATGTTCGAGCAACGATGTTGGCGTTCTTACGATCCACGAGCCTCTCGCGGGCGATAAATTGCTAACGATAAAGGATCATAGTGCACCGCACTATGAACCCTGTGAAATATGGCGAGGCCCTCGCGATCGATTTGTAATTCGCGATTTCAATCTCACGCTAGATCAATAATCCACTTTCTGTCCGTTGTCGAACTGATGTTTCAGTTTTTAGGGTCTCGTCGCAAAATGCGAAAAAAAGGGAATCCTTGTGGCACCACTTTGGTATCTGTCTCTGTCTGTCTATCCGTCTGTCGGCCACACGCAGGATCTACTCATCCGATTTTGAAACTGACAGAATTTGTCTAATAGTTCGATGGAAAGTATGACTCAAAAGGAGCGCAAAATGTGCTTTTTTTTATAAATCGAGTACTATGTCATTAGATATGGTTCAGACAATTTCAAAATTATATAAAAATCACTGTTTGCTTTAAAAATATCCCGATTAAAAGTTGACTGAAACTGCAGTTTTGTCGCCAAACTTTTTTCTATTAAAGGTTGGTTGAAAATTCAATATAGGTACAATGTTTTTTTGACAGGTATGATATAGATGATCTACGGAACCCTTCGTGCGTGAGTAAAACTCGCACTTGACCGAATTGTATCATTATATAAGTATATATTTCGTCCTAACGATGTCGAAGAGAAACGTCCAACTTTATTCTCACATTGCACGTACTGCTGCTGAATGTTCTTATTTATATAGAGCCGAATACGCAAAAACGTGTACGGAAGGAGCGCTCACTTGCTCTGTTATTACTATGAATGGTCATGTTTTATTCGTAATAAGATCGCACGATGAGAGCCGTTAGCTCTTCTACGTGCGACCGTTATTCTGGTTTGAAATGTACTTAGTGGAAATTCCCGAGCGCCTCGTGGTATAATATTATGGAACTTTGCCTGAAACTTCATGGTGTAGCGTTTTTTAACTATGGCAAAAAAATATATTTGAGGAAATAAATTAATGAGCGGGAAGCAATGGTTCCGTACCGCTGAAGGACTGGAGGAAAATTCGACAGGCGAATGTGCAGCAGTGGACGCATACACGCTGACTGAAATGATTTCATCTTATAACAGTTCAGTGATCGCCCTTTTCCGACTTCGTGGAGCTAATCGGTCGTTAATTGACGGAGGAATAATTATTTCAAGACGCTAGACGGGGATTTATTGGAATGATCAAATGTCAAAGGCGTCATCGACTTGGTGAGAGCGGCTGTAGTCTTTGGATTCATTTGAATTTAATTTCCATTCATTCGGTCTGTAACTGGGCAATTTAATCAAATTTCAAGGGACGGACTAATCTGGAAAGTGAGTTCAACAAACAAATACTCTAGAGAAAGAGGAAATAGGTATATTATTGGTCCGTATGGTAATGATGAATAAAACTGTTGTGGTGAAACATTAGTGTTAGTATGTCTAATAAAAAAAAGGTGAGTTGTCGTGGGACACCCGACAGAAGCGAAGCTTCTTACGCTTTGCATTTAAAATCCAATTATTAATTTAGTGCGCCATCTGTTCGATATTCTTTTCAACTTATACAATGGTTCGACTTTAAAAGACGCACTGAGCGAGCAGCGCACAATAAGGAGCGTTGCAGCTTCCTTTCGTACTTTCTTCGCTTCGTGACGTTTCACCTTTTCTAAGTTAGGCTCCCATTCGAAATAAGCGTTCGATTCATAAAAAATGTTTTATATATAACGGAATATTTGGTATGAGTTTAAAATAAAATAATTTTAATCGGTTTGCTCTAGAGACTTTAAGCTTCTCAGCAGAATATTTAGCATAATATTTAAAACGCTCAATTTTTACGCGTGCTCTAGGGAGTTAATGACTAAAACTTTAAATTTTCAACCAAAATTTTATAAAAGGTTACCTTTTTAGCTAGTTAGCTATCCTAATGGTTTGTGGTGGCATAATTTTTTAGGGTTCCGTATCTATACGGAAATATATTACTAAGCCTACGCCGCCGTCTGTCTATCTGTCTGTCTTACTGCTTTATCTTTTGAACCGTATAGGTAGCGAGTTCAAATTTCCACAGAATATGTGTTCTTATGGGGGATAAATCCTAAATAATAACAAAAAAAACCAAAAAAATGCCCTTCTATTTAAAGGGGGGTAAATAGATGGGCAGGGAGTGCGTTCCACATTTTCCCGGTTCTGTGAATAAAGGATTTACAGAACCGGTTGGTGCGCGCGTGAATCTTCACAACTGTCCGAGATATAAGGGGATCGCACTTTTTCGTGAAATCGGGGCCTATACTGGAACACGAACCAAAAGACAGTTTCAATGTAAAAAATTCAATTTTTTCCGAACTACCGAACTTCTGTCTAACTAAAGTAGGTAACAAATTAATAAATATCTATTACATATAATAAAATCGTAGAGGTAAGAAAGTCTGTACATTGAATGTATTCGGAAAAAAACTAACCAGGGTGGCTTAAAATGAGATACTGAACATGTTAGAACAGTTTTTAAAATTTTTGTTTGTTTGTTTGTTTGTTTGTTTGTCTGTACGCGCATCACGCAAAAACCACTGAACGGAATTAGACGAAACTTTGTATAGTGGCAGTTTATATGCCGGGTTAACATAATACGTAAAAAAAAAAACAAAAATAAAACAAAAATTACAATTATAAACATTATTGCGCGTTTAAAATCACGTAATCCAAAGTACATAATTATATCTTGAGAACTGGCAGCAAATACAATTTGAATAAAATATTCATTTGAAATTTAAAAATAAGTAGATACAACGAAAATGACAGTTCTTCTTTTTTATAACTTGAACACAATAGTCAATACATATCTATTCTTTCTATACATATCATAAAATCGTAAATGCAAAAATGTCTATTCGTACGCGCATCTCGCAAAAACCACTGAACGGAATTTAACGAAACTTTTTATAGTGACAGTGTATATCCCGGATAAACATAATAATTAAAAAATATAATAAAAATCACATAATCCAAAGTAAAGGTAAAAAACAATTTTAAATGTCATGTTGACAACGGAGAACTGTCATCTCGACGTGAGCTGGCCGGTGACAAATTGTTTGCTAAATAAAAATAATAATTGAAATTTGAAGTTATGTCGCTGTCATTGGTGCAATACAATTTATATATCTGTTGCCCGCGGCTTCGCTCGCGTGAAATTCGTATTTAAAAAAAAGAAAGTAAGTAACTAAAGGCGGGCCCGAAGGCGGATCTGCGCTCACGTAAACGATATTCTTTCTCCATGAAAGTAACTAAGGGCGAGGCAGAAGGCGGAGCTGAGTTCAGGAAGAAGAAAAATATTCTTGAAGAAAGTAAGTAACTAAGGGCGAGGCCGAAGGCCGAGCTCTATTCTGGAAGACCATAAACCTTCTCGAAGAAAGTAAGTAACTATGGGCGAGGCCGCAGCCCGAGCTGCGTTCAGGAAGAAGCTAAACCATCTTGAAGAAAGTAAGCAACTAAGGCGAGGCCGAAGGCCGAGCTACGTTCGGATAATTGAAAAACCATCTCGAAGAAAGCAAGTAACTAAGGGCGAGGCCGAAGGCCGAGCTGCGTTCAGGAAGAAGCTAAACCATCTTGAAGAAAGCAAGCAACTAAGGCGAGGCCGAAGGCCGAGCTACGTTCTGACAAATGATAAACCATCTCGAAGAAAGCAAGTAACTAAGGGCGAGGCCGAAGGCCGAGCTGCGTTCAGGAAGAAGCTAAACCATCTCGAATAAAGTTAATTAATATTAAGATTGAGTTAATTTAATAAAAAAAATTATTATAAAGTCCACGCTTCTAACGGCAAATACACGGTGCATCCTAGAACCTCGCGGTTATTCCCGGCTGGATGGCAAGAGGCCCGATGCTATCACCTTAGTGCCATGGACTAAGGGTAGTTCTTTGATGTGGGACGCCACTTTTGTTCTCACATTGTCTCCAAGTCACGTTAGGACATCTTCAAGAGCGGCTGGCGCGGCCGAGGCTGGGGCGGAGAGCCTCAAACGCAGAAAATATAGAAATATAATTCAAGATTTCGAATTGGTTGCGTTTGCGGTTGAAACCCTCGGTCCGTGGAGCAGTGAAGCCAAAAGAGGCTTGAGCTGGTTGACGCAACTGGTGTCCCGCCATCAAGGGCTTATGTACTTCATTCAAAGGGCAAGCCTTGCCATCCAGCGGGGTAATGCCGCAAGTGCTCTAAGAACATTTGAAAATGCCCGTTTTGATAGTTATTTTAATGTTTGTTAGGTAGGTTTAATTCTTTAGTTATTAATATTACTTTTTTATTTTTATGAAATAAATAGATTGAGTAAACGATATTATATTCTATCGAAGAAAGGAAGTCTTTAAGGGCGAGGCCCGAAGGCGGAAGAGGGTTTTTGGTTTACCTGAACGCAGCTCGGCCTTCGGCCTCGCACTTAGTTCCTTCCTTTCTTCCAGAAGGTTTATCGTTTACTTCCTTTATTTGAGAAAGGTTTATCGTTTACATGAAAGCACCTCGGCCTTCGGCCTCGCCCTTAGTTAGTTACTTTCTTTAAGAAGGTTTATCGATTACCTGAACGCAGCTCGGCCTTCGGCCTCGCCCTTAGTTACTTACATTCTTCTTTGGAATACGAATTTCACGCGAGCGGAGCCGCGGGCTCAGCTAGTCAAATATAAAAATATAATATAAGGATATAGAAGATAAGAATTTTTTTTTTTTATGTAATCCGGTATGGGTGGCTGAGTTGGAGGGGCTAAAGCGCATGCTCCGTACAGCCAATATCACCTCCGAGAAGGTAGGTGCCATACCGGAGACTTCCCTGGATTACTGGCTATACTGGACTAGAGGAGAACACAACCGAGGCTGCTATGCGGCCATCTTACATCCAGTACGGTGGTACCAACCCAGTCAGCTACAATTTGAGCCTACCACCTAGTAAGGGGCAAGGGAAGGGACCTACAGTTTTACACCAAGAATATAGGTTAGGTTAGAAGATTCGTCGCGTAGCGACGCATCTTCTAACCTAAGCTATATTCCTATATCCAACGAGCCCAAATATGGTGGATTTATCATGTGTAGTTTAGGAGTTCCTATGGCTTCCTTCCGGCTCCATCATCAGAACCCTACAATATTTTTTCGAATTCCGTAGATTCATTTTCAATGTGCTCGATAGTCGTGTAAGGCACGAAATCTGTGAATTTTTTTGAAACATATGGTATAGCGGATCTACGGAACCCTCCGTGCGTGACTATAATTCGCGCTTTCCGTTTTTCGTATTTTGCGACCGAACCCGAAAAATGGAAGGAACGATGGACCACTATTAAAATAAATTTTGTTTTTACTAATATTCAAATTATTATTTTTTGCCATTTACGTTGTTAATTAAATTACTGAGGTATTATGCTTAAACAAAAATAGACCGATTTCTTCTGACCATGACTGCGTAGCTACACAGTCACACACAACCATACCTACTCAAATAAAGCAAATTGTTTATCTTTCTCGATCGTCCTCCTCAAATCTCGTAAATAAATTTCATTAAATCCCTGTGTACATTTGATTTAATTCCCACAACAAAAGTACATACAGACACTCGTGCTAATATTAAATTACTCCCGCGTTACATGGGGTCGAAAGGTGAACTCGTCCCTTGAAGGGATTACGTCATGCCAACTTTTAATTGTATTAGGATGATGGTGGTTTTTTCTCGTTAATAAATTGACGCAGTACTTACAGCCTGATTGTACAAAAAAAAATATTTATTTCATATTTCATATATTTAGGAGTTTAGTTTGAACTTACAAAATGTTCAGGTTCCCCCCAACCCGCTCGGGGACCGGCCTCGCAAGCCGCGGCGTCCATCCGCTCCCGGATACGAGCAAATACACAGGGAACTCCTTCAATTAAACCTAGATTATGCTAATAGTTAATAACTATTTGTATTTATAGGCAAGGGTGTTTAATAATCAATATAAATAGCGCTAGTCTACTTAATTACAGCATAGTTGGAAGTTTATTCGTGGTGCCGAAACTATTTATATTGGGTATTCCAGCTATGGTAGTTTATTTACTATTATTTCAGTAACTTTGCAAATATAATGGTATTTCAAAATGCCACGATTCAAATGGCCAGTAGCAGTCGTGGCCAGCAGATATGAATTTTTTTTTTATTAAATAGTAGTTTTGTCTTGGTAAATAAATATTTTGTTCGATATTTGATCATTATCCTTATTATATATGTATATAATTCTTCTGTAAGTACGTGTTTTTGTCACCTAACTCCGCCTAAACGGCTGGACCGATTTGGATGATATTTTGTGTGAATATTTGAATGGGGCCCTGAATGGTTTGAAAATACAATTGTGCCCGGTAGATGGCGTCGTGATAAGTCCACGCGGACGAAGTCGCGGGCACAGCTAGTTCATTATATTACTTTAAAATGTGACCTTAAATAAAATAAGGGTACATACAAACCATCATGCTGTATTGCGATAATTGGAACGAACAGGAAGCAAGTGAAGCTGCGCTTCAAGAATTCAGGTAATTTAATTTTGAAAACACCGGTCTGCAATAATTAAACTTGTCATTTAAAAATTTACACACATGTTTGCAACCGCTGACCTTTTCAACACCTCCACCACGTTACACAGAAAGAACAAAAAGCTAGAGAGCATAAAAAAAATTATCATCAATTTGTAAAGAAATAGTACGTCGGGAAGGTCCTTACGTGACTAGTTCATTGTAAGTCGCTTGTTTACTTGCAACGACCATCTGATGACAAAAAGCTCACCGTAGGAAACACATTAGGCGTGAAATCGCTGCAATAAATCCAGCGCTCTGCTGCCGCGCTTTCGCCAATACGAGGTAAAGGCCTAGTGTATAGTTCACTCTAAAATTTTAGGTATGTCTGTAGAACTTTGTCATAATATCTCATTGATCACCTCAACAATCTACGTTTTCAAACATCAAGTGAATAAGAATTTAACAAGGTTCTAATGGTAATCTTCAGAGTTTGACTCAAGACAACCTAATTCATCATATAGAACGTAGATCTAGAACAATGTACAATTTCTAAGAAAATACGTCAATGAGGGCGAGGCCGAAAGCCGAGTTCGGTTCTGGGAAATAATATATATCCTCCAAGAAAGTCACTAGAGGCGAGGCCGAAGGCCGAGCTGCCTTCAAGCTAACTATATAATTTCTCGAACAAGGTCACTTCTCGAAAACAGTAAGTCACCAAAGGGGAGGCCGAAGACAGAACTGCGTTCACGTAAACTGTATATTATATTCTCTCGAGGAAATTCGTTCAATAAGGACAATATAAGGGCGACAGGCTAGCCACCGCTCATCTTGGCACGTCGATACTTTGCTAAATGTGGTGGTCAATGTTGTGCTGTAATTTACAAGAGTACTTGCAGCACAACACCAACTACTCTGCTTTCCCCGATTGTCGGGATGCAGCGTGTAGTATGTATGTATGTAAGAAATTAGTTACTATGGGCGGGCCGAGCTACGATACAGATACAGATAAACGATATGCTTTCTCTAAGAAAGTAAGTAAGACAGTAAGAGCAAGCCCCGAGCTCGAGCTCAAGTAAATTATATACTTTCTTGCAGTAATTAAGTAACTAAAGGCGAGACCAAAGGCCGAGCAGCGTTCACGTAAGCGATATACTTTCTCGAAGTAACTAAGTCACTAAGGGTGAGGCCGGATGCCGAGCTGATTTGATTGACCTTACTACTCGATCCCTATAAATTATGCTATGATGTTACATTATCAGTTATCACATATCACATTGCTGGATACCCTATATAAATTGATTGGATATACATACATACATACATATCACACACGCTGAATCCCGACAATCGGGGTAAGCAAAGTAATCGGTGTTGTGCTTCAAAAACTCTGGTAAATTACAGCACAACACCGAACACCACGTTTCGCAAAGTATTCGAACAAGATTCAATCGATCAAGCAGCAAGTAAGGCACGAAGACCCACCTGCTGCATGACTCGGTGGAAGTACCGTGCCAAGGTGAGAGGTGGCGAGCCTGTCGCCCTTTAGCACGGCATCTTGTCCTAATCCCTTAGTCGCCTTTTACGACATGCATGGGGAGAGATGCAGTGGGGCTATTATTTTTAAGTACCGGCCTCACACGGTGGTTGGATATCTTTCTAATAAATCAGATTACATCTTTTTTTTTTTTTATGGAACCTGACACGGTTGGCTACATCACCTACAACATCCGTGATGTCAGCCCTTAACACAGGGTGAACTAGGTGCCATGTCAGTGCTTCCCTTCATTTCATGTCGGCTACACTAAACTGGACGGAAAACACGAACTATTTACATAGCCGTTTCGACCGACGTTTCGTTCAGTGCGGTGGTACCAACCCGGCCGGGATAAACCCTACCACCTAGTAAGGTAAGAAGGGAAGGGACCTACAGTTTAACGTGGAATCCGAACCACGGTCAGCCTCCAACGGTCGAGCGGTCACCCATCCAAAAACTGACCGCGCTCAGCGTTGCTTAATAACAGTTGACTAACCAACCGCGCCACTGAGCTACCGAGGCTGACGAATTTTCTTATCCCTTAGTCGACTTTTACGACATGCGACGGGGAGAGATGCAGTGGGGCTATTCTTTTTAAGTACCGACCCCACACGGTACAAACTTATTCTCAAATTTCGGGTACTTTGGACCTTACTTGGTCTCTATTAGTGATCGCGTGATGTTACAACGTATACGCCACGCGTAATACACGCGTAGTTAGTACTTGTATTGTAGTATACAGTACTATATCAGCTGATCAAGCTCTAAGACCATTCCCTCAATTTATTTATAAAATAAGTTGAACAAGAGCTTTAGTTTGAGTACAATTGAGTGGACAATTCTCTTCGTGACCCTTGGCAGTACTTACTACGAGTATATTTAATTTTCGGAAAAAAATATCTTATGGGCATTCAAGGAAAATTGGGGGACAAGTGGAATCACTCCCTAGCTAAACTGGCCGAGCTGAAAAATGTTTGACGGATTTTCATAGATTATTAGGTGGTAATTCCGTGCGGCGGCCTAGCTCAGGCTTTTAGGCTCCTAACATTATTTCAGAGGATACCAAAAATTTAGGTTTGCAAAATACTTCATTTTTAACCCCCGACGAAAAAAACGGAGGGGTGTTATAAGTTTGACGTGTGTGTGTGTGTGTGTGTGTGTGTGTGTGTGTGTCTGTCTGTGGCATCGTAGCTCCCAAACGGATGGACCGATTTGGATGCGGTTTTTTTTATTAGGAAGCCTGTTTAATCGGGATGGTTCTTAGCTATGTTTGTAATCAAGTAATTAAGTAATTAAGTAATAAAAAAAATTATTATCTTCAAAAGTGGACCGATTTGCATGCGGTTTTTTTTAAAAAGCTTGAAATAAAAGTTAAATTACAAATTTAAAAAACCCCCGACTCTTAAAAAGTCAAAAATAATTTCCGTTTACTTACTTAAAGGAGTCGGGGGACCGCTAAGTAAATTAAATATAAAGACTCAAAAGTTGCGCGGGAATTTACTTAGCGGTCTACCGACTCCTTTAAGTAAGTAAACGGAAATTATTTTTGACTTTTTAAGAGTCGGGGGTTTTTTAAATTTGTAATTTAACTTTTATATACTCTGTTTATGTAGGTATGTAATGAATAAATAAAAACACAGACCTAAAGCGGAAAGAGATAGAGAGAGAGAGCGAGAGAGAAATACTTAAGGAAGAGGAGGATACTCAATAGAAATCCGAAGTAGGAGGGCAGCCGGGTCGGAACGAGTGTAGCGATGTGGCGTCATTTAATTGAAGCTTAAGGGCGGGGTGTTCGGCAAAACAAATAACAACGCACGAATGTACCATGCTTGGTTCAGTCTATAAATATATAATGTAAACTTCTTTCTCTGTATTTCATTCCTAATCATCCAAAGTTTGACGAAATTACTTGCAGTGATAAGTCCACCTGTGCGCACTCCTTTATTTATTGTTTCTTGTCATGTACGGTTATTGTTTCAATTGTGTGAAATAAAGTTTCGTCTCTATTCTATTCTAATATATTGTATTCTATTATATTATATTCTAATCTATTTTGTTCTGTTCTGTTGCGTTCTGTTCTGTTCTGTTGTATTAAACAAACAAATATTCTAAAATACAATTACCGCACCAGCGGTACCCAGCACGCTGGCTGCGCCGCCGCCCTTCTGAATCTCGAGGCTAATTCTCCGTACGAGAGGAGCCTTGGCAAGTTTAGATATAAACTAAAAATAGTTTTCATGTCGGGTGGGCTAATGGACAACTTTATAATGGTTTTAGATTTTATTAGTTTTTCGTTTCGGAGTCATAACCTCGGACAGCGCGTTTGACAGACAGACGGACGGACGGACGGAACAGACGGACATACGCAATTATCAATTTTATAAGGGTCCCTGCCAGCGTTGCTGGTTACGGAACCCTTTAAAGGAGATCAGCTGTTGTCTCTGCCTATAAAGTCTGGTATATTACTACCTCTTTATACATGTGGAGATTGTTTGTAGTATTATCCATGTGTATGTCTTGTGTATGTCTTTACTACCTCTTTATACATGTGGAGTTTGTTTGTAGTATCCATGTGTATGTCTTTACTACCTCTTTATACATGTGGAGTTTGTTTGTAGTATCCATGTGTATGTCTTTACTACCTCTTTATACATGTGGAGTTTGTTTGTAGTATCCATGTGTATGTCTTTACTACCTCTTTATACATGTGGAGTTTGTTTGTAGTATCCATGTGTATGTCTTTACTACCTCTTTATACATGTGGAGTTTGTTTGTAGTATCCATGTGTATGTCTTTACTACCTCTTTATACATGTGGAGTTTGTTTGTAGTATCCATGTGTATGTCTTTACTACCTCTTTATACATGTGGAGATTGTTTGTAGTATCCATGTGTATGTCTTGTGTATGTCTTTACTACCTCTTTATACATGTGGAGTTTGTTTGTAGTATCCATGTATGTGTATTGTCTTGTCCATGTGCAAGGATTTTCCAACCATCAATTAATTCTTGGACCTCAGTCCAAAGAAATTACATTCCTTTGACACATCTTCAAATATTTGCTGACTGTACTTACTGAAGTTGCGGAGAACGCAGGCAGACTTTATTTACATTCAAATCACCCTCAGACAATAGCCACAATGGCTCGACTTCCAGAGAGAGTAATATATAAAGCAGATTTGTTCGTAGCGAGACCAACATTGACGAAATTAGAATATATCGTTATTGCTCTTCCGGGAATTGTTGGAATCGCGGAAATAAATTATCTAGAAGAGGTATGTATTACTTACTTCACTTATCTTATCACTTTATCACATAGTGAAAATTAAATTGTAATAAATTTTTTAGAAATCAATAACAAAAAAATTTGTTGTCTGTAAAGTCGGTTTACGGACGATAGTTTTACGTGATGACGCTTGGGCCGAATGTGCCTCTCTATCGCTTGTTACGCGCTCTCGCTTGCACACAGCTCAGATGGAACATGACACTTTTTCGTGTGTGCAGCCGGTGTTCATCAATTTATAAGACGTGACGTCATAACGTCAAAAACTTTTTACTTTTTTTGTTTGCAGACGACACGGAAATCCTTGCCAGTACAGTAGCCCAGATGCAGACGACACGGCAATCCTTGCCAGTAGCCCAGATCGCACAATAGCCTCTCAGGAGCTGCAGTTATGCCTAAAAGCAGTCCACGAATGGCTCTAGAAATGGAGAATTGCAGCCAGTGCTACAAAGTCGGTGCAGATCACATTTACTCTGAGGCAAGGGAACTGTCCCCCAGTAAAGCTGGGCGAACACGAGCTGCCCCACGAAGATAGTGTTAAATACCTAGGCATACACCTCGATAGAAAGCTAATATGGAAAAAACACATAAAAGCCAAAAGAGACGAACCAAACATACGATATAGAAATCTCTATTGGCTGATTGGCAGAAATTCCAAACTTTCGCTGGAAAACAAAATGCTAGTGTACAAAATTTTAATAAAACCTATCTGGACCTATGGACTTCCGCTGTGGGGCAGTGCCAGCACTTCCAATGTGGGCATTATCCAGCGGCTTCAAAATGGGATTCTTAAAAGCCTAGCCAACGCACCGTGGTTCATAACCACCACGGAAATACACCAGCTCCTCGAAATGTCGACAGTCTACGAAGAAATAGCTTCTGTCACCAAAGCCTATAAACGAAGGCTTATAAAACACCCCAACCAGCTGGCAGGACAACTTACTACACTCCCGTATGAGAAAAAGCTCAAGAGACAAGACATCCTGGAGTTGTGACAAGAAGTTCAACAACCCAGCTATATAATCGAGGCATCTTCGATGGAGGGTGCACTCACCAAGCCTTAACCATTTCACACACCTGCTTATAGTCTAGAGACTGATCGTAGATAGTCAAAATAAAAAAAAAATCAAAAAATCAAAAACTTTTTTTGTTTTTACTTTTTATCTAGGAGGGAAATAAAAGGTCACAAAAATTATGAAAATATGTATATGAGGTCACTTTGAAAGTTTTGCACTTTCTGACAACCTGCAATATAGAAAATGTCACGGGTTATATATTTCAAACAATTTAGAATAACGCTAAATCAAGCGGGAAAACTTGTCGTTTTTGTTTTATGTGTCACTGTAAATCGTCTTGGATAGCGTGTGACAGACGGACGGACGGACTGCCAGCTACCTGAGCATTTTAGAAGGGTCCCTGCCAGCGTCGCTGGCTACGAAACCCTATAAACCGCGAGACCTATAATCCCTATAAGTCCAAGCGATTGAATGAAACTCTCCCGAATAGTCATTGTGGTTTCCCTAATATTCCACTTTCTTCAGCAAATGGAGTACTAAATGTTAGTAACAATACAAGGTAAAATGTATGCAGTGCTGCTTCTGAGTTTATATTTTCTTGGTTGGGATGGCGAGAGTTCATAGATTTTCCGAACTCGACAAAGCCAAAAAAAAAATGACAACATTGTTTAATAACAATGTTGTTTAATACTAATAAACATTGTTTATTATATATCGTAGCTTAGTAGTAGTAGGAGCCAAACACATTTCATTCGTGATATTTTTTTCGAACGTTCACAACATTCCATGATGTACCGGTTGCCCTATACAGGATGTTTTAGGGTAGGGTTTCGTAACTTCAGGATTCGAAAGTCCATATTTGAAGAGGAAAAGCTCTGAAACGTTTTCCCAGATTCAGTCATTATAAAGTAGTTTTTGGTGAAAATCGTTTAATAGATCAATTATTTTTATTAAATAAAAATAATTGAACTGCATGTAGGCAAATTCCAAACACTTAAAT
Organism: Nematopogon swammerdamellus; assembly: GCA_946902875.1. Taxonomy (NCBI): domain Eukaryota; kingdom Metazoa; phylum Arthropoda; class Insecta; order Lepidoptera; family Adelidae; genus Nematopogon; species Nematopogon swammerdamellus. The sequence goes on from OX336334.1 coordinate 15,333,124, forward strand.
TTTAATGACATCAAAAGAAAAAGGGGACTGGACTAGGCCATTGCACTCCCTAGATCTAAACAGCACTTTTGCCAAATGTTCCCAAACTCAATGGTCATCGAGTTTTTATTTCAGTTTTCAATTTTTTTATGAAAAAAAAAGGAATTTCGATTTGAGTGATAAGGATTTTTTTGTTATAAGTACATGTTAGTTAAATACAAGTCATACATGTGTTAGATGCATGAAACATAATATTTACCCACACGAGAGTAAGCAAACCTCATCTTTGACTTTTCTATTCCGGAAATATTTTCAGCTGATGCCAAGAAAGAGAAGAAACGGTTTTGAAATATAACGTTTATTGATAAGTACCTGTAGTAGCATTAATTAAATATTTTCAAAAATGAATTACTTTTGATAAACATTTTAACAGAACTCTAAGCGTAGTAAATACGAAATTGAGACGACGATTGAAATTAAAGAGACGTTTTGTTACCTTGCCTCACACATATTTTACATTTCAGAAATTGTCCTGTACAATTTAACGTTCATTTGAATATCCGAAATTGTATATTATAATTTATATCTGAGCAACATCTTATAAATGAGATCACTCGTACAAAAAAAAAAACTGGGGTGCTGAGATGAAAAGCAAAATTATTTTTCACTGGGAAAGTTTGGACGATAAATCGGATGGAATAAAATCTGTGCACATGGTTGATTGTGCGTGTCCGTAGACGGCCTCGTCGGCGACGACGACGTAGAGGAAGTGGTCCTCGTCGCGGTGGTCGCGGTAGAGGTCGCCGAGGGTGGCGCTGGCCGGCGGCAGCGTGTCTCCCACGAGCAGGAACAAGGCGTCCTCAGCTCGCAGCTGCACACGCTTCTTCACCAGCAAGTAGAGCTGGCCGACCGTCAGCTCGCTCGGCACCAGGAACTTGCACTTGTCCAGCGGCGGGAGGCGGCTGCGCGCGTCCAGCTCCACGATCACCGGCACGCGCTCCTCGTACTTCCTCCTCATCTTCTCGCCCTCGCTTCGGCGAGCCTCCAGCGAATGTCTCTCCTTATATGAACACTGAGACTTCATCGCGCGCGATTCTCTGTCGAACTACGCGCGCTTCGCTGATATTTTCTGAAATCGTTCCTCAATCCTGGCCGTTCGTGTTGTTTGCGTATCTCATCAAACAAAATTACGTTGTTTGATCAAGTGTTATTTATCAATCCTCCTCGGATTATCGTTATTCGTTTGACGATATTGCAGACTGAGTATCTTTCATGGTTTGAATGTGAATTATCCGTTGTCGTTTGAACATAATGTAGTCAAGGTCGTCCTCTTTACAGTCGCGGCATGAATTCACGCGTAAAAAATTTTGACTCGTTTCTATTTATCTCATTTTGATCGCGACGAAGAGGGATGATAGTAAAGACGAGTGAAAATAAAACACATCGCCACTTTTCCGTTACATTAGAGATTTTATTCTCTACGAATATATTCCGCGCTATTAACCTGGAGAGTACGTTTAATTAATTTGCGAAGTTCGAGAACAGGCTGAAGTAACATTAACGAAGATTAATGATTAGTGAATGGAGTGACATAAGATTAAAATAATAAGTGAAATCCGACCGTGAAGTAAATCTCATCAAGACCTGAGTCGCCTCATATTGGCGTTCAAACCAGACATCCTCTAACGACTTTCGTATAACTATATAGATCAAAGTACCTTCATAAAATGGAATCCGAGAAATGACTGTTGGCCTATAATTACAGACGCAATCGAAGACGGTAAACTAAGATTTGGAAGTTATCTCTTCAATGATTTCATGGCACTACGTGTCCTAGGTGTGTGTGCACTGCTATCACTTCTTCTTTAAATTCTTCGAACGAATTTGGCATTAATAAACATAATTTATTCACAAAATATATTTTTACAAAGAAATACTTTAAATTTTGCTGATAAATACCCTTTACCATTTTTTACTAGGCCCGCGTCCTAAATCGGTTTAGTCAAACGAGACTAAAATAGAGATGCCTGAATGGAATACTTAACAGGAGACCCGTCGCGTCGCCTCCGCCGCGCGGACCGCGCCGCGCCGCCGCCGCGTCGGCTGCTGTCGGGCTGCTGCACTATCTATTCACTGACTAGTTCTAAGCAGTGGCGGCTGGTGACTTAAGTGACCGGCAGTGCGCTAAGTACCTACCTAGGTACTTAAATACCAAATTTCCCAACACATTCCCGTCATGTTATTTTAAGATCGGGACTTACGAATTTTTTAAACGCCTGCATACGTACCTAGCGTACCTTTGTAGATTCTTAAGACACTCAATGAGTTGCAAAAAAACAAGAAAAAAAATCCAAACAAGTTTTTTAACTCATTTTTAGTACCTTTATGAACACACCCATAGACCACAACACTACTGCAGCTTTCAAAAAGAAAACAGTAGTAATGTCCCAAAAATACTTCAAAAAGTATATAAAAATTAAAGCATTTGAAAAGTAGGAATTGAACCCGGGATCACCTGATTGTAAAGCCTTACCTTTATCCAACGCTTAGGCAAATATCGGCACCACTTAATTCACAGTATCACGCGACAGAAAGCACAAAACCTAACCATATCCCATTTTAAATATTCGCGCGCTAACGGGTATGTGACATCATCACATGACAGCGCAGCGCGCTGACTCTAGGCAGACGGACTCACAAGCAGAACGAATCGCCCGCGACGTGTCGCACGCGCGTCTTTCCACAATATACTGTCCTTTTTCCGTCGTGTGTCACACGCAGAATGCAACCTTGTTCCACACATAATCGTATGAAGAGTGTTTTGTTTCACGCGGCGGGGCAGCGGCGTTTGACATTTTCTCATAGTAGACGTTCGCGGTGTTTTGTAATGCACTCGGCGGCGAGCTCGGCGGCGATACGTCGTATGTAGTACGTATTAGGTACAGCAAAATCGTGCCTTGTTGTCTAGGAAATAGGAACGAATTCAGTTTGATATTTTTACTTCGATCGGTGACTGTTCATGGAGAATGTTTAATATTTTAATTGATTTATTTCTTTCGGGTGAAGGCGCTATATTTTGTGGTAGTGCGGCGCACGAGCGCACTTAAGGGCCAGCCGCCACTGGTTCTAAGTCAATAGGTACAGACAATAGTTATAATAGAATATAATATAATAATAGATAGTTTTTTCCGAATATATTCAATGTACAGACCTTTTTGCATTTAAGATTTTATTTTAAGTAGAGATATATAAATTTATAAAATTTTGAGAGGTCTAATCGTAATTAAATAAATTTCTATGTTTTTTTTTTATAAGTTCGATAAAGATATAGTTATCCTCGGATGAAGTATTATATAAGTGCATCTGATTAGTTGGAACAGATAAGGAGCAATTAATTACTAGGTATAAATCTACTTTATTTTCGTTAATATTTATTAATACGTTATCATAATTGCAAAAATATATTATACGAAAACCATACGAGGCAGTATAGAATCCGCGTTTGCTTTTTATTACACCTAAAATTAATTCTTTTTGATAGATGGAATGGCCTGAACCTGCTCCGGGGTAATATAATAAGCATTACAAATTGTACGACCAACCGAAAATTTATACCATTCCGCCTCTCCGTCGCTTTATGTGGCCAAACATATTTGGCAAAAAAATATTGCAATCGCTTAAGTATATAATTTATTATAATGTCTCTATTACCACATTCTATTCTGAACATACATAGGTACCATAATGTTAGAACAAAAATATAAATAATAGAACATTTATGTAAGTAAAGAAGGAAGCTTCCATCGCTCGGGTGAGGTCGGACATGGCTGATCAAACATTCGGACGCAAGCGCTTGTTTATGAGCGAGTAAGCCTTCGGTATATTACCCTCGATCCTACCGCCTACCGAGATCTTAACAGGTTACCCCAAAACTAAACTATTTACCCTGAGCCCGAATGAGCGCTAAAATTCTAAAATGGCTATAGGAGCTAACATGAGACACTATAATAAGTATACTTCTCACAAGAGACGACGCGCGGCACCGACGCAACAGTTGTTTTATTATGGAAACTGACACGGTTGGCTACATCGCCTACAACATCCGTGATTTCCGCCCATAACACCGGGTGAACTAGGTGCCATGTCAGTGCTTCCCATCATTTCATGTCGGCTACACTGAACTGGACGGAAAACACGAACTATTTACATAGCCGTTTCGACCGACGACGTTTCGTTCAGTGCGGTGGTAACAACCCGGGCGGGATAAACCATACCACCTAGTAAGGTAAGAAGGAAAGGAACCTACTTACAGTTTTACGTGGAATCCGTACCACGGTCATCCTCCAACGGTCGAGGGGTCACCCATCCAAGTACTGACCGCGCTCATAGGGTTGTTTAACAAACAGTCGACCGACCGCACCACTTAGCTACCGAGGCTTACTCATTCACTTAGCTTACTTACCTTATGTTAAGTACAACTTTTAAATAATAAAGTTGATTATAAGATTTGTAATTGTACTGAAAATTATAGTAAGACTAATCCAGATGATGAATAAATAATTAAGTTTATTCAAGTTTGCTCCAAATCAAAGCGCGTGGGCCAATTCAAAAGAACGTCAACTGAAACTGAAGAGATATCCTAAATGTTATATGTACAACGGTTCTGAATAATAATTTGAGTTTGCTTAGTAAATTTGCTTGATACATAGGTAACAAGTTAACTTCGTTTCCCTAATCAAGTTTCATATCGATGACATCATTACTTTTCATGCAAGGGCTGCCTTCTAACTGGACGATAACGGTGACGTCACGTCAACTTTACGGTAGCACAGCAGGAGACAACAATGTATGGACATCTTTCTCACTGGACGGCGACAGTAACGATATTCTACTTGACATGCGACGTCATGTCTGACATTTCTGGGCAACACTTGGCAGTGTTGCCCAGATTCAAAACATAATATTTTCCCAAAATGATCACAATATTATCGTAAGTTTATGTTGTAAATTTACATGCACAGATAAATCCATAGCGTCACTCCTGTTTCCCAATTGGGTAGACAGGAGACAATGGATCTCCTCCTCATGAATTGAATTTATTTCAAAATATATTTCTACATGGCAAACTTACTACAAATATTCTTTCGACCAAAATATTGTGCCAATTAGGTCTATATTTTTGAGTAAAGCCTTTTTCTTCAAAATGACGTTCCAACTTTAAAGAAATTAAGTACAAAATTAAAAGTGGCAGTTTGTCTCAAAATTCGTAGAAAGTTCGCCAGATCTGGATAAAAAGTCGCTAAGGTGAGATTGTGGTCGTTTTCGTGTCGTGCCGTGCCGCGATCGTGGTCGTGACGTTGTATTGAGAAAGCGCCTTACGCGAAAGAACAAGCAATGTAAGTATAAGCTGATGATTTCTTACCAAATTTTTTTTCGCTTTATTATGGTTCCCTAGCAAGCAACGCCGGGATCCCTCCCTTATAAAATTGGTGAGGTGTCTGTCCGCATTCTCGTTAGTCCGTCCGTCCGTCTGTCTGTCACACACATTGTCCGAGGTGATTACTTCGGAACGTAAAGACATATAAATCTAAAAAAATAAATAAAGTAGTTTAGACCTTACGGCATGAGAACTATTTTAAAGTTCCTATTTTAAACTGTTATTAAAAAGTAGCATTCTAGTGGACGCGGCGGCGTGTGCGCAAGACACGCGGCGTGCGACCGGCGACCGCGTGATCGTTGCGCACACTCGCAACGGGGCATGAAATAATGGCTACGGAACCCTCTGTGTGTGAATAGCATTCGCATTTAACAGGTTTTTTTTATATTTGCCTCATAAATGCTTGTCAAAAGCGCGAAAAACTGACTTGTCACGTTTGGAGGGCGCGTACGTGAGTTACATAATTCTTCGGTAACATCCGGAGGCGGCGGGCGGCGGAGTTGCGGGCGAAGGCGCGACGTGGAACGCGGGTCCAGTGCACGGTGGGCGAGACTCGAGAGGGTAACTTTAAACGGCAGATTTTCCAATCACGTTCATATCACCGATGCTCGGCTCGCGGGCCGTAGGTGCTGACCGTTTACGATCGCGGCGACAGCCGAAAGCACCGAAAGGAACCGTGACCAACATGAGTAACGTAGCGAAAATTGCTAGAGTTAGCAATTTTGAGTGAGGCTGTCTGTACCTATTTTGACACTTACACTCAGCGCCTCTGACCGCAAAGGCGCCTATCAGCGTGGCGCGTGAAGGCCTCAGCGCCGCGGTGGAGGCGGCACGCTCTGGCGCGCAGTCGTCAGCGCCGAGATGTACTAAGAAACAATCCTATGTGATCCATACATCAGCTGTTTATATATCTCATATGATAAGAAATCATACATATCAGACAATGAAAATGGATGTGGATTTGATAATAAAAAAATGTTTTATGCAACGTGTGGGTTCTTTGAAAAAAACCGGCCAAGTGCGGTTTGTGGTGGTTTTTATTATTTTTTGTTTTACTTTAGAGTTTTCACTTCAGGCTACGTTTGACGATTGTATGTTCTACCGTTATGATAGCGCAAAACATTACCTAATTATGAACATTAGTTAATACTGTTTTATTATTATTATTATTTGTTTATATCCGGCATAATAAAACATATTCAGTAAATATTTCAACTCACTACCTATTACGGTTCAAAAGATACCTCTTTAAAAGAAGAACAGACGGAAGGACGGGCGGACAGACGGACAGACGGCGTAGGCTTAGTAATAAGGTCCCGTACAGTACGGAACCCCAAGAATACTCGAACACAAGTAAATGAAACATGATTTATTGTTCATACTTTTAAATTTGACACAACGTAGATAATCTCTAATGACTAGTTTAATTACAATAGAAACATTTCTCAAGTCGATGCCATTCCCTGTTTGTTCTATTTAACATATATGTTTGTATTATTATTATTGACTTAACTAATATGTAGGTAATACTTTTTAAATATTGTTGAAGTTATACATCTTTACGGACGTTATGAAATAAACTGAACTTCTGAAAATGAGGAGCAAACTGAGAGAACTGAGGTCACTGTCACCGTCAACGCATAAAAATTATTTGTATGTTGAATTTACATTCTAAATCACAGCACAACGAAAATGCCATCTCGCAGAACGAAACTAATTAAGGCGCAGAGACCCGAGGATCAAAAAAAAAATTATAAAACTAAAAATCTAATTCAAAAAATAAAAACACTCTAAACTTAAAAAAAATACTCAAGAAACTCAAAATATCAAGTAAAAAACCCCGAAAAACTCAAGACAACTAAAAAAACTCAAAAACAAAAAGCCAAAAAACAAAACCAAATACTCAAAAACCTAAAAAACTTAAAATATTTAAAATTCTTAAATAACAAATACCTATAACTTATATAACGTAAGTATAGAGAAGTACAACTTGTAACGCGCGTACATACATGCACCCTTTTTTATGCTGTCGATGTATACACTTTTTTGATCTGCCGAACACTATCTATAAAATTTAAAAAATATGTAGATATGTCACTGTTGAAATTGTGCTCGCGCCCGCCCTCAGGCACAACATCAACTCAGGTACGCGTCACGTCACAAACGTTTCACAAGGTTCATCTTTTCGTCGCAATTCTTACAATCGAAATGTTTCATAAGTCCAAAAATAAACATCTTATTATCAAACGGTTATAAATATTTCGTGTTTACCAAACGTTTAGTTCAGTTGGACAAAAATATCTTTTACTTTCTGATTTCCTCATAAAAAAATAAACGAGATAAGTTATTTTATCCTCCACGAGTTCTGGCGTTATTTACACGTAATACAAACATCAAAGTACAGCTATAAGTCCAGTTCGACACAACCAGAGTCGCGGCAAGCTCATTTACCTACTAGCACCAGTCGATACGGTCGAGAGCGGTCACTTCAGTCGTAAAGATGTCGCTGGGAGATGGAGTAGACCAGGCTACTGTCCGTCACCTCATCCGTGCTGCTTGTCCATCAGGAGATGTCCGTGTTCTCCACCTTGTAAACGAACTTCCTCGAGCGCAACTTTCATGACTCTCCGTTGGGCGCCATGGTGACCGTGCTGCAGTTAGCCCGCGTGGAGCGAGTCGAGCTGCGCCGCAGCGCGCCGCCCCCGCCGTGGTTCAGTAGGATCAGGTTGTCGGTCTTGCGCTTGGTCGCGTGGCAACTGCAGAAGAGTAGCTCGCGCATCCCCTTGCGGAAGTTCTTGGAGAGGAAGGCGTAGAGGAGCGGGTTGATGCCGGAGTTGAAGTAGGTGACGAGGAAGGTGAGCGGGGTCAGCAGCGTGCTGAAGTCGCTGGTGCCCTCATAGCCGGAAGACCAGTACTGCCACATCTTGCGCGCGTGGTAGGGCAGGTTGCACACGGCGAACGTGAGCACGACCACGATCAGCATGCGGATGACGCCGCGCCGCGCGCGCAGCACGTTGCGCGAGAGGTGACTGAAGTGCTGACAGTTGCGCGCGGAGGGACGCGCGCGCCACGGATTCACCGACGCTGTGCACGTGTTTTTCAGGGACACCTGCCGGCGAACAAACTATATTATTAAGTGATAACCAGTAACCCTGTACATTCTGAGATGTCTACACTGTATGTAATTTAGCTTTTACCCGCGGCTTCGCTTTGCGTGACTTTTTGCTCACAGCTCAGGCCGCCGATAAAGTGAATATCGTATGTAAATGGATAAATTTTTCTCGCGTTATAAGGATATTCATATAATTGACGTATCTAGGTACGTTACACGGCCGGTGGCCCTTAAAGAAACTTCGCTTTATTTATTAGGTTGAAATGGTAACACATTGCAATGCACCAAACGGACCTCGCTTTACGGAAGACTATTTTTGTGTACGCGGGCGTTTTTAATGGTGCCTACTTGAATATAGAGTAAAGTGCGAACCCAGCAATAAAAGGCGCGGGAGCAGTCGGAGGATGGATAATATTATGTTAAAGGTGACCGAGCAGATATAGACACCCACAGTTGGCGCCGCGCCCCGGTGTGGTGCCGCGGCCCGTGTTATTAGCGCTTTCGGGGGTGTTGCGTAACAGAACCGGCTCTGAACCCTTATAATTGCGCTCGTTCTAGTAAATGCCCCTAATTGCGACCGTCTATTCGTCACTGCCTTCTTGCTTCTCAAATGTTAGACGCAAAAACTTATAAATACATATGTAGGTAAGTAATGTAATTGCAAAAGGTCGAGTTCTCAAATTATTCCCCTGAAATGATTACGTCTATTGTCGACGTCTAGGCCAGTCTTTATTATTAAGGTTTTTTTTATTATTAAATAAAATGCGATCGAAACATATCTTATTATTAATGTTACGAAGAAACAGTACAACGAAGTTATCTTCGGCACCAGACTAAGCTGAACTGAAAGGTTATTTTTAACGATTACAAAATATCCCAAAGTTGAGTAGGTACAAGATTTTAAATAAATGAAAATATTGACAACTAATTGAAATGACATTTAAAAATAGTGCGGATACTTTGTACGCGTGTTATTATAAGTAATACTTCTCTCTACGTTATGTATATGTATAAGTTATAGTTATTTTTTTGTTATTAAAGTTTTTTTTTACTTTCGGGTTTTTTTGAGTATTTAGAGTTTTTGTGAGATGTTTGTTTTTTCTTGAAAAAACACTTTTTAAGTTTTTAGTTTTGAATTTTTTTTTCAGTTTTTTTTTTGTTTTAAATTTAGCAATTCTTTCAATTTTGGATTTTTTTCAGTTTTTTTAATTTAATTTTTTTTTTGTGAGTTATAATTTTTTTTTTTTTTTTAGGTTTTTGAGTTTAAGTTTTTAACAGACCGACCTCTCGACCCCCTCACACGTAGCACTGCACAATACCTAAATACAAATAATTTGTATGTTTGTTTTCAACGCGCCTAAAGCAGATTTTATTTCAGAATTTATTTCATAACGTCCGTAAAGAAGTATAACTTCAAAAGTATATAAAATATAAATGTACCTACCTACGTCGGCCACACTTTCTTTAAATAATTAACCCTAGGTAGGAGGTTTAGATGGATATACCTTATTCAATCTACAGTTTAATCTAAGAATATAACATGATCGAAGCCCGAGGTAGATTCATGCCGTGACAGATAATGCTAAGTGTGCCTAATGATTGAACAACAGTAACATTTAAATATTATCTCCCTGCCGCGCCGGAAAGAATGATAAAGTTGGCGCATCCATCACTCTGCCAGCAACCTCAGCTCGGGCTCGCTGGGTTTTAGTGCCTCGCGCAAGCGGGTTCTTTAGCTTTCCTTCCCGTTAATTATTAAATATTAGTATTAATTAGATTGCTTTATTGGATCAGTGAATTAGCTGTGACCGTGATTCCGCTCGCGTTATTAATATAACGCTTGCAATTAAATGCTACTATTCGGAGGTTTCGATAAAATATAGTACGTAGATTCACAATTTCCGCTCGAAAAGTAGAGCTGATTAGAATGCTTTCATTTGTCTCTCAGTCGCTCAATGACCGCGCCCGGCGCGTGATGTGATGCGATGCCGAAGTGCGAAGCTAAAAATGCCAAGTATAAAGCTAGAACTTTTTTTCATTATATCTGAACATTTATATATAAATAAGTAACGCGGCGACACTATTTCTGTAGTTTTTGTATGAGATTGTGAATCTACTCGATGTTTTACGAGTATCTAAGTTCGGAGGTGTGTTAAATTGCATCTAGTGAAATTCGCGCCTAAGCCGCCTTTCTCGAGTTGTGTGTGATTGCTGTAGAGATGCAGAAGGCCTTTTTATTATTATTTATATTTATTTATGTAGGAATAGCAGGAAAAGAACAGGGATAATTCCAAATGTTCAATACAACTCACAAACGCCAACCACCCTGGATAGTTCCCATCGCCATACGTAGTTTTTATGGTACAAAGCGCTAGACCGTGGAGAACATTCATTTAGTTAGATAGACGCAGTCAATTTCACCACAGTATCGTGAGTTCGTGACATCCAGTGGGCGGATAAGGGTTTTAAGGGTAAGTTTATATTGGCGTCGCTGCTCTTAAATATTTCTCTATTTGCGTAGGTTTTAGAGCTGAACAACAGATATTACGTAGGGCGCAGTACGTACTTATATTTTTGAAAGTATACACTTACATACACACATACATACATACATACATACATACTACACGGTGTACCCCGACAATTGGGGTAAGTAGAGTAATCGGTGTTGTGTTGAAAGTATTCGGACAAGATAACTATAAAGCAACAAGTAAAGCACGAAGACACACCTGCTGCATGACTCGGTGGAAACACCATGGCAAGATGGCTGTTCTTGTCCTTATCCCATAGCCGCCGTTTACGACAAGCACGGGGAGAGATGCAGTAGTACTATTCGTTTAAGTACCGGCCCCACACGATACGGTAAGTAGGTATGCATTTGTGAATAGATATAATATTCTTTTTTCTACTCCGTCTTTTAAGTCAAAATATTCCTGTAGGTATTGAGTAAATTCACAAACTCTACCATATAGTGTAAAAACGTATTGATGTTTGATTTATATATAACACGTGTGTTGCTTTGGTGAATTCACCAGTCAACTTTTTAACTTGGCCTTCTGCTTAGTATTCTTATAAATCTTTAATTAAAGCATATTTCCCCCCAAGTATAGTCTCGGGTCCTTCAATTGAGGCGTGAATAGGCACTTGTCAGGCCGGCATGGCATACGCAACCCCAGCGTACGAACGAATGTCCATGGGCGTCGTTAGACACCTTATGGGTGGCTAGGCGCTACATGTCGTGCTTACTATAAAAAAGCTTCGGGTTGCACTCCGGGAGTGCCGGCAGAAGTGAAAACAGAACTATTATAATTATTTTACATCAAAAAGTTTATTTATCAGAAAAATAAACTTTCATCCATAATTTCAACGAATCTTACGCTTTTTCGATCAGGCTACGGATCTACCCATCTAAAAAAAGTGCCAAGCGCCGCTAAAGAAGTTTCGAATCTTACGCTTTTTCGATCAGGCTACGGATCTGACGCGAGTTCTGAGGCGAGTTTAACATTTTTTACCCATCCAAAAAAAGTGCCAAGCGCCGCTAAAGAAGTTTTCACTTCAAAAAGTATTTTCGTGTTTTACTTCGTATTCATTTTCTACACAATCCCAAAAAGACAGAACTACAAAATGTATCTGCGAGGGAGTCGACATTATTACATACATGCGTACATATACTATAATGCCCCGCCGCCTGTTTCGTAGTGGGGCCCTAGCGCCGCTGACGCGCCTCTGCCGCCGTATTATGTTCTTTCATAAATGCTCGCCGGTTGCGGGTACTACCTACGCTACGCACTTGTCCCTTTTAGGACATGCTTGATCTGCAGGTCTAGGTACATAAGGGCCGACATGTCCACTGCAAAAGGAGTAAAGCAAGGAATATTCGCCGACAATGTTCAGTCTTTTTAGCCAATTTTATAGGGTTTCAATGTTTTGTTTTTTTGTTTGTTGTTTCAGGTTTTTCTATTTTTTATTATTTGTTGTTATATCCGCCATAATAACATATATTCTGTGAAAATTTCAACGAGCTACCTATTACGGTTCAAGAGATACAGCTCGCGGACAGACAGACGATGGACGGACGGACGGACGGACGGACGGACGGACGGACGGACGGACGGACGGACAGACAGACAGACGGCGCAGACTTCCGTACGGGATACGGAAACCTAAAAAAGGAAAGTTAATCTTATGGGCGTGAAATAGGATTCGAATGAACAAGAGGTCCGACTAAAACATTTTCTACTGATCTTATCAACTTTCCTTGTTTACTTCGTTTTACCTAGTTGGGCATTATAACATTTTTGTTTTACTTTTTATCACATAGGTACGCGACGGTCGGCTTAGCCTGCGGCCAGAGAGGCGAGCCGCCCATCTATAGTTTACACATCCTACCCATTCCTTTAGTGTTAGAGGCAGGATCTAGCTGTATCTGCACCGGACAGGCTAATTTGCTTTTTACATTTCCTAGCCTTTGTCCCGTCGCATTGCTTAGTCGTCTATGAAATTGGGGATAATGGGCTCAGTTACCTCATACATTCAACTTTTTTAGCTTAGTATAAGTTAAATTTATTTATTTCTTTAACAATATTTTTAAACAACCAATCTTAATTAAAATACAATGGATACTGTAACATTTTTTTATATATTATTTATTAGTATTACTGACTGTGGCGATGATGGACCAATAACGTACATTTGAAGCAGGCAATTAACCCTATTCTCGTGAAATCTCGCTTAGCGAACTACCATGCCACGCATACCAGCACATTGGCGAAATGTTAAAACCAGCTGTGCCCGCGGCTCCGCTCGCGGTAAAGTCGGTTTAATAAGTCACCAAGGGCAAGGCCGAAGGCTGAGCTGTGTTCACTGAAAAGGTACTACATACACTCTCAAATAATATCGATAACTTTCGATCATACTTCTCGATCCCTATAAAACATTAAAATAATTTATTGTGGGGATCTAACTGAATATTTTTCTATGATACTTCACATGCGTAAATACAAAGTGTAGGTGTACTAGTATAGTAACACGACTTTGCTTTTTCAAATTTAAAATTTGTCAAACAAGGTAAAATTAAAAGTTCATAAAACTACCTTTTTTGACAGTTTTAATATGTTGACGTTTTACGCCACACTGTAAGCACAGCAACCCCAGCGGTTGGGTCGGTATAAACAATTTACATATTTTCCAGGGAAACGCGCATTCCAAACCCAAATTCAGGTCGCGTAGGCGTTCAATTTATTATCTTCAATATGCCCGAAGAGTCTCTCGATAAAAATAAGCGGAAGGCTTTTTCCGGCTTTGAAAAGTGCGCACTGCATTGTTGAACTCACAAAAACTAGACTTTCAGAAGCTCATTCAAATGTATATACCTGTTTTATTACTAATTATATAATATCCGAGTGAATGAATTAACCGTTTATTACATAAAAACGTAAACTAGGCAACATATTTTTACCAATAAAAGTTACTACAGAAAGCTCACATAATATATCGAAACCATTATCATTTGAAATGTGGCTAATGCAAGAATTCCTTAGCAGAATGTTCTATTGCCAGTGCAGATAAAACATTTGAAAGCTGGTTTTGTGGTGGAATTTCTGTATGAGCGCGTCTCCCGCTTCAAGGACCTCAAACGCCGGAACTTTTCAACCGGACGTAGGTACGGAGACAAAACAATTTGCCCGATCTCACTGGCCCGTTGTACAGTGGTTTTATTTATGATGTGCGCATGTTGTGCGTATTAGTATGCGATGTACGATGTCTGTTAGTAATTATTACTACTGAATCGAAAACGAGCAATTTCCAGCAACAGTTTGCGCAAAAAATTGAACTGCTATTATGACCCTGATGCACGTAATTATATTTTTAAGGGTCGAAGCCGTGAAGGAAAACCTTAATCGAAGTACGAAGAAAATATAAAAAAAATACCACATAAATCAACCCAACTTTACTGGCTATCTCTAGAGATGTACGAAAATGGTGCATGAAAGAAAAATAAATGCCTCATCTGTGTTCTCCTCTAGTCCAGTGTAGCCAGCAATCCAGAGGCAGGCCTCCATCCATCAGGTCACTTACCTTCTCGGCGGTAATATTGGCTGGTCGGAGGATGCGCTGCGGCCCCTCCAACCTTCGTACTCATCCACCCATACAGGATTACATAAAATAAATGAATAAATAAAACTAGCAAGCGCGCGAACTCTCAAATATTCACATCCTCTATTATATGTGATTTGATTTCACGATACAATATCGTGGTTTCGTGAAGTACCGGACTCTCGATCTTGATTCCCACCTATACGCGGCTACGAGGGTTTATAAGGGTCCGCAAATACATCGAGAATTCAAATGGTACCTCAGCGAATATTGCGCTTCCCTAACACAGAGAGCTTCGCGCCCCACTATCCGCCCCGATCGTTGTCACGCCGAGACGTAATCGTGTTCTAAATTTAATTTTCCGACGCTATTGCCAATATTGTCATCAGCATTACTTAGGGTCGATTTCACCACCTTCGGTTAAAATTTAGTTGTTGTTTACTCCTGAATGCGAAATGCCCCTTTAGCCGACAGATAACTCTTCGAGGCTTAAACGAAGGTTATTGTCCGATGGACTCCTGGGCACGGCCACCGAGCCAGATTTGGTTGATTTTTTTTTTTAAATCGGCTATTTAACTTACAATGTTCCGAGGTTCCCTAATATACAAGCACCAACCACTGAAGTGGAAGGAAGTGAAGTCTTGCATATTGTATATGCAAGACTTAGTAGTCATAGTGGAAATATTTAAGCCGTAAATAAATATTTCCACTATGAATGTTAACCACGGTAATCTTAAATCACACTTAGTAGTCAATCTGCCTGGCCGAACAAAATATTTGCGGAAGATACCTTTTGCCTTCATATTTTCTCTGAAGTATTTACTTTTTCAAATAGTGGAGGGGGGTGATTTGGTTTGATCACCCGTCGAGCACATTGATAATCTTTTCGCTGCAGAGAGAAAACGAATTATCTGTTTTTAATTTGTCTGCCCCTCAATTATAATTAATTTCCACACTTAAGAGGTGTAGTAACAGTTTTTTTTTCACGTGGTAAAACGGTATGTTTTAGGGGTTGGTAGTAAAACAATTTTAAGTCTCGCAACAATGTACAGTGGTACTTTAGCTCTCAAACTGAACAAGCTATGTATAATCTTGACATTTACACATAAATATATTTATTTTTTAAAGGCGAAATCTGTGTCAAAACTGTGTGAGTTGATCATTTATTTCGTAGGGCTCTTCAGTCAAGTGGGGCCAGAAATATGAAAAAAAAAATTTTAAGCATGTAGCCGTTGTTGTAACAATTGTAGCCGACTGGGTTGGTACCACCGTACTGGATGAAAGATGGCCGCATAGCAGCCTCGGCTGTGTTGTCCTCTAGTCCAGTATAGCCAGAAATCCAAAGGGAAGTCTCCGGTATGGCACCAGTCTTCTCGGAGGTGATCTCTGACTCAGGCATCCATACCGGATTATATAAAAAAAATTACACATCGTTGTACAAACGCCTGAATTTAAAATGGCGTCGCGGCGGGTTACCCACAGAAATAATCATTAAAGACCACCTTGTTTATTCACCAACAAGTTTATTTCAGAATATTTTTATTTTACTAATACCAAAATTTGACAATGACAAATTCTGCATAAGTTAAAATAGGATCTTCATTTAAATCTTCACTTTATTTTGCGAGTACTCGCATTTGGCCAAATTGTTTTTAAATGTATCAGTTTCTTTTACACCTTGTCATAAATATTTATTTCTGCTTCGGGTGATATTATGTCGGTAATGGAAGAGGTCAATCTTAGGACCCTGGAGTCGTGGCCCAAGGAAACTGCAACGTGTGTTGAATTTCAAAAATGTGTCAAGATAAACTTAGAGAGAAAAAACCTTTTGTTTCATACCTGGATGGATAAGTATGTATGTATATGTATTTGTGTATTATATTTTATTTATTTAGTTGTTTATGAGTTAGGCTTTTTATTTAACTAGCATGTACATTATTAATAAGTATTCTTATTTTGTACCGACAATTCTCACGCTCAACTCGGCAGAACTTTTTCTTAAGGAATTGAACCGATGACAAATTTAGTGACCATCTCGCCCATCGAGCTTCGTTAGGAAAATGAGAAAAATGGGTAACTAGATAATATGATAACATGATTACGTTGGTTGAGCATTTTAGTTTTTTAAAAACCTTTGAAAAATGCAATAAAAACGATAACAATGAATTATTATTTTTTGTTTACTTCCAGGTGATAAACGACGCTGTTGCCCTTAAAAATAATGATCAGCGTCTTTTCGGGCCGACTGGTGAGCGTGCCTTAACATTCGGGAAGAAAATTAACTAATAAACGTCACGGCGGGGGGCGCGGGCGGTGCGGCGCGGGGCGGGGTGAAGGCGAGATCGATTTTAGTTTAGCTATTTAGCGACTCATTCATTATATCGATCGGTTTTGAGCTAGTAGCTATCGTTCGAACAACCCGTTACTATATTATTTAGACAAGTAAAAGGGGTTACACGACGCCGCGGCATAGTTTTTACCTTCAAAGAATTCAAAGTGATAGAAGAACATGATACTCATCAAGCAGGTGAAAGTTATTATAGGTAGGCACCGCACTGAATGAAAGGTCGGTCGAAACGACTATATAAATAGTTTGTGTTTTCCGTCCAGTTCAGTGTAGCCGGCACGACCGAAGGGAAGCACCAAGTTCACCCGGTGTTATGGGCTGACATCACGGATGTTGTAGGTGATGTAGCCAACCGTGTCAGTATGCATAAAAAAAAAATCATAGTTTGCTGAAATACGATTTCTAATGTCGATTTCTGTCACAAACACGGGTCACAAATGTGGACATACTCATCAATATGCGTGCTACGAGGCATATGAAAAAAGCTGCATTTTACAGAAACAAGCTCGATACAATAGGTTACATGAAAGGCAGAGACGGACTTATCTACATATCTTACAGCCAACCTTTGAATGATTTACAGTCGTATGTAGTGAAATATGAGTAGGTAGAAGCAAAAGACTTGAAATATTGAAATATTGAGTAATTTGTAGATTATGTTGCGAAAATTATTTAATGTAAGAAATATGTGAAGGAGGAATTTTATCCTTTTGAACTCTTTCGTTATATCCGGGGCGGCGACCTAGATGGCAATAAATAATTCTGGGAATTCGTACAGGCGAATAGCATAGATTAAGTGACACTCATTTATTACGCTTGACGAAATATTCAACGAATTGGGATCGCGATACTTTCGACCGCACGCACATTCATTCAGCGACAAACGAGAATATAAAAGGGAAGATATGGAAATGGAAGTAATGCCTCATTCCTACATGCTTTATCGCTACTTCCGTGCGAGTTTCGTCAGTCGCGAAGACCTTATTTTGGGCGTAATGACCTCATAAACATTGTCTTCTTGGCCGCTTTGGCAGAATTAATTTGTATCTATAATGTTCTATTATCACACCACATGCATAGATTTATTATAATTTTTTGCGTTGTATTCATTAAAAAAATTTGTGTTTAGGGAATGCCATTAAGGCTTACTTTTGATATTTTACTAATAAACTGCTTCAAAGGTATGGTGAACGAATCTCATATGATTGAGAAAATTAGATGAGTAGGTATAAATAAAGTACATACATAAATGTCTGAGGTAAAATGTAAATTGTATGCAATAATATTATGTACTACCTAGCTGTGTCCGCGGATCCGCTCGCTGTGAAAATCGTTGAGCCGTTCTTGAGTTATAAAGAGAACATACTCGTATATACAGACGGCATTATATAGAGATAATAAAGGTATAAAGAAGTGAAGATAAGATATAGATCTCACTTCTAACCCCACTGGTCAGCTTATATGAATAATGGCGCCTGATGAGGGACGCCTAATGTTTAACAGTGGGATATTTATTAAAAGGGCTAGATTACGATTTAAATATCCAACGAAAAATTCTGCAGTTTATTTTCTCAAATATTGTTACTTTCGAACATATTAGATAGATAGATAAATAGAAAATTCTTTATTGCTCCAGTAAACATTAAACTGGGCTGGGCTGCCTTCAGAAAGTTAAAATTCGCCCTGAGGTCTGACCTTCCGCAAAATTTAAAGACCCGTATATATGACCAGTGTGTCCTCCCGGTTATGACGTACGGGTGTGAAACGTGGACTCTGACCGTCGTCGGTGTAGTCCAAAGGTTGAAAGTTGCCCAGAGAGCAATGGAGCGAGCCATGCTGGGAATATCGCTACGTGATATGGTGCGTAACGAGGAAATCCGCCGACGCACCAAAGTAGTCGATATTTTTTGTATTTGTATTTGTTCAAAAATCATTCGTGGGCAATACATATTGCACTTGAACTCGTAACAATTTATAAATTAAATTCGAAACACCTACTCAGTCCCAATCACGACAAGGGACAATATTGGATAAATAGGTATCCAAAATTAGCCCAAATTTATATATTATTTCCCCTACATAAAATCTATTTCAATTTTCTAATGGTCACAATTAAAATAATTATTAAAATAAATAACAGTTTAAAATTTTAGATTAAAATCAATTAAAAATTCATTACAATCATCAAGCATCAATTCAATTCAATAGATATGTCAATTTTTTTTTTTAATCTTAACCAAATTACATTATAATTAAGTCAATAAAATAAAAATAAAATAAAATAAAATAAAAATATAAAGCTTCAATAGATTTGTCAGAATAGGTTTAAAACTAATATCACAGTTATGACTAGGGTATCTTATCTACACTAAATTATAAAACTCTTCCACTGTATAACATTCTTTTTTTATTAAATATTTTTTCACTTCAATCTTGAATTGCTTGTTATTTAAACTTTTTATACTATCTGGAAGTATGTTATATAATTTGACACTATTGCATATAAAACTGTTATATTTTTTAGCTAATCTACATTTAACATTTACAATGTTTCATTTATTTCTTGTATTATAGCCATGTATGTCAGAGAATAGAGGAGTGTTGTCAATGTTTGCTCGAGCATGCAGGAGGTTATGGTAAATGTATAAACATGGCATGGTCATTAGGTTAAATTCTGAAAATGTTGATCTGCAAGTTGTTCTTGGCTTAACATTAAGTATTTTTTTGAGAGCTCGCTTCTGGAGTATAAAAATTCTTTTATATTCGGCAGCCTTCCCCCAAAATTTAATGCCATAATTCATTACACTCCCGAAATATGCATGATAGACGTTTATTGCTGCTTGGATACCGGGTGGCTAAGCTAAAGTGACAGTGGGCTGGACACGTCAGCCGAAGAAACGACGACCGTTGGAGTAACCGTGTTCTACACTGGCGGCCGTGGACAGGAAAACGGAGTGTGGGAAGACCACCCGCCAAGTGGGACGACGACATCAAGTGCGTCGGCGGAAAGCAGTGGTTCCGTACCGCTGAAGGCCGGGAGGACTGGAGGAAAATTGGAGAGGCGTATGTCCAGCAGTGGACGCTTACACGCTGACTGACTGAAAACATTAAACAGTAACAAATACATTGGAAAATTTACATAAGGTGCAAAGGCGGACTTATCCTTTACAGAGATTTCTTACAGTCAACCTTTGGATGTTTGAGATTCGATAATATAGTGTTATGTAAGTAGGTAGTAGCAAAAGAGTTGAGCGTGACAATTGAAGATAAAATAATAATAAGAATACTTATTAACAATACATAGATATAAGTGCATGCTAGTAAAATATAAGCCATACATGTTTAATACATATAAATGACTAAATATATAGAATATTATATACAAATAAATATACATACATACATACTACATATTACTCTTCCCTTATACAGATATCTAGAGTTATGTTACAAAAAGTCGTCAAGTGCGAGTTGGACTCGCACACCGAGGGTTCCGTACCATCACTCAATATATTTGTATTATGTAATTGTGTTTTGGAAAATCACGAAACGCTTAAAATAAACACTACAGCAATAGGCATTCGTGTAATTGAAATATACGAAAATAAATTTTTTATAAGAACTACAAATTTACAATTTTTTTATTTGTCCTTTGCTTGTGCTGTCAGACTTTGCTTCTTACCAAATTTCATGATTCTAGGTTAACGGGAAATACCCTATAGCCAACCATACCCTATTTTGTATATACTTAATATTAATTTCAATTTGATACTTCGATCTCTTCCTGAGAAAAAGGGTCTTGACATACAAAACAAACATAATTTTTTTTATATCATATAACTATGTACAAGTTGAATTTTTCGGATTTTTTTCTTTAATTCTTCTGTGAGACCTTGCTTCTTACCCAATTTAATGATTCTAGGTTAACGGTAAAACCCCTATAGGTTTTGATTTGATTTGAGTGAGTTTTTTTTAATTTGAGATACTCGCAAGTGTATGAAATCTAATATAGATGGCCGTCTCTTTTGATTGCGTCGATTTAGAAGCTTGCATTTTCTACACCTTAAAGAAATCGTAGATTTCAGTATTTCATATCAATTTCAATTTGATATTTTGATCCGTTCCTGAGAAAAAGCGTCCTTGATATACAAAACAAAATTTTTTTTTTATGTCATGTAACTACAAATTTAAATCTTTCGGATGTTTTCCTTTACTTGTGCTAAGAGACCTAGCTTCTTACTAAATTTCATTACTCTAGGTTAACGGGAAGTACTCTATAGGTTTTGATTTGATTTGCCAGTAGCAAAATATGTGACTTAAATGGCCGTATCTAGTGATTGCGTTGACTTAGGCCCACTTGCACCAACACGAGTTTAGAGTTAAGTAGCGAGTTATGGATTTAAACGCGGTTCCCACAGTCAACGGGTGCTAGCTTAACGAGTTAAACTAGCACCCGTTGTATGTGGGAACCGCGTTTGAACCGCGTTTAAATCCATAACTCGCTATTTAACTCTAAACTCGTGTTGGTGCAAGTGGGCATTAGAAGCTTAAATGTTTTACACCTCCGAGGGAAAGTAGACATTAGTATTTGATATTAATTTCAACTTGCTACCTCTACCCGTTCCTGAGAAAAAAGGTCTTGACAGACATACAGACAGACAGTCAGACGGGCATCAAAGTAATCCTATAAGGGTTCCGTTTTTTCCTCCCCGAAACGGAACCCTAAAAATGTCAATAATTGCAAAACACCGCAAATCATATTTTTATGTTCCTTGAAACCTTAGTACTCGTAAATCGGTTGAGTATTTTTCGAGTAAATCACGTAAACGCAAATCGAAGTTACGATTTTTCTCCGTCTACGTTCGTTATGTACCTGCTGACACCCGTGATGTCACTATCACACCTTGATGGATAGTTGCCATGTCAGTGCTTTCCCTTGTCTGCGTTTTCTCTAATCGTGCGATGTCTTATCTCAGTCAGTGTTCAGCATAATGTATATATTACCTGCGCTTGTACTACCTCTGTCTCGGTGCCGACGGCGGGGGCGGCTGCGGCGGTGGCGGTAGGTCGCTGCTCGTCCGCTGCGACCCCGTTGGCGGCGCTCGCAGGCGTAGCGCGCGCGGGCCGCTTGTCGCAGTGGCGCGGGCACTGCGCCGTGTAGCAACCCGGCCTGCCCATGTGCTGGAGACCGTGAGAGCTCCGCCACAAGCCTACCGCAATGCGGGTGTACAGCACCTGTCGGACATACACAATTCGTTTAGTAAGTGCATCACTTGGACGAATACACAAACTTCCGTTTCACAAGTGCATCTCTATTCCCTGTACCTACATGCAAGTATTAAGAACCTTGGCACAATAACTTCTTAAGACGAGACGGAAGTTAACTTTCTGCATACAAAATCGTCTTTCGGCATTTATGTTTTCTAGCCCCCTAAACCTTACCCGATTTTTACAATTCTTTTTTGTTGAATAGAACAGTCGAATCTAGTAGGCCAGGTACTCGCGTAGGACACGGTTACTCCAACGGTCGTCGGCTCTTTTCGGAGGTTTCAGTGTCACCACGTAATTTGCCAGTTTTTATTATTTGATATTATACAGTTTGCATTAAAATCACACCACCTTTGATGTATGTATTTTCTGTACCTATTTTACGATACCGTTTTTACGATAGAGCAAAAACAAAAAAAATTGGTTGTCTTTAAAGTCGGTTTACGGACGCTAGTTTTACGTGATAACGTCATAAAGTGGTAAGTGTGTACAAGCCGACGCTTGGGCCGATTGCCTCTCTATCGCTTGTTACGCGCTCTCTCTTGCACACACAGGCTCAGATGGAACGTGACACTTTTTCGTGCGTGCAGCCGGTGTTCATCAATTTATAAGACGTGACGTTATCACGTCAAAAACCGTCGAAAAAAACACGTTTCTTGTGTGGAGACCCGCCTTAATTTTTTATTTTTAGTTCTTTTTTATAAGTTAGGATATCCGCCATAACAACACACATTATGCGAAAAATTGTATCGGCTACCTATTAAAGTTCAAAGATACAAACCTTTAAAGGTAGGACAGACAGACTGACGGACAGACGGGGGGACGGCGGCGGCGTATGCTTAGTAATAGGCTTCCGCACCCGTATGGTTAAAAAATCTAAAAATGCCAGATACCCGTATTAGGTATGTACAGTGCGTCCAGTGGATAACCGACATTTTGATTAAGGGAATGGCAGA
This sequence comes from Nematopogon swammerdamellus, assembly GCA_946902875.1. Taxonomy (NCBI): domain Eukaryota; kingdom Metazoa; phylum Arthropoda; class Insecta; order Lepidoptera; family Adelidae; genus Nematopogon; species Nematopogon swammerdamellus. Next base: position 15,356,319 of record OX336334.1, read on the forward strand.
TGAAGAGGGATAGAAATTGGTTTATTGTGTATCCATCAAGGGGAAGCTCGCTACTCCCAAGAGCGGACTAAAACCAATATTTATTACCACTGAAGTTTATATAGAAGTAGTTTTCAGATATCTGCCAGGTTGAATTCCATTCGCTGTCGCTTTGGATGAATCGTGTTTTCGAAATTAAGTTTTGAGAGACCATAGTGAATTCCTTCCGCCTAGCTCCAAGCTGTGACAACGAGTAAGTGTCGGAGCGCGACCACGACAGTGACTTTCCTACACTCATACATTTTCGTAATACTTAAATTGGGAGCTAATAAACCTCGTCGCCGTCATCCCTGACTTTTCTTTTTTGTTTCTCTGAAAGAAGTGAAGTTTCGTAAAAATTTTCACTAGGCAACTTTCAACGAAATCTGTACTTACCTAAAATTCAGTAATGGTCATACATCATTTGGCTCTCGCTTATATTCATTGAATTTTTAGTGTAGGTGCTTAGTTTAGAATGTTTGTGGACAACAGAATATTCCAAAGACGAAACTAACTACATAGCTACTAATATCTATAAGTTCAGTATATATCTCTATCTCTATCTCTATAGTAGAGTAGATATAGATGTCGCCTGCATGCACGTTATTGACCGCATGAAATATAATAAGTATTTATTTCCTCATATTATATTCTCTTACTTAGTAGTTACTCTCTTAGATACTGTAGGCAGGTACATATGTACAAATATAAATTACATACATACATACATAGCGTCACGCCTGTTTCCCGGTGGGGTAGGCAGAGACAACGGATCTCCGCGTGCCACGATCCTGACACTCCTCTGCCGCCTCTTGCACTCCCATTAATGTTCTTCATGCATGCTCGTCGGTTACGGGTACTACGCACTTGACCCTTTTTGAGCACATGTCTGATCCATAAATTAGTTCTCTAATTTCCATAAAAAATAGGGTCTATTCATTAAAACGCACAGCGGAGCCCAGAAATACTGTCACCTAACAAACGGTGAGAAGGAAACTAAAGCGCAAACAGAACAATGCGCCGTGTCGGCTCCCAATTACAGACCGCGCTAATGTCTAGGACAAAGCTAAGATAAATGGTCCACCATCATTTAATCTTTGTTGAGGTACCGCCCCGCAAGAATTCCGAATACTTACCAAAATGCTAAGAATGATCGACTATTTCGCCCCTCATTAGCCATAACCAGCGTCTGGTAAGACTTATAGCTCAAAAAACTCCAGTTGTAACTGAAGTTTTAGTTTTGAATTTGTCCAGGCCTTCCATCCTGCTAACAATTCCATTTTACATCAAGAATCCTGCGAAAGAGAATACGGATGGATGCTTTAGCGAAACTACCTATATAATAAAAATCCTTTAATCCTTTAATTATTACAAAATAACAATACTCGAATATAGAAAATAAATAAAAATTGAAATATTATTTTAACTTATTGAATTTTTTATATGTAGAAAAATAATTATACATCTAATATATTTCAAATCACTTTAGTGTAGCCTAGGACCAGCTCCATGTGCCATAGGCACATTGAGTCTAGGGACACATTGGTGCTGTTTTTAAGCCTAGCCAATTAACTCCCTTAGCTCCTAATAAACAGTAGGTTATAATTATGAATGAGGAAAAAATATTGAAATGAAAAAACTAAAAAATTTCAAATTGAAAGAGTACATACAAGAGTAAAATATCTCTCAGAGATTAGCTTCGCTTTCTTCGCTAGCGCCCTCTCCTGCGATCCCGCCCGACGTTGTTGAGACAGTGTGTGCGCGCACCAAATGGCAGACAGAATGAAATGCGAATCGAATCCAACCGTCGCATTTCATTGCAGAAAAATAAACTGCCAAGTGCGAATCGAACTCGTGCACCGAGGGTTCCGTACGACCGCACAATTGGCCGGTTTTTATTTTGTTGTTTTACTGTAGAGAGCATTCATGTGCACATGAAATTTTTGTTGAGAATGGAATGTATTTATTCCATAACTAGCTAATACCGCGGCTCCGCTCGCGTGAAAGTCGATTAAATAACAAATCATTGAAACGCAAACAAGAAGTCATCACGGGCGAGGCAGAAGGCCGAGCTGCGTTCACGTAAATTATTTAGAGGCGTTCTTGAGGTGTACTTATGGGGTTTAACTTCTTATGGCTTGGCTAAAGCGAAGGGTTTACTGGTATGTTAAGAACTTGATAAGGTGTATTTAAAGGGCCTAACTCACATCTTATGCGTGGTTTAGGCGTACTTTAAGGGAAGACTAATAATAACACTTTGTAGAAGACTTGCTCAATGCGATCTACTCACTTATAGTTCGTAAAATATAGCTTGATACGCGTGACAGTGTAAAAGTGGCTCGAAAAATGCTCATTAAAAATAAATCTCAATTTTCTTTCTGTTTAATAAATTTACCAGAGTTCTTGCAGCACAACACCGATTACTCTACTACCCTGATTTTCGGGATTCAGCGTGTGTGATATGTATGTATGTATGTTTAATAAATTCTATTAGCATTCAGTCCTATTGCTACATTAGCTTCATTTGCAAAAAAATATTTAGATCTGTTTGGTCCATATTATGGCAACTAAATGAGCACTTCTGTCACTCGTATCAAGCTATATTTTACGGGCTGTAGTAAGGGGTTGTAAAGGACGTTCGAACCTGACAAAGTTATACCTGCATGTATGCACTTTTAGAGCAGCAGCTGCTGACCGTAGACTCTAGACCAATCAGCGTGAGACATGTTTAATAGCGCAATTTATATAAATTCAAATAGATGGTTGAGTTTATTTGATAATACCTACCTTAATAAATGTTTAACATTTTATTTACTCCTCGTAAAGTCTCTTTCAAGTGAGACGGCCTAAGCTGAAACCTTTTGTTATTACATTCTTGTGTAAGGACGCATTCATGCTTGTTCCTCGCACCATTCCCTCCCCCGCCCCGCTCCTCTCGCCTCGCCCCCTCCCCCCGGCGACCTCGCAATCTAATTTCTCGTGCGCCAGCCGGCTGTTCATTTCCTCCGCTAAAATTTAATTTTACAGATTTAAAGTGACGATAAATAAATCTACTCTCCTCATATTTAAGCACTTTAAAATACATTTATGGCTACGATTTAACATAATAAATGATCATGGACTTCGCTTACAGACTGCCGTTCAAGAACATTTTCTGATGCTATAATGACAACCTTAAGTGCGAAAATAGCGAAAGTTCAAGATTAATGTAGGAAATATCCGCGAAGTTGGCACAAAGGAATTATTTACGTAACTTTATTTCTTTATAAAAAATAGTCTCTAGCGAAACAAGCTGAATTGTTGATGAATGAGAGTTGTGCAAGCTGTGTCGGTCTCGCCTGGTGGCCTGGCCTGCTTCGGTCGGCCGAAAGGGTCAAGCCTCGGGGGAGAGCTTCAGATAACTCAAAATGGACCGGAAAACGTGACACTCATAGCCTAGATAGTCTTATCTAAGTCCAAAGATTGAAGTTGTATGAAAGACCTAAATTTTGTATACAAGTCTCTAGGATCGTCAAATTAGGATATCTTTCAATAATTCAATATTATTAATTGTCGAGGGAATTGCTCTATGACTCTGACAGTAGGTCAACCCAGATCGTGGCAGTCTCTCGAGAGGTTAATTATTTTTAAGGTTTGTTTATTTTGTTTAAGTTTAGGTAATTTTAATTTTATAAGTAGTTTTAATTTCTATTTTACCTATAAATTTAAATCGAATATATTATTTTCTAAGCAATTAGGAAACAGCTTGTTGAGGCATCCGGGGGTCGTCGTCGGGCCGGGACGTACTTCAAGCAGCAAATTAGCATTGCCATACAACGGGGGAACGCTGCGTCCGTCATGGGGACGATGCCGTTGATCTGCATGATGGATCAATATTTTTGTTTATAGGTTATTGGTTAATTTACTTTGTATATTATGTTTTTTTGTTTAACTGTTCATACTTCATTCAGTTCTAAAATATCTTGTGACAACATAGGTCAAGTTGAACATTATATTCTTGACTTTAATAATTATATATTTTTTGCTTCTTTCTAATTTATATTGTATTACCTCAATTGTATTACCTCAAATTTAAAACTGTGTGAAATGATTAGTCTCGTCATAAGTCACACCACTTCCAGGCAATCCTGTATTTATTCGACTGTCAGACTAAGCTAGGTTCGAGCTAAACATTGACGTAAAGAAATTCTAAGTGTCTAAAATATTTTAAGACTTGGCTTATTGACAGTCTGACAGACCATCTGCTAAACGAGGTTTTTCATCGCGCGAAAAACTTGCCTGAAATATGAAATATTCGACATTTTTTAGAAAATTTGTAATGAACGAACGAATAGATGGAGTTACTAAAACATTCCGATATCTGGGGGCACGGCAGTGCCCCCGCCAAGTCGAGCAAACACGGCCGTACCATCCTTTTCTCGAAGCAACTCAGGGTACTTTTGGCTACAAATATTTGCAAAAGGTAAAATTTGTAAGATTTGTAAGAATATGACATAGGCACTGCAAATTAATCAGTTATTTCATTAACAAGATAAGGTTTATTAACTGTTTGGACGCGTATGTAACGAACGAATATGTGCTAAAGGGCGACGGAATAGCTACTTATTTGGCACTGTCTTTCCACTGAGTCATCCGAACTGGTTTACTTATCAAGCAAATATTATTTCATACATATTAGTTCTAGTGGTTTTTGAAGTCGGTAAAATGTTTTAATAGTATTTATTTCATTGTTTCAGTCATAGAATATGTTTTTCGATTAGGTATCCTAGCTACTACCTATGATATTCAATGCAATAATCCAAACACGAAACGTGTGGAACAGGATCTGTTGAAGAGTTGTATTACCTCATCTTGTACTCCATCATCAGATCTTCACCAAATTTAATTTATATGAGACTACCTCGAAATCATTTGGCATGGTATAGAATTATTCGCCCATTTGTCATGCACATGCTCATGCAAATTTAAGAGTTTGATGATTTTCTAATACATCCTATCACCAGAACTTAACCAAATGCATTTTTTATTTTTTATTTTTTATTTTTATGGAAACTGACACGTTTGGCTACATCACCTACAACATCCGTGCCAGGCGCCCGGGATTTCCGGGATTATCCCGGGCTAGGCTCCAATTTCCCGTGTCCCGGGCGAAGTGTAATGTTGTCCCGGAGAGTGCAATTTATCCCGAGAAGAGCCCAGATGCCGATGAAGTGTTCAAATTAGCAATTTCCTTCTTTCAATTGAGTGTAGTGTTGCTTACTAAAGTTGTTCGCTTTAAAACAAACGCTAAAAGTTCGCCGTAAAAATTATAGCAGAAAAATATTGATCTTTTCTTTCTCCATCATATTTATGAAGGACTGCAGTAGTAGATATGTCCCGGGAAGGCTAACATCAGATCTGGCAAGCCTAGTACCTACGGTAGCGCGCTTAGTTACTTTCTTGCAGCGAAGCCGCGAGCGAAGCCGCGGCTAAAGCTAGTTTTATATAAATTTTAACGGTCGCTCAAATTTCGAGTCGAGCGCTCAAGTTTTGCGCCAACAACGTAACTTTCAAAGCGAATATTCCTCGGAATATTCCACACTTCCGTCACTACTCGTAGTCGAGTGCGCGGCTGCCGACTTCCTTCCTCTGTGTAGCACAACGCTTTGTGCCAAACATTAAGAGTAATTACAAAGCTTTTTTGCCTCGAAACAACTTGCAGTTGAGTTAGTCGAGGCGGCGGCGCGTGGAAGGTGTTGGCGGAGCACGCCAGAGTTCCGCTAGAGAGCTGAAAACACTTTCATTTCGAGTAACAGCTTGCGCTAATGTAAATTTACTTAACTGCGTGGTATTTATTAGGCCGCTCCTTTTACCATCTTCTTCAACTTCAACGTGGAAATGGGCGGAGATAAAGGTGTACTTATAGTTGTACACGGTGACAAGAAACGTGGAGATTTTGCAAGTCGTGTACTTACTCTTACACATACTTCCACAGGAACATTAGGTAAATCGGATGACAGTTTTCAAAGTAGGTAATGTGCAGGAACGGGTCCAAAGCGAATTGGCGAGAAACTTTATTTGATATGGAACATCGACTAAGGACCATACAACACGGGCTGTTCTCCATGCAGCGGGAAATTGCAGCAATAATGACAACTGCGCTGTCGATTTTCCACTATCCTTTGTTCATTCCTAAAATGGATCCTGTCCTGTACCTAATGGTCTGGTCACTGCTCTTGCAGCGCTTGCAAAATGACGCAATCGCGGGAAACGCCTAGTTCACCCGGTGTAATGGGCTGACACCACGGAGGTTGTAAGTGATGTAGCCTAACGTGTAAGATTCCATTAAAAAAAACACCGCCGCCGCCGCCTGGCGCCACGCCCTGTATAGTTAGTGTAAAACCTGGTTATTTAAAGAAAGGGATTGAAAATGGCTGCGTTTTACAGCTGTACAGTCAGCATGCAAATTTGTTTTTTTTCCCTAGTATATTTTTTTATTTGCAAATTTTTGTCTTGGACCAATTGCTTTATTTTCTTTAGACGGCAATACTATGTGAGTTAGCGGCAAATAGGAGCGCCGCGATTTCCAATCACTTTCTTTAAATAACCAGGTTTGAACCAACTCGTACTTTGAATTTGCGGTTGTCAGCTTAAATTTGACGCTGCTTGTGGCGGGGCGGCCGGTTGATCTGGTCCCGCCTGTGAACCGCAGCGCGAAGCCGCTCGGTATAATAGGTATGTCTCATAATTAATTGCGTCCCCGACGATTTACGAACGGTTTTCCACGGCGGGAGAACCGCTCGTGTTACACGAGCCCAGCTCATGTGAGTGGCATGTCGGCACGGCACGGTCTTGGGGACGGACTCTTGATCTCAAGGGCCGAGGTTCGAACCTGGCCGACGTGCACCAACTAGTTTTTTTTTCTGGTAACATAACCTGAGATACAATAGCTCACCGACTATTAGCTGTACTGCCTAAACTAAATCATTCAATGGTCTTCTATACTGCGCGGGACGGATCTCGGCGTGTCGTCGCCGCAGCGGGCGACCCGCCACGCGAATACACTATACACGTACGGTGCGGGTGCGAGGGAGAATACTGACGAACCGCTGCGGCGGCGACACGCCGAGATCCGCCCTGCGCATTATAACTAAATACACACTCACTCACACGCACAGACAGACGCTACACAGCCTACTTTCGCACACACACCACTCCATCATCTGGCTCAGTTATGGTTACGGCCCTGCTGCTTGCCTGGTGTGATGTCCGGTGAGGGGAGTGAACAGCGCAGTCCACACTGCCTGCCCTCTCCCTCGCCCAGTGTGCAGTTAGGTACGTGCTGTTATATTATACGATAGTACCTATTAAGTATCATGTGCTATATTGTCTTTCTTCTCTCTAACCGAACGATGGACCCTGTTTCCCATAGCACAGGGAATCCTAAAATGGGAAACAGGGCACCACTAGAAATTACGTACAATTATAAGCAATAGTAATTAACTCTAGTCTAAGTTTCTGATTAAAACATTTAAGTGCATACCTGTGCATAACCGGTGTTAAACTGGCGGTCCTGGGAAAGGCAATATACGGTCGCTTCTGTATAGCTTTTACCCGTTATCTCCCTAGTTTCATACGCCGAAGGTCGAGCTGCGTTCACGTAGTATATTATAGGATCGAACGTCTGCCGTCTGTGTGTATGTATGTATGAACGTACGTATGTTCCCTTATAATTCAAGAACGGCTTAACTTAGTCGCTTGCAGTTTATTTTTCTATGCAATGCGACACACAGTGCAACCAAAATACGATTTTGAGGACATCGCTTGATTTCTCCGAAACTTTTCAAGATAATGCTCTGAAATTTTGCATGAATAATCTTGAATAGTTTAGCTACTAATTCTGTAAATTTGAAAAAAATCCAGCAATAGTATTTATAGTTATTTTAATTTGAAATTCAAAATTGCACTGTGTGTAAGATTTTTTTTTTTGTGTTTCCAGGTATTTATTTTATTTATTCAGGAAAGGTTAAAAATTAAAATAAAGAAATTTAAATGCTTTTTATTTAGTTTTACAACAGTTTTCTATTATGTATTTATATTAAGTTTGCATAAAAGATCGCATGCTTAGGGAGAAGCCTATGTTCATCCATCAGTGACCGCGGACAGATAATGCTGCCGAGCTGACGGTGATATTGATGATATATATGAATTCATAACATCGATAGTATATTTAAATATGTATATTTTCAATTAAAAACAAGAGTAGTCATAATCATAACTAGAAAATTAATTAAACAAAATTATAATTAAACTTTCGAAATTAAATTAGTACTAAAATTAAATCTACATATTTATATTTTTTTATTAAAAAGTAAAGAAAAAATAAATGAAATAAGGAACTACGTTTATAAATAAACTAGAGAAAATACATTCGTGATAATGATATGTCATGGATCTACTGCAGCGAAACATTGATTTTTTTTTTATTTATTATGAGAAATTAGACAAGATAAGTACCTTAATTAATTATGTACTATTCTAAACTCTATTTACTTCAGGTGCACATTCTGCCAAGTCTTGATCGTCGCTCGTTCTCCGGATGTAAACGATTCTCCAATTACTTCCAGCACTTTTTGAGTCAATAATATATTATATATTATTTTAATGGTAAAGAATTGTCTCGTAATAAAACGTAAAAATCAATGGTTCGCTGCAGTAGATACATGGCTTCAGTATGCACGTAGTCGTGTTAAAACAAAATAATAAAATATTGTTCCAGTTCTTCACTTTTATACTAAATTATGTTTCATCTCTTAAACCACAAAAAATAAAGGTACTATAGTACCGGCTAAGTATACATATTATGCTATATACCTATTATGTATAAAGATATAGTGCATGATGTATAAAATAATTTCTACTGTGAGATCTTAATAAACTAATATCAAAGTAAATTAGAATTAAAGGTGACTCGTTAAAATATATATTTTAAAATACTCGACCCCCAATAAGTTATTTTATTAGACGTATGTAATAGTGCTCATTGTGATGTTGTTATAAGAACAGTATAACACCATAAAAATACAATACTGTGATGTGATGTGTCACCAAAACAAAGAGCGGCCGTTTTGAGCGTCAGGCGCGGCTAGGCGCGATCGTAAACAAACATAAAAAGTATATAAGATATGGCTGCATATGGCTACCATTTTCATACTGGCTAAAGTCCAATAGCTAATCTATAACGCAGCAATAATCATTTCTTGGACCGTTTTGGACTTTTTACTTTCTTGATGTTTAAATATTTCACTTCAGATTATTTTATCGATTCTCTAAAACTAGTCTATAAAAATTACGTTATTTAGTAAAATGGCCATATGCTTAAATTTATATATTCTATGATATACCATTTGAACCCATTATTACCCAAAAGTAATAAATATTAAATAAGAAAGGCGACAGAAAATAATACATTTCACCGTATTTAATGCAATACATTGAAATTTCCTGGCAGAGGTATTTTCCGGATTAAATTAAAAAATGTTAGAGTATGGTGAAAAAAATAAAAGCTATTCATTGTTATAGCTATGATCCTGTAGAATGGGCGATAGTAATTTTTTTTTGGATTCTGGGACATTTGAGAAAATGTCAAACGTCCGGACTTTTCTTCGGGACGCTGCACTGTGCGACATATTACCGACTGCTTATAGGCTATATAGCATCACGCCATTATTCATAGAGCCGTGCAATGGGGTCGGAAGGAAAGCAGTCGGAAAACAATCTACAAATTCCTTTACCGCGAGCGGAGCCGCGGGCACAGCTGTGTAGTAGTAGGTACATAAGACGCAATTCGAGAAAGCCATTCTGTCGCCAGTAAGCCCTTTACCCAGCACAAGCGTCTAACTTTACCCTAACAATACTAATTATAATCTAGGTACGTCTACTCTACCGGCCGCAAACCTGGGACTAGTCCCTTGGACATATAATCTTCAGTCGGTAGCAGCTTGCCAACTCCTTTCAAACAACATAATTATAGCCAGGATTATCCACGAACAACTTGCCTTGACATTCAACCCTGGTCGGTTACGAGGACAATACAATGGTACCGGTTCTTGAAAATGGCCGTGCTAAGCTCTGGGGACCGGTCGATTATCATTAGATTGTAATGAAGTCGGGAAAGCCGCAAAATAATTTTTATTTACCATATCACTACTACTAATAATAAATCTGTAAGGGATGGTCATGGAGTAAGTCACTTTGTTTTATGAGATACTGAGGTTGTAGACTCTATGTATGATACTAAAACCAAATTGACGATTTTTAGAAATACTTTCTGTATGTATTTTCTTCCATAACTCTTAAACCGATCATCCGAATTCGATTAAACTTTGTACAAGCACATTTAACTATGTGTTCGGTCTAAACGGCTATGTAAATAGTTTGTGTTTTCCGACCAGTTCAGCGTAGCCGGCACGATCAAAGGGGGAAGCACTGACATGGCACCTAGTTCACCCGGTGTTATGGGCTGACATCACGGACGTTGTAGGTGATGTAGCCAACCGTGTCAGTTTCAATAAAAAAAAAATAAAAAAAAAATGTGGGACACAGGATAGGCTATAAAATTCAGTTCCGGTTACGCTAAGATGTGGCTCTCATACAAAGCGAAATGTTCCACGCGCTGAAGGCGGCGGCGGCTGGCGGCGCGGCGCGTGGGCGGGTGTCTATAAATAGCGCACCGAGCGGCCGCACTCGCAATATAGAAAGCCAAAATTTTAATTTTATTTGTCCTTAATTTTTTTTTATTAAAACTTCGACATGTGATGCCGAGAAACCCATGGGTGTCTACGACGCCTATGGACATTCGGTCGTATGCGCGGGTTGCGAATGCCATGCCGACCTGACAGCTCCCTGACACGTGAAGGACCCTCTTGAAGGATTCCTCTTGAAGGACCCGAGTCTGTACTTGGGGGGAAATATGTGAGCATACATTGTATTCTATTGTGCATTGTGTAGCGCTGTATTTTACTTGGGTAGGTACTTAATTGAGTTGATTATAAGGATCTGCGATGCAGATGCGCTCAGGTAAACGACAAACCTTCTCGAATAAAGTAAGTAAATAAGGACGAGACCTAAGGCCGAGCTCCGTTCAGGTAAACGCTCTTCTGTCTCGATGAAAGTAAGCAACTAAGGGCGAGGCCAAAGGCCGAGCTGCGTTCAGATAAACGATAAACCTTCTCCCGCCCTCGAGCCTAACCTTTAATGACTTGCTATCTTTGATAGAATATAATATCGTTTACGTGAACGCAGCTCGGCGTTCGGCAGCGCCCTAACTTACTTTATTCGAGAAGAATTATCATTTACCTCAATGCAGCTGGGCCTTCGGCCTCGCCCTTAGTAACTTACTTTCATCGAATAGAAAGTCGTTCACTAGAGCGAAGCTGGGTACTTTCTTCGAGAAATTATATGGTTTACGTATACGAATCTCCGCCTTCGGCGTCGCCATTAATTACTTAGTTTCTTCGAGAAGAATATCGTTTACCTGAAAGCAGCTCGGTCTTCTGCATCGCCCTTAGTTACATACTTTATTCGAGAAGGTTTATCGCTAACCTGAACGTAGCTCGGCCTTCGGCCTCGAGTTACTTTCTTCTTTTGAAATAATAATTTTTCGCGAACGAAGCCGCGGGCAAAGGCTAGTTTATTAATAAACGGTCTAGTCTGTAGCTCTTATCACGCGGGGATTGCTACGGTGAATTAGGTATATCTACTCCTCGACGGACAGATGAAACACAGATGCTTCAAACGGTTTCTCACGATAGGTACGTTTATCATGTTGTTGCAGAATGTAGATTCATCACACAATCTTGTCTCCCACTTCAGCAACACTCCGTAAGAAAAGTCTCCAAGCAAACGAGTCAGTAAATAACTGGCAAGTAGTAATTAAAGAGACTGAAATGGCAAGAAGGAAGAGGTAATTATCGCTGAAATCAGATAGGGAGAGCGTATTAACGACCGAGCCTTCCGTTGACATAATTTTCAAAGTTGAGAGCGAAATACGGTGTCCTCATTTTGTCTTAAGGAGACTGACGATCTGAATAACATAATTCGATAACTTCCTGCATATATTGCGAATATTCGATAAATATGAATTTCCCTTCTTACCTTACTAGGTGGTTGGGCGGTACCGGGTTTATACCACCGCACTGAATGAAAGGCTGGGGGAAGAGGCTATGTAAATAGCTCATCTATTCCGTCCAGTTAAGTGTAGCGGGCACGACCAAAGAGAAAACACTGATATGGCACATGTCGTTCACCAAGGTGATATAATGGTCACTCACCGTGTTGTAGGTGATATAGTCAACTATCTCACCAATAGTATAAACTAGAAAGTATGGATGTTTGTCTTCGGCCTCATTTATTTACATTCATCGAGAACGAATATTGTTTACCTGAAGGCAACTCGGCCTTCGGCCTAGCCTTCAATTACTTACCTTCTTTCGAGAAGGTTTACAGGTCGGCCTTTCGGCCTCGACCTTAGTTACTTACTTTCTTACAAAAGGTTTATCGTCTTCATAAACGCAGGTCGGTCTTCGGCCTCGCCCTTATTACTCGCTCGGCCTCGGCCTATCCGTTAGTAACTTACATTATTTGAGAAGGTTTATTAACGTTTACCTGAACCCACTGATAGTTACTTTCTACTTTGAAATACTAATTTTAGGCGAGCGAAGGCGCATGCAAAGTTAAAAAAAACCGGCCAAGTGCGAGTCAGACTCGCACGCCGAAGGTTCCGTTCCACCATATAATTGGCTGGCAAATTATTATTTGTTGTTTTTTGTTCTTTAGAGTTTGCACTAAAATCACACCAAGTTTGACTGTTGTATGTTAATGTTTTACGATAGAGCAAAAAAATACATTGAACTTACAATTTTTATTATTTATTAGGATATCCGCAATAATGCTCTCATCGTTTTTGTTTTCATCGTGATCCCAACTAATCGTGTGATGTGTTGCTTACCTATTCTAGCATGCTACATTGTAGGGTTAGATAGAAGTGAAAACGGATACGCACAGGCTCACAGAGGCAGGGCAGGGCAATGCGGCCACCGATGACGTGGCATTCTGAATAATGTTCGGAACGAGCGTCCCATCTGATTTAATTGGACAAACCTTAGATCAATTACATTTTCGTGTGGTATTAAAATAACCTACATGTGTTGGTGCATATTTGACGCGCCAATATACAATGAAATACAAATGTACAATTTACCGCTGTGGCGACAATAAAATTTAAAATTCACAAAGTAACAAGGTGGAACTCGGAATAAATTCACTGAATACCAATTGAAATGGAATGACGGCTACAACATGGCTTCGTTAGCTCCATTTTCATCAACTCGTTCGAGAGGATCGTTTCTTGGGCGGAAAGGATATTGAACTATCTTTGAACTCGTTAAAGCGTTCGAGACTAATGGCTTTTGGCGTCAAGCTTGTTAAAAACTAATGGTTCTGTTGCTCGGCTAATTATTGCGATAGTTTTTTTCTAAATAAATTTGTTTTAAGGTGGACTACCTTGCCTTTGCACCTCGTTTAAAATAATTATGTAAAAAATTATGCTCGTTTCTATGAATGTTTTTGGAAGCAATAAAGTATTTCAATCTTTTTGTCCATCTATTTTTATAATTAAAAGGGTATAAAATAATTCCTAACTAAGAAAAATTCGCAAGTGCGAGTTGGACTCGCGCACCGAGGGTTCCGAACCATCACACGTTTTTGATTTGATTTGAGTGATTATCAAAATTTGGCATAAATGGCCTTATCTTTTGATTGCCTTGATTTAGAAACTTGCATATTCTACACCTCGAAGAGGTCGCAAACCTTAGTATTTTATATTAATTTCAATTTGATATCTTGATCCGTTCCTGAGAAAAAGGGTCTTGACATACAAAACTAACAAAACAAATTTTAAACACCTCCAAGGAAGGGTAGACCTTAGTATTTGACATTAATTTCAACTTGATACCTCTACCCGTTCCTGAGAAAAACGGTCTTGACAAACAAACAGATATGCAGATGGACGGACAACGAAGTGATCCTATAAGGGTTCCGTTTTTTTTTCCTCTTTTGAGGTACGGAACCCTGAGTACAAAGAAAGTAATATAAATATAAAAGTACGTCGTTAAGTATTATAAATAATACTATCCAGCCTCACCACTGACTCGTCGCGTCCTGGTTCGCCACAGACGCAAGGTAAGTATTGCAAAAAAACGTAATATGCTATCATTATTTAACGTCTACGGATTTGCTCAATCACGATGTCCCGCCCCTCGCGGCCACTGGCGGCCGGCAAAAAGGTGAAGACGACAAAAACGTCCGAAACTCTCCTCGTATACTTATACACGGTGTTAACTTTAATGGGCGACATTCCCGAAAGGGGGTTATTCTGGGTCACATACTGATGCCGAAAAAGGGGGTAAGGTTTTTTTTTGAGCTTTGGTTTTAAAATTTTCAATTTCTATATTTGGTATAAAAACATGGTATTTCGTAATAGGAATCGCACTAAATTACCAAAAAAATCGAAAACTGGGTAATTTTTCAAATAAACCAAAAAATTCACATTCATATCGACACGATACAACAGCTAGCGGGCTACACGTAGTCAGTCAGCTGGGTACGCACGGTCGCAGGCGCGCGGCGGCGCTCGCTACACCATTCCAAAGAGAAATTGTCGCTAAGGTAAAATTATTAATAAAATATGCAATTTTTTTAAAACTATTTTAGATTTTATTTTTAAGTACCACAAAATAATCAGTATAGGAAATGGTTTATTATTCAGTAATAAAATTGAAATGTCGCGCAAAAAGTTAACACCGTGTATAGGTACGAGCTGCTTGTTTATTCTTGCGCGTATTGATTCAAATTTATTCTTCCCGCTTAATACGTGCATTAAAATATCAAAAACCCAGGCGAGAGCATTTTATTCATAATAATTGTCTTGACAGGCAAGTCCTTATAAAGTCTAAACGGTGTGATAAGGATAAGGTTGGTAATAGCGCGTATGGTGGTGTAAGTTCGGTTTTGATAGGTATTTCACTTTACTTTTACTTTATATAACTATATATGGAAGTTCATCGTAATTCAATATTAAAACATAAGTAGGTAATGTATATGTTAATAATAAAGTATATTGTTTGATTATATTTTACACACTCAGATTTTTTTTAATTAAGTATAAGCTAGTTAAATTATAAGTACCGTGTGGGGTCGGTACTTAAAAAGAATAGCCCCACTGCATCTCTCCTCGTGCATGTAATAAAAGGTGAGTAAGGGATAAAGACAAGATAAGACAAGTAAGGGCGACATGCTAGCCACCTTGGCACGACCCTTACACCCTCCAAGCTTACACTGAGTCACACAGCAGGTGGGTCTTCGTGCCTTACTGGCTGCTTGATACTCGTAGTTATCTTGTCCTAATACTTTGCTAAATGTGGTGGTCAGTGTTGTGATGTAATTTACAAGTATCTTAGTAGTACTTGCAGCACAACACCGACTACTCTGCTTACCCCAATCAGGCCTCAGACACTCCTTCATACCTGCCGCGATAATCACCTACAGCGCGCGATATTCGGAGAATACGAAACAGTCCGGGCAGCCCCGCGCTTGCGAGCGCACGCATACAGTCGATCGCCTGGATTCTGTGCCTATTCTTCGATATAATAATAATGGAGCAATTGGAGCATCATAATACTAATAATGACTAATTTAATTTAATGATTAATTTTAGGTATATATTTGTATTTTTATACTTTGTATATGTGAAATTAATGTAAATATTGTAAATTCGTTAATAAAGAATTAATAATGACTACTAATATTATTAATACTATCTCGGTAATGAACGAATGATGATAATAATAATATGATAATTTTGTGTATTTTTATAAGTTTTTGTATAATACATATAAAGTTTGTTTATTTTGTTTTAGTTTAGGTAATTTTAATTTGATAGGTAGTTTTAGTTTCTATTTTAATTTAATTACAGTTAAGACAATTTGTATTTTATTTTGTAATTAAATTATATAAAATATGTAAAATTAATATAAATACTTGGTAAAAATGTGAAAATAAAGAAATGATAATAATAATATGTCAAATCAAATAATTTATTTATTTCATTATTTCATGTACGCATACTTCCGAGAAGCCACAGAGTTTTGTCAAAAAAAAACTGCTAAGTAATTATTAACAGTAATTTATTCGTCACACAAGACGACAACCCCAACACGATACGAATCGCGCCAAAAGAGATAGAGTTATGCGATAGAAAGAGAAGCGTCATGTAGGTTATTATTCGAGTTAGGCATGCAGCGCTTTGCGAGCTGAATTGCACTTTATTGCGCCTCAGCAAGAGTAGCTATTCCTTTATGTTGCCTTGTGGAGTGTCGCTTCTGGTACTCTTTTCTATTCTGTGCCCCAATTATCGGGATATAGCGTGTGGTATGTATGTAAGCTAGTCAGCGGTTATACTTCTACTGCTAGACATACGTCTCTCCAATTTTCTCCAGTTCTCCCGGCTTTCAGCGGTATGGAACCACTGGTTGCCTTCGGCATACTAAATATTGTGCTAAGATTTATTTCACAATAAAATTGTTGGTACATTTCGAGAATTTCATTGTATATTTGCATTTTTTATGTTGTATCGTCTCGTGTGTATTTGATTGTGAATGTTGTTTTGTCTTATTCCATTCCATAAATGATGAGAGCATTACATAAGTAGGTGTTTCATGCGAGACAATTTGGCTGACATGCTCTACAGCTCGCTAGGTAGAAACATCACCTAGCCAAGCCGAATGCTATTACTTACCTACATCACTATCGGTATGAAGTACTTAAATATAAGTAGGTACAACATATGGAGCAATACCTATATTTCGGAAGCTTGTATTTATTGGAGTAGGGTTTGATTGCGAATCTTAGGTTGAGAGTGAGATTAATAGTTTTCTAGTTTATCCTTAGCTTAGAGGTAAGTTCAAACAAATAAAATGTGTGCAGAATCGGTGAGGACTTGCAGTTGAAACAATATGGAACAAGGGCCTTAGCTGGAAATAATTTTTTTGGTTTTTTTTTTTTCCAAAAAGAAACGCTATCAAAACACACGCATATTTTACAACGAAACTTAGACAGTAAAAAAAACTTTGATCGTTAAGAGTTTTCAGACTTGAAAAAGTGGCTGAATGCCAAGTTGGTCTATACTGCCAGGGGGATGAAACCTCTTCTAAGGTGGATGGCGGAAGTTGAAGTTTTATCCAATAGAGTTTTTTGTAATTTGGAGATTTTTCTCCGATATACTTAGAACCGATATTCTTGCAAAGTTTCCCTTGAATAAAAATAAAAAAATGTCCCTCAACATAGTTCTAGACAGATCTAACATTTTCGATAGATCTTTTCCTGGTTTGTAAAACATGTAGTAGGTACGTAAGGGAAGTAGAAAGATGTTCGACCTAAATGTGAAAAATGTGTAATTATTGAAAGTTTTATTGTTAAAATCACGTCACGACAAGAAACCCTACATAAAAATCTAATGTATTTTATTACTTCCTGTCCACCTAAGATACAGCCTCCGGGCTAGTTTAGGTGATAGGACTAAGAAAATGCAGGGTAGGTTTATGTCTATTTGGTTTTTATTGTATTGTATGGTATTAGTTTGTGTTGTATCTCTGTATTGTAATGTGTGTGTTTAAATAAATAATCTTTTGAAACATTGAAACAAAGAATATCGTTAATTATCTACAAAATCTCCTCGAATCTGAATACACTTTTCATAACGTTTTTTCAATCCTTCGGTCCCATGGAAAAACCAGTTTGAATTTTTCTTCTCAAAATACACCGTAACAGCGGCATAACCTCTTCATTGGACGAAAATCTTGTGCTTTCAAATCGCAGCTTTCTCTTCATCAGGCTTGGGAAGAGGAAATAGTCACTTGGGGCCAGGTCTGAAGAACCGTGTGGGTGGGAAGCACTTCGAAGCCGCAATCCCTCAGTTCACCCATTGCGACAAGTGACTTGTAGGTTGTCTTGCAGAAAAAAACGCCACTGAATTGAACGCCATTTGAATAGATCAGCATAATACACCCTTGGCCGAAGTGTTATTCGACAAATAATCAATTAGTAATATTCCCTCTGCATCTCAGAAAACGGAGTCCTTGATCTTTCCGGCACTGGGTTAAACATTGAATTTGATGGGAGCGGGGTTTGCGCGTCGCTGCCTGCCACTGCATGCTTTGTTGTTTTGACTCCGGTTCGTAGTGGTGTATTCACGTCTCGTCACATGTCATGATGCGACGGAAAACATTTTCCGGATCGACCTTGCACCTATCGAGAAACTCATACGCAGCCAATAGTCGTTGGCGTTTGTTTTCGACCGTCAGCATTTTAGGAACCAACGACAACAGGACCTTACTCATACACAATGTTTCGTGCAAGATCCGCAATACGCACTTTACTACTGCCCTGGTCGACGAAGCATATCGCTCTCGAGTTCGACCTGATGAAATACTATGAATACCTATTGTTAGAATTTCCCATGAATTTCTACAAAGTCGTTACTTTATTAATGTCAGATAATCTCATAGCTAGTATGTCGTACTTATAATGAAATTCCGCTTAGTTGTTTTAAAACTTAGGTACACAAGGCCGACCGACGTAAAATGCTAAACAGCTGAAATGTCGAACAAATTTCTTAAAAGGGTCGAAAAACTTCATGCTTCTAATTTCTTAAAACCTACACAGGCTGCTATCTCCACCGAGCAGCGCTGCGGTGTGGTCGACGTACACTGAGAGACCAAACTCAAAAGGATGTAACTCCTATTGTTATTGCATACAATTTACTTCGTCTCTCGTCTAAATGTCCCATAAGTGTACTCAATTTGCATGAGATAGCCCGTAACACGCGTGTTGATATAGTCTGACGCGACGCCAAGACCGTGCCGCCACTCACATGAGCATCGAGAATAGACACATGAGTTAGTCCCATGCTACACGAGCGGTTCTCCGGTCGCGAAAAACTGCTCGTAAACCGTGTCGCGGACGCATTTAATATCAGAGAGAGAGAGCGAGAGAGAGTGTGAGAGATAGAGGAAGAGATACTGCATACTAAGTACACTGAGCATTTTAGCGCCACGGTTCACAGGAGGGGCGGGATCAATTAGTCTTTCTATTACAGCATTTATAATTTACTAACTGCTCGACTAGTCGATGCCTCTTCTACTTTGAATCGTTTACGGAAAGTGGCGGCGGCGGCGGCAGAGGAGCCACAGCAGAGGAGCCACAGCCATAGGAAAATAGCGAGGTCGAGCGCCCTTCTCCGCGCCGCCACCGCGTCCTCTCGATTACATAAGTAGGTCGATCTATGTACATTAAAATTTATCATTTTAAGTAACCATTATGAAATTTTAGGTTGCGGTTTTTTTGTACTCTTACTACTCTACACATTTTATTTACAGGCAAGTCAAAATGTCAAATCCAGTGGGGTGTGAAACTAGTTCTACAACTTGCGCGCATTTGATGCTCTGTGACCTAAACGTATCGAAGATGCCCCTCACACAATGAGGTTATACACCCTGTCACGTTTTAGGTGATAAAATTTGTTTTATTTTACTATAATATTTGCGTTTAAGTCCGCCTTTGTGAACATTTCTTTGTTTATTTCATGTGAGTACTGTTTTTTATTTTTTTGCAATATTTTGTTTCTATTATATTCTATGCTACTATCAAGGCGAAGCGCAGTGTTTAAATTCCTATGACGTCATTTTCGTAGACTTGTTGAATGCAACATTTTCCAAAGATTGCATATGTACAATATATTTCATTTTAGTATTGTTTACGCTTTTTCTAGGAATTGGTTGCTAATGCGTTGTAGTGTACTGGAAGAAATTTGCATTCTGCAATAAGTTCGACTTTTCTACGGCAGAAAGCTGCAGTACACAATTCATAATATATGTAGGTATAGGTTTTTTGACCGAAGGGAAGCCTGACAGACCGAAGGGAAGCACTGACATGACACCTAGTTCACCCGGTGTTATGGGCTGACATCACAGATGTTGTGGGTAATGTAGCCAACCGTGTCAGTTTCCATAAAAAAAGGTGCAAGTTGAGTGTAATCCTGTAAGAGAAATACGGACGCAAAATCCAGTGCATAATAAATTAAATTAAACTAATCACAATTACGCGATAGGTCGCTAAAAATTTCAGTCGGTTCCAATAGGAATTTGTAATAATATGTTCCACTAGCTAGCATGAAAACGATTCTCGATAATTGAATGTGGCTGTTGTGGCGAATACTGGCGTAGGATAGGCTGCCAGTGTGTAGCTATGGTTAAGTAATACGTAGTCCCTATTCAGCGCAGCAGCGGTGTGACAAATTAACTTTGCTTCTCACTCTACAAAGCGCTTTCAATAGTTCAAGGTCAGAAGTCGTCAGGTGGAGAAATTAAACCAAATCTATGTGACAACAAAATTCATTTCTCTAATTTGTACAGGATCACAATATTTGAAGATATGTGACAGCATTTCTTTAATTTTTAAAATCGAATGCCAAATCTTCCGTAACTTTTATCACGAAACCGTTACACTAACAGTGCCATAAGGTACAGCTGGAATAAATGCGTTTTGTAATAAGTGGATGCCCTATTTACTTGTTGGCGTCCTTGAACTCTATCCATAACTACCATGACCGGTCCCTCAATTCCCAGGACATTATCACGGTCGCTGCTCCGTGGAACTAGCATCCCTTATTCCTTGCCATCCGTCCTATCTCCGCATGACTCGTCGCCGAGAGACTCAGCACCCTTTTGTTGTTGACATTGGGCTTTTGAGAACCCATCGGTTCTCTAAATCGTTTCTTTGTCGCGCCGCTAGAGTGTGGAACTGTCTTCCGGCGAGTGTATTTCCTGAATCCTTTAACCTGGGTGTCTTCAAGCGTCGTATTAACGGGCTAGACAGCCAAGCAACAGTCCGCAAATCTGCTGGCATGGCACCTAACTGAGCGTGGTTTCGCGAGGAGAGGTGATTTTGGCTCTGTCGACTGCACCATTGGTCTCTCGGCACAGCCACTCATGCTGGTTAACATAAACAAATATATATTATATAACATGGGGATTCCTCAAGAGGCGTGTTATTAAATTAATAACACGCCTAAATTAATAAACCCGGGCGGGTTAAACCCTACCACCAAGTAAGATTAGGAGGGAAGGGACCTACAGTTTTACGAGGAATCCGAACCTCGGTCAGCCTCCAACGGTCAGCGGTCACCCATCCAAGTACTGACCGCGCCCAGCGTTGCTTAACATTCAATAGCGACAGTTGACTGTCTGCACCACTGAGCTATCGAGGCTAACAAAACTGAATTGATCCCGAGCCATCGTAACTTAACCCTTAATGCAATGATTTAAGGTTGCATTTTAAATAATAAAAACAAATATGTCGCTTTTCGAGATCTGTCGCGAGTCTAGCATTTTTTACCCACCTAAAAAAGTGCCAAGCGCCGCTAAAGAAGTTTTCACTTCAAAAAAAGTTCGCCTTCAGCACTGCAGGGAAAACTTGTAAATCACAAAAGTCCGCTCACCGTCATGACGCAGAGCGGCGCCACATAAAGCAGCCCGAAGTTGATCATGTCGAATATCTCGGAGTTGTACTTCATCCGGTGTTGGATGCAGATGGTCTCCGTTTGTCCGTCGCCGTAGTTGTTGGTGATGGTCTCCACCCAGATGAACTTGGGTGCGCTGTACGCGGCGCTCGTGATCCACACCCCCAGGATGACGAGCTGCCGACAGGCAAACAATTCACTGTAATATTTAGGTACCTACTTACAAACATATTTTTAGATACTATCACACACACACACACACCACACGCCGAATCCCGACAATCGGGGTAAGCAGAGTAATCGATTTTGTGCTGCAAGTACTCTGGTAAATTACAACACAACACCGACCACCACATTTATAAAAGGATCCTGACAAGATAACTATCAGGCAGCAAGTAAGGCACGAAGGCACAAATGCTGAATGACTCGGTGGAAAGACCGTGTCAAGGTGAGAGGGGGCTAACGTGTCGCCCTTATGCACGGCATCTTGTCGCTTTTCACGACATGCACAGGGAGAGATGCAGTGGGGCTATTCTTATTAAGTACCGGCCCCACACAGTTCCCGAGAAAATAGAAGGCAGTCCAACTTCAATAAACATTCAACAGTGTTAAGCACATTAGAAAATTTACATAAGGTGCAAAGGCGGACTCATCCCTTACAGAGATTTGTTACAGTCAACCTTTCTTATTTCTTCTCAATATTTACTTCTTAGTTTTCTTGACTTCCTTGAGCTCTAGGGCAAGTACTTTCGATCTGAAATCTGGAAATATATTAATCAGAGCCTTACGCGCACAATACGTAGGTAGAAACATTTTATTTTTTTTACAACTTATACACTTAATTAATAAGTCTTTGTAGTCAGAACTCTCAGCAAAATTGTTAATCTTCCTCTCATGTTGTGTTTTCGATAGACTGTAGGCAATGTTCTTATGTGCATAGTCACTAAAATATTTGTAATAATATGTACATATGTATAAAAAAATTACCCTGCGAAGTCTCTTGCCGGCTGTTCTTCGTGTGCACAGACCGGTGCGGTGGTCTGTGTTCATGAGTGTAATCGAACCGTATAGAATTGTGACATGTTCGAGTGCAGTCTAAGTGCAATATATGAATGATCAATAAACAATACAATAATGTATTACAGTTTTAATTTTTTTTTTTTTTATGGAAACTGACATGGTTGGCTACATCACCTACAACATCCGTGATGTCAGCCCATAACACCGGGTGAACTTGGTGTCACGTCAGTGCTTCCCTTCGGTCGTGCCGGCTACACTGAACTGGACGGAAAACACAAACTATTTACATAGCCGTTTCGACCGACCTTTCATTCAGTGCGGTGGTACCAACCCGGGCGGGTTAAACCCTACCACCTATTAATATAAGAAGGGAGTCATATCCCTTAGTCGCCTTTTACGACATACACGGGGAGAGATGCAGTGGGGCTATTCTTTTAAAGTACCGGCCCCACACGGTACAATTAAATGTCTTATACTTTAGAAAATAAAATCATAACCTAAAATATGAATCAACTAATTGGTTCCGTTAAGAGATCTGCGATAAAAGCTTCGGAAATTGGCCTTTTGGAGAAGGTAAAACAATTTTCGTCTAAACACAAATACTTCCCTATCACGTTGATCGCTGGCTTGAAAATAATGAAGTTACGATTCAATAAGCATTTAGAACGTATCATTACTAGTAACAAATATTTTACTGGAATTGCCAAACATAATGATACCTTGTAGAATAATATCTTCAACTCACTGACTTGCTGCCTATACCACTACTGACAGCCACGAGGCCTTTAACAAAGCAAACATATTATTTCCTTCAAAATGTTAATACCTCTCTTTTCCCACCTTTCCCCAAAATGTTCAAGAGTATGTAGCGAATATGTAAAAATATTTGTTGTTTTTCTTTCCTCTTCTTTTATACATTCATTATATTATAATGCCAACAAAATATATCTCGCAATATCGTTTAGTACATTTGCGAACAAGAAAACCCCAGCCCAAATCCCGAAAGGTCCCTAAAGCCAAAATGTATAATGTTCGAGTAAATTGGTCCATTTCCAACACACGAGTATAATCTCCTCTGTGAATGTTCTAGTTGAAACAGTCCTTACTCCTTACTACCGCTAGGACTACAGGGACGGCCCTGCTAACTAATGGCTCATTCCTATGTCATCAACCTAATTTACGACTAAGGAAAACACTGACATGGCTCCTAGTTCACCAAGGTGTTATAGGCTATCACCGATGTGATGTATACAACTGTGTCAGTTTCCATAAAAAATATTTAAATAAATAAAAACAATTGTCACTGCTTATACTAGTTTATTACACTTATTTATTATTTTATTATAAATTATTAATTAATTACCTTACTATTTTTACTCGCTTTGAATTTTCTGTTCCGTACAAATGTTGTAAACGATTTAAAACTAACTTCCCGATGAGCTAGACTTGAAACTTTAAACATAGCTCAGAACTGGAAGACAATAACGTCCTGTCTGTATGTTTGTTTGTCTGTTCTGTACAAATTTTTCAATTTATTTTTTTAACTAACTTCCCGATAAACTGACTTGAAATTTAAACTTAAAACAAAACATAGTTCAGAACTGTCAACGACTGAACTGTAAACCGTTTGCCACATGTCTCTGTCATACATAATCTCATCAGTATGTTATATCCTTAGATTATTGATAGGCGGAGACCCATTAATAATCTAAGGTTATATCAAAGAGTTTATATTACGTCGCTGCGCTCCTACAAACTCTTTGGGTTATATCAATTGGAAAATTTCACACACACACAGAAGACTAAAAACCAGAAAATAATTAATCCACATTTTTAAAACGGAATCAAAGGCATAAAATAATTTCTCCTAGCTTCATACAGATGTACATATAGCCCCATACTAATTTCTAAGCCAGTACAGATTGTCTTGAAAATGTGGGATTGTGAATTTTTAATATCTATGAAAAGTCTTGTAACATTTAAGATGAAAAAAGAGGAGCGCATTATTATGTTTCTATAATCATTTTTATAATCCTATACTTGACAATTTCTTCGACAATGAATCAGCCCAGAAGAAGATGTAATGAACCTACAGTCGCAGATTCTACAGTTCTAAAACGACAACAATATAAAATCTAATAATAATAGATATACCACCCTTAGCCTCATAATTTTTCTATTTGACTACACAAAGGACACATCCCTATAAGCTTCAAAAGCTGAACTTCATAATTGGCTTGAGACCGCGAAAAATATGTAGGAAAATTTTATCTCCATATGTACCTATAATTTGGGTTCTAGGGGTGTGTGTGTGACGGATCGACTGACTGATGGCCCGAGGGATGGACGCACGGACGGACAGACGGACGGACAAACAAACGATGTATGGGCGAACGGACGTGAGTAAATTATAAATAGGTAATCGCAAAAAACAACAAATATCTTCATTTTATAAAACACAAACAGCCTTTGGATGTATCTATAATTACGTAGAAATTTACCTACGATCCCTAAAAATATTATCACACACGCTGTATAAACTATTTGAACAGGTGCCAATAAACGGTGCCAAAGCGACGGTAATTAATTACTTCTATTTCAATTATTTTTCCCTCTAATAATCATTAGCTGCGAGCGCAAGTACTTGAGTACAATTAAATAATAGATGAAATTGATAAAATTCCAGTCGCAACCAGTTCGATTGCGTGGTGCGGCCAATTCAAAGTAGAGCGGCAAGTTCAGGCGGCTCATAATCCTAGCGAGCGATAGTAAAAGCCTTTTACGAACGCGCTCGCTCGTATGTGAAACGATAGTTCCATAGCTACGAACACACCCACGTATACATTGATTTTAGAACGTACTGCACGACTACAATGACGGCATGTAGGTAGGTACCGTGACGTATGTAACGACACGCAACCTGTAAGAATTAAAAAAAAAACACTTTATAATGTTTCACTGTCAGACCTTTTCAACGGATTTTCTGTACATATGCAAAAATGTTAGTTGTTATTTGTAAAATAAACGCAAATGAACTCGCTGAACTTGACATACTAAAGCTAAGAACATTTATCGATCAACTAGCTTTTCCTTTTTTTATGCTATTTTCATATAAAACAGCCTTTCCCGCAGCTCCGCCCGCGGCGGCGTTGACAGGTTTACGTATAGTCAGTCAGTCAGCGAGTAAGCGTCCACTACTGGACATGTATACGCTTTCCCAATTCTCCTCCAGTCCTCCAGGTCTTCAGCAGTACGGAACCACTGCTTTTCGCCTACTTGTTGTCGTCGTCCCACCTGGCGGGTGGTCTTCCTACACTCCGTTCTCCTACGGCCGCCAGTATAGGACACGGTTACTCCAACCAGAAGCTAACAAAAGTACCTAAGTAATGATTGTTAATTAAGAACTCTTCAATGATGTAACACTCTTTCTCTATGAAGTATTCCTTTTGCTTTGAAAGCTCTATATGGAAGAACTTTTATTATCACTAGAAATAGATTAAACAATTTTACACTATCAATACTAATAATAAATCTGTAAGGGATGGGCATGGAGTAAGTTACTTTGTTTTGTGAGATATTGCGTTTGTAGACTATGTATGATACTAAAACTAAATTGACGATTTTTAGAAAACTTTTCTGTGTATGTATGTATGTTCCTCCATAACTCTTAAACCGATCATCCGAATTCGTTGAAACTCGATGGCACATTTGATTATACGGGACACAGGATAGGCTAAATAAAATTCAGTTCCGGTTACGCTAAGATGTGGCTATCATACAAATCGAATTGTTGCGCGCGCCGAAATTATAAAGGTACGGTAGCGGGCTTACTTACATTCTTCTTTTTAAATACGAATTTCACGCGAGCGAAGGAGCGGGCAAAAGCTAGTATTTAATATTGATTGATGATTGTTGATTTGAGCCAGTCATGTTCTTACGAGCATATAACATATTTTTGTAAATGTATACACTAGCCATAGTTAAAATTTAGTTTTCTTTAAATTTGTTGCGACAAGAAGTAGGTGCTTTCAATTTCAACAGCATACGAAAATTTGTTTTTGCAAAATAAATATTATTTTATTGTTGGCTGCATTATAACCCTTAATGCTTATATACCCCTGAATTTTAGATCAGAGAACTTTAGCGCGTCCTTAGCGCAACTTACAGGGCGGTAGCTAGTACACATACACTCAATCGACTGACCAACCCTGAATCACTGTTTCGGCACTGGAGCGGCTACAACCATCCTGAGAAATACCAGCTTCCATTGGTAAATCGATGCGGCTCTTTGAAAAGGGGATACGCTTCCGCTGCGGTTGGAAATTCAGTGGAGTCTGGCTTTAATGATTCCCCCCAATCTATTGGACCACTGAATAGGCACGACTTTGCAAGTAACAGTACAATTTATTTTTTATTTGAAATAAATAAACTTCATAAGATTATTTTTCAATACGAGATAACGGCCGATATTTGCGAGGGCGCGCCTCAAGATAAATACGCATTAATGTTTAATTAAGTATCTACGTAATAGCCGTTATCAACCCGCCTCGCTATATTATATAGGACAATCCACGTGATACTTAGTAGGATAGATCTTCGTCTGGATTGGTGGCGACGAAAATCTTAGCAATAAACGTAATAAGTACTCTACTCGGCCTAGAGAACAAAAGTGAGAGTTGCTTTGTTGCTTTCGTTTTTTTATTGTTAGCTGAATTAGCATTTTACTTCTCTGGTACTAGCTCTGCCCGCGGTTTCACTCGTGATAAAGTCAGTTTAATAGTTTTGTCAGCCTCGGTAGATCAGCGGTGCAGTCGGTCGACTGTTGTTAAGCAACCCTGAGCGCGGTCAGTACTTGGATGGGTGACCGCCCGACCGTCGGAGGCTGACCGTGGTACGGATTCCACGTAAAACTGTAGGTCCCTTCCCTTCTCTTACCTTACTAGGTGGTAAGGGTTTATCCCGCCCGGGTTGGTACCACCGCACAGAATGAAACGTCGGTCGAAACGGCTATGTAAATAGTTCGGGTTTTCCGTCGTTCAGTGTACCCGACATGAAATTGAATGGAAGCACTGACATGGCACCTAGTTCACCCGGTGTTATGGGCCGACATCACGGATGTTGTAGGTGATATAGCCAACCGTGTCAGTTTCCATAAAAAAATAATAATAATAGAAAATAGGGCTTAAATGCAAATATAATAAGAAAAGAAATACACGGTGTTAACTTTAATGGGCGACATTCCCGAAAGGGGGTTATTCTGGGTCACATACTGATGCCGAAAAAGGGGGTAAGGTTTTTTTTTGAGCTTTGGTTTTAAAATTTTCAATTTCTATATTTGGTATAAAAACATGGTATTTCGTAATAGGAATCGCACTGCATTACCAAAAAAATCGAAAGCTGGGTAATTTTTCAAATAAACCAAAAAATTCACATTCATATCGACACGATACAACAGCTAGCGCGCGACACTCGTCAGTCAGCTGGGTACGCACGGTGGTCGCAGGCGCGCGGCGCGCGGCTGCGCTCGCTACACCATTCCAAAGAGAAATTGTCGCTGAGGTAAAATTATTAATAAAATATGCAATTTTTTTTAAACTATTTTAGATTTTATTTTTATGTACCACAAAATAATCAGTATACGAAATGGTTTATTATTCAGTAATAAAATTGAAATGTCGCGCAAAAAGTTAACACCGTGTATAATATGATGGCTCTGGTAGAAAACACCCATTGTTAGTCCAGTCCAGGCTTTTGATCTTTATTTTCTTGTTGTGTATCAATATGAACTAGTGTGCAATTCATTATTTCGTTATGAATTAGTCTGAAAATATTACACACTATTTTGGTAATTATTTGTTAACATTTTTCAATTATGGTTAAAAAAGGGACGATATTATCACCTTTCGACAATTTTAGACAAAAAATTATTCGAATTTTTTTAAATTTTTTTTCTCATAAGCTCTTTTCAATGAATTTTTGCATTTTAAACATTAAACATTCTTATACTATTTACCCAGATAAAGAATATAATTGTTTTACGGCGACCGTTCGAACTTTGTGGCGCACGACACTCTTGTTTATATTTTCCAAACTATGTTTTATATTTTAAGATAACCGTATAATTAAAGCAATTATAGAAAAAAAAATTGGTTGTCTGTAAAGTCGGTTTACGGACGATAGTTTTACGTGATAACGTCATAAAGTGGTAAGACTACTGGGAACGGTTCTAAAGTACCAGGGCAGAAGAAATTGAGGCAATGCGACTTCGGACTGAATCTACGTCAGACAGACAGTCAGTCAGTCAAATTAATAAGCAGTCGAATAAATCACAAAATTCATTACAAAACGTGAAAAAAATTGAAAATAAACGTGATAAACATAATGCCTGTTATTAGAACAGTAAATGAAAGTGTTATTTCAAAGTAATACGAACTAAAATAAAAACTATTAGCAAAATAATATAAAGTGCGAAGTCAGATACAAAATCAGTTTATAATACTTTATCGTGCTTAGAAGTTTAATTCTTAAATCGCAAATGTGAGTACTTACTTTAAAAACTAATAATATTAATTATCAATATAAACTTTAAATTTGTAAATTTCTACATAACACATAATTAAATCTACCTACTTTATCAATAATCCTACATAACGCCATCTACATATCAAAGCGCATACTACAACGTTGCAACATCTACCTAACTGCGAATCAAGTAAACTACCGCTGAAGTATTTCATTTACTATTGACGCTAGATGTCGCTCCAAATGACTCAACGCCATGAAATCTTCACCTACTGTTGACCGAATTCGCTTCGCTAGTACATGATCGATTTAGCCGGGTGGTTAAGAGGTCTTGGCGGTCACACAATATTGGTGGCAGGGACCGCGGGTTCGAGGCTCGCAAAAGACGGACAAATATATTTTGTATTTCCTACTCTCCTTATATGCCTCTCTATCGCTTGTTACGCGCTCTCGCTTGCACACACAGGTTCAGATGGAACGTGACACTTTTTCGTGCGTGCAGCTGGTGTTCATCAATTTATAAGACGTGACGTTATCACGTCAAAAAGCCTGTTAAGTGCGAACAATGTGTCCATACAAAGGGTTCCGTACCCATTCCCTTCTTCCACGCACAGAGAAAGCTTACATCGAATCGCCCGACGCGGCTCGCTGGCTACCACACTCCACAAGAATTATATTTTCTCTGTAACCGAGGGCACACAAAAATCACGCTTGTCTAATCCCTCTTACTTCCAAATACTGGGCGTCATTCATTTTACTAGTTCGTTGAAGTAGGACTAAAACAATCAGCGTTTGTCACAAATGAGCGAGCCGGGGTTAGAGGGACCCTTGTAAAATTTGGTCAGGTGTCTAAGTGTCAGTCTGCCTGTCTGTCCCACCCGGCCCCGCTTGCGGCGCAACGCGGCTCAACTCATTAATCCATGTTCACTCAATCCTATGTCAACATTTTCCACTTGCCTTACGGGGCGACAGTGTTTTCTGGAGCAAGTCACAAGATAATGACAATTGGGAACGGCCTTTCTTACTTTTGTGTTATTTATTAAGAGGGGCTCCTCCGCCAGACAATGATAAATGGTGAGATTTGACCAGCAACCTGTACGGATGGCCTAGATTGTCCAGTCTACATAATACCTTTGTAGATTTAAAAAATCACGTTAATCCTGATTCATCCTCGATAAGAACTGGATGAATATAAAACAAGTTGTTTGGCATTTTTATCCAATTACTTCTTCGCTTTGCGTTTGCCGTCGTCAGATAATTTGATCAAATGTTTTAGATTGGTTCATATGAGTTTTTGTAACGCGTTTTTGTTTTATTTTGTAAGATTAATTGGAGAATTCATGTTTCTGCACGTTCGTATGAGCAATTTCAAATAATATTTAAATAATATAGGAGTCGTGCAACTAGGTAGAAAATTTTAAATCATATATTTTAAAATTGTGTTGACTTTATAAAACATATACACAGTTGTAATTTCTTTTATTCGCGCGCATTCATAATTTTTGAAATATCTGGTTTCATTGTGAAACATATTCAAGCGAAGGAAAAAAGACAGGTTTATCGAGTTCACGGAACACTTATCACCAGCCTCACTCGCTCTTCAGTAGATATTATTGCTTTATTTCCTCACTGGGAGCTCACCAATCAGTTCTGAAGCACTCTGGCAAGCATCAACCTCAAATTGAGGGAATATTGGATAAAGTTTCTTCATTTTGGCTCAGAATCAGCAGA
Source organism: Nematopogon swammerdamellus (assembly GCA_946902875.1). Classification (NCBI taxonomy): domain Eukaryota; kingdom Metazoa; phylum Arthropoda; class Insecta; order Lepidoptera; family Adelidae; genus Nematopogon; species Nematopogon swammerdamellus. The sequence goes on from OX336334.1 coordinate 15,387,223, forward strand.
TTCCTTTTTAGGGTTTCGTCAGCTAGAGTTTTAGATTAGCTTATGCGTTTTGTGGCATCTGTGTATAGGTGAATGTGTCCTTTCGTCGTTATGTGTCGTGTGTATGCGAATCATTACCTAGCAGGTACGCATTATTAAAATATATGGTTTTACTCGCGGTTGTTGTCTTTGAATAATGTATCAAGCACTATAATTTAAACCCCATATTAGTAGATATGTATATTTCAAAACACTGCATTCTAAATTCGGTTTAGTGGAAATGGTTTTAAAAGGAAATAGATATATTAAACTCAGAGTTTTCTCTGCATATTCCAGTATAAACTCGTTAATAAAAACCAGTCCAGTGTGAACAATATGCGCGTTCCTGCTCGCCGCACTTGTCCGAACGAAAGCACCCTTCTCATGCTCGGCACTCGGAGCGGGGGCGAAGCATTCCTCGCTCAACGCCGCGCAGCCTACTCGTAGCTACAATATAGCCATTCTCGAAGCCTTAGCTTTGAAACAAAAGTTATTTCTAGAATTAGGCATATAACCTAATTGATACGAACCGAACACTTCAATAAAACAAACTGTTAGGTTTATCTGAATAAAGTTATGTAAAAACTAGTAGGTACGAGCAATCGCATATACCGATCAATCAAAGTTGTACAAAATTTATTTCAGCCATGGACCTTGCCATGAAGGTAGAAAGCGCCCCATAACATTTCAGCCTTGTGCCAAATATACAATTCGTTTCTTTCGTTCACAAAAGGCAAGAGCATGCCTTGCGACAATCAATTATATTATTATCTATAGTTTACTAAAAACAATTAATATACTAAATATGTAAGATAGACAGAGGAACACGTAGTACATGCAATAACACAAAATAAACTTACCAACTAAATTCCTATACTAAATAACTGTAATAATCCTCTAGAAATTAAAAGGAATATTCCTTAAACGCTTTATATCTTGTGTATTTCTGGAATGAACTCATAGGAAACTATGAAAACGGTGACATACCCTGAGTCTTCTGGATGTGAGGATCTGCTTGCAGGTGATGGGATGTATGATGGCGAAGTAGCGCTCGGTGCAGATCACCACCAGGATGAATATGGAGGCTGTGTAGCTGAGCGAGTGCACGAACTGGTACATCTTGCACAGGAAATCGCCGAACACCCAGCTGACGACCAGACAAACCATCACACCTCTCTATATTATATTTCTGTTATATAACCTAGGTACCTTCTCTGAGGTGATATTGGCTGGTCGGAGTATGTGCTTTGGCCCCTCCCACTCAGCTACCCATAACGGATAACATAAAAAAACCTGACATTGCATTATTTTTTTTATGTAGTCCGTTATGGGTGATTGAGTCAGAGCACATAATATAGAGTCAGACCATAAAATGGTGTTGCCATACTGGAGACTTCACTTTGGATTGCCGGTTATACTGGACTAGAGAAGAACACAGCCGAGGCTTCTATGCGGCCATCTTACGTCCAGTAGTTACGGTAGTACGAACCCAGTCGGCTACAATAACACTACAAACACACCTAGTAAGGGGCAAAGTAAGGGACCTACAGTTTTACACCGGTTCCGAAGGATGAAGCAGCTGGTGTATGCACGTAAATGTTTTAGTTGCAAAAACTTATTGGTGCATGTCGGCCTAATTCGAGCCTCGCACACAGATGAGATATTAGTTACCCTCGGACCTTAAGATCAAGAGCACAGGCTAAGGTAGCGCCGAGCCACCTATCAGGTATCTAACGACGCCCATGGGCACTCGGTCGTATCCGGGGATTGCGAATGCCAAGCCGGCCTGTCAGGTACCTTTCACGTCCCTCTTGAAGGACCCGAGACTGCACTTGGGGGGAAATACTATATATGGGCAGGGAGAGCGTATACAAGATCCCCTTAGGATCGTTCTGTAAAAAATATTTCGGGTAATGGCTTGTCCAAAAACGTAGGAAAATCCGATATGCAGCCAAGTTAAAAAATATCAGTTGGCTTAAAGAGCAGCCAAGTTAAAAAATAACAGTCGGCTTGGCAGGTTGACTGTGCCGGCGCGGCGGCGCGGCACTCGGACTTGGCGTGGCTAACTAGCGTGTCCCAAGGTTAGCGAACATTTTGTAAAGTACATTTTGCCAGTTTCGATAATCTGATGCGTGACTCGGACCCGCAACCTCTACATAAGTCACGATTATTAAGTGAGAACGTAGACGAATGGGAATGTATAACGCTGAAAAATGGCACTACAATTTTTCAAGGCACGACACTGTAAATTGTTTGTGTATGTTTGAGTGTGTGAGAGAGCGCGCTAGTATATGTAACAGATCTATACCTACACTTTGTTAGGCATCCAGCATTGCATTTTTAGGCTCAGCTAGGCTGTTTTTAGGGTTCCGTACCTCAAGAGAGGAAAAAACTGAACCCTTATAGGATCACTTTGTTGTCCGTCTGGCTGGCTGGGTGTCAAGTCTGTCAAGACCCTTTTTCTCAGGAACGGGTAGAGGTATCAAGTTGAAATTAATATCAAATACTAAAGTCTACGTTTCCTCAGAGGTGTAAGAAATTTAAGCTTCTAAGTCAACGCAATCACTAGATACGGCCATTTAAGTCACATATTTTACTACTGGCCAATCAAATCAAAACCTATAGAGTACTTCTCGTTAACCTAGAATCATGAAATTTGGTAAGAAGCAAGGTCTCATAGCACAAGTAAAGTAAAAAATCAGAAAATTGTAAAATTGTAGTTATATAACTTTAAAAAAAAATTGTGTTTGTTTTTAAAAAGACCTTTTTCTCATGAACAGATGAATATATCAAATTGAAATAAATATGAAATACTAAAGTCTATGATCTATTTAAGGTGTAGAAATTACAAGCTTCTAAATCAACACAATCAAAAGAAACGGTCATCATGTCAGATTTCATACTCGCAAACTCACTCAAATCAAAACCTATAGGGTATTTTCCGTTAACCTAGAATCACGAAATTTGGTAAGAAGCAAGGTATCATAGTACAAGTAAAGGAAAAAATCCGAAAATTGGAAATTTGTAGTTATGACATTAAAAAAAATTATGTTTGTTTTGTGTTTCAAGAACTTTTTCTCAGGAACAGATGAAGATATCAAATTGAAATAAATATCAAATACTAAGGTCTACGATCTCTTTAAGGTGTAGAAAATGCAAGCTTCTAAATAAACGCAATCCAAAGATACGGCCATCTAAGTCAGATGTCATACTCGCAAACTCAGTCTAATCAAATCAAAACCTATAGGGTATTTCCCGTCAACCTAGAAGCATAAAATTTGGTAAGACCTCGCTTATAGCACAAGTAAAGGAAAAAATCAGAAAATTGTTAACTTGTAGGTATATGACATAAAAAAAATTTTGTTTGTTTTGTATGTCAAGACCTTTATCTCAGGAACAGATGAAGATATCAAATTGAAATATATATATATATATATAAATCCTAAGGTCTACGATCTCTTTAAGGTATAGAAAATACAAGCTTCTAAATCAACACAATCAAAAGATACGGCCATCTATGTCAGATTTCATACTCGCAAACTCACTCAAATCAAATCAAAACCTCTAGCTAGGGTATTTCCCGTTAACCTAGAATCATGAAATTTGGTAAGAAGCAAGGTCTCAAAGCACAAGTAAAGGAAAAATCCGAAAATTTTAAAGTTCTAGTTATGTGATATTTAAAAAAATTGCTTGCTTTGTATGTAAAGACACTTTTTCTCAGGAACGAGTCAAGATATCAAATTGAAATTAATATGAAATACTAAGGTCTGCGATCCCTTCGAGTTATAGAAAATGAAAGCTTCTAAATTAACATAATAATCAAAAGATACGACTATTTATGTCAAATTTTAATACTTGCAAACTCACTCAAATGAAATCAAAACCTATAGGGTATACTTACCGATGACCTAGAAAAATTAAATTTGGCAAGAAGCAAGTAAAGGAAAAATCCGAAAATTGTTTTATAGTTATGTCATATAATAAATAAGTATATTTCAACTACACGAATGTCTGACAGTCAAACCATTGGTGTATTTTTTATTTAGGCGTTTCGTGATTTTCCACAACACAATCATTTTTGTACATACATAATACAAATATATTGTGTGATGGTACGGAACCCTCGGTGCGCGAGTCCAACTCTCACTTGGCGACTTTTTTTGTGGTTAAGGAAAGATCAGTAGGAAAAAAAATACAATTTATGGAAAACTAAATTTGTTCCTCAATTTCACCACCGTTTAGGAATGTACTCGTACCTAACCCCCTGAAATATCCGGCATGGTAGGTAACAAAATCACCCAGAATCATTCATCTTCGTGGATGTAACCGAACCGGATAGAACAAATTGTCACAAGTTCGAGTGCAGTCTAACCACAGCCCTTACTGCCTTAATCAATAAACTATGTAAGCAATTTAGGCCTGTAGCTTGTTTAGCCTTGCCTGGAGCAAACCTCTCCTTTTGAATGGTGTTGTCTCGCTTCTATATTGTATCTGTGTTTTTGTCCTTATCTACGTATTGTGTAAAAATGTTGAATGAATGTTTTCCAAATAGGTATAAAATATTATCTTTATTTATAATGGTTTGCTTTAATTTAGTTTTTCCGCAAAAACGGGCGCTCTTTATAACAATTCTAGTTTAAAAAAAAAAAAATTACAAACATTCTAGTTTATGTTCCTACTGTTCCTCGAAACAAAACAGTTAATTTAATTTTAATGGGAGTGGTTATCTAAACGCAGGCCACTAAATCATGGAATCCATTTTATAATGGTCCATTAAAAATAATATATAAGTATGCTTTACAATTCGTTCTCAGTATGTCGGGGGTGTGTGTAGGTATGTATGTTCCAGTTCTTTTATGTGGCATGTTTTGAGGACACATAAATAAAATTGAAAGCTAAATCATACGAGAAGAGAAATAAATATATATGATGCTATAAATCACTCAAGGTTATTCTGCTAATATTACTTTCTCTTCGAGGTAACGCGCGCGTTTGTTTTTTCCAGAAAACGTAGATATATACGGTTGCATATAATAATTTCGCAACTGTCTTGAAACGAATATTCCTCACATCGAACAGACGAGATCATAAATAGTAAACTCAACTTAGTATGATTTATTGATTGATTTATTATTTTTTTATCAATTATAGCATCTCCGTTCATGATTAATCCATTGAATTCACAAAGCACAGGAATTTCAACAAGGACGACGACAGCATTAATTTATCGTCCTCTTGGCTGCCCCTTCTGTCACAGCACACAACTTCAAGAACTTCTGCGTGGCCGTTTGATCGTGATCTGACACCGCCGCCGAATATTGTGCAGCCTACCCACAGACAGATACTATCTTCGAATAAAAAGAGCAGTTTGACGTTTGGGACAACCGAACGCACACCGGACGTTGGCTCCATGAATTCCTGCAGTCCATAATAATGCCCGAGACGTAGTGGACGAAACGACTTATGGAACACACATGAATACATTATAAGTTTGATAACATTGTACCTTGAAGCGGAATACGGACTGGCAGGGCTTGATTTCACAGTGGCGGCTTCCATAGCCGAGCTGATTCAACAATATAAGAAACTTATATACACAAACATACATATGTACACAAACAAAGAAAGTAACATCAACGGAAAGCGCCTCTAACGGAAAGCGTATTTAACGGAAACGGGCAACCAATCAGCGCGGTTCGGTCTCGGTGCAGTGAGACAGATTGGGAAGTGTCTCCTGTTAATGGACCCAAGGATAAGCTGCCTATAATCCGACAGGCCATTTCCAACGTGACCGGAGCTCATATTGGGCGATCCTTCACAAGTATTACTAGGCCTTATTGACGAGGTTCACCACTTCATGCCGACCTAAACGGTTTGTCGTGTGAGTACGTGTCTTTAATTCCGTATCTAAACAAATGATACATGAAGAAAACATACAGAAGAACATGTACATAAATATACAATACAAAGAAATAAAAAAGCCATAGCGCGCAAAGACGGATTTATCACTCTAAGTGATTTCTTAGCTCTTATTTGCCGCCGTAATCACAGATGAAGTAATAGTTACTCCGCAATGCCTAAATAACGCTATTCCTTAGTTAGATAAACACATTTTCGCAAACATACTTACATATTTCAGTATGATCTTGCTCTAACTAAAGACGAAATGGAAACATTTGGCCTATTTTCCCAAAGAGGCGCTTAAGGAAAAAACTGAAAACTTATAATTTTTTAAAACAAATTTTTGTACCGTGTGGGGTCGGTACTTAAAAAGAATAGCCCCACTGCATCTCTCCCCGTCGCATGTCGTAAAAGTCGACTAAGGGATAAGAAAATTCGTCAGCCTCGGTAGCTCAGTGGCGCGGTTGGTTAGTCAACTGTTATTAAGCAACGCTGAGCGCGGTCAGTGATTGGATGGGTGACCGCTCGACCGTTGGAGGCTGACCGTGGTTCGGATTCCACGTTAAACTGTAGGTCCCTTCCCTTCTTACCTTACTAGGTGGTAGGGTTTATCCCGGTCGGGTTGGTACCACCGCACTGAACGAAACGTCGGTCGAAACGGCTATGTAAATAGTTCGTGTTTTCCGTCCAGTTTAGTGTAGCCGACATGAAATGAAGGGAAGCACTGACATGGCACCTAGTTCACCCTGTGTTATGGGCTGACATCACGGATGTTGTAGGTGATGTAGCCAACCGTGTCAGGTTCCATAAAAAAAAAAAAAAAAAAAAAACATTAACGTCTCATTCACGGCGCTTGCGTGATTGTGTATAACGTTGGCTGAAAGAAATCGCATTCTGCAATAAGTCCGTCCTCTGTACAATAGAAAAGTGTAATACTAATGTAAAAAAAATAAACAAGAAAATACATGAGAAATGCACTCATTACTGCAAGTTATTTGTGCCAGTCAACCTTTATAACTGGGAGTGTAAACATTGAACCTCCTACAATGGCTTCATCAGACTAAAGTACATACGCACTATATAATCTCGTTTGAGAACAGGAACAAACCTGACAGTGTATTAGCGTTGATTTCGGATAAGGAAATTCACATTCTTCGCAAAGCTTGCTTGGACCATATACTACATATAGGTAATATTTGGTTCTGACATCTAGATCGCAAATATTGAGGGAAAAGAAAATATCATAAATCCATAGTAATCAAACCTACTTACGTCATAAATGTAAATAGTTGAATGAGTGATATGCTAATTAATATAATAACTTTTACTCATTTGTTGAATAGGTACATTTTGTGATTTATTTTTAACTGTGTTTTTTTACATATTTAAAAAGACCACCGCAAAAATAGAATCAATTAGTGTTCAGGAAAACCATTAGCATCTCAATGAAGAAATTATTGAATTCGGGGAAAATGATAATAAAATCCAGTTTTCCGCGTTTCAGGAATAATTTTAGGACGAATATTCATTCAATACAAAATATTTACATTCACTTTACTCTCTGCAAAAATTCGAAGTTTTTCACGTCTGAATCGCTATCGGGGCTAATATAAGCTTTTTAGGAAGCCATTTATAAAGTGTACTTTTCGTTCGAGCGGATAATTTTACCCGCTCAGTCCGGGATTGTGCGTGCCGGAAAGACGGTGGCGTTCGTAAAATTTGCGGTTCTAGTTGGCGTCAAATTTAGTTTATTTATTTCTATCATGAACTCTTTCATTATTCACAGAGCAATAATATTATGACACGTAATTGAATAACTACATACTTATAGTATTATATTTTACCCCAAAATTTTGATTTATTAAGGAGTGTAAAACATTATATTCAAGAGAATCAATGACATGCCACGACGCTCGGGTGTGCTTGATTTCACAATGGGATGTCGACCCATATCAACATCGATGCTAACAGAATGTGCTGTTTGTTGTCTTCAGCCTTCAAGGCTTCAGCTCGGGCTAATATTAAGTTGTAACTTTATTATATATTTTTAATTCAAATCATGATTTTTTATTAGACAAAAGACTCATATTATTGTGAAAAATTTTATTTTGTGGGTAAAAATAGTTTTTTAAGGAAATCCACTGTTTTCTTGGATAGAGCTCGTTTTACTCGACATTTCTTTATACTTTACTCTAAATCGGCTTTTGGGCAGATAACCCGCCGCGGTGACGTTGAATAATAATAATTGAACAGCCACAATATGACTCAAAATGTGTTATTGATACAAAAATATGTCATTACACTTTTTTGCCCCGAAATGTAAGAGTATATAATACTTACCTTAATTGGTTTTAATTGTATATTGTTGTAATTGAGCGAAATAGTAATAATAAAAAATTCTCCGAATTAATTCCCATCGCCCAGCACATTTTTAGGTTTCCGTATCCCGTACGGAAACCTATTACTAAGCCTACGCCGTCTGTCTGTCTGTTTATCTGTCCGTCCGTCCGTCTGTCTGAGGGCTGTATCTCTTGAACCGTAATAGGTAGCCCGTTGAAATTTTCACAGAATATGTGTTATTATGGCGAATATAACAAATAATAAAAAATATAATAAAAAGTAAAAAATTAAGGGGGTTCCCATACAAGAAGCGTGTTTTTTTCCTTTTTTTTGTGAATCGGAAACCTCGGTGCGCCCGTCCGACTCGCACTTGGACGGTTTTTAAATAAAATGTGAAGACAGCTAACTCCAATGTCGGCTCGATGACGTTATAGTTGAATAAAAAATCCCTTGTTTGATCTCAGGCCGGGGACAAAATTACTTGAATTTTCGAACAGGGTTTAAATGCTCAACAACATGATGGAAATGAAATTAATTAGAAAGAATTGTACGGCTCAAAATTCGATGGCGAGAATGTGTTTTTCAAACTTCTATAACTTTTATGCATCAATAAGTCCGGCGACTCCACGCAAAGTGTGAATCCTTTCAGAAATATTGCCTTTCAGAAAAGAAAGTACAAACATTAATTTTACGTAAGAGGGAAACTAGGAACAATGTTAATTACCTACTCGTAACAAAGAATTGTGAGCTAATCTTTGGGCGAAGAAAAAAAAATTGTTTAGGTCGGAGTAATAAATTAGACTCACCTTGGAATTAAGTAAATGGATAAATTCTGGAAGACGCAGAACACCCCCACACACAGGTCGGCAACGGCTAGATTCGCCAGGAAGAAATTGGTGATGGAGCGGAGCCGGCGGGACATCGTCACGACCAGAATAACGAGGAGGTTGCCTGTAACAAACAAACATTCCCCTTTCCACAAAGTGTACCGTGAAATTTTGTCGTTTCAGCTCTTATTATTTTATGCAATTATATACTAGCTTTGACCCGCGGCTTCGCTCGCATGAAATTCGTATTTAAATAGGAGAAAGTAAGCCCGCTACCTTTTCGGTTTGTATGATAGCCATTTATTAGCGGAACCGGAACTCAATTTTATTTAGCCTATCCTGTGTCTCGTAAAGGTAAACGTGCTTTTACTAAGTTTCATCGAATTCGGATGATGATGGTTTAAGAGTTATGGAGGAACATTCATACATACACACAGAAAATATTTCTAAAAATCGTCAGTTTCAGTTTTAGTACCATACATAGAGTCTACAAACATAGTATCTCATAAAACAAAGTAACTTACTCCATGACCATCCCTTACAGATTTATTATTAGTATTGATGATTGATTTTGATACCTATTTGATTGAGCGTTTGCCGAAAATTTACGAGAACAACACACACCCACGCAAGCACCAGTGAGGACACTTCTCGCACGCATTTTTGTTCGCAGAAAATTTATTCTATTCCATGATGTGATTTTTTTCGCTCGGTATCCATCATTTACCGGACGGGAAAAGGCTGGAATTTTTTTTCTTTTGTTATTTTTCTTATCATTTTTACCGTACTACTACAGAACCCATTACCACAACTAAGTACAAGTGTTTTTATTTCTTGTAGATAGGATACGTATTTACGGAGATAAAATACTTCTCAAATTTACTTTAAACACTAAACCTACATAGCTTCAATCTGCGGATCTCGCTGTAACGTCACAATATCCGTATTTATGGGTCTTTTCGCCTCTCGGGACAGTAAATAAACATTATATTTGATGTACCCAGTGCGCGATGTTTAGAAAGGAATGAAAGGAATGTGATAACGTCACACTAGGCAGAAGGAAATTGGGAGCAAAGAATCTTAAAAAAATATACATATACAGGGTGTTCGGCACATCGACCGACAAAATGTTTTTGTAGGTAAGTGGGGTCATTTGCAACGCTTTGGCCGATGATACCTTTTGTCAGATGTCACGTGGTATCGAGATACGATTTTTTTTCTTTATTTTCGAAAATTACCAAAATCCCAGCTTTAAAGTTACAAACTTTTTTTTATATGATTTTATCAGCACGAAATAAAATTTATTGAATTTTACGATGTATCCTTTTTCTAGAAAAAATATTATTTGATGAAGTTAATAACATGAAAAGGTCTTATGACCTCCCAAAGTCCCGAGAACGAGTAAAAATATGACAGAATCTTAATTTCTTAATTCATTTAAAAAAAACTGACAGCAATTGATAGGTTAATTTTCTTTTAAAAAGGTTGCTAGTTTACGCCCTTTCCAACGGTAGGTATACCACATGCCATACAAATAATTGACTATGTGGCCAAAATTAGGCACAGAGACAGAACAGAACGACAAAATTAGGGATAATTTGCCGTTGGAAAGGGCGAACTAGCGAACTTTTTAAAAGAAAATGAAGTACTCAATTGCTGTTAGTTTTTTTTTAATGAATTAAGAAATTAAGATTCTGTCACATTTTTACTCGTTCTCGGGACTTTGGGAGGTCATAAAACCTTTTCATGGTATTAACTTCATCAAATAATATTTTTTCTAGAACAAGGATACATAGTAAAATTCAATAAATTTTATTTCGTGCTTACAATCATAAACAAAAAAGTTACAAGGGTTTATAGCTGGGATTTTCGTAATTTTCAAAAATAAAGAAAAAAAATCGTATCTCGATACCACGTGATATCTGAAAAAGGTATCATAGGTTAATTAAAACGTTGCAAATGACCCCACTTACCTACAAACCATTTTTGTCGGTCGATGTGCTGAACATCCTGTATAGACCACCACATCTACGCTTACTTATGCAGTGAGGAGATCGTCCAAGTATGTTTTATTAAGCGGTGAGTAGACTGTCTAAGTATGTTTTATTAAGTGGTGAGTAGAACGTCTCAGTATGTTTTATTAGACGGTGAGTAGACCGTCTAAGTATGTTTTATTAAGCGTTGGGTAGACCGTCTAAGTATAGTTTATTAAGCGGTGAGTAGACAGCAATAAGTTCCTTTAATTAAACGGTAAGTAGGACCATAGGAACACTTTACCAAGAGGTAAATAGACCACCATAACAACGCTTTATTATTTGGTGAGTAGACAGTCATACTTACAATTCATTAAGAGGTCAGTTCATCATAAATTCTGATTCTGAATTCAAAGACATATCTAAATTTAAATTCAAATTTGCATCATCCATTCATATAAGTAGGCATTATTAGGCATTATTAGGATAGAAAAAATGTTGACAAGTTCGAGTGCAGTCATGCTGCCATAAGAATGCTTAATAAACAATAATCAATAAACATTAAAAATAAATCTATCAAGTTGGAGTTTTCGTTTCAGAAGTACTATACACTCTTCATACACCATTTTGTTCACGTCAAAGATCACATTGACGCACACGTTACTGTCTAACTCTACCTACCAGTTTTTGCAGGGTAGTCGATAAGCAGTCGCCTTTGGGGACGGGGAAAGTTTCCATCAATGAGCCATCTAACTGACATAGACGAGCTGGCCATCATGTTCACTAATGGCTGCGACTTTCAAAATCATAAGGTACCTACTATATACCTTTTCGTCAATCAGTAGATTTTTTGTTTTGATTTTTTATTTATTTATACTTTTATAAACAAACAGCACGGGTGCTTGTGCCCAAAAGTTCAATGGAAGTTCATACGCAGTCAATAACAAAACTCCACGGTTAATGAGGCGGACGAAAAGGTCGTCGTCTAATTTATTGGCACGTTTTGATTATGTCGTTCACGAATAGTCCCACTGACTAAATAATATCTAAGTCTGTGTGTATATAAATATTAACTTATTCTTGAAGTATCATATAACCTATTAAATAATTTAAAGCACTAAGTAAAAATTCATTCTTATTCGTTTGTATGCCTTTCTCCCACATAAAAAAAAATCTAGATTAGAACGCCTTGTTAAGCTCGCCTATTGTACCAACTTTGTATGAATTGATGTTCAATAAAAAAATATATGAATATACAAATACATATTTATTGAAAATGTCAGGAAATAATATTATTCAAATGTCTCAAATATTTTAAGAATGTTTAACTTAATAAAACATACCTTTGTCTTAAGTCTGTATGTGTGAAGTTAATGTTGTAGAGACAAGTACACACTATAGCCCGGTTTTCTCAACCGTTCCCTTCGAAAGAATGCGGCGCGCACCCTCCGCTCTCCGCCCCCACCGCAATTGCCCGTCAGTACGGTGGAGGCGGAGAGCGGAGGGTGCGCGCCGCATTCTTTCGAAGTGAACGGTTGAGAAAACGGCCCTATACACGAGTTAATAGTCACTCGTCAGTCGCCAGTCCATTGGTGGACAGATCACTCAGATCAGACATAATAAGTATTATGTAATTTCTGGACATGATGATACAATTTCGGGATTTTAAGATTCAGGTTCGGGACCAATGGCTATATTTTATGTTTTATTTTTATTATTTACATGTCTTCATTTGTGGACTATACAAGTATAAGGATGTGCGGAGTTACAGTGAAAGATAAATTGAGAAATAGTTGTAATACGCGAGCTTTTTGCTCTGAAAGAAGAATAGTGGCAACAAAGATTCCGTGAGTGATAAGGATGGAGATAGAAATGCTTTGGTAGTTCGGTCATTTTGGAAGATAGATAACAGAGAAGAGCATTAGGAGACTAATGAAATAATTTTTTGGAGCTGATGTGAGTGGAAGAGTCAGGAAGGGTCGGGCCTGTGCTCAAAAAGGGTCAAATGCGTATTACTCATACATAACCGAAGAGCATGTAAGAAGAACATTATGAAAGTGGAAGAGACGGCGTAGGTGTGTCAAGTATGTATGTATCTATTTAGTTGTGCACAAAATGCACATTTTTTTTTCTCAGACAATGCCTTCTGTTTCTACTCTCTGGATAAAGAGTAAAACATCTGGACAATCCCGCTCAATCCCGACCACCTGGCAACTCCAGTGCACGTAGTAGGCTGGCTTCTAGCGTGACATCGCTAGAACCAAACGGAGACAAAGCTATGCGCTCACTTGCGAAATGGAAACAAACGCCCTACATGACTATGCTAAAAAGGCCACACATACATTTCGCCTAATGAGTCCGCTAGAGCTGGCGAACGTACCAGCGGAGACTCTGGTTACAGACCAATGTTCGTCACGGGCACTTAAAAGCGTCGCGAAGGATCAAAAGTGACGTAGCATTTGAAATTACATTAGTCGAAGGCGTCACAAAGCGAACATTCAAATTGAATTTATATTGACTCCGAGCCAATTGCGGGTCAGTCCATGCGGCGGGAATATCCTCTCAAGGAAGGGTCACAGGAGCGCTCGAATTAACATTTCTCAGGGGGTCGAGCTTACATTAACATTCCGTTTTGCGCGTGCCGGGCTATGCACACCTCACTTCCTGGTGGTTGTGGTCACACCACAAAAGTGTTCGACATTTATATACGAGTACCTTTCCTGGACTAATGATTATATTTTATTAAATTCCTCTCCGCCTCGACTATAACCACGACTGTTACTCGCGTGTACACAATTTTCAAACGAAAGCTTTGCAATAGACACATGCATGTTCAGTCAAATTTATATTTTTTTATGAAAACTGACACCGTTGGCTACATCACCTACTACAACCGTGATGTCAGCCCTCAACACCTTGGTGAAATAGATGCCATGTCAGTGCTTCCCTTCCGTCGTGTCGGCTACACTGAACTGGACGGAAAATACGAACCTTTTAAATTATTTTGGTTTTGAATTTGGTTTTGAACCTTTTTAATTATTTGGTATTAATAATAGTTTGGTATATTATTGTATTAGTTTGTTCCATTTCTCAGTGCTTAAGACGAGACGGAAGTTAACTTTCTCCATACAAAATTGTCTTTCGGCATTTATGTTTCTAGCCCCCTAAACCTTATCCGATTTTTACATTTTTTTTTCTTGTCTTAAGGACAAAGTCCAAATTACGTTTCTGTCTTTTTTTAGATTAAATATACCTACAACACCGGAGCAAAAAAATTGTATTTCGACCGAAAAAATTTGAATTTTTTATTTTTTGATGTCATGAAGTTCATTAAGCTTTATTGAGTCATCTCATCACTTTAGATATTCAAAAAATTAAAAAACAGGAACGTAGATTCGACTGTCTTTATTACAACAAAATAAGAATTGTAAAAATCAGATGAGGTTTAGGGTGGGTAAAAAACATAAATTCCGAAGAAAGATTTTGTATGGAGAAAGTTAACTTCCGTCTCGTCTTAAGAGCAATGAGTGAAATAGGTATTCCATACATTTGTTTATGTCAAATAGTGTCCTTAGATATCATTGTTGAAGTTATAAACATTTTAATATGCACATGTACTTACATAACAAATATTAGAAATCATCAAGGTAGCCAACTTGACGAAATCAATCAATCTGACTCTGCTTATTAACTAGTCCATTTAAAAACTCGCGTTGACTAAAATTTATTATATAATAGAAATGTGAATTTCCATCGAATTAATTAGCCAATAATTGACTAATAAGGGAGGTATCTAATTCAATTGGTATCTGTTTACGATACGGCGACAACCCCGGACCGGCAAGCCCGTTCAATTAGCCCATTATCGTTCGGAGTTTGATCACATTGATGAAAGGGTTCTGTTAATTACTCGTTCAATCTCCGATATTTATAACAAATTGCCCACGGCTATCGTTGCCGTTATAAACTTAGCAAGTACCTACCTGTCGGTATTTCACCTGCTGCATGACCGGTGAAGAACCGTGCCAAGGTGAGAACTGGCTACCCTGTCGCCCATTAGCACGGCATCTTGGCCTTATTTCTTAGCCGCCTTTTACAAGCACGGGGTGAGATGCAATGGGGTTACATTTTTTAAGTACCGGGCCTACGCGATACTTTCACGGTGTTTCGTCTTCTTGGACATTTGGACAAACTAGACATCTGACTTCCAAACAGGGTTGGCCAATTTAGTAGTACCTACACACAGGCTTGCCAGGTGTTCGGTATGATGAAAATGCCAAAGTATCAGTGGTTCGGTATTTTTATTTTTTTTATTTTTTATGGTAACAGACACGGTTGGCTACATCACCTACAACATCCGTGATGTCAGCCTATAACACCGGGTGAACTAGGTGCCATGTCAGTGCTGAAGTCCATTCATATGACTTTATTTAATGTTTCGAAATATCAAA
This sequence comes from Nematopogon swammerdamellus, assembly GCA_946902875.1. Taxonomy (NCBI): domain Eukaryota; kingdom Metazoa; phylum Arthropoda; class Insecta; order Lepidoptera; family Adelidae; genus Nematopogon; species Nematopogon swammerdamellus. The sequence goes on from OX336334.1 coordinate 15,402,733, forward strand.
TAAGTACCTACATACAACACAAATGTATATTGACACGTCTTTTGAAGACCCTAGGTTAAGAGAACTAGAGAACAGTCTTCGGAAGACCATTCCATATATTCGCAGTAACTAATTGTCTTTTTAATGTTCCCTACCTCAAAACCGAGCTCAAAACAGGAAAAAACGAAAGTCTTATAGGATCACTCTCGTGTCTGTCTGTCTGTCTATCCGTCTGTCACAGGTTATTTTCTCCAAATATACGTACTGTACGGAAAAAGTTGAAATCTGGTACAGAAAAATATAGATTTTGTTGACCCAATAACAGACGAATACCCACCCGGTGGCGGTGTACGGTGTACATCAGGTGTCGGTATGCACGCAAGACTTTCTCCGTCAGAAAAAACTCATTGGTATACGCTGACCGGATTAGAACCTCGGACCTCTCGCAAAAGAAGCCGACGACGACCTGACCAGTCGCCCAGCCGCCGCTGCTTGCTGCACCATGATTAAGCCCAGGCAGGAATACGAACGCTGTGAATTATATTCACGGTTTTTTAAATGCAAATTACGCGCACAACCACATCTGCTGCTTCACTATATGTAAAAACTAAGTATATTTAGTCTATCTTATGTATATATCTGGTATATAGGTATAGTATTTAACTATTCATATTTAAGTTTATCTATCTTTTGTATTGCCGTACATCTGTCATACGTATATCATAATATTTAAACTTTTCTTTCCGCCACTCACCTTGCAGTTATCATACCCCAAAGGTATCCTGTTAGAAAATGCCTAGAGGCATTAAGTGTTACCTTTTGCCCATGTTCTATTTGAGTGCAATAAATATATACAATACAATACCGTTCCGAACCGGTGTAAAACTTTATGTACCTTCCCTTGCTCCTTACTAGGTGTTTGGTAGACTCAAATTTTAGCCGACTGGGTTGGTACCAACGTACTAGATGTAAAAGAATCCACCCATACCGGATTAAATAAAAAAGCGGTCAAGTGCGAGTAGAACTCGCGTGAAGAGGGTTCCGTACCTTTCCGTTTTCCGTGAGAACTTTAAGACCTTTCGGACTTTTTAAGGAAACAATTCATTATAAAATTATTAAAAAAACACCTATTTGTATTTCTTATAATGAGTCCTTTCGATTGAAAGCTCACATCATGCACTTGAAAAAAAATTTACTCTCTAGTTTTTCCCCCCAAAATAGAAATTCGTTCATGATACGTCCGTGATTTGGTCATCCATGACACTCTGTATACCTACTTTTTTTTTATGGAAACTGACACGGTTGGCTACATCACCTACATCATCCGTGATGTCAGCCCATAAACCGGTTGAACTAGGTGCCATGTCAGTGCTTCCCTTCGGTCGTGCCGGCTACACTAAACTGGACGAAAAACACAAACTATTTACGTAGCCGTTTCGACCGATGTTTCATTCAGTGCGGTGGTACAACCCGCCCGGGATTGAACCCTACCACCTAGTAAGGTAGGAAGGGAAGGGACCTACAGTTTTACGTAGACTCTGAACAACGGTCAGCCTCCAACAGTCGAGCGGTCACCCATCCAAGTACTGACCGGCCCAGCGTTGCTTAACCATCAATAGCGACAGTCGACTGTACTTACCAAAATGCAATTTTTTTCGTCCAGTAGATTCGGAGAAAATAACGTGTGACAGACATACAGACAGACCCGAGAGTGATCCTATAAGGGTTTCCTTTTTTGCTCTTTTGAGGTACGGAACACTAATAAAAATATATTCAATCAACGACAACGGTACTGTACTAACCGGTTCCGCACTCTGCAGATCTTTCCTATACAGAACCGGTAAACGCTCTGCCGGCCCATATATTTCCCCCCAATTACAGTCTCCGGTCATTCAAGAGGGGCGTGAATGGGCACCTGTCAGGCCGGCATGGCATTCGCAACCCCGCATTCGAGCGAATGTCCATGGGCGTCGTTAGACACCTTATGGGTGGCTCGGCGCCATATGTCGCGCTGTCAATAAAAAAAAAAAATACCGCTGATAGGTATTAGTCGCGTCTCTTATGCGAACTGATCTATTATGCGAACTGATATCTGCGTAGACAAGGAAGGCAGAATTTAAGCGTCCGTTGAAGAGACATTTAACTTTAACAGAACCGACGTAGTTTACATGATACTCGTATATTATTATACTTACCTAGACGGTAATGTATGGAAATTACCAACATATTTTTACATTTACATTTAATAAAGAATCTAAATTAATAATATTAAATTATTTAAACAGCAACAACAACAATACTGTTCTATTTCAATGTTGTCAATGACAATATGGTAATATTGTTATTATATTTTATTAATCTCAACAAATGGTACATAATATGCAAAACACCAGAGATTTACGAGCGTTTCCTCTTCTTTCAATTACAAAGAAATTCTCACAGCTGTGACTCTCTCGCCCTGCTCCAAACTTCAGTGAAACGACGAGATTACACTCGCGCCCGCGGCGCGATGACAGCGCGGCGGAGCCTTCGGGGCCTGGGAGGGGGGAGGGGGGCGTAGGCTCACGCCTGCTGGGGGTGGGAGCAGGCAGAGTGAGCTCTCAAATGTTTTTACGCATTTCTTAATTTGAAGAGGTGGTTGGAAATGTCATTATTAGAAAACAATTTGAGAACGTACTTGTAAAAATGTTATGCTATACCTATCCGTAATTGCATTTTAATTTTAGGTTGCATTAGCAAATAGGGATAAGATAAAATGGGAAAAAGTAAGTGTGTACGTAGACGGACAAAATGTTATTATGAATTTGTTTAATGACAAAAGTTATTTATTAGTGAAATTTCTCGTCCAAAGTTCTCCCTTGGCGATCGCATGTAGCTAATCGTCACACTCGTAATGTATGAAAGCAAAAATAACTTCACCTCAAACCTATCAAATTAAAAGTTCGAGCAATGAAAACAAACGATATCAAAATGGGACAACATAGGTAGGTTTATTATACATAATATACATCACTTGGCAGTAATAATGTACATCGAGCTTCAGAACGAGACAATCCGGTTGTAGAGCATCGTCTCTGTCGCACGGACTCGCGCGTCTCTGTGCGACAGTGACGAAGTGTGCCGGGTACTGCACCTATACATTTAGTTTGTATTTTGCATATTATCATACACACATACGGCAGGTGTATTACATATAATACAACCTATGTGTATTACGCGCGGAACTTGTTATTTATTACCGACTAAAATCCGGACGCTGAGAGAATGCGTTCCTGACGTCGTCTGTCAGTTGGTCACAGTGATGCCAGTCTGGATTGCCTAAAAAGTATAAGCTTATAAAAATAGTACGAAACTGTATAAACAATTGAAAATGTTCATAATTTCATTATACGTGCAGTTGCAGTAGTGAGTAATTAAAACTTAATGCCCATCACGAATCATGTCCAACTGACAGAGACGTCAGGATCGCATTCTCTCAGCGGCTGGACGGATGCATACATATTTTAGACTCGCTCGCCTTTAAAGGGCTCCGCTCACATAAAATCGTAATGCTATATAGCATATAACCATTCGGAGATATTATATCAAATTGCATTGGTGGAAACCGTATCTAAATCGGTTGAACCGTTTTCGAGTTATATGCATCATATATAAGCAAACGGCAAACTTTACGTTTGTTTGGTAGGAGTTTAATGTTTTGTACTGATTCTAAGTCTACAATTCCACAATAATGTAACATGTCAATACTAATAATAAATCTGTAAGGGATGGTCATGGAGTAATGAGATATTGCGTTTGTAGACTCTATGTATTATACTAAAATACTACTTACTACTTTATATCGCGCATGTGTGGCAGCCTTAATCCAATTCAACCATTCATTGTTACCTATGATTTATTACCTCCAAGAGGAAGTGTAATTAATATGGTGCTAACTTACTTCAAAGTAGCACTCACTAGTTTCTCCTAATTCAGAAAGGCAGCTAAAACAGTTAAATATTAGCTACATAGAGAAAATTTGGAGAAATAAATTTTTTTCGAAGGCGCGGTACCATAGTACCTATTAAATAATAAGGGGGTACAAAAGTATGTACAGTACCCGACAGTAAGCTGCAGTAAGTATGTACAGTACCCGACAGTAAGCTGCAGTAAGTATGTACAGTACCCGACAGTAAGCTGCAGTAAGTATGTACAGTACCCGACAGTAAGCTGCAGTAAGTATGTACAGTACCCGACAGTAAGCTGCAGTAAGTATGTACAGTACCCGACAGTAAGCTGCAGTAAGTATGTACAATACCCGACAGTAAATACAGCAGTTGCAGAGCGATGTCTAACAGAGACTCTACAGCCGGATTGTCTCTTTCTAAAGCTCGAGTACGGTACTTTTTTTTTAAGTAATCCGGTTTTATGTAATCGGCCCAAAAATATAATAATTTTTAGAACACGAATAGAAATAGAACACGATTTTTAGAAAGCGTACGGGGAACTTTCATCGAATTCACGAAACCAAACCAACCCGGGCGAGGGGGTAACAGCTCGCCTACTACCTAGCGAGATTTTTTATTTATGGTGACCGTTCTCCGTGTCGCAGTCTCAGGCGCAGCCAATTTCCCCTTGTAGTCTAAAGGACAATAACAATATCCAGAACAATACTCGTAAATATATATACAGGTTTCAGGATTGAGAAACTTCAGGAATAGAAAATACTCATTATTAGAAGAAAAAAATCTTTATCACTCCAATCGAAATTAGGTTTTTTTTTCATACAAAATTTGAAATTGTGATGAAAATTGTACTGTCTAGGTCTCGGGAGTGCAATGACCTAGTCCAGCCCCCTTTATATTTTCTTGACATTAAACTTTCAGTGTTTGGAATGTACACGCAGTTCAATTCTACTAGTTATGTATTAAACATACCCATTTCTATCAATGAGTTAGTGATTTTATTTTTATTTAATAAAGGCGGACGTTTACCGTCCACCAAATCTTAATGAAACTATTTTATCCAAAAAGTACTGTAAAGTAACCCAATCCTTTGAAAAAGTTTCAGAGCTTTTCGTCTTTAAATATGGACCCCTTTCGAACCCTGAATTTACGAAACCCTATCCTTCCACATTCTGTATACGCATGCAGATGAAAATCGATCCAGTAGTTAGTGATAAGATACCCTTTTGGTTTAATGTATGGAGTACTTAGTTTCAAGCCGAGGTCTACATATTATGTAAATGTAGGTAAGTATATTTGAACTTAATATGACGACTTTGGTGCGTCATCTGTTGTCAGTGTCGCTTTAATGGTGGTTCACGAGTTCACGACAAAGTTGGCTAGTACGTGCCACAAGTAGCACGGGCGTGGCGGTACAAGAACACTAAATACTACATAGTAGCTAAGTGCGATGTGGCGGGGCCACAGACCATTTTGAATAAGTTGGACAGCGAAAGGAAGCGTGGTCGGCGCGCCGACAAGTAAGGACCGCTTGTCTTACTTTATAATAGGCGCGAGATCGCAAACTAACCCCCGTTTTCACCATCTCCAGTTCAGTCAAGTTCAAGAGTTATTGGTCGGTTATAGTGACATTTCTCATACGTTTGACAGGAGTTAACTGTTAGATAAGTTCATTGTAGCCTGAGTTGGTGAGAACGGCCGGTAGTGCAGACGATCCGCTGCAGTAGAAGCATGTCTGACTTTCATCGTTTCAGTACTAGTTTAATAAAAACAAATTATGTAAACCAACATGGATGGCTGTGTCGAGAGACCAATGGTGCAGTCGACGACGGAGCCAAAAGCTCTCCTCGCGAAACACGCAGTATGGCTATTCTATTAACCTTCCAGCCTATATATTTTCTTATAACTTGATTGGATAAAATTTTGAGGACGCCTCCGCGCCGCGCCTCTCCGTTTTCCAATGCAGAGCGGTCTGTCCTACTCATCCATCCATCTCGCCTACTATCTGATCTGTGAGCTGGCCTACCAAAACGCTGTCAAGTGAAATTTGATCCAACATCTCACTCCACTCGTGATAAATGTCAAAGGAATGTAATGCTATGATGAATGTATTGTACCCAATGACGTATCATTTGATTGTACCTGTATTTGTCATAGAAATATATTATTGTAATGTTCTGTAGTTTTCCATGAGTTTTCCTAATCCATTTTTAACCGTCTGTGTCTGTGAACGCAAAGGAGGGTAATGTATTTGAATATTATGTAGGTATTTAAGTAAAATTACATAAAAATATTTAGTCGAGTACCTATTATAAAAGAAAAAAAATCTAGGGAGCCTCCATGTACACTTAGTTCGTGAATTTGAAGTTTGAAACAATTTTATCGTAAGAAAAATTTTCAACTTTGGTAGCCCATATTGCCCCACCTAGGCTTCACACAAGGTTTTGTTTGAAGTATCGAATACAGTTAAAACCTTTGTCTGTTCGTTTGAGTTTGTCGCGATTATGCAGCGTTAACGACTAAAACGCGAGAGGTGTTTGAAGTTTGCGTGTTTTCGCATTTTTCGAAACATGCCAACTTGAAGCGCTGATTTGGGCCAGAAGGGATGGAATGAGAAAATAAAAATGTATGACGTATTTAAAGTCGTCAGATGGATCTTTCATCCGACATATTTAGAATTGTTGTACTTAAACTGGTTGCTGAGTACTAAGCGTCGCATAGTACAAAAAAAGTCTTAATTACTTTTAAAAGACTGTTAAAAGATTTAGGCGTTTAGAAGGATTCGAATAACAGACACTTCCTTCTGATCTTTCCTTGTTTCCTTAATTTTTATAGCAGTCGGGTTTTATAAATTCTTTTTTTTTTCATAGACAGGCTGCATTGTTTTAATTCTCTACTGTATATATGCAAAACGATCTCTGTATTTATTTTATGATCTGAGTTTAAAATTCAATAACCCACTAAAGAACGATGAATCATATTTAGTTCCATAACTAGTTTGGTCTATACGTGTTTGTCTACTATATTTATCGGATTATAACATACACCAAGCCATGCAAACAAGTCCGTACTACAGGAAACTCTAAAAAAGTAAATTCGGAAAATTGAAAAACTCGGCACTCCCTCTACAAAAAATTTGCGAGATTTGCGAAGTCTCAGTGAGAGAAACGAAAGATAGGTGGTGCTGAGCAGGTAATTTAAAACGAGAGCTTGCAAAAATTGCAACGATTGAGAATGAAATGACGTATCATATCGAGAAGATTCAGCACTCTACAGCCTCGTGGCAAGGTTACATAATCTGAAAACCAGGAAAATAATTTTGCTTTAAGGAGAAATGTAATGCGTAAACCTAATCGAAATATGAAATTGTGATGATATGGTTTGAGATTTCATTTTATTACCTTTTTATCACCACAATGATTTTTTATTTTTTTATGGGTAGCGCGTCATGCATGTTGCATCGATTCACCTACAAGTATAGGTGTCTAACGATGCCTATCGCCATTCTGTGATGCACGAGCAAAATAATATTATTTTATTACTCTTGGAAGGAGCTTCAACTAGCAGGTGAACGTTTATTTATTGCTAGCTGAGCCCGTGGTACCGTTCACATATTTAGTATGTAAAATCATCCGAAAAATATAAACAATCTTTCGAACATGCATTATTTCTCAACTATTCGAATAATTCGTCCATAATTCATCCTTCATTCAATTCTGTGGCTCAGTTGCGTCTTTAGGTCATCCAAACTATAAGTTATCTCCGACTGCCTTTCCATATAATCCGGTAGCTTTTACTGTGGAGCGGCGCCCTTTCACGAACACCCTTTGTCTCGATAGTATTGCTTAGGTCGACAGATAAGGATTACTGCCTGAATTCATTATTGCTAGTAGGTGTTATTTTCCTAATTAACTATAAGCCCTTGAGCTCCGCGAGTCTCACATGAAGTCGCGCGTAGCGCTCTTTTCTACACGAAGAATTTAAAATATAGAAGGAGCTTCAGCGAGAAGATGAATATTTATTCATTGCTAGCTGATCCCGTGGTACCGTTCACGTAACATTCTGTCAAATTTTTCTCTCCCTTAAAACTATTTTGACTATTACGAACATAAAAAAAATTCACGTGCACTTCGGGTACACTGAAAATGACTTAGAGTGTATTCACATATAAGCGTATAGAGAGTCGCCGACTGTGAGCGTGCTGACTGTGAGCTATAAGAAGCGATTAGTCGGTCTCTGGTCAGTGAGCTAAAAAGAGCATATGTATTATGTAATTTTAATTAAATTGTAACGTAGTAGTCTGAGGTAGCCAGAGTGATACTGACTGACGGCTCACTGGCGCTGTCCGCGGTGCGAGTGAGCGGCTTTTACGCCTTCAGTACGCGTATACCTATTACTGTACGCCTATTATGAATATTAAAATTAATATCAATACAAAAAAATCTGGGGGTAGGAACAAAGATATATTACGTACTAGATCAATCACTCGGCTAACTAACATGTTTCACCGAGTTGCGGTTCACGATCCTCAAGTCTCTTAGTCGAGCGCAAGAGGCCGCAGCGCGCAGTCGACGCCTGCCTGCTGCGATCGCGCCTTGCCTACTTTAAACTTCTACTTTAAACTTCATTTACACATCTTCGTCGATGCGAAGGTGCGATGGCGAATCTGGAGATGAAGTGTTAGAATGAAAAGACAATATGCACACCGACGCACGAGTGCGATCGTTCTCCTTACCCCTTGCCTCTCCCGCACGCATCCCGCCCCGCGCGAGCCCCCCACACCGGCCGCCAGACCGTCTCCCACATGCTTCCCGCCCCGCGCGCGCTCCCCTCTACCGCTCGACTCTGCGCTCCGCCTCCCCGCTACCTAACCCCAAACCTCAGCCGCTCGAACACCGCTTCTCTGTATATTTCTTCGGAGCGATAACTCTATATAATATTTCCTCAAAGGGTAGGAATCACTTTGCACTCCTGCCTCTGTTGTTAAAGTGGGATCACTATCAGTTGTCCCAGCACACGATCGGAGATATGACCGTTTTAATTTTTACAGCTGTCATCCGAAATTAATTTGTCCCAGCACATAGTCTAGGATCGGTATGGTGCGACAAGGCTTGAAATGAACGTGGATGACGTTTGTGCGAAGGCGCTGCTGCAGCATTAGTAGCCGGCACATCGAAGGGAAGCACTGACATGGCACCTAGTTCACCCGGTGTTATGGACTGACATCACGGATGTTGTAGGTGATGTAGCCAACCGTGTCAGTTTCCATAAAAAAAAACTACCAGCAACTACAAAATGGTTCGAATGTTATGGCACCTAGGAATATCCAAGTATGAAGAGGTTATATTTCCATATGATTAATATTTCCAAATAATTAATTTCGAGGTCATTGGTCACCTTTGTTTGAAAACATTTCACTTATTGGAAATTTCTATACAAATCTGTCGAGTTTTGATTGAAAAATATTTTATGCAGTTTCGAGTGGCCACCTTTCAGAAAAGGGTAGTTATGATTTAAAACGGTGTTTTCAGAGCTATTTTAAAAAGACTTCTGGGCAGTTTTGACCAAAACTAATGATCCCCATCATTGGATCGATCCCCATCGATGGAAAAACTACTTCGGTCGGAAGTGAAATTGGTTAGTTTTGAAAAATCACTTCCTCATCATAATATACTGAAGCGATCGAAAAGACATTTTCAATGTAAAAAATTCGTTACATCGGTCCAGCCGTTCCCAAATGATGATAAGCGCATCATTTAAATTTACCAACTAACAGCAGCAGAACATAATTTTAATTTTAATATTTTTTTATTTACTTTTAAATTTGTATTATGTTGAGGACGAAGTAAACGTGTAATTATTTCAATACCTTTATATTACTTTAAACGTACTTAACTAATTTACATACTTCTATTTCAACATATTTTAAAAATATTCGATTTCATTGGACGGTGATTGGTTGATAAGTAAGTACTTGCCGAAGTATGCAATTTCTTTTAAATTAGCGCGACAATCTTTTTGAAAATAGATCGAAAACCTAAACTATTGTTTTTTCGTTTTATAAAAAGGTATTTTTATTAATAAATAACACTTGTTACTACTTACATACGCGCAAAAACTTTCTTCATCGCAGTCTGTGTCTTTCTTTCTACGAACAATGTTTTCTTTCTAGTGAATGTACAGATCTGGAGGTTTTTTTAAGAATGCCTGCGTTCAACCGTAGTGGGTAGAACAAATAATATTACTCTTTCAAATTGTGCAGGTATTTTTTAATTTTTTTATTTATAAAGACATTATACATAACAAAAACGCGTACAAGAGAAAAAAGCATGAGCAAAATATTGGAGTGTTTGAGCGCGGACATCGCTGAGACCACGAGGGTCCTGTGTAATTTCTGTGAACGCTCCTCAGAGAGATCCTCGCCGCGGGCGAAAAATCATGGTTCCATTTTCAAGTAGAAGATAATATATTTTCCGCTCCGCAAGCTGACACTTTCTGAGAATAGACAAACTACGCGCGCCCCAACACGCATATAAAAAAGCGGCCAAGTGCGTGTCGGGCCGCTCGGGCCACGCGGAGTGTAGGGTTCCGTAGTTGCGGAACCCTATCAAAATAAATTATTTGATTATTTGTATAATTTTGTAGGGGAAATAAATGAATGTTAATTTGAAAAAGTTCTTCAACAGTGAAATGATGGCTGTCGTCCGTACATTTTATAAGTTGGTCGACTATTACTCTTCAACCTGTACAGCCTACTTAGCTGTGATAGTTTTCCTTTTGATTTCGATATATATACTGTATATATATATGCTGTGAATTTTTTCACATATCTAATAACAACCGTTCAGCTGGCAGGGGGTGGGGACACTTGACTCTTTAGCACTTAAAAGCTTAATAATTCGCAAACGGATCCCTAAATCGAAAAATGCTTTTCACAAACCCGCCCAAAGACCTATCCAACGACACCTCACACGATGGGGTAGACGTGAAAAAAAATCATTCCCACTTTATGAGTAGGGGAGGTACCCTAAAAAAAATTATTTCAAAATTTTTATTTTACCACTTTGTCGGCGTTATTAATATGTATACCCATACCAACTTACAACTTTCTAGTGCTAAGGGTCTCTGAGCTAAGCCGCGGACAGACAGACAGACGAACAGACGGAGGGACAGACGGACGGACATGGCGAAACTATAAGGGTTCCTTGTTGACTACGGAACCCTAAAAACGCAAACAGTACGTAATATTTAGTAGATCTACAGTATTCGTTCCACTGTTAAGTAATATAATTTGATATTGTTCGCACGCCAGCGGCATGACCTAATTATCTTAGTTTGGGCATATAAATTTCCAAGTTTTATTTGAAACCTAACTACGCATCGACATTTTTTTATTAATATTGTACGATGGACTCGGCGCGGCGGCGCATAAACAAATACGTGTACACTTTATTTATTTTTTATTTATAATCTGACCTATTAATATGAACCAGTAATATACTATTATTATATAATATACTATTATTATTATGGTCAGTTTACACGCTTTACAGTCGCAGTTTACAGTCTTCAATATGTCTACACAAATTGTGAGATTTAAATTTAGTTTTCATTATAATATAGTCATTAACTCTCAATGAATTCAAGAGTTGGGATGTTTTGCTGTAGTATAAAAAAAAGCGTAGGAGGATTATGAAAAAATGAAAAAGAAAGCTAAGTAGAAATTAATTTCTACCTGTTGTTAGAAGATTAGATAATATTGTGAGCTATAAATATATAAATAATTAACTTTAATAATTTAAAAAAATATATGTCTTTACAGTAGAATTTGGTTAATATAAAAACATTAGACCGTTCTGATCGGAATTCTAATTACAATATGATGGAGAAATTAAATTTTCAAACATTATACGAAAGCTTATCCTAATCCTTATTCTAATTAGGTATATGTAAATAGTAAGAAGTCAGAGACGTCAATTAGCATGTCTTAACCGAACACCGCCTTGCGGTAAGCCGCCGCGCGCCGCGCCGCCGCGCCGGCGCCGACGGATCCTCGTCGCAAAATAATACATCATAATTAGCGGCAATAGTTTCGACATTGTCGTTAATTTACTTAGTTTGTGTACTTTCGTAGTTCGATTATGATGTTTGTCAACACTGTCTGCCTACGGGTACATTATTCATTAGTGAATGTTAGCGATAATCGTCTAGGGAGGTGGCCGTGCAGTGCGTGTGTGTTTATCCGTGCGATTCTTCGGAAACTGCTAATATAACAGGCAGGCAAGCACATGGTATATTATTTTTATAAGCAACTACCTTTTGCCCGCTGCTCCCGCGAAGTTTGTATTTAAAGAATTCTCATCACTAAGTTGGTACATGAGTTACACAAATTGGTCAAGTGCGAGTTTTACTAACTCACGGAGGGTTCCGTTGATCCGCTATACCATAACTGTCAAAAAACCATATTCGTATATATTTTTGTCTATCAGCAATGCAAAGTAACTGTGGCGCTATCTATTACTTAGTAGCGTGAATATGTACTAATCGATTCTTAGCACGTGTCTTGTATGGGGACCCCTCTTAATTTTTGACGATTTTGCTCTTTTTATTGTTTGTTGGCACATCCGCCATAGCAATACAAATTCTGTGCTAATTTCCAACCGCTTACCTATTAGATACGGTTTAAAAGATACAGCCCTCGGATGAACGGGCGGACAGACAGACAGACAGACAGACGACGTAGGCTTAGTAATAGGTTTCGGTATGGATACGGAACCCTAATGATCAGGTTTACCTAGAAATGACCTTGATGAGACGTTTAAAAGTACTAACAGGCATACATACATCATTTTAATATTGTATCTCAAGTTAAAAATACATATTCATGGACGTTAAAAGTTTCTCGAAACTCTTTCTAGCATCTGAAATTAATTCAAATACAATAATGGTACTACTCACCAAAAAAGCAGCAACAAAACACAAGTGTATACAACGTTATAAATATAGCTTTCACATCGGTCCTATCAAAAATGTATTCGTCGTCATCGAATTGTTTATTGGACTGATTGAGCGACACTTGGGATAGGTTAAACAGGCTGAGAGAGGTGTTGATAGCGTTCCTCCCTTCGATTCCCCGCGAGTCGAACACGCTGGCGGGAGAGCCCGAGGAATTGCTGATGTAGTCTATGACGCGATTCGAGATCTCGCGATCCACTTCGTAGCTGTCCTTAGACATCGGCATCTGAAGTATCATTCTCACTTGTATTGTTCACATTTCACACCTCTGTTCGCCGTCATCCACACCCGAGTACCTGGAACAGAAATATTCTATGTCAGGATCAGTAAGTAAAATATATCTCCCTCGCGCGGGCAGTGAGGTCGCTCGCACCCAGAAACGGGTTACATTATTCTAGTGTGCACTTGCACACGTGTACACGACAGCAATTATTGTACAGTTTGAAATCCTGAACATCTCAATACAAATGATATGTTTTAACCACAAATTATATTTTTCGTTTATTGCAGTGTGGCAAGGTTCAATAGATGTGCCTCCACTTCAAGAGCAAACTATACAACAGCATAAGCCCAATTTCCTCCCAATTACGATACGTCGTCGTCCCTTCAAAAGAGGCACCTGTCAAGAAGGCATGACATTCGTAACCCCCATCTACCAATATCCATGGACATTTGGCTAGAATGATGGCACCTATCGCCGAATGAAATGGGTGAAATGAAGGTGCATACCTATAATAAAGCTGTAAACTTTGCGTGTCTGTAAAATATGTAATTGCGAAAAAACAAAAAACCAAAATTTTGAGGATGAAAATTTTAATATAAAGTATATTTCTTACAATCTTTAATTACACTCAGTTTACGACATACAAACAGGATATTAAAATATTAAATAATTAACTATTTAAATCCACTGGTCAAGTGCAAGTCGGACTCGCGCACCGAGGATTCCGTACCGCCACTTAATTTGTCGGTTTATTTTATTACTTGTTGTTTTACTTTAATGTTGGCACTATAATCACTCTAAGTTTGACCCTTCTATGTAATATATATTACCGTTTTAAAGATAGAGCAAAAACAACAAAACAATATTTTTATGTTATATATCTACAAATTAGCGTTTTTCAGATTTTTTCCTTTACTTGTACTGTGGGACCAGACCATGCTTCTTACCAAATTTAATTATTCAAAGTCAACGGGAAGTAGCAGGTTTTGATGAGTTTGCGTATCAAAATATGTGACATAAATGGCCGTTTGGTTTGACTTCAAAGTCAAATTCAATTCAATTGAAAGCTTGAATTATTTATACCTCCAAGAGACCGTAGACCTTAGCATTTGTTGTTAATATCAACTTGATACCTCTACCCATTCCTGAGAAAAGAGGTCTTACAACAAAGTGATCCTATTGATAGAGATTCCGTATTTTTTTTTTCGTTTTGATGTACTGAACCCTAAAAAAACCGTTTAAAAACCACGCGAACTAAGTCACGGGCTCTACTTTTTTTTATGGAAACTGACACGGTTGGCTACATTATTTTTATAGAAAGCGCGACATGTGGCGCCGAGCTACCCATAAAGTGTCTCACGACGCCCATGGACATACTACACCCGTGATGTCAGTCCGTAATACCTTGGTGAACTAGGTGCCATGTCAGTGCTTCCCTTCGGCAGTGCCGGCTACACTCAACTGAACGGGAACCCGTTTCAACTAACCTTTCATTCAATGCCGGGTTAAACCCTACCACCTATAGTAAGGTAAGAATGTAAGGGACCTACAGTTTTACGTGGAATCCGAACCACGGTTAGTGTCCAACGGTCGATCGGGCACCCATTCATCCACTGACCGCGCCCAGGTGTGCTTATGATCCCACCGACAGTCGACCGACCCCACCACTGAGCTACCAATACGAAATAAAGTTGTGCAAGGGACAGAGAATATTGCAGCGAGGCTAATCCGGTTTCTGATTTTACTACGGAACCCTAAACGGCAGCAGCTAAATGGGTTATGTATGTCCGAAGTTCTAGATTTGCGCCTTGATTTTCTAACGTATTTTTAGGAGGGTAACCTAATAAGACCTGAACAATCGGATTACACTCTCGCATTGTTACAAGTCGGAGAGGGTGCGGGCGGCGCAAGGCGTACTCGTACATATTACCGGTGAGTGGGTTTTCTTTTTAGATTAGGCACCGATTCTTTTTGTTCAATCCCTTTTTTTTTTGTTTATATAGCTCTATTTTCGTTTAGTCAATATGTGATCGAGACCCAAGAGCGCCTCGACGCGCGACGGTTTGCCGTTATATATTTGTTCAAACTTTGTATTCAGGGGGCGAAATATTTGTAAGAAGGCAATTTATTTTTGCAGGTAAGCTGTTGAAATTGTTGTTTTACAAGTATGAGCCAAGTCTAGAAATGTCCGTGGAATACGAAAGTCTGCGACTTTATTTATTACGGGACTGCGGCTGCCGTGACGAAGTGAGAAAGTATTATATTCTATGATTATATTATTAGTACAGCACAGTTGCGTCAATTTTATTGAAACCGACCTGAGACGATTAATCTTAATCTTAGAAACTTCGAAATAAATCTTGGAACTGACAAGTGTATATGAAAACTTTATTGAAAACTAAAATTGATGAGGAGAATGTGCGGGAAATATTTATTACTGTCCATATTTTATTAAAATAAAATGTATTTATAACATAAGCTTACCTAAGTGAAGCGATAAATAAAAATACCGATTCACAGTGAGTTCGTTTATCGATCAATCAAGTTATGAAGGGGTAATCTAATATATGAAGGAGCATCGAGGATTTCCAAAAATAATCATAACGAAAGTATCGCCTCCTCACGTCCCACCGAGCGGTTCAACGAAAAACTAATTACCCGCTGCTGTTTGCGCATTATGTCATAGTTAATCCAAGATAAGGATTACACGCTCGGAATTAACTAGCGTCAACGATAACACACGCAACGTTCCGCTGAACAACGCAACGGCAGAAACATCACGCGAAGCAGTTTTTTGGGACAAAGAAATAATCTGTAGCTGAGTCAGAAAACCTTACACATATATCATTTTCTTGCTTTAAATACTTGCGCGTTAACGACACAATAAATCCTCGAGGTGCGAGTAACCCATTTGAGATGGTTCTGACAAAAAAAATTATGTGAATAAAAACGGAAACACGCAGCAACCGCGATAAAAGCCTCGAGGTGAGAGAGAAGTATGTACATCGTGCTACTGCGGGGAGCCACGGCGAAATACTTTGCGAGAAGTACAACTATAGATACAATATGACGTATGTACAATAAATACAAGACGACACTCGTAGAGCAAATTAGAGACTATTTGAAGTTTTACTATACAAATTCACATTAAAGTCAAACCTCTATATTCTTAATAATATTTTATGTTTGAATGTTAGCACTAAGCACGTACTCGTTTTACATATATTTTTATAGGAAAAATGCAAGGCGAAAATCATTGGAAAAAATACATCCTGGCCGGGATGTATTTTTTCCAATGATTTTCGCTTTGCATTTCTCTATATTCTTGCTAAACAATTAATCTTCATACAATTTCTCTTATATAATATGTTTTGAATGTTTAATGAAGTGATGCGAATGTGATGAGATGAATGATGTTTATACAAGGTCCATATTTAAGGTTTTTTAAAAACTTCAAGGTATTTCTTCATCTGTATGCAACGTACTCGTTGTTTACGCACGCTAACATAACCGCACCACACTTCACGTAACAAGCGCAAACATGGTAGACACCTACCCTAAAACTTGTTCTAATCCAGTACTTAAAGAAACTGTAATAAAGCAATAATTGAATATTGTCCGCGTCCGCGCCTTTGTGCAATATACGATTGTTTAAAACCAACTGAAATAGTCTACATTAAAAGCCATAAGTTTCCAATTGTCGCCATAGAGTCTTGCTGGCGCGGAAGTCAGCTTAATTGGTTCCCTCGTGCCTAGGAACAAAGTGAACCTTCTTGTCTGTATTTTATTCGGCTCGCCTCTGAGATAACGCCGCGTCGCCTTTACGTTCATTTTCCTCGAGTTAGCTCGGTAAAGACGTCGCAATAAAACCAAATTTAGGGTCAGTGGACGTAATTAAGGAATTTATATGTCTAGTTTTTTTTTCGTTTAAGTACTACGGTAAATTAATTAACCGTTCTTCTCACGCCTTACTGTTTAAAGAGCATTTTCCTACCTAAACGATTCCCCCCGGACGCACCCGCTGGAGATAAAAGAGGGCTAACGGTATTTTATGAAGCACGATCAACCGCCAACCGGCAAATACATTTCTCTATTACTTTGTCAGCTTTATATTAAACAATTATTGTTAAATTCGAGGAGCTCCACTACCGGTGTGAACCTGAGTGCATTTTATAATATCTACATAATTACTGAACAATTAAGCTTTCAAATCACATGGTTGTCTAACAAATATTCAGGAAAAATTGGAAAAAAAACTATATGAATAAAATAGAAATACGGGTAAGGAAACATGCACGATCAACGGTTGCAAACGTCCGTTTCAATAGCAAGAAATCGCGTCGTCTGGGGGTAGACGGTCGCCGATCGCTGTTCTGTGGTTTCAAGTTTAAGTCTTAATTCAATGACTTGGAAGCGAAAGACGTAGACGGACCGGACAGTTAGACAGATGTCACCCAAGAGCATGCAACCATTAGCCAAGTTTCATTCCCCAAGTCAACCGTTTTAAACACTTTCGAAACTGGCATAAGTTGTTCCTTAATTTTACATTCATCGAGCATCGCGACCAAAGAGATTAGAAAATCTAACCGGGGCAGCGGCGGCTTAACAAAATACGCATAAATAGACAAGGACACTTATTATGCTGAAGACGCGCTCCGGAGACGTCGCTTTTCCCAAGAGCCAATGATGCGAATCGGGGGTACTGGGAGGGAACTACTAATAAATAATATTAATATTTATTCCTAGACTGGGGAGTAGTGAGGAGTAGGCCTGACGAGAACAGGGCAACCCGTAGATATCCGGAGAAGTCGCAACTCGCAGCTATATTGGGATGTCATCAACATGGTCATATTCAAAGAGGCAATCCATTTTAATGCTGCTCTAATTCATCTCTGATTAATCAAGAAGACGATTGAACCAATTTCAAGATGAATTCTCGATCTCTCCTGATCTTTTGCCTCCATTTCGGAGCTAATTTGCAAACGTGCCTGTGACGGTCGATCGAGGCCAAGCCCTGGATAACCCACTAGAAGCTCTACAACAAAGAAGAATAACCACAATGATTTCCCCGCTCTTTGTGGAAATAAATTGCTTCGGGTGCCTTCTTCTACGTATAATTTCAATAATTTCAAATATGGACGTGGACGGGATGTCATGGTCATTCGATCATTCGAACATGTGTGCAATTGAGTTCATCATCACATAAGAAGTAAGTATGAACATGTCCTACCGGACCATGTCAAAACGTTGCGTCTTATAAAAAAGTTTGACAAAGGCTCTTTACGCCTGATACACTTAATTAATAAGTACATAATATGTACTAGTAAGTAATGGTTAATCTTGCTCTCAATTAGGTATTCGTTTTATTAGAAAGCTGGTTTAATCGGGATGGTCCTTAGTTAGGTATATGTTTGTAATCAAGTAATGAAGTAATAAAGAAATTTATAATCTTAAAAAGCGGAAAGACTTGCACGCGGTTTTTTTAGACCATGTAATAAAAGTGAAATTACAAATTTAAAAGCCGCCAAGTGCGAGTTGGACTCGCGCCCCGAGGGTTCCGTACCATCACACAATATATTTGTATTATGTACCTATGTTTACAAAAATCATTGTGTTTGGAAAATCCCGAAACGCCTAAATAAAAACTACATACAGCAATGGTTTGACTGTTAGGCACTCTTGTAGTTGAAATATACGAAAATATTGTTTTTATATTACAACTCCAAATTTACTATTTTACGATTTATCCTTTACTTGTGCTGTGAGACCTTGCTTCTTGCCAAATTTCATTATGCTAGCTTAGTCAACGGGAAGTACCCTATAGGTTTTGATTTGATTTGAGTAAGTTTGCGAGTATTAAAATTTGACATACATGTCTGTATTCTTTTGATCGCGTTGATTTAGAAGCTTGCATTTTCTATACCTAGAAGGGATCGCAGACCTTGTATTCCATATTAATTTAAATTTGATATCTTGACCCGTTCCTGAGAACAAGGGTATTGATATAAAAAACAAGATTTTTTTTAATATTATATAACTACAAATTTAAAATTTTCGGATTTTTCCTATTACACTTGTGCTGTGAGACTTTGCTTCATACCAAATTTCATGATTCTAGGTTAACAGGTAATACCCTCTAGGTTTTCATTTGATTTGAGAGAGTTTGCGAGTATGAAATCTAATAAAGATGACCGTATAATTTGATTGCGTTGATTTAGAAGCTTGCGTTTTCTACACCTTAAAGAGATCGTAGATCTTAGTATTTTCTATTAATTTAAATTTTATATCTTGATCGCTTTCCGAGAAAAAGCGTCTTGACTTACAAAACAAACAAATTTTTTTTAATGTCATGTAACTACAAATTTAAAATTTTCGGATTTTTTCCTTTAATTGTGCTGTAAGACTTTGCTTCTTACCAAATTTCATAATTCTACGGTGACGGGAAATACCCTATAGGTTTTGATTTGATTTTAGTGAGTTTGCGAGTATGATATCTGACCTAGATGGCCGTATCCTTTGATTGCGTTGATTTAGAAGCTTGCATTTTCTACACCTTAAAGAGATCGTAGATCTTAGTATTTTTATTAATTTCAATTTGATATCTTGATGCGTTCCTGAGAAAAAGGGTCCTTGACATAAAAAACAAACAAAAACATTTTTTAATTTCATAAACTACAAATTTACTATTTTCGGATGTTTTCCTTTACTTGTGATGCAAGACCTTGCGTTGTACCAAATTTAATGATTCTAGGTTAACGGGAAGTACTCTATAGGTTTTGATTTGATTTGCCAGTAGCAAAATATGTGACTTAAATGGCCGTATCTAGTGATTGCGTTGACTTAGAAGCTTAAATTTATTAAGCTTATTAACCTCCGAGGGAACGTAGGTCTTAGTATTTTATGTTAATTTCAACTTGATACCTCTACCCGTTCCTGAGAAAAAAGGTCTTGACAGACAAACAGACAGATGGACAACAAATGATCCTATAAGGGTTCCGTTTTTTTCCTACTTTGAGGTACGAACCCTAAAAATTAACCTTAAAAAGTCAAAAATAATTTCCGTTTACTTAAAGAAGTCGAGGGACCCCGCGCAGCTCTGAGTTTTAATATTTTATTTACTTGGCGGTCCCCGACTCTTTAAGTAAGTAAACGGAAATTATTGTTGAGTTTTTAAGAGTCGGGGGTTTTTTAAATTTGTAATTTACCTTTTTTAGTCCAGTACAGTCTAGCTGTCATAACCAAAGTGAAGCACTGATTTGACACCTAGATTGTACATTGTACGTAAGCGTTTCAAAGTTGTTTTTTTTTAGAAGTGAAGCAGTCAGCAAATAGGTACACAGCAGAATCCAGTCTCTCTGTAGTAACCTCAGACGAATTCAAATATCTATTGAAAATGTTAACAACAGACGGAGCGGTGCCAAATGTCGCGCCAACTTTTAAAAAGTAAGCTTTTACCTATACTGCGAAAAGCGGAGAAATTGCAAACGTATTGAAAGCCAAATAACTTATTTGGTGTTAGACATGTACTTACTTACATATGATAATTCAAGTTCTCGCAATTCTTCATTACATTTGAAATTGTTTTGCGGCAACAATAAATATTACTTAGAAATAAACTCGGTTGAAAGTCTCGTCGAGCGTGAGCAGCTCCAAGTTGAAATAAAACTTTGCGTAGGCAGATATTGAGATAATGGCGAAAGCTGACGTGTTTGCCTTTCAAACTACTCATTAACTCGGTCGCGACAGCAGGTAGGTATATACTTGCGTTTTTGAAACAAGTAAAATAAAAATGAATGATAATAATAACTACAAGAAATTTCTAAGTATTCTTGAAAGTTTTATTGCCTTAATAACAAATTTAAAGAGAGCTTTAAAAAGTCGTAAGCTGTGACAAACGACTAAATATATTCCATTTCTTTTAATCAGCAGTTTATTGATATAAGATAATATACAATACACAACAGCCTACAAAATACAACTATAAGTACACTAATATCCAGAAAACCTACAAAAAATAAATTTCTGAAAAGTCCGCCGAAGCCCCGTCTCTGCCGACGCCAAGTGTACCCAGTACGCTCTAAATTAATAATAAACGAGTAAATAAAAAAAAAGTTTTTTTTTTTTTTTTTTTTTTTTTTATGGAACCTGACACGGTTGGCTACATCACCTACAACATCCGTGATGTCAGCCCATAACACAGGGTGAACTAGGTGCCATGTCAGTGCTTCCCTTCATTTCATGTCGGCTGTCGGCTACACTAAACTGGACGGAAAACACGAACTATTTACATAGCCGTTTCGACCGACGTTTCGTTCAGTGCGGTGGTACCAACCCGGCCGGGATAAACCCTACCACCTAGTAAAGTAAGAAGGGAAGGGACCTACAGTTTAACGTGGAATTCGAACCACGGTCAGCCTCCAACGGTCGAGCGGTCACCCATCAAATCACTGACCGCGCTCAGCGTTGCTTAATAACAGTTGACTAACCAACCGCGCCACTGAGCTACCGAGGCTGACGAATTTTCTTATCCCTTAGTCGACTTTTACGACATGCGACGGGGAGAGATGCAGTGGGGCTATTCTTTTTAAGTACCGACCCCACACGGTACAATAAACTACAAACATACCGCACGCTGTATCCCGAACAATCGGGGTAAGCAAAGTAATCGGTGTTGTGCTGCAAGGACTCTGGTAAATTGCAGCAAAACACCAACCAATCAGATTTGGAAAAGTATTCGGACAAAATAACTATCGAGCAGCAAGTAAGGCACGAAGACCCACCTGCTGTATAAAGTACATTGTGATAGTTATTATGTAGGCAGGGTTTGAAAAACACCTACAATGTTTATATTATGATGTTGGAGCAAGTAATCTTAACTACGAGTATTTTAATTAAAGACATGACAAGGTGAAGGAGATTTACATATAGTTTAGTTCTTGATAAAATATAGGTAGAATTTTTAAGATATAGATTTAATTGCCAAAAAATGAAACGGGCCCGACCCGTACGAGAGTAAGTTCGAAATATTTTCTGATGCCGCGAAGTTATGTTATTTGGTCTACAAACTTCTATCACACCCACGCGCGTGGCGCAGCCAGTAAAATAAACAGGAAAAATATCAATTAAAAAAAGCTCGCATCATTAAAATATAACTGGCCCTGCAGTGAAAAATGACCTAACTCGAAAATCACAACTTTACAGGAAAGCCAAAAAAACGGTCACCCGTTTAGTTTTATCATTCTTGTGCGAATTATATAATATATTATGTAATATATTATTACGTATTTATATCACATTAAAGTATTCTTACAGAGGAATAATATTTTAATATGATATATGATATAGAGAAAGAAATTGTCACTATTCGACAATTTATTTAATTTTTTCCTGTGTTTATTAGTAATGTGCTTATGTGTTAAGCCGTTTTATAGATAATATGATTTAGGCCTTGCTGCCATGAAAAAGACCATTTTAAAGTTGGGCCCATGTATAATGTTTAAGAAATAAAAACTGTGCAAAAAGGCCTGCAATGAGCACTTGTAGTACTTACTAGAAATTTTCACAAAGAACGAGATAAAATGTTAAATATTTTGTGAAAAGAGAATCAATTTCAATTGAGTCGCTTTTCAAAAACATTTTTGCTTTGTGTGCGAGGGCTCAAATTAATTTATGGCATAAAACTTTTCATCATCATCATCATCGGTAAACTGCTGAACATAGACCTCTTCCAAAACACTTTCATCCGTTATAAAATAACAAAATTTCAGGTCTAATTAAAGGGGCCATTATATTTATTTATGATTAACTAGGCTTCCAAAATCTTTTTATATTTTTGCCATTTTCAAGATATCTTGAGGCCATAAACACAATTCGATAGAAAAAAAATCTGAACAAAAATGGCATTATTAACTTAAAAACGCTTAAATTTCACTTGAGTTCCTTTTCACAGGACACCAGCATGTTCGAGTAAATATGGAAGCTCGGTTGAATTGGAAAAATAAATTTCGTGCATAATTTACTACGTTGAAAAACTTAATCTAATAAAAATCATTCACAATATTTATTTTCGTGAGAGTCACGAGTCAAAATAATTTTAAATGATCGCCTGCCAAATGAACGTCGAGATATTTACTTACCAAAACGTATCAAGCGCGATATATTATACCCAAAATACGAGGACGAGGTGCTGAGAGCTGTATATACGCGCGCGAATGAAATTGGAGCGTTATGCTTGCAGGTTACGGGTGACTGCGGTTGTGATGACTGGTTCTAGCATATACTTACTTGAGACACTGTAGATACTGCTTTACTAAAATTTAACATCCCTGTAGGGATGAATGAGCCCACATTATTATGTTTCCAACTTTATCTAACAATCTAGTGAAACGGCTGAAGTGAATGCTCAACCGCTTGGAAAATTAATGCTCACCAAGTACTAGAACGGTTCGCGGTACAAGCGTTACTCGTAGGCACACGTACGGGCGCGCCGCGCCGGCGCGCGGCGTGTTGACTTTCGCTGGAACAACTTAAATAACGAGTGAAGTTTGTGTGACACGTCGATGGTACAGACAGCTTCACTTTAGTTAATCATCGTACTTAATTACTGTTTAAAGCCTACAATGTGTCAACCGTCTGTAGCAACACGCGGCGCAGCCGACGCAACGTCTCCCTAACAAACGGTCCGACCGCGAAATAAAGAATATCGCAACGAGATTGCCCAAAATTCCAACATTCCGCGGCCTCAGCGCTTGACTTTTAACAAATAAGATACCGCGAGATAGATGAGTTCACTTAAAATTAAGTGCATTTCTCTTTATACACTCTTTCAGACGAAACAATTACCTTTGTAATAAACATCGAGATAAACAAATGGGGATGGCGAGCGAAGCCGCCGCCGCCGCCGCCGCGCCGTTCGCATTAAACAAACATCGGCCAAACTCGGAGGCGGCTCTGGAACCGCCATTTTTAAGCCTAACACACTCAGGTATAATGTAAATTTACTTATTTATTTTCCCTTCAATTTATGACTTTTTGTGTTTGTTATTCTCGAATCGATAATTTATGAAGCGGAAGACATAAACCAGGCTCGGAATGTAAACTAGTCGGACGGGGAGGTTCGGGTTCGCGCTCACCGGCCAGCGCGCGGCGGCGCGGCGGAGGCGGAGGCGGCGGGGGCGGCACGCTAACCTCTAACTCCCCCCTCCATCGCCCCGCAAGATCACAACAATCGTAGTCATAGTCATCGTGTACGACTTTGTACCTATAGTGTGCGTCCTCGAAATCCAGTCAAACACCATAAAAGCATGAACTCATTGCTACTTTAGTTTTAAAGAAAAAAAATCTACTCACATACATACACACATATCACACGCTGTATCCCGGCAATCGGGGTAAGCAGATTAATCGGTGATGTGCTGAAAGTACTCTTGTAAATTACAGCACAACACCGACCACCACATTTAGCAAATTATTATTATTAGGACAAGACAACTATCAAGCAGTAAGTAAGGCACGAAGACCCACCTGAAAGTCAATTTCCATGGAATAAAGATGGCACCCACATAGTAAATACACAATAACATTGTATTAATTGAAGAAAAGCTAACATAATTTGCCTCAATTCCACTTTAACTCAATCCTCGTAACGGCGTGTACGTAATGTAATATAGTTTACTCTATTACTTACGCGTTTAAATCTAGCTCCCAAACTTGAACTGCTCCCTCGCGCCATGCTGTTGTCTCAGGCGCGACGTGGAGGATCAGTAAATACCCTTCGTCGCCGTCGCGCCGCCCCGCCTCCCGCCCGCCTCGCTTGTTTACTAAGAGCGAGAAGTGACCAAATGCTTCACAACTTGAAAGTCATCTTCAGTAAGTACCACGCGACTAGATAACAAGGAAGGTCGGCGGTCAATCGTGTATACTCCTGCACCTGCGCCGAACGAAATAAATATCGCTTCCCACATGTTTCAACTGCCATAAAGGGGCTATAAAGGTAAACTGCCACTTTAGCGAAATGAGCAGCTCAGCCGCTCACGTCCGTCGTCGCGACGCGAGCGTCCCGCCCGCCCCGCTCCGGTTGAAACTCCTGAGAAGTTTACTTTTAAAATGTTCGCCGGCCGAGCGCGCTGTTTACGTTGGAAGGTCGCTCTGCGCGATTGACGGGTAGAAAGCACACAACTGATGTTTTGACACTGTTTGGATTTATGTTGGTGCGTGTGCTATTAAACTTATATAAATAGAATAATGTTATGGTTCTGCCAGCCAATTACACATCTGACCTGCCACCTCACCTAGTACCTAGCGAGATGAATTATATGTGAAAATAAAGGATACGGTACACGTATCTTAATTATTTCTGGCACGTGAACCTATAGCGTTACACGCACACAAACTGCTTACAACGTGTGTTAATATTTGTCTCCGTAAGTAATTACAAGCTTCATTTCTTAGTCGATTAGGGCCAAGTTCGCCTTAGTTTGCGAGGGACATGTAAAACAAGTATTATTAGAAATATTTATATAACGAAACTTTTGAAGCAGAACTTGAACAAATGAACAGAGAAATGGAAGGACAATGCGTTATTTGCACCAACAAGGTGTGTGTGTTCGCTTACTAATGAAATATTTTAAACCAAAGTAGGTAATTCTAAGATGTTCATTTGGCATGTGGGCTTGGAAATGTACTATGTATGGACGTCAGTTAGTCACTCAGTCAGCGTATATGCATTCACTGCTGGACATACGTCTCTCTAATTTTCCTCCAGCCCTAGCGGCTTTCAGCGATACGGAACCACTGCTTTCCGGCGACGTACTTGATGTCATCGTCCCACCTGGCGGGTGTTCTTCCCACACTCCGTTTCATGTCCACATCCGTCAGTGTAGGACATGGTTACTCCAACGGTAGTTGTATCTTCGGATGACGTGCCCAGCCCACAGCCACATGAGCTTAGCCACCCGGTGTCCAATATCGACTTATTTTTGGTGCGTCAGCGGATTGCCTCGTTACGTACCATACACGTAATATAGCAATATTCCCAGCATGGCTCGCTCCATTGCTCGCTCGGCAAATATCACGGTGAAATTCTGCGGCTCGGTAGAGGGTGTGGACAAATCGTTTCTTTGTCGCACCGCTAGGGTGTGGAACTGTCTTCCGGCAAGTGTTTTATTGATAGCTCAACATGTCGTGCCGACTGCCGAGCCACCCATAAGGTTTCTAACGACGCCCATGGACATTCTTTCGTATGCGGGGGTTGCGAATGCCATGCCGGCCTGACAGGTGCCTATTCACGCCTATCTTGAAGGAACTGAGACTGTATTTAGGGGGAAATATATGGGCAGGAAGAGAGTTCCAGAGTGGGTGTCTTCAAAGTTCGTATTAACAGTCTAGACAGCCTACTGCGCGTGTTTTCGCGAGGAGAGGTGTTTTTGGCTCTGTCGACTGCACCATTGGTCTTTCGGCACAGCCACCCATGTTGGTTTGCTTAAAAAAAGACGAATGAAATATGGATTATCGCGGTGCGGCGTGCATGTAGTTTTCTCACTCTACTATTTTTAACTTTTTTAATGATGTTCATACGTAGCATACCATACGTAATCGTTTATTTTTATGTAATCCGGTATGGTTGGCTGAGTCAGAGGGGCCAAAGCACATGCTCTGACTAGCCAATATCACCTCCGAGAAGGTAGGTGCCATACCGGAGACTTCCCCGGATTGCTGGCTATACTGGACTAGAGGAGAACACAACCGAGGCTGCTATGCGGCCATCTTACATCCAGTAAGGTGGTGGTACCAACCCAGTCGGCTACAATTTGAGCCTACCACCTAGTAAGGGGTAAGGGAATATTTATACCACAACCAGAAAATAATGAACATCAAGCTTTAGAAAGAGACAATCCGGTTGTAGAGCACCATCCCTGTCGCACGAACTCGCACGTCTCTGTGCGACAGGGACGACGCTCTACAACCGGATTGTCTCTTTCTAAAGCTCGATGCTCATTATTTACTGTCGGGTACTGTAATTTCTTGTCCCATTGATGCAAAGATGCGGATAAAGTATCTTGCTATACGTTTACTAGACGAGATTTGTACGAGTACCTTTCGAGTTTCAGTGTAGACGGACATACCTACACCGCACTTGAAAATTTCATTGATTCTTGAAGTATAAAGTGAACCTAACTTAGTACTTATCGTTTCCATTGTACAGCGAAATAATAATAAGAATCAACTAAGTACTTTAAAAGTTAGAAGTGTTTTGTTTCCTTCGGTTTTGCCTTTTATGTTTTGTATTGATTTCTCAGCGGAACTGTTAATAAAATAAACTCGAAACTCGAGTTAAAATTGAAAATTATTCGCAAAGTACCCAACTATAGTTTTACTTCAGACTATAATATAGGCCAATGACTTTGGACATTTTATAGTGTCTTTGTTAGAAGTAAATTCGAAATAAATGTCTTAAATTAGGTTCAAAATACAAATTATTATGCCCGTTCACCCCACTGGAATATGAGGTATCAACAATATTTAGGCTATTTTAAAATTTTGTTTAAACGCGTATGATGAACTTATTCCAAGCTGTTCAATATGGCCATCTCAAACAATGTGTTAGTCCTATACAAGTTTTAAAAACTGATAATTTACGTTTAATATTCAATACAAAAAGCGGTCGCGCTCGCGTGGAGAGGGTTCCGTACCATTCCGTTTTCCGTGAGAACTTTAAGGTTTTGTATTTTCGTTTAAGTTTTCCTGTAAACTATAAGAGAGGCCCTATACGAGTATTTAAATTTTTTTTAGTCGTAGTAGTTTCGGAAATAATGATAAAACGGGGGGATGCTCGATTTTCGTATATTTTCTTTAATATATTATATTTATATTAATTTGTATTTCTTATAACGACTCCTTTCGTCATATGTGCGATACGTCAAATGTAAAATGAAATTATGGACTTGTAAAAAAAAATTGCAATTTCTAAGTCCCTCAAATCTGACCCCCAAAATCAAAATTCTTTCTTTTACGCTATACATCCTTGATTGGATTATCAAACTCTATTAAATGTACAAAATTTCAACTTTTTTGCTGTGGTAGATTCCGAGAAAATAAGCTGTGTCAGGTAGACAGACAGACAGACACACACGAGAGTGATCCTATAAGGGGTTCCGTGTTTTCCTCTTTTTAGGCACGGAACCCTCAAATAAAAAAAATTTGGACAGTTTCCCCTTGTGGCTTGGCCGTAGTCGGGTGAAAAGTGGAAAGCGATAAGATAGAGAGGCGTATCAATTATGGACGGAATTTGTCTGTAATCTGTCAGTTAACAAATTTGTCACGTCCAATTTATTTAACTGAAATGTTTCTCGGAAGTTGGGCGGTTCGGCACGTTACGCATTTCAATCAACACAACACAGATAATTGAAGCAATAACTCTACCGAATAGTTTCCGAATAATCTTTTGTATTGAAATGAAATCTCATAAATTGATTACAAATTTTAAACACCCTAATTTCGTGCGGGATGCGAAAGAAATTTATAAATATGAGCAGGAATTGAATATCTAACGGTTCGCCCGCGAGTAACGTTGTTCATTTATAATAATTGGTCGAGACATTTTCATATATTCATGTTCATGATTTAGAGAACTCATGATACAGTTATTTATTATGTATGAACAGTCTGTACGTGCATTACACATAGCTTATACGCTTGTTATGTTGAGTTGAGTTACCTATTTAAACTGGCAGAATTAACCATTGAGCTGTGTTGTTTTTTTTTCGTTAGCACATTATTTTCAGAATTCAGTACAATACTGTTCAGTTGGTGGGGCACGCGCGGCGAGATGACTGAAATTTCGTGCTAGTTTCGTACTAAGTACTTCGAGCCAGACCATTCTCTTATTGACCTTGCTAAGTTGTTTGTTTTATCTCTCTTCTCTGAATTTATCAAATTTACCTCTCTCTGCATCATTAAATACGTCATGAATAGTAGGAAGTCTTCAGAACTTACATTACATACTTCTAAGCCAAATACATGGCATAGGGTTTACAACAGGTTACTCGTATATTTTCTCCTATTAAGTGTTCCTGTGCAACTCTCTTGTTCGGAGCAGGTACATACCTACTTATACTTTTCGGGGTTTTTGATCGTGATTCGCTTTCCGGAGTTGTGTTCGTTTCAATCCGAACTCAATTGTTTATTCTCTTTGAAAAGTTTAATCAGAAGTTAGGAGTTCGCGATTCTGCAATTCCAAAAATGTTCGTGTTTAAGTTAAATTAAATTTTTTCTTGTATTTCTCCACTCGCTCGGGGAACAACTTTTTTTTAAACGTTGATGGGTTCAAGTTGAAACAAGGATTCCCTTGGGTGCGACTGCCTCTACCGCATTTCGTTTCCTTTGCATATTGATTATAACAGGAAATGGTTAAGTGATCAATCATTTCATTCTACGTATATACAAAATACCAACTCGTATCAATATTGAGTGAAATAAATTAGCATAGCCATATACGTAATAATTATCTATGTACTGTGACAGTATTGCATCTGTGAGAATATAAATAATATTTTAGCACATTATTGAATGTGTAGCCATCTCATAATTGATCATATAAGTGATGCGTTAGGGCTAGGACTATGAAGATAGCAGATGCAGATAATAAATGAGTTGCAATGAATTGTAAAAACTAAACAGGACAAATTCAAGCGTAGTGTACTACCATACGAATGATGAATAAAGAATAAAGAATAAAGAATGCTCTCTTGATGGCCGCCGTTGCCTTTTCGCGGATACTAATTTGAAGCAGTATCAGTGGCTTATTCGCTCTTTCTTTCTTTCGAGTATCTATAAATTAAAGGGGAAAATACCTGTCGAGGCCTGATAGTTCCCCGTGGGGGCTTCATGTTTCTGTTCGAGAGATAACTGTCTGCTCATGAATTACCTTTAAGGTATACATATGTATATCAGACGGTTCCGAATTCAAATAAACTTCAAAGACGAACCCTATAAGGGTATACTAACCTTACACTTTACAAGGAATCCCTTTCACCAGACTGATGGAATTCGGTCATTTTACGGACCCTTTAAGGTTAAGAGGAAAAGGAGGTGGACCAATTTCCATACAGGGGGCCGTGACTGTTTTCATTGAAGAGTTTTCAAAGTAAGTTAGTAAACTTTTGGGATCCGACAGATATTATCGTTATTTACTTACGTGAATCTTGATTTATAGTAGGGAGGCCAAGTGAATAAAAAAATATTTTCGTAGGACTGAACAGGTTTATACCGACTACTGGTATCGTTGGAATCAGCTTAATCTCCTGAGTACGGAACTGCCGGTAGTCGCTCTCTAAAGTGGTGGAATAAGTAGTTATGACGTCACAAAGATGGCGGCCCAAAAAACCAAATTTGTCCATTATCTCAGTAAGTACTTAACCGATTTAAATAAATCTGGTATCATACGATAGCTATTTAAATGATTAACTAAATGTGTCTTACATGTAAGTTTGTATGTGTGAATTTCAAGCTATATTTTCAAAAAAACGTTTTTTTCGAGCATGGATATTTTACTTTTTTGCTAAATAGTATTATTAATTACAAGAATTAAAATAACACTAAACTTTTAAAATACTCCATAGTTTTTCAGCTATACTAAAAAATTTGAAAATTGGAAATCGCATGAAAACGTATTAAATTGTAGCCGTTTTTGTACATGCGGGTGCGCGATGACATCGCCCGGCGCGCGCGTCGAGAATTACGCGAATTACGCAAATAAACGAAAAAAATGTCTGGATAGCTATTTAAATGATTCACAAAATGTGTATACATATAAGTGTGTAAATTATATACTTAAAAAGGTATTTACAAAAAAATATATACATTGATTGTTTTTATTATTTTTAAAGTTACGAAATAATTATTCACCACATAAATAAACAAAATATTGCTGTGATCTTCAGCTATATTTAAAATTTAAAATTATGGAATTCTCGTGAAAAACAAGAAAGTTATCGCTATTTTACTGAGAGGCGCCGCGCCGAGTGTCGCAACAAACACGGCTACTAAATTTACTTCTTAAAAATATTTTACCTGATTCATGTACATAATATATCCCGAGGTATATCCTTCAGTCAGTCAGTCAGCGTGTAATCGTCAACTGCTGGACATACGCATCTCTAATTTTCCTCCAGTCCTCCCGGCCTTCAGCGATACGGAACCACTGCTTTCCGCCGACATACTTGATGTCGTCGTTCCACCTGGCGGGTGGTTTTCCCGCACTCCGTTTTCCTGTCCACGGCCGCCAGTGTAGGACACGGTTACTCCAACGGTCTATCCCCTTATAGGTATATCCTTAAACATACCTAAATAAAATTTAGCACCAAATCTGGGGATAAGTATATTTATTGTCTTATTTAATACATTTATAAGCATACTGAATTAGAAAAAAATCAAAGGTCTGTTTCGCGGAAAATTAGTATCTGTCAGAATTAAACTCATTAAAGCATTTCACACCAACATGGCAAACGTCTTCCATACACTTCTGATTTCGGTCAGCGCAAACACAACGTGATGTCCTACAACCAGTCTTGCAACTGCAGGATATTAGCTACACGTTCTTATGCCTTGTAGGATCGTTCAATGATATCTCACGCCCATTGAAAATATTATAATGTTGTCATATCTGTGTGTTACAAGTGACGTCAGTTCATATTTGTGACCTTTTCCAAAGCCTGCATCCGCTTGTTTTAATAACTCATCAAAAGCCTTGTCGTACAGGTCGTACAAAGAGCTTTCATCGCGATTCTCCGTTTTGTGCATCTGTAAGTTCCTTCTTCAAACATTAATAATGGTATTTTATATCGGCAGCAGTAGGATCTGCAATGCCTAGTCGACAATTAATCTCGCTATTGCTTAGGGTAATTCCACGAATTTGCTCCGCTACGTTCTGAGATTGGACTTGAACAATTTTTTCTTCTGTTTTCTTATTTGATTTCTCTATTTTTTGACATACACATACACATGTCCACGTTCATCATCACGCCAACATTACTCCTCGATAACCGTTTATTAGACTCTTGACCATCCTGTAAGAAAGTATTTATTTAATGTTTGAAGAACCTCGAATGTTTTAGCATTGGTGTGGTTTAGGTAGTTAGGTAATAGACGAACTTGACGAGGAACACAACATCCGACTAAATAACTTTTGTTGTGGTTTATAATTGAATACTACATAGTATTTTTGGAGAAACCGTTTTTCAATACGTTTGATATTTGCGTTGCTTGTAAATGAAGCATAACACATTGTGTGCCAACTGCCATTTCGCTTTTTCTACAAGATCATCAATTTTGTGTCCTGAATAAATTTTTTTTTTTTAATTTAGTAATTTTTTATATCCAAACTTATAAATAGACAGCACAGAGATTTAGACAGACAGACATATCATACTATATTAACATGCGTGGTAAGCATTAAAATTTAACGCAGTACCAATTTTATTTACTGAAAAATATTAATAATTAGATCATGCATCTTTTGTCTAGCCAGAGGAATTTTTAATAAGTTTTATTTAATAAGTCCTATGCCACTTACGCTAATATGTGGCTCTCATACAAACCGAATTGTTCCGCACGCCGAAATAAAGGTACAGTAGCGGGATTACTTATTATCTTCTTTTTAAATACGAATTTCACGCGAGCGAAGCCGCGGGCAAAGGCTAGTCGTTAATAAAATAGAAAGCTCACTCACCACCAAGTCTTGCAAATAAGTCAGAAAATCACAGTCCAGAATTTTTTTTCGTTTATTCCCGTAATTCGCGTAATTCTCGACGCGCGCGCCGGGCGATGTCATCGCGCACCCGCATGTACATAAACGGCTACAATTTAATAAGTTTTCGTGCGATTTCCAATTTTCAAATTTTTTAGTATAGTTGAAAAGTACGGAACATTGTAAAACTTTTGTGTTATTTTAATTGTTGTAATTAATAATATTATTTATTAAAAAAGTAAAATATGCACGCTCGAAAAAAACGTTTTTTTGAAAATATTGCTAAAAATTCACACATACAAACTTACATGTAAGACACATTTTGTGAAGCATTTAAATAGCTATCGCATGATACCAGATTTATTTAAATCGGTTAAGTACTTACTGAGATAATGGACAAATTTGGTTTTTCGGGCCGCCATCTTTGTGACGTCATAACTACTTATTCCACCACTTTAGAGAGCGACTAACGGCAGTTCCGTACTCAGGAGATCAAGCTGATTCCAACGATACCAGTAGTCGGTATAAACCTGTTCAGTCCTACGAAAATCGTTATTTGACGACTTTATTTAAAGTGGCCTCTCTACTATTATCTTTGTTTAATATTACGTGTATGTAATCATATTATATTACTCGTATTTGCTTACATTTTTATAGTTTGTAGGTCAGTAAAATTATGACTTGAATACATTTCAAAACTAGTTATTCAAACTAATAGAGTTCCTGGATTTACTACGGAACCCTGAAAGGGACAGAACAGGGTAAGTAGTACGTACTTAGATTTTTATTTTTTAAATGTAGGTATATAAATGAACTGTGTAGTTTAGAGAATAAATAAAAAAATATAAAAATATATGGGTGAGGGGGGGGGGGGGTGCGTTACGGGGATACGTGATTTGCCTGCCTCGGTAGCTAGGTGGTGCAATGGATCGACCGACGTACGATCATGAACATTCAGATTAGTTAGCAAATTTGTCACACAATTACACCCGGGAGCGGTCGGAACTTGAATGGGTGTCCGTTCGACTGTTCGACTGAGGCTTTTTTTTATGGAAACTTACACGGTTGGCTACCTCACCTACCTACAACATCCGTGATGTCAGCCCATAACACTGGGTGAACTTGGTGCCACGTCAGTGCTTCTCTTCGGTCGTGCCGGCTGACTGTGGTTCGAATTTCACGTATTGTGCCGCATTATTTGTAAATAGTTTGTGCGTTCCGTCCAGTTCAGTGTAGCCGGCACAACAAGAGGACGCACTGACATGGCACCTTTCACGAAGGTGTTTGGGCTAATATCACGGGTGCAGTAGGTGATGTAACCAAACATGTCCGGTTTCATAACAAAAACATGTTCGAGGGCCTCTGACAGCATGCAGTCACGCTCTATCTATAGAGTTGAAGGCATTTTTAAAATTTCAAGATAGTGTCTTGCTATCATACATTCTCACATTATCTGTTATTCTTATAGATACTTGGGAGTGTAGATGTAAAGCAATGATAAGTGAAAATGTTTTTTCAACACAATGTAAAATTAGCTTTTGTGAAAAAAAAAAAATAGAAATAGATGTAGAGAAGAAGTTATTTAGTTTTTCTTATACTTTCTCCATTTCTCGCATATTGTCTCACCAATCCATCAAAAAAAAATCCTAAAAAAGGTAGCCGGGAGTGGATGGATGAGAAGAGCGGAAGACCGCGTGTGGTGGCGTGCCTTGGGAGAGGCCTATGTCCAGCAGTGGACCGATACAGGCTGATGATGATGATGATGAATCCATCAAAAACCGATGGTAAATAAAAACACATCTACCATCTGGTTAGGCCTTTAAAAGTTTTCAAAAAAGCTTCCAACCAATTACAGGAACATATGGCCTATTAAAAAAGTAATCATCACATTCGGTTCAAGCCATCCGCCTTTTACGACGACATTCCCAATTCGATGTAGCAATAATTATTGCGTTACCGGATCAGGAGTATTGCGAAAATTCTACTGTAAAATCTGAATGAGTCTACATATGTTCGTGCCATAAAATAGGTCCACAGTGTTAATCTCGTGTTTTTCACAGATTGTTAAACAAATATATCAATCTGTGAAATACAACTCATCCTAATAAATAAAGCGAAGTTTCTACGGGCGACCGGCGACCAACCGTATAACCGGCCGTACGTCAATTGTATGAATGTTTAGCCTTATAACTTGAGAACCACTTCATTGATTTTCATACTGTTTTCGCTGTAACATTCTGTCACTTCTCAAGATAGTTTTAGGCTAACGCTACGTCATCGGTGGCCTGAGAAGTGAGCGAAAAGTCACGCGAAGCGAAGCCGCGGGCAAAAGCTTGTAATCAATAATTTTAAAGGTTGGCGGGTGGCGGGGGTTGTAGGGTCCGATAGAGGTCCAACGATTTTGGGTTTATTTTTCCCCAACCCCCCAAAAAAATGGAAGGATTATGAGTTTAGAGTTTATGTATGTATTTGTGACTTTCTTTTATAATAAAGAAAGTGTCTTTCGATTAGTCTCACTCACGAAAGTGTCACAGGGAAACAATTTTTAGGGTTTCGTAGCCAGCAACGTTCGCACTTGACAAACCTTTTTTATTGAAAATGCCAGCCGGCACTATATTCTCGTATCTTGTCCATTTATAAAAATAAAATTTATAAAAAATCAATCGAATGTGATATGATTGTTTAGAGTTTGAAAAGACGACTCTAAAAATATGCTACGTATCACGTATGGGTTAAAACTAAAATTAAAAAAAATATATAAAACCCGAGTATGAAAAACTAAGTAAAAAACAAAGAAAGCTGCTCTTCAATATTCAATATTCAATAGAGCACTAGAAAATAATACGACACGTGTAGAAGGATTGAAATAGACAGACGGGGTGACGGCGCAGCATTGTGCGCTGCTGTTGCAGTTCATTGCACTTTGTTGAATTTCGTTTTTAGGGTTCCATAGCCAGAATTGGTGGTTTATGGTTGCGTTTTATACTATTTTCAAACGGCTTCCGAAGAGGTTCTCAATTCGTCTGTATGTTTTTTTTTTTTTAATTTATATTTTTGTAACCTGTCCGCTACTTCAACCACACAGACTGTCTACTAAATGAATGCTAGTATGGCTCCAGCGACGTTTCAATGTTTTTCTTCAGATTTCATGGGAGCCACTATTATCGCGCAACACATTACATACATACATGCATAGCGTCACGCCTGTTTCCCAGTGGGGTAGGCAGGGACGACGGATCTCCACGTGCCACAATCCTGACACACCTCTGCCGCCTCTTCCACTACAATATACGAGTACATTAGAATATTTCGAACCAACCACACAGACTTTTCAAATGAGGTTTGGCACTAGAGTGACACGCCGCGCCGCTAGGCTACCCGCCCTCGCCGCCGCGCCGCTCCGCGCGCCTTGAAACTGTGACTAATTAAACAAACAGTTGTCGGAATAGGCAAACGTTCTTGAGAGTAAATTTCAAACGCGTAGATCTCATCCATCATGGATGGATCGTTGATTTCCGATGAGCGCCACGCCGCCGCTTTTCGCATTAGCCTACATCCCGCCTAGAAGGAGCGCATGACGTGTCTAGGACGTGACAGATAAATTATGCGAAGGGGAAATTACAAAAATGTGTATCTTATTTCTGGCATACTTGTTTATTCGCGCATCCCCAGTTGGAAGTGGAGTGCACGCGCACGCCTCCAAATGTTGGTAACAAGGTAATATGTTGCCTGTCTGTCTGTCCGTCTGTCCGCCTGTCCTACCTTTAAAAGCCCGTATCTTTAAACCGTAATAGGTAGCTGGCTAGCCCGTAGAAAATTTCACAGAATAAAAATAATACAAAAATTTTAAAGTAATAATTAATACGAGTAAATTAAGGATCTTTCACCAAACAAGAAACATGTTTTTTTTTTC
Organism: Nematopogon swammerdamellus; assembly: GCA_946902875.1. NCBI lineage: Eukaryota > Metazoa > Arthropoda > Insecta > Lepidoptera > Adelidae > Nematopogon > Nematopogon swammerdamellus. Next base: position 15,439,551 of record OX336334.1, read on the forward strand.
AAGTGCTTTTATTTTGTTTTTGCTCTATAGTAAAAACGGTGTATAAAGCGTTATATTTTGTGTGGTTATAGTGTAAACCCTAAATTAAAACAACAATTAATAAATACCGGTAAATTACATGGTGGTACGGAACCCTCGGTGCGCGAGTCCGATTCTTTTGAAGGCCCCCAGGTTAAAGAATTCGGGAAAGACACTCATCGAAAAACAGCTCCACACCCTAGGGTAGCGACAAAGGAAAGATTTTTAGAAACAATGTCTTCTCAAAAGCCCAATATCAACAAAGTAGCCTCGATAGGTCAGTGGTGCAGACAGTCGACTGTTGCTATTGATTGTTAAGCAACGCTGGGCCGGTCAGTACTGGGATGCGTGACCGCTCGACCGTTGGAGGCTGACCGTGGTTCGGATTCCACGTTAAACTGTAGGTCCCTTCCCTTCTTACCTTACTAGGTGGTCGGGTTCAACCCGCCCGGGATAGTACCACCGCACCTAATGAAACGTCGGTCGAAACGACTATTATGTAAATAGTTTGTGTTTTCCGTCCCGTTCAGTGTAGCCGGCCCGACCGAAGGGAAGCACTGACATGGCACCTAGTTCACCCGGTGTTAAATGTGCTGACATGTTGGGCCGGTGTTTCACGGATGTTGTAGGTGATGTAGCCAACAGTGTCAGTTTCCATAAAAAAAAAGATTCATATTGTATAAATTTTTAATAGAGAACTGGCACAGTTGATGTGCTCCTTTCCGTCGGTAAATCAGATCCAATAACATCACTCCTGGAGCGAACACTCTCAGAGGCGCAATGACAGACGGATATAAGACAGACTAAAAAAAGTCGTCGTCTAAAATTTATTATCAGGCCTTTTGAATACCTCCAAGTTATAGGAACGAGGGAATCCACTCAATGCCATCTCTGGATATTTGCATGGCTAGGAGGCAGCGTGTGTCGCGGCCGGGCGCCGCCTACTCGACACGTGATGTGATTAATGAACTCACTTCCACCGCAGAAGCACAAACTTTACTCTCCGGAACCGGAACCTCCGCCACGCTGGCTGGATCCTCCAGAACAACTCGCTACATACCAACGTTTACTCTGTAAAGTATAATATTACATTCGTTATGAAATAATTCATTTGTGAACCTTTTCGGATATTACCGAATGATTTTATTCCGCTGGGAAAGTAATCAAAATAGAATTTGGTTGTGTTCGTGTTTTTGTTATCGCTGTCCGTATCATAGCCGGCACATTTCTTTCAGTTACCACATTCATGAAATTATTTTTTATGTAAATAAAGAAAATAATATTATTACATGAATACGTCAAAATACAACTTTTCAAAATACGTTCAAAATACAAAAGAATTTCCAGTCACTTTGTATATATACATATATATTGTCCTAATACTTTTGTAAATGTGGTGGTCGGTGTTGTGCTGTAATTTACAAAAGTTCTTGCAGCACAACACTGACTACTCTGCTTACCCTGATTGTCGGAATACAGCGTGTGGTATGGATGGATGTATGTATGTATGTATATATGTACGTCAAAATATGTGAGGCGCGTTCACTATCTGACTGTCGCCCTAATTAGGTATACGAATTTCCACTCCGAGTCTTTCCTGCACAAATGTCATCCGTCTTCCATTATCTGACACAAGATCGTATGTTGAAGCGGAGGCATTGTGACAAGCCCTCTGTTCTCTTGTAGCTAGATGGTGGATCGAAAGCTTTTATTCCTATTATCTTTGAAATCCCCGTTCAAGTATTCTTAATGTCGGTCAGTGGTAAAGAAGATTACATCGCCCTTCAGAGCATTTATTCTATCATCGTTTCTCTACAAATACAAATATAAAAGTAAGCAGGAGGTACGTATTGGTATTTCGGTAATTGGTACTGTGAAGAGAGGGATCGATCGAGAGGAATGATGAAAGAATTCTCCGCATCTAATTTATCCATAGTCCGATAAGTTTTGGTCTATTTGCATACTTTATTGCTGTTTGACGTTGAACGAGTAACCAAAGGTATATGGACGATTTAGCAGAAATAGCATAATAATGGACACTGAAACATTTGTACAAAAATGTACTCACGAGAAGCCCGACTGGCATTCGACTCGTTAGATTTTCTTAGCAATATTATTGGCTTCATTTTTACCGGCTGCGTCTACTCGATGAATGGCGCGAAAAGGCGCGCTATCTGACTGAGAGCGGATCCATTAACCTGTTCAAATATAAACCTCGGAGCCCTCGAAGCAGCTCAAAACATTTGGTAAAATAGTTATTGATAAAGTAAACCAATTAATCGAAGAGCCTAGCTACGCGGGGCAAATATTTGTTTTAATCCATTCAATCAATTTACGAATCCACTTACAGTAGATAGCGCATTCACCGATGAAGGCCGAAACCCAGAATATTATGCGAGCTTACCGACTGCTCAAAATTCAAACGATCATTACGAAGCATCCTGCCCTACCAAAAAATCTATTAGCTAAGACTGTTCAATAAGTTATACAAATCCCGAAGCCTCCGCGTTCTCGGCATAAATAGTTTAATCAAACTTCAAATCCGGCCACAAAATGCGAGGATATCTACTAGGTGAGGTGTATCTAAGTGAAGTGGAATCGGTGAGCCGAGACGCGCTCTTGGAAAATTTCCCCTTAATGTCAACATTAAAACATCACGAGACTCATTTCAGAAACAAAAACACCATTCACGTTCGACGGGCGATATAAAAACCCAAAAATAAGCCAGATTCCGCGATCGCATAAACAAATTCCTCGTGCTAATTCATTCAGCGCAGCGCATCGCCTCCGCCTCCGCGCCTACTCCGCCGCGCAGCCGCGCGCGCGCGCCCGCCCGCCCCGTCACCGCCGCTCCGCGCCGTGGCGCGGCGCGCCGCGCCGGCTCGTGCTACCCAGGCCGAGGCGAACCCATTGCTTCTGTTAGCGTGTGCTCGTGATGGGCACTACGATGAAAAATATTTTATAATTTGTATATATTTTTATGTACCATTTATTTTTAACCCCCGACGAAAAAAGATATAAGGGGTGTTTAAGTTTTTATAAGTTTAACGTGTGCGTGTGCATGTGTGTATGGGTGTATGTCTGTGGCATCGTAGCTCCCAAATGGATGGACCGATTTGGATGCGGTTTTTTTATTAGAGCGCTGATTTAATTGGTATGTTTCTTAGCTACGTTTATAATAAAGTAATCAAGTAATTAAGTAAGAAAAAAAATCATTATTTTAAAAAGTGAACCGATTTGCATGCGGTTTTTTTCAATATTTTTATTAGAAAAATGCAAAGCGAAAATCATTGGAAAAAATACTTGGTTTTTTTAAAGCTTGAAATAAAAGTAAATTGCAAGTTTAAAAACCCCCGACCCTTAAAAATTCAAAAATAATTTCCGTTTACTTACAGGAGTCGGGGGACCGCTAAGTAAATAAAATATAATAACTAAGAGCTGCGCGGGAATTTACTTAGCGGTCCCCCGACTCCTTTAAGTAAGTAAACGGAAATTATTTAGAACTTTTTAAGGGTCGGGAGTTTTTTAAATTTGCAATTTTAGTAATTTAATTTTTGAAACAAAAACAAAAAGAAATGATAATAAATAAATAAAAAAAATTAAAAAAATAAAAATAAATGAATATAGCGACAGCGCGTAAGTTAATCGCTATTAGGCTGAAATGATCTTTGTTTCCTACATTATGCAAGTCTAATTGGTTTGTAAAGATCGCCAGTTGGCATTCGAATTTCCCGCCTACAGTGCACTAGAAGAAAAAACTATGAGTCGAAAAAAGTTTGTTGCTGAGGCACCACGTTAAGAGCCTTGGCAGCTATTATTTTCCTGAAGAAAAGTGTCGCAAAAGCGAATGTGCCACGCACGGGCTTCAAGAATCACGTCAAGTGTTCAATCGAGTGCAAACCAGAGGACTCGTCTCGGTGTAACCCCCACGTCCAGGCCTGGACACCACAGCTGCGTGGGCAACGCCGATCGAGGAGTTCGAGCGCTCACCCGACTCCGCAACACAATCAGGTTATAAGGGATCCAAGGCTCTCTTGCCCACACTCACACAACCAGCCAGGAACAGGTGCGTCCCTTCCTTTACCTACCACTAATAAATAAATCTCTACATTCCTTATAAATTCGTAGCAATATTTGCACCAAGGAAATGTCTACTGTGAGAATGAATAGGGGGCAAATATGTTGGTGCAATAGACTTTAAAAGGGAAAGGATAGTGATCAGTATTTATTTCATACTGATATTACAATAATTGTTCCAACTGTACTGCAATACAGTTTTCCTTTATTACTTAAATTGAACCTGAACAAAACAACAACAAATTGTAAGTAAACTTTTAATGGTTATTTAGGGTTTGCGATTATTTTGTATTATGCTTATTACAGCCCATACATTCATACAACTTAACTACGGGCGACCGCGACGCCCCGCCGCGCCCCGCCGCCCCGGTGTGGTCGGTTCACAAGTAGAGTAGGTAGGTAGATAAAAGTTGAGTTGGTGATTATGACAGAGTTATAAAGGTAGTAATGCTCTTCTGAACCCTATTGTACATTATAGGATAAAAACAGGTTTTATATTTATATATACAGGATATTCGGCAGTCGTAAAATTAAATAAATAATTTATTGAATTTTACGATCATTGTATTTCGTGCTGATACAATCATAAAAAAAAAAGTTACAAGGGTTTATAGCTGGGATTTTGGTAATTTCCAAAAATAAAGAAAAAAAATCGTATCTCGATACCACGTGACATCTGACAAAAGGTATCATGGGTAAAACAAAACGTTGCAAATGACCGCACTTACCTACAAAAAAATTCACAGATTTCGTGCCTTACACGACTATCGAGCACATTGAAAATGAATCTACGGAATTCGAAAAAATATTGTCGCTGAGCGACACGAGAAAGTCGGGATAAGGAAAAGGTTAGTTGGGTTCTGATGATGGAGCCGGAAAGAAGCCATAGGAACTCCTAAACTACACATGATAAGCCCATCGTGTTTGGGCTCGTTGGATTTGTCTTCGCAAGTACTCTAGTCATATGTTATTTCCAGGGTCCTGATGATGGAGTCGGAAGAAAGCCATTGGAACTCCTAAACTACACATGATAAATTGACCGTGTTTGGGCTCGTCAGATTTGTAATTTGTGGATACGCGTCTTTTGAGCCTTTTTTGAATATCATATCTTCACAAATCTCCGAGATATAAGTGGATCGCACTTTTTCGTGAAATCGGGGCCTATACTGGAACGAACCAAAATACATTTTCAATGTCAAAAAATTGTCGGTCGATGTGCCGAATACCCTGTATAACGTAAAACAATACCCAACCCAAAGTAAAATAGAAGCTTAGGGAAGGTTATACGTGAACCGTTACAGTTAGTAATATATTATAGTATATCAGCTATCCAAAAACATTTTCACACATATGACACCACCCACGGCTACAATGCCATTATCCACAGTCCCCCAAGTTAGTTTACATTGAGGTCATTATTGTTATCTTTCACAGGTGTGCTTGTTTTTGCGCGCTAATTAGGAGATTCCTTGTTATGGCACCGAAGTGCTATGTAATGTTGCACGTTAATGCGTGTAATAATTCGGCACAGAAGATAACAGAGAAGCTTTCCTCCCTAAATGGAGTGCTCTACCTATATGTCTAAGTATTCGTGTGTAGTCTCATGTGGTATAGTTTTATAATTATTGTGTCTTTTCTTTACTGGAAAACATTTTAGTGTAGGATAGGAAACTAATGGACCCCCACATAAATTAAAAATGTAGGTATAAATGTTTGTATGCATATAAAGTTACAGTTCCCTTACTTGAAACTGCGCAATGTAGAGCTCAGCTATTCTGAGTCTCACTTAACAAACACATAGTAGAACCAAAAGTAATAATAATAATATAATTTTAGGTTTTAATTTTGTAAAAATGTAAAATTTATATAAAAAGAAATGTGTGAATAAAGGAATAATATAACACTTTATGCCGTACGCAATTTTCTCCAGTCGGGTTGACTACGGTGGACCTACAGTTTTACATGGAATCATGGAGTTCACGATGGAGTTCACCAAATAATTTATTTCAAATGAGATAAACAGTCCTTAGTACACGCCTTGGAGAAAATATCTGGCTAGCGCCGCCGCCGATCGCTGCTCTGTGGGACACGCCGACCGGATTCGAACCTCAGACCTCTCGCAAGAGAAGCCGACGCCCAAATCGCTCTGGGCGTCCAAAAAGTAAACAATACCCAACCCAAAGTTGTAAAATAGAAGCTGAAGGTTTCATGAACCGTTACAGTTATTTATTAAACAGTTTTGAATCATACGGCCTTCACTATATAGTCAATTAATTTTTATATTATAATCTATTGAATGACATAGTTCTCCGCGAGTCTCTTCCACAGCTGAAACCTCCGGAGCCCACGGCCACAGAAGAGAGAAATAGGGCCTCGGCCCACTACCTCACCCAATTTGTAAATCTATAGGTAAGTATATTACGTAAGTTACCTTTGTTTCCAGATTTTTTCGTTAGGCCTTTTCGAGCTTATTTCACTAGGACAAGTTGTATATATATTGTACAAAAAATTTCATTATGTAATTCAAACGTAATAAAGTATACCATTCTGTTAAGCTTTATGAAATTTTTAGCCAAATTAATTACACGGGAAAGCATATTTGAGAAGGGTAACCTAACCTTGCAGGCAGTGTACGTGGGTAGGCGGATAAAAGTGCCGAACTTTATGAGCCGAAACTTTACCTACTTAAGCTTACCATAGAATCGACTTGTGTTTGGGTGGGTAGGTACACAGTTTACGAGGAGTAGGGCAAGGTAGGTAATCATTCTCGCAGTGCGCGTTAGCTAGCTCGCCCGCGCCGGCCAAACATTATCTCGTTATATTTTCCTCGACCACCGCTACCGCCGCCGCCGCCGCCGCCGCCGCCACCACCGCTACCGCCGCGCCGCCGCCGTGACACTCCCTCCAGCACCACCCCGCAGCCGCCTTGGATTGCCAACTCCCTATGTATTCCGAAAAATTACCCATGGGGTTTACTCATGGAGTAGGCGGGAAGAAGAACATTATACGGCGTAAAGCAGTGGTTCCGTACTGCTGAAGGCTGGGAGGACTGGAGGAAAATTGGAGAGGCGTATGTCCAGCAGTGGACGCTTACACGCTGACTGACTGACATGATGATAAAGACTTCTGGGGATTTGCATATTATACTTCCGACATGTTTGTATTTAAGGTTATATAAATATAAGATTATATAGAATACTAAATCATTCGGTTGTGCTGTGTTTTCTGAGATGATAAGTTTATTTATTTTATTTTTTATTTATTTTTTAATGAACAAGCAGCTCTAGCTGATGTGTTCATATCAGTCTTATTTTTTTTGATAATTAATGATTGTTTAAATTTTTTTTTTTTTTTTTTCGTACTTGGGCACTGTTGCTATTTGTTTGTTGATGTACTTTTTATGTATTTATCTAATCGGTTTTTGAAGGTGTTTGTGTTTGGGGAGTCAATCACATCCTGTGGGAGTTTATTCCAGGCGTTCACCACTCGATTTGTTATGAAGTGCTTTCGGATCTTTGTGTTAGAAACTGTCTGGTTAAGTTTTTTGCTGTGACCACGAAGGTGATAGTTTAATTAGGTGATAGTCTAATAAGTTTCTGAGTGATGCATGCAGACTCAAAGTATGGAAAGTACGGAAGTACTGAAAATATGTAATATTTTTGTACTTATTATTACACTTACATATGTACGTACAAAAGTACGCAAGTGTAATACTAAAATATTACGTATGTACCTATATCGAATGGCACAATATTTCGACCCACTGATCAGGTTGCGTGAAGATGTGACTTATGTCGTTATCTACATTCTGGGTCAATGATTTAACGTAATTCCAAATCATTTTATGTAGTGACTTAGGGCGTGGGTGCGCTCAATCTTTGTGCCGTCACGGACGCCCATTACGGTGAACGCGAACATTACTGGCTAACCTACCAATAAAAGGGATTTATACCACGGCTCTAGGTATAAATAGACAACACCGCAAAGCACGCATTAGTGAGCTCCTCGTTTCTCACGCTCCCGCCGACGCCGCCGCGCCGACGCCTCCGCCTCCGTCAGAAAATCAGGTAAATAGCCAATGACTAATCTTAGTTTGACGGGAATCCTCCCTAGTGCCCACATTGGAGGCGGGGAGGTACTCGTAAGTAGGTTTGGCGGCGGGGTCAGATCTATTCCAAATATGACATCAATAACACAATGAAAACTTACATTTTGACAAAACGTCTTAATTTTTGGCCGTTTACTTGTCGGTTAAAGTTATATTTCTCCTAAATTTGACAGGAGTTAACTGTCAGCTAGATTGTGGCCGAAGGTGGTGAAATCGCCCGTTTGACAATCATCTGAAGTCAATATACCTACACCTCGTTGGTCTTCACATTCCAACCATTATCCAGAGCGCATCGGTCTCTCGACCACAGAACAGTGATCAGAGGCTGTGTTCCCACAGCCGGTCGCTCTGTCCTTTCGATCCTACGACCATACTAACGTGTGCACAACTATGTGACGTGATATGATTAGCCTGTTGAGGATTTTAGGTTAAACTATGTTCGTTGTTTGACTGACCCATGCGAACCCATATCAAGTCCAGTGTACTTTCAAGCAACGACGAGACGTGTCGCTTTCAAGCACGACACATCACAAACGATTAATGTTGTTTACAAGCGGCCTATTCACGTACTTAAGTGCGAGCGGGGCCGATATCGTGAGTAGTGTTGCCAGACATACCATTAATATGGTATTCATAACATATTTTCATGCCCTGTGCATGAAAATATAGTTATTTAATTGTACTTTAAAAACATCATAAGTTAACTACTAACTACAAATTTATTTACATCGGTCGCGCCGACGAAGGCATGCGTAGTGGGTCTCTTAAAATACGAGCTCAAAAGACTTGGTGGCGAAAATATAGTATGAATACCATAATAATGTATTTATTTATGTATAATGTGTTTTCCGTTCAGTTCAGTGTAGCCGACATGAAATGAAGGGAAGCACTGACATGGCACCTAGTTCACCCGGTGTTATGGGCTGACATCACGGATATTCTAAGTGATGTAGCCAAACGTGTCAGTTTCCATAAAAAAATATATAATAATAATAATGGTACGTCTGGCAACGACCAACCCCCGAATATCGGCCCTGCTTTCAGAGACGTGAATAGGCCGCTCAAGTTTGCGAACACAACCTTCAGTTCTGAGCGTAGTTACGTAACATAACTCACGTAGGTACGACATACGAGTATTTGTCAATTGGTACTATACGATGTTTGCGTCGTGCGTCGCTTGGAATGGAGCTACACAGGAAAAGTGATTTATCGCTTGGAAAGTGACTTGAGTTCGCCGTCTGTTGGTCGGTTAGTAAATGGCGCGGTAGAAACAGTTGAGCTGAAAATATACAGACCAACCAAACCTAACGAACGGAACCTGACTGGCACCCCTTAAACTAAAATTACCACAAGAATTTCGCGATGATATCTAAATGTCCGTTACAATGTGCAATAAATTAGATATAATTGTCCGATTTATGTCATGGTTATTTGTGTCCACTTTTATGACAGCCGCCACCAACGCCTATTTCGTCACACCCCACTTTCAGCGGTTGCGAACGAGTATCCATATAAGTACCTACATCTATGTACCTACTTGTACTATTTATACATGCTTTCATAGCACGCTATAGAAGGCTGGAAAGATATATTATACCAATATTTCTACTTCGATCACTGTATCTACGAATAATAGTTTAAACTGAAGATAATTGAGTAGGTATGACTAATTTAAAACAAGTTGAAATGTAAAGTGTGCATTTGTTATTTGTTCGAAAATCATTCGTGGGCAATACATATTATTGCACTTGAAATCGTAACAATTTATAAATAAAATTCGAAACATCCACTAAAAACACTCCCCTCAATCAGAGCCCAATCACGACAAGGGAATTGCTTAGAATATTGGATAATATAGTCCAAAATTAGCCCAATTTATATATTATTTCCCTTACATATAATCAATTAAAATTTTCAATCGTCACAATTAAAAATAATTAAATGGAAACTAACGAAATATTATTATACACGATTATGTTACCTACACACTGACGAGACGTCCGCATGAAGTTGTCAAGATAAGTGGGTTGACAGCTTCCTTCATGAACGCTCTTAAGTCTATTTATGTAGTGTCGACCCGCCACCGCCACTGCTAGCTGTTCATAGGTATTATTTTTTGTAGTTAACATCAGTGGGGATTACGGTTTGTATTTGGAACGAAGTTCCTTATCGCACATTATGTACACGCCAGACACTTGGCGAATGAGAGCTAGGCCGAAAAAAGTGTAAGACTTCGACCGTCACGACACTTTTGCTGTAGTATGTGTTCTTTAGATTATTGGCAACAGTCTCGACTGAAACACATATTTTAATATAAATTATCGTGGACATTCATATACATATTTACAATACATATATAGGTAGATAATAATATTTGTACAGTCTAGTGAATCTAAAATAAATATAATTATTATTTTATATTGTTTATTTTTTTACCATTTAGGTATGTACTTCCTTTAATCTATCGGTCTGTAATTTGTTACAGATCAAATGTTATTCCCGCAATATGACAACAGCAACAAGAAACGTGATATCATCAGCGTATGTAGTACGAAATGATTGTTTTGTCGAACCATTAATCATCCCGGCATACCTACCTACCTACCTACTCGTACAGCCTTCCGCGAGATTGTGCGAGCAAACAAATATAACGACGTGATCGAATAAGCTGGACATTTTTTATTCATTAGGACCCTTAAGGTAATTGCGTATACCAGAAATACGTAGATCTTTTTCGACTGTTATATATAATTTATGATGACAAATTACGACTTGAAATTTAAAATTAAAATTATAATAAAACCAATAAATTGAAAAGTAGCACAAAGATTAATGAGTTTCAGAATGTATTTTTGCAAGGTTTATAAGTAGGTTTATTTTATTTATTTATTTAGTTTTATATAGTTACATTTTAGATTTAGTATAGTTTTTAATTTAATGTTATTATTTGTTAGTTGTGTAAGTATATGTATATTATTATGTAATAGATTTCATTAAATTTCATAGTTAATTAATTTTGCAAGTGAAGTGAAGTGTTTGCATAACGAGGAAGGTACTCACGTCATGGAACATTCCAATGAATAAAGAATAGAAATACTTAAATAAATGAAAATATTTTAGCTATCTCCTCTCATAAAACTGGTTTTTAAACGAACTCATTTTCTGTTCATGCAGCTCGACTGTGGAATTCACTACCACACTTTATCCGACATTGTAAATCGCTTCCCTTATTAAAAAAACACCTAAAACTGTATTACCTCCGTCAATGTGAAGTAAAAACCTAAAAAACAAAAACCACTTTTGTTTCATACTTACCTGGATGGACAAGTATGTATGTATGTATATTTATTTGTATATAATATTCTATATATTTAGTAATTTATATGTATTAAACATTTATGGCTTATATTTTACTAGCATGTACTTATATGTATGTATTAATAAGTATTCTTATTATTATTTTTATCTTCAATTGTCACGCAACTCTTTTGCTACTACCTACTTACATTCCACTATATTATCGAATCTCAAACATCCAAAGGTTGACTGTAAGAAATCTCTGTAAGGGATGGTCATGGAGTAAGTTACTTTGTTTTATGAGATACTGAGTTTGTAGACTCTATGTATGATACAAAAACTAAATTGACAGTTTTAAGACACGGTTACTCCAACGGTCATCGTCTCTTCGGCTGACGTGCCCAGCCCACTGCCACTTGAGCTTAGCCACCCGGTTTCCAATGTACTTTGGTGTGTTGGCGGACAACCACGTAAACTGGCCTATTTTTAACCCCGACGCAAAAAGAGGGGTGTTATAAGTTTAACGTGTTTGAGGGTGAGTTATGTGTGTATGGATGTGTCTGTCTGTGGAATCATAGCTAATTGCAGCAGCTAGTTGAAAGAAAGGTATACGTATTGTATTGGAAACCCCAGCCTAAATCAACCGGCTACCTATTACGGTTCACAAGATGCAACCCTTTAAAGATAGGACAGACGACGGACAGATGGACAAACGGACAGACGGACGGCGTGGGCTTAGTAATAGGCTTCCGTACGGATACCGAAACCTAAAAAGAGCGACTGAAGTGAAATGTTAACAACAAGAATCACCCTAAAGCATTCGATAAATTTAACATAACTCCAATCAATTTTCCATCGGTTTAAAACCTGGTTGTAGGAAAGTAACGAACGTTATGCCCGATCCGGGCTGACGATTCTGTAATCAACATAAATTCTTCTAAGTTATTTTTAAAATTTTACGATTTTACGTTTAAAAAGTTATTATGTCGTATACTTGTTTTTATGTATAAGCAAGCATATAAACAACTGAAAAATCGTAAATTAGAACAGTCAGCCTCGATAGCTCAGTGGTGCAGAGTACATGGATGGGTGACCGCTCTACCGTTGGAGGCTGACAGTGGTTCGGATTCCACGTTAAACTGTAGGTCCCTTCCCTTCTTACCTTACTAGGTGGTAGGGTTCAACCCGCCCGGGTTGGTACCACCGCACTGAATGAAACATCGGTCGAAACAGCTATGTTTTTTATGTAAACCAGCATGGGTGCCTGTGCCGAGAGACCAATGGTGCAGTCGACTGAGCCAAAATCACCTCTCCTCGCGAAACCACGCTCAGTTAGGTGCCAAGCCAGCAGATTTGCGGACTGTTGCTAGGCTGTCTAGCCTGTTAACAAGAACATTAAAGGTTCTTGCCCGTTAATATGACGCTTGAAGATACCCAGGTTAAAGGATTCAGGAAATACACTCGCCGGAAGACAGTTACACACTCCAGCGGTGCGACAAAGAAAGGATTTAGAGAACCGATGGGTTCTCAAAAGCCTAATGTCAACAACAAAAGGGTGCTGAGTCTCTTTGCGACGAATCATGCGGAGATAGGACGGGCAGGGAATAAGGGATTATAGTTCCACAGAGCATCGTCCGTGATAGTCTAAAATGTAAAACAGACTAAGCGAACCCACAAATCGTCTGTGACTCAGAGACTCCAGACCATCTGTAAGTTTCGGGTCACCAACAACACGGATGACTCGGCGCTGTATCGAGTCGAAGGAGCAAGCAGATAATGGGGACTACCCTCCCAGATGTGACTGCAATAATCCATCACCGGCCTAATCTGTGTTTTGTACAACAGGAATAGTTGTACCGGTGGGAAGAACCGCCGATTGCGGAAAAGTATTCCCAATTTTCTGGATGCCGTTTTGGCCTTAGACTCGATTAGTTGCCGGAAACCCACGTCTTTGGAAATAGTGGTGCCCAGGAGGTCCAGGTGCTCCGAGACAGATACGAAGCTGCCTTGGAAACTAGCTTGGAAAGGAAAGGGATCGACCTTAGCAGATAATGCGCAGCACTGAGTCTTGCTAACGTTGAAGACGACAATGTTCTCCTGGCTCCATATAGCTACTTTTCCGAGAACGTTATCGACCTTATCAACAATATGAACGTTGAGCCTCTCTGTGCCGCGAATCTCTCCTCTTCCAGTCCTTAACATAGCCCTCGTGCTCCATGCTGTCATGTATGTAAATAGTTTGTGTTTTCCGTCCAGTTCAGTGTAACCGGTACAACCGGAGGGAAGCACTTACATGGCACCTAGTTCACCCGGTGTTATGGGCTGACATCACGGATGTTGTAGGTGATGTAGCTAATCGTGTCAGTTTCTATAAAAAAATAAATAAATATATAATTTGCAAAATAAAAATTATTTCGGCCCGCACCAAGCCCGCTCCAGATACCTGAAGCCGAAGCGGGACTGGAGCCCACGACGACCTTTGGATTAAATAGCCACTGATCTTCCAACTGAGCTACCCACGCATCTGTGAAGACTTTCGAAATTCTACATCACAATATTTCTACTCAATTATGTGGTGTGTTTCCGATGTTTCAGTTTTCTACATAGTTTTGTTCCTTAAAATAATTTCATAGGGTAGAATAGAATATAAATTCTTTATTGCACACCAAAACATCATCAAACATTGATACGTGAAGAGTTGGTACTGGTTTTGACATGTTTCTGGAATGAGGGATATTTCATTCGGTAATCCATCATTTATGTACAAAATCAATATCAAGGCGACTGATAAGTGGCGCGGGGAGGAGCAGGGGTGGAGGCCGCTGGGCGCGCGGGGGGAATGTGGCGAGCGAACTTAACCACAATCGGAGCGAATCCGGTTTCTATGCTTAAGGTTCCGAATCGGGTCTCCGTAAATCCTTGGCAAAGATTCGGACTACATTTGTTAGAAAAGAATCGAAGGAAATAAATTAGCCCCATCCGCCAGCTCTACCATATGTCATCGTGTTTTCAGATAGTCAACGCACTTAAACAGACTTTCGAACATCTTCGAATCTTATACAGCAGCGTTTCGTGTTAGAACCCCAACTGTTAAGTGTGTTGATTCCAAACGGTAATTACTGAATAAAACTTACTTCTTATTAATACGCTATAATGACTGAGACAGAGGGGCCAGAGCACATGCTCCGACCAACAATATCACCTCTGAGTAGGCGGATACCGGGGACATTCCTTTGGTTTGTTGAATATATTGAACTTGAGAAGAAGGTAGCCGAAGCTACTAGGTGACCATCTTTGATCCAGTACGGTGGTATCAACCCCCCACTGGGTTGATAACACCGTGCTACGCTGTATTTGTATAATCAGGCGTCCAATCTCGTTCAATATCACGGCACCAGTAGTAGGAGCGGGCAAGATCGCCGGCTATTAAAACTGGCATATCGTAGGACAAACTACTGGCTATTACATCTCGACAGAAAGTGGCAAGCTGTGAATACAACACGCGCCTCAGTTGTGCCGAGAAGATAGAATGGTTAGACTTATGAATAAAATTACAGCGGCCAACACAAGATCAATCATACTCACACTCGGCTCTCGGGGCAAGAATACGTTCATCATAAACACTCGCTCAGTATAGAGGTCATTAGGAACAATTGGAGTGAATACATAACGTATGCTTTGGCGTAAACATTGCGAGATGTAAAATTATGTGAAATTGCTAAATGAAAATGATTCCGCTGAAATTGTAAATAGCTTTATGAGCATGCTGCATGCCTCGGCTTCCTCGTACGAAATAACCCGCTTCCAAAGCATACTAACGTAATGAATGACCACTTAAAAATCATTCAAGGTTAAAATTGACTTTGAATCGACTTACTAAATCTAGACAGAATAGAAAAAAAATGGTAGGTTTTATAATTACCTTATCTAGTATTTTCATGACTGTAGATTTTAATTTATTCATATTTAATTATTAGAAACCAACGTTCAAAATTCGGAAAAGTTTTTAAGGGAGAGAATAAGCTTCGCTGTGCAGAGAGGGAATGCTGCGAGCGTTATGGGCACATTCCCGACATGCCGAACTCTAGAGGAGCTTTTTTATGTTTATTAGGTAGTTCTTATTGTATTTTAATTTAACTTATTATTATTAAATAAATTTTTATTATTTTATTTATTTATTTTTATATTTTATTTAAAATAAAATTCCCACATAGGAACAATATTAATATTAAGTTAATACAAAAAAAAAATTAAGAACCATATTTTGATCAAATTATTATTACAAAGACAGATTTTGAGTAGAAAAATCGATACAATTAAGATTTAGATAATTTTATAAGAATCTTCATACGAGACACATATTATTTTAAAAGAAGTGAATAATATACGAATACATTTATGTAAATGTAAAAATAGTAGGTCCCCTGGGGCTCGTAGAATGTGCGGAGTGGAATTGGAGGAGTGTCCTTCTGGGATCGTTCATAAAACTTACGAGATTTATCGCAATCGGGCGATAACTTCGTAGGGATTGGGATCGAACTCGCATGCGGAAGAAAATCTGCGTATCGTCGCGACGACGAGATACCAAAACAATATTCAAATTGATACAAAACTAACAGAACTTGTTTGTAACTTGACATAGTTGGCTATTATTTTCTATTATTTCCTGTGTTATTGTTGCTGGAAGTTACGAATTACTTATATATAACTAATAGGACGTAGGTAACCATACTAGGTGGTAGGCTCAAATTGAAGCCGACTGGGTTGGTACCGTCGTACTGGATGTAAGATGGCCGCATAGCAGCGTCGGTTGTGTTCTCCTCTAGTCCAGTATAGCGAGCAATCCAGGGAAGTCTCCGGTATGGCACCTACCTTCTCGGAGGTGATATTGGCTGGTCGGAGCAAGTGCTTTGGCCCCTCCGACGCAGCCACCCATACCGGGTTACATAAAAAAACTGTATGGCTACATACTAAACTGGACATACACAGCCGATTCGAAATATCCAGTGGTAATAATTCACCATCACCTATAGTAAAATAAGTGCCTACCTAAAGAATATTGCAGAAGAATATCAGTTTTGTGAAAGTTATACCTGGACCATGAAGTAATCCGTGTTATTACGAAAACACACCCAAACTAAAATACTTTAAATACGATATATTTTTTACAAAAAAACGGTTTAAAAAAGACATTGAACCGACTTCAACCCCTAAAAAGTATTAAATAATATTTTGATCTTGAGTAGAAGGCGGTACAAAAGCACAAATGGGTCAATCTATAAATTTTCAGGAGTGCTTTTGTACCGCCTTCTACTCAAGATCAAAATATGATTTAATACTTTTTAGGGGTTGAAGTCGGTGCAATGTTTTTTTAAAACAGTTTTTTTATTTCACTCTTTTTAATAATATCACTATCGGTTAAAATCGGTTGACGGGAAGTGGGTGATTGAAAAATTCCTTAGTGTGAAAGTGTTTATCCCAAAGAGTTTGTATTACGTCGCTGCGCTCCTGACGCAATACAAACTCTTTGGTTTATCTCTTAATTTCACATCATTAGGGGTGGTATTCTTTCAAAAATGAAGGAAATCCCTGAGATATCACCTACTCAGGAAAAAAAATCGGTTGAGAATTGGCGGAGAAATCAAGTAACATACACACACACAAAAACATACCGACGAATTGAGAACCTCCTCCTTTTTTGGAAGTCGCTTGATAATTATGTTGAATTTTCTAATAATAGAATAGAACTAAACTTCAATCATTACAATTAGAATGTTTTACACGGCACACGACGTCAATGAAGTCGACGTCGACGAAATGGAGCCGCAATTAAGTAAGTTGAAGGCACTTGAAGGCAATTCGTTCTCGACTCCACCGCCTGAACCATTAAATTATTACCTCAATATTGGTGTTTGTGAGATTTTGTCGCTATCAGAAGTAGCAGGCTGTATCTGAAAATTATAAGCGCGCGAATATAGCGGGAAATTGCCTTTTTACTCCCAATTTGGAAGTTAATTTGAATAGTCGGACGTCATCCCATAATGCTGTCCCCCGTTACCGTACAAACTGTAGGGTGTGTGTGTTATCCGAACATTGAAACACACGCGATTCTTACATAAAGCTTAAATTATGGACCGTCATTATTGAAGATTTATTTATTGAAGAAAAAATACCTACATATATGCGCAGATTTTATTCCGCGCCCAAACCCTCTGTCAAACGTGACAGACGCGCTTACTGGTACTTATTTTTAGAGTTCCGTATCCTGTACGGGACCCTATTACTAAGCCTACGCCGTCTGTTTGTCTGTCCGTACGTCCGTCCGTCCGTCTGTCCGAGGGCTGTATCTCTTGAACCGTAATAGGTAGCCCGTTAAAATGTTTACAGAATATGTGCTATTTTATTATGGCCGATATAACAACAAATAATAAACATAAGAAAACGTAAAAAAATCACGGGGGTTCCCATAGAAGAAACCAAAAAGTGTATGCGCGCCATCTACCGAATAGAGTATGAAGCATTTTAACTAATCATGACATTTAACTATTAGTTCATATTAAATATGAAGCAGTCTTGCTTCATAACACGCCATAGATGGCGTGAGTGGCGCTAACCATGACATGGCGATACGGAACCCTCGGTGCGCGATTTCGACTCGCACTTGGCCGGTTTTTTATTTAAATGAATAAACGGGCTACGTTTGCTATTGTTTATTTTTTACTGTAGCACATAATTACATCCAAAGGTGGGTAACCTTCCTGTTTGATAAGTTGAAAATTCCGCCAGTTCCGTTTCAATGCGAAGAACTGACAAACGAGCTTCGCAAGTCAGAATGTTTCATTAGTACATAACTACGTAGGTATAAATAATTAACGTATAGGTACTACTGCTCACAAGAACATTAGGTACTCTATAAAGGCGCAATGTGAATACATAAAAATCTGACCACTCTGACTATTTACAGTTCCTGTATCAAATATTAAAATCATAGTCGTATACGGATGTATATAAGCTACAAAACTAACATTTTAAGATTTGAAACTTTCATTGAAGCTGACTTTCGTTTACAAGAGTTCACATTTATTGACAGGAAATGATCATTCGTAAACGCAACAATAATAAAGAATGTTTACTAAATCTAAATGTTCACAGAATTTTGCATCAGAATAACGAGCTGGCTCTCACTGTTAAATATCGAATGCTTATTGCCTAACCGCTGTTTACAGCCAAGTATATCAGAGCGGTTCAAATTCACTCCACAGTCCATATTATGTTTACCCACCTGTCTGTGGTGAGGAATGTGAGATTTTTCCGTCTCATTCACGCCCACCTCGGCGCCAAAGTAAAAGATATCGCCTGAATTTAACATTAAACCCATCAATCAACTTGGAAAAAGCAAAGAGCGAATAAGTGAATATAAAACGAGTCAACAGAGGATACAAAGACGAATGAAGCCAGCGGTAACGGATACGAAAGAATGAATGCGGTTTTATTGGTGATATTTAAGCAAATAATAAATTATAGCTTAATAGCATTCTGAAAACGGAAAATGGGGCACATTTTACATATTGTTATTTTCAAAATAATGGCGTTTACACATTTGATGAGTATTTTAATACTGATAATAAATTTAATTTAATACATTGTGCTGCAAGTACTCTTGTAAATTACAGCGCAACACCGCCCAACACGTTTAGCAATGTATATGTTATGGACCAAGTGATTAATGAGGGCATTATATATAATGCCCGGGCATTATGAATAATGACAAGTCAAATCGGGCCAAGTGATTAATTATTACTTAAACTTCATTATTTATCATAGTGTCTGGTCATTATGAATACTGCTACGCTATCGTCGGGCAATTTGATAATCTAGGTACATTCGGCAAGGCGCGGGCGCGGGCGCGGGGATAGACCATGTCTATGTTTATTGGACCTAGTTCGTAGGTATGAGGTTGACAGAAAGTGGTATGGGTGAATGTTTTGGTGGTTTAAAAAAAAATAACGTAGCGACGCATCTTCTATAAATTAACCCTAACCTAATGTTGAGGCGGCGCAGGTTTTGACATGAGGGCTATTCGTAGGTTTCATTGTCGGACATTAAAAGAATCTTAAATAAAACACGTATTTTTATTATCCTGCCCAATACGAGATAGACATTATTCATAAAGCCCGAGAAATTTCATTATTTCAACAGTAATCATCATATTGCCCTCTCATATTGGGCATTTTTCAAAATGCCCGGGCATTATGTATAATGCCCAATTAATCACTTGGTCCATAACATATACAACAGGGCAAGATAACTAACGAAGACCCACCTGCTGCATGACTCGGTGGAATAACCGTGCCAAGGTGAGAGGTGGCTAACCTGTCGCCCTTTAGCACGGGTAGCAACGGCACCTTGTCATTATACCTTATTCGCCTTTTAGAAACCCATGTCATCGGACATCACAGTTTTTAAGTATTTTTATAGAAATATCTACGCCGAGTCACCATAAGGTGTCTAACGACGCACATGGATATTAGGTAGAATGCGGGGGTTGCGAATGCCATGCTGGCCTGAAATGTACCCGTTCACTCCTCTCTTGATGGACCTGAGACTGTACTTGGGCGGAATATACTGCACTGGCAGTTAGCCAGCGCAAGAATCTATGCTTTGTCATAGAGCCAATTTAGAATTAATTTCAATTCGAATGGGTCGCTTTGTCTTGTCGTTTTTGTTGACAAATAGTGTAGAGTTCGGAACCATACGCCAAAATCTACTGAGGTGCCTACAAAATATTTAATATGGAATAAATTATTTTCCATTGCATCATCTTGAGGAGTATTATTTATTCAAGAATATTCAGTATTCACTGGTGAAGTGAACACCAGCTCAATACCTAATAAAAAAACTGTTTAAAAAAACATTGAACCGACTTAAAACCCTAAAAAGTATTATATAATATTTTGATCTTGAGTAGAAGGCGGTACAAAAAGCACAAAAGGGTCCGCCTACAGGTGTGCTTTTGTACCGCCTTCTACTCAAAATCAAAATATTATATAATACTTTTTAGGGTTTTAAGTCGGTTCAATGTTTTTTTTTTAAAACAGTTTGTTTATTTCACTATTTTTAGTAATGTCACATAATATTAAAATCGGTTGACGGGAAGTGGGTGATTGAAAAATTCCTTAGTGTGAAAGTGCTCATCCCTTAATTTCCCACACTAAGGGTGGTATTCTTTAAAAAAAATTGGGACCATCCCTAAGATACCCTCCTACTCATGAAAAAAAGAATCATTAAAATCAGTTGACAATTGGCGGAGAAATCAGGTAACATGCACACAAAAAAAAACATACAGACGATTGAGAACCTCCTCCTTTTTTGGAAGTCGGTTGAGAATATACAAAGTACATATTATAATATTATATGTACATATCGGTGTATCTGCATAAATTAAAATGTCTGTCTGTCTCTACCAACACGCGCGTTACGGGCATCAGACGAAAAGTGTGTGCGTATGTTGATAAGTCGAGGACGAAATAAACTGTGTAGGTACGACAATAGCAAATAAATATTGATTAAATCATGAAAAACTGGTACTCTTCGCCCTAACAGAGCGACAGAGTTTAACGCATTATTTAATTTAGGAATATTGCTCAGTGATTGTTTCAAACAATTCAAAGAGCCTGCGGCACTTCAGTCCGTTTTAGCTAATGCACATA
The DNA here is from genome assembly GCA_946902875.1 of Nematopogon swammerdamellus. NCBI lineage: Eukaryota > Metazoa > Arthropoda > Insecta > Lepidoptera > Adelidae > Nematopogon > Nematopogon swammerdamellus. Next base: position 15,460,761 of record OX336334.1, read on the forward strand.
CTTACCCGTGATGGCGTGTTTTATTTTAAACATTCTATAGCGTAATCTTAGGGAGCGTTCATAAAACACGTGACGCATTTTAGGCTAATTTTGTACCACCCCCCCCTATAGTGACATGTTGCATGTACACTAAAATTGCCGACGAATTACGCAAGACTCCCCCCCAGGGTGACGGGAGGTGACAAAAACTGGACCCCCCCCCCCCCCCACCCCTAAAACCGTCACGTGGATTATGAACGCTCCCTTAGAGGCGTATATCGATCATTTAATGATGTTATTGGTACAATCTACTCTTCTTCAACATTGTTTTGAGTTAGATAATAAGAGGAGTGTTTTATACTTATTTTTATCAACAGCTGGCTGTGCCCAAAAGTCCGACGGGACATTACACCACACCACTCGTAGCGAAACCGCGCACAGCGAGGCGCCGCGTCAGCTATAAGGCGGGCAAAAAGGTCGTCGTCTAATTTATTGACACGCCTTTTGAAGATCCCCAGGTTATAGGTACATATACCGGAAGGCCATTTCATATTTTCGCCGTACTGCACAGGAACAATTTCGAAAAGCACTATGTGTACTATGTTGATTGCCTATTGTGTCACGTCTTTCAAATAAGTACGTCGCTAAGCAATTACTAAAAGTACTAAAATGTCTCGTTCGGACACAATTTTCGTGAAATCTGAAATAGTGTTTTATCATATATTGAAAAGGTTGCTGTAGGCATCGATAGCTGTAGGTTGCTTTATAGCTAGTACAGAGAGAATGATTTTGTACAATAAACGAAACTCCTTTTGTTCTAAAAAGTTGCAATTTATAATGAGTGCTTATAGTTCTGCGATAGTTGATTTTTTTATAGACGAGCGACGTGCAGTGCCAAGCCACCCATAAGGTGTCTAACAACTCCCATGGTCGTTCGGTCGCAAGCGGAGGTTGCGAATGCCATGCCGGCCAGTTAATGTCAGAAAACCATATTTAAATGTTGAAAAAAAAAACCTGTTAAGTGCGAACATTGCTCATACGCAGAGAGTTCCGAAGCAATTTTTTTAAGACGAGACGGAAATTTACTTTCTGCATACAAAATCGTCTTTCGGCATTTATGTTTTCTAGTCCCCTAAACCTTATCGTATTTTTAAATTATGTTTTTCTTATCTTATGGACAGTCCAATATACGTTCCTGTCTTTGTAGTTTTTGTTTAGACGAAATATACAACACCGGAGCTAAAAAAAATATTTCGACGGAAAACAAATTTATTTTTTATTTTTTAATGTGATGAATCTCATGCTTTATTGAGTCATCAGCATCACTTTAGATATTCAAAAAATAAAAAATAAACAGGAACGTCCTTATTAAAACAAAAAAAAAGAATTGTAAAAATCGGATAAGGTTTAGGGGGGTAAAAAACATAAACCTCTAAAGACGATTTTGTATGGAGAAAGTTAACTTCCGTCTCGTCTTAAGCGAAGCTTCTATACCGTCGTTGCGCGCTCGACCGCCATGGAGTAAAATGTGAAAAAAATTAACCGACCCTATACCCTCCTCACCGTGATTTTTTTCGAATAAAAACCGGTGCTACTGGAGAAAAAAGCGGTAGGTTGTCAGCCTCGGTAGCTAAGTGGTGCGGTCGGTCGACTGTCGGTCGGATCATAAGCACACCTAGGCGGTCAGTGAATGGATGGGTGACAGCTCGACGGTTGGAGGCTGACCGTGGTTCGGATTCCACGTAAAACTGTAAGTCCCTTCCCTTCTTACCTAATTAGGGTTTAACCCGCCCGGGTTGATAACACCGCACCGCACTAAATGATAGATCGTTTGAAATGGCTATTTTAAATAGTTCGTGTTTTCAGCCCATTCCAGTGTAGCCGGCTCGACCGAAGGGAAGCACTGACATGGCACCTAGTTCACCGAGGTGTTATGGGCTGACATCACGGATGTAGTAGGTCATGTAGCCAACCGTGTCAGTTTTCATAAAAAAACACAAAAAAAGTGGTCTTCTTCATAGAACAAGAGTGTCGTGCAGGTGAACACGAGTTCGAATCCCGAGTTCTACGGGTATTTTTTTTTTATACATACACTCTTCAGATAACGTTATAAAATATAATATCTATATTTAGTTACTATATATGAATAAATAAATGACAAGAAGTGAAGCTAACATAAGCGCTGACCGCGAGATAACCCCAAAGATAATTAGCAGTCAAGCGCTTGCGCTTGGACAGCCCGGGGAGCGCCACCGCACTGTCCACGCGGATGGATGACTAACTCCAAAAGTTATTAACCCATTCAAAAACAGTAGAGAATTAGTTTATATTACAAATACATTCTTTAGAATTAGTTTATATAGATTTTTTTTTCAAAATACTCAAAACTAAGACTAGTTTAGGCCGCCCCTAAACACTCTCAAAAAACAGCAATTCGTTCGTTCGTACCATGCTTTCGTTCTTTTGGGTTCTTTCAAAAAACAAAAACCAATTTTTATTGCAGACCTCGTCAAGAGTAATATTTTGCCAATAGATCGATAGACCTAAAACTTCCAATGATATCGGCATGTCACACTATTTCCGAAAAGAGATCCCCTACAGAAGCGATCGAAAAGTCATTTTCAATGACTAAATCAAATAACCGTGCTGGGTTCGACGTGGCCTAGAAAGAAAGAAAAAGCAATCCAATAAAGACAATTTCATAGTTTAAGATGTTTGTATTATATGTTGTTTTGTGCGTTCACATCTCGTTTATTGCTCAGACAGTTTGGTTCTAACTTTGAACCAAAACAGTTTATATAAATTAGGCAGTAAATTCACTTTATTATTATGTAATAAAGTTATTTTATTTAGATTTAAGTATTTTTTTATTCGAAATAATATAGAAAAATATAAAAATAAAATTCCATTGTGGCAATTCCGGTGCCACCTGCCCCCCCCCCCCCCCCCCCGCCCTCCCCCCTCCCCCTCTGGCTGCGAGTGGTATTTTTAGAAAGGGGATATTAACCCCTACTAAATCCAACTCAGCTCCTCCAAAAGCCTTAAAAATTTTATAGCCAACCCCAAAACCTTTAAAATAAACCTAACTATTATAAAAATGTATCTCTCTAGCTTATCCCCCGTGTGTGCGCGAAAGGTGTCCAGTCCATAGCCCTAGCAACATTAATAAATTTAACTATATTTTGAACTTACTTTGTATTCATAACTCGTCGCTCTGCAAACTTTATCACTAGCTACAGATTTTAAACCATCACCACTTCCAAAATCACATCTAGCTCCCAACACACAACCCAAAATATTATCCGTTAATAGAACTTTATCAAACTTTTTCGCAAAATTAAACTATGTTTTTTCACTGCTCACACTTTTCGATGTCGTCCGAGAACTTACAATAAGTATAAGAAAGTTTGTCGTTATTACAACAAAGGTGAACGACGCTCGTAGCTGGTCTACGAGGCTTCGCCGCGCGCCGCTCCGATGTTGCACTCGTAGCGATGTCGGTAGTACACTGGTCGGCGGGCGGGCGCCGGGCGCGGGCGGCGCGGAGGCGCGGTGGGCGGGCGCGCGGGCGGCAAGCGTGAGAGCTAGCTCGCCTCTGCTCTTCGCGCATACTTCTATAGCCAAATTGTTTCCGGAATAGTTCAGAAAGATCCGCACGGTATATATTGGAAGTTCTGTACTCTTTATTGCTTATTTACGACTTTGATTGAAAAAAAATAAAGACGCGATGACCATGGGTGGGTATGGTTCCCTTCTTCGAAAATCAATATTTTCACTACTACATAGACCTATTAGGAATTTATGCGGATGAGGTATAGTTAATGGCAGGTTTGATAGCAACTTGCTGGTAGTTATATCCTATAGTTTAGGATGTTAGAAGAATATTAGTGAAAGAATTAGCCCGAGGAGATCAATACTTTTCGAGAAAAAAATTGGTTGTCTGTAAAGTCGGTTTACGGACGATAGTTTTACGTGATGACGTGGAATAATCGTAGTACATAGAGCAAAGATCAGTAATTCTATTTCCAGTAGAAAGATTAATCATATTGTGACTGGCCATCAATAAACTTCTGTTGTCTGATCTTGACAGTTTTACTTCTGAAGACGTTTCCATGGTAACTTTGGCTATACCGATTGTGCCTCTCTATCGCTTGTTATGCGCTCTCGCTTGCACACACAGGTTCAGATGGAACGTGACACTTTTTCGTGTGTGCAGCAATGCACACAATGCGGCAGCAATGCGGTGTTCATCAATTTATAAGACGTGACGTCATCACGTCAAAAAAAATTTTTAATTTAAATTCACCGCCCCGACATAACCTGTTAGTATGGCTATTCCCTAGAATGTTTTATAAGCCGGAGGCACGGAGGGAGTCCAGCAGTAACAAAGTGCAGGCGCCCGTGTGAGCCGTAGTGGCTGAGGCTGGTCGCCGAAGGCGACCAAAAAGCCGAAGCTGCGGAGGCAAGCATGGGTGCCTGCGCTTTGTTACGCAAGGACGGAGGGGCTGCACTTCCCGCATGCTCGCCTCCGCAGCTTCGGCTTTCTGGTCGCCTTCGGCGACCACCCTCAGCCGCTACGGCTCGCACGGGCGCCTGCGCTTTGTTACGCAAGGACGGAGGGGCTGCACTTCCCGCAGCGCCGGAGAAGAGGCAATCGTAATTAGCTAATGAGTTTTTTTTATACGTCGCTCCATTTTTGGAGGTACTTTGTATGCCCCCCCCCTAAACGGCCCCCCTCCTCGGGGGGGGGGGGTTCATAAATCGATACACCAAGCTCCCCCCTCCCCCCTCCGCCGCCTGCCAGTATCCATACCCACCCCCTCTATGCAATTATAGTTTTAAAAAAAATATACACGTAGACTTGAGAACCTCCTCGTTTTTGCTTTCGTCGGTTAAAAATAGAAATAATACATTAGCGAATAATGACTTAATCCTTCATAATAAGTAGTAGTTTCATATACCCATGAAACAACATGTACGAGTATCTTCATACGATTGTATTGTATATGACAAGTTAATAAAGCTAAGACCTTTCATATAGGGCCACTTTCTCGCGAACTATGTACGGCCAGCATATTAAATAAAGCACATTTTCACTACCTGAACGAAGCTCAGCCTTCGGCCTCGCCTTAGTTACTTACTTTCTTCGAGAAAGTTTACTGTTTACCTGAACCCAGTTTGGCCTTCGGCCTCGCCTTCGGGGCTCGGCCTCCGGAGTCCACTTTAGTTACTTACTTCCATCGAGAAATAATATCGATTACATGAACGCCTTACGGTTATCGGCATAGTTACTTAGTTTCATCGTCTATCGATCGATCAATAATATCGTTAATTTGAACAAAGCTCGGCCTTCGGCCTCGCGCTTAGTTACTTATTTTCATCGAGAAGGTTTATGGTTTACCTGAACGTAGCTCGGCCTTAGACCTCGCTCTTGGTTACTTACTTTCTTCGAGAAAGTTTATTGTTTACTTGAATCCAGTTTGGCCTTCGCCCGCGCCCTTAGTTATTTACTTTCTTCTTTTGAAATAGGAAAGCCGCGGGCTGAAGCTATATTATAATAAATATGTTTAGTGCATAGCCAGTTTAGCTGTTTTCTTTTTAGGATTTCGTATCACAAATCATTAATTTTCATGCGGTTCTGAAAGAATAATTTGTCATTTTCAGTTATTCACGCGGATGAAGTCGCGGGCAAAAGCAAGTATCACATAAAATTGGATAATTGTATTGTAAAGACATTGCAATTTGTATGGTGAATACGCCCTTACGATATATTAATCGTAGTATTAATAATGATAACTGCATTAATATATCTTGATTTCTTTCCTTTTCATATGAATTGATAATGCTTATACATGTAATGAAAATTCAGTGCTTCACCGTACCTTTTCAATTAATTCAAAAATAATTTTTAGACGCACTGATGACGATGACTCTCAACAAGCGATTTTGCTATCGGCGCTCCGCGGCCCCAAGTGCCGGCCCCGAGAGATCTTTTCAGGATAAGTAAACACGTGAACCCTGCCACCTCGAACGCAACACGCGAGATCTAAAAACCCGGAGCGCATTTTACGAGAACTAGACCGTTACGCTTATTTTGTTTTCCACGGCTCGTAAAATAGTTAATTTGTTGACATTGATATTCCAAATTGACGTGTACATCTGCCGTAGAGTTATTTTTACAAGCGGCTCGGTACACGACCGTAAGTAATCACCTCCGAACCAAACGTAAGAAAAACGTTTTTAACATTACCGTACATTATGTACAGGTTGGCTTTGAAAATTGAGATTTGTATGTAGAACCTTGTCATTATTAGTGATTTTCTTCCCAACTCATTACTCCGGAGGGTCTACCTCCCTACATTGTGCCTCTCACTCAAACAATGCGCGTTTTATTTTATTATGAAGAAATTATACAACTTATAAAAAAAATCGTCTGGGAGAAACATGAATGATAAAATTATTAATGTTTTTCAATAAAAATATTTGGTACTCCACATAATATAATCATAAAAAAAAAATTTATTTAATAAACTTTTTTTTTTCAATTATTATATGTGTAGTACCAAATTTTTTTATTGAAGAACATTATTAATGTTATCTTGCATGTTTCTCCCAAAGGATTTTTTTATAAGTTGTATAATTTCTTCATAATAAAATAAAATGTATGAAAAACGCGCATTGTTAGAGTGAGAGGCACAATTTAGGGAGGTCGACTCTTAAATGCTTCACATAACGAGTGTACGTGCCTGCGACGCAGCCACAGAGGACAACACGCAGCTCTACGTGTGAAGTACTATTTTTAAAATCCGATTGTCCGTAGGTGTTTTTCGGGTATGTCGCTCCACGCACGGTCGGATTGCGACGCGTCTCGGCCGGTAGGTCGCGTAACCCAACTTCGAGGCGGGTAATTTGTTGTGTTCGTCCGAGTGGAAAATCTGGCCGGGAAACTGTGCGGAACCTAAGCACACTCGCCACCGCGACCGTGTGCTGTAAATTGTAATGGCCGACATTATCACATTATTGTAAGGGTGTCCGCCTCCACAGTTCCAATATTTAATATGAATAAGTTTTAATCGGCAGAGGCGGTACAGATCTCGTGTGATTAGTGTTCATTTTCTATTTCATAGTTTTAGACAATGATTTACAGATTGAAGCTTCTGCAACACATATTTTTAAATAACATTTAACTCGTGTAGAGATATGGACATTTTTTTATTGAAATCTCGATATATGGCATTGTCACCCATAAGGTGTCTAACGACACCCATGAACATTCGGTCGTATGCGGGGGTTGCGAAAGCCATGCCGACCTGACAAGTGCCCATTCACATCCCTCTTTAAGGACCCGAGACTGTACTTGGGAGGAAATATATGGGCAAGAAGAGCGTTCCAGAGTTTACCGGTTCTTTAGAGGAAAGACCTGCGCCTTGGTATACGCATTCGTGGTAAATCTAGCGTATAGGGATGCAATCCCTGGCCAGTGCGCGTGGTGCGGAGGTGGTAAGGGGACGACGGGTTCGCGTTAAGCAGCTCCTCCGGGCACTCCCCACGGAATAAGCGATAGAACACACTTAGGGAGCCGACATCCCTACAGAGCTGCAGCGTGGTTCTAGATCGCGGATGTTAACTTTTTACTTACCAAGGATGTTAACACCGAATGCTGCTAATTGATATGACGTTATACCTATCTAAGTATTTCATTTTACAGACGCATACAGTTTTATTTATTGCTGGTCTGCGGTTTCAGAGCTACTAGAGGTTTTCATTTCTAACAAAACAGACTCACACAAACATTACCGGCCTAACCGCGAACAGTCGCTTTTATGGTTCCGTATTCATACGGAAGCCTATTACTAAGCCTACTAAGCCTATGTGTGTCTGTCTGTATGTCTGCCCGTGTATGCCGTAGAAGGCGGCTCAGGGATAAAGACAAGATGCCGTGCACAAGGGCAACAGGCTAGCCACCTCACACCTTGGCACGGTACATCCACCGAGTCATATAGCAGGTGGGTCGTCGTGCCTTACTTGCTGCTTGATAGTTATCTTGTCCTAATACTTTTGCTAAATGTGGCCGTCGGTGTTGTACCTTAATTTATTGGAGTACTTGCAGCACAACACCGTCTACTCTGGCTTACCCCGACTGTCGGGATACAACGTGTGGTGTGTATGTGTATGGTATAGCTGATCTACGGAACCCTCCGTGCGTGAGTAAAACTCGCGCTTGACCGATTTTTCAACTATACGTAGGAATATGTTGCTAAATATCCTAGCCAAAGTTATTCGTTGTATCTACATAATGCTGGTTTAATTTCGAGTCGTGGTTGCTGTGCCGACAATTTACAGTTTTAGCTACACGTATTCAAATTCTACTCTACTGTTGTCGTCCACAGCATTAAGCCTATCTAGTAGCCTCGGCAGGGGCTTGCGTACAAGACAAGAGCCACCCACGCACTCATAACTAATTCACACAAGGTTGCCGACTTCTTCCTTGAACTGTGAAACAAGTTCGTTAGTGGCTACAACACTGGTTGTGTGGTTACAACAAAGAGACTGTACCTAAATATAAGAGAACATTTTTACTTAAGGAGTGGCTAAATAACTTAGACTACGGCAAAACTGAGAATCTATTCATAGTTCCAACCTAAGTTGGCAAAAGAAAATATAATCATAGAAGTTAAATTATACATACAACTATACTTACACGCTTATATACATATATACATATATACCTATACATTCATATATATATACCTATATACATAAATAACTGATATCTTTCAACACTAGATTGTTATGTATGTCTCTACAATAAATCTATAATAAATTACACTTACTTAGAACCTAAGTAAATAAACCTAAGTAACTTAGAATCTAAGCATAATTTTCATCTATTTCAATTTTTTTTAACTGTTTAACAAAAACGAAACTGAACTAAAACTGCTAAGATGAGCGCAAAATTGATAATGTTACAATGTATATGAAACGGCTCCTTCGAGACAGATTAACATCTAGTGACGGAGCCAATGTTTGTTATGTGCCGTATGTAGTACTGAATAAAATTTCATTTCATTTCATTTCATTTCAGTGGCTGTGCCGACGCGACGGACCTTTTACGCATTTGAGACAGTCAAATGCAAACAACTCACACAATATTTAAATAATAAGAGAAAGTTATAATAACCAATTACAGATAACTCTTCTAATAACATAAAATGCTACTTTGTACTTAATGTACTCCATTTCTTAGGTCATTAGAATAATATAATGAGCAAACGAATTAATGGATAATATAGGATATTATATTATACTCCTAAATATTATACACCCCTTACATTGTACAATTGTTTTCAAAACAATTAATGAATTAATAAGAGTGTTTGTTGCATTAGCAATCTCCAGCATACACACGCGTGTAATTGTCTACAATTCGCACAGCGTCAAATTGACAAGTATTGGAATGGGTTAAGTAAATTTTCCGAACAATTATTCTCAGTGTACATATTTGTACAGAATTTCCCAGACTCCCTCGAGATGTGTTACTCGCGCGCCTAACGCAACAAATGAAAAATGTCGCACAGCCTTTCGGGCATTTACAATAATATGTACCGTGCGATTATTTACTCTTCAGCGAAGACCGCATTTAAAATTGATTGTTTACTCAATTACCAACAGTCAACAGAGGCGAGACTGAATCGTGCGGGAGAATCGAAACCCATTTCAATCGTTGAGGCGAAACGTAGGAGAGAGGCCGCATTCGGATTGGGCACTGTGGGCTCGGCACGGACAGATGCTTCTGGAAAGATTGAAGAGAGCTCGCGAACAAATCACTTGCGCAGCTGCTTCCAATCACATTATATATTATCACTGCAATACAGTACAGCCGAACATTTAGATAACATCGAGGATAATGTTTTAATACTTACCTTACTTCTAGAAGAACGTGTCTATGCAAACAATTTATTTAAAATAATGATAAAACCTGTTAAGTGAGAAGGTTGTTCACACACAGAGGGTTCCGTAGCTATATGTTCTTGTTGCACAGCAATAGCGCAGCAATCAGGCGGTCGCAGTCGCACGTATCTCGCGTTCGGCGCAGCTTATTTTGTATTGATATATTGAGTCCAAGAAATGTTCTTGATTGAGTCATTCGTATCCCTCACGCCATCTATCGGTGCCGTTCATACTTTAGTAGTTAAAATGTTAGTTAAACGATTATTCGGTAGATGGCGCACATATTATGTTTATTGTATGGGGACCCCTTAATGTTTAACTTTTTTTGTTTATTAATATTTGTTGCCATATTATGTCCGCCATAATAAATAATAACACATTCTGTGAAAATTTGAACCGGCTAATTATTACGATTCAAAAGACAGTCCTCGGACGGACAGACAGACAACGTAAGCTTAGAATATAATAGAATAGAATATAGTTTATTGCTTTCCAATACAATTTTTTTACAAAAGGCAGACTTATTACTTAAGGCAACCTCTGCCAGTTAACCTGACTTTTATGAACACTTATTATAAGGAGTTATATGGAAGTTAGCCTATTACTAAGCTTAGTAATAGGCTTCCTTAAAGAACCCTAAAAAAGTAAAAGAAATTTGGAAAAATCGCTTTTTGGACTGCAGCCTGGTGGCATAATAATGTTTTATACGCCTACATCATTCTAGAATGCAATTTTTGCCAAAACTTACTATTGGATATTTGTACTCTGGAATATCTTTACCATCTTAAAGTATAGCAAAACCAACAGGTTACAATCGCATTAAACGATTTTTGAAAATTCCTTTTACTTTTTAGGTTTCCGTATCCCCGACGGAAGCCTATTACTAAGACTCCGTCGTCCGTCCGTCCGTCCGTCCGTCCGTCTGTCCGAGGGCTGTATCTCTTGAACCGTAATTGGTAGCCGGTTGAAACTTTCACAGAATATGTGTTACTATGGCGGATGAAACAACAAATAAGAAAAATAAGAAAAAGTTAAAAATTAAGGGGGGCCCCCATACAAGAAACCTTTTATTAAAATAGATTAGTCACACTATTGAATAACAGATGGCGCCAACGGCTTTTATACATTGCATGCATTGTTAAGTGCTGTCATTTCCCCACCGTAAAGTGATATCGACCTCATTGAGGCTTCTCTAAAACATAGCCGCTACATAATCTTTGGTCGTTCCAAAAAAAGAATTTTCAGAAATTTGATGTTTGACAGATCAAGTGACGAAGTGAAAATAAAGTGACGTTGCTATGGTAACAGCTGTCAGTGGGCAAACATGGAGACCTGACCTGTGTAAAACAATGACGTAGTAAAATAAAAAAATATCAGATATGTAATTCAAATTCTAAGACCATGCCACCTGAGCGGATAGGCGGATATTATTTATAGCGGATAGATACGGAAACGTCCGCGTGCGAGTAAAACTCGTACTTGACAGATTTTTTTTAGGTTTCCGTATCCCGTGCGGAAGCTTATTACTAAGCCTACGCCGTCTGTCTGTCCTACTGCTGTATCTTTGGAACCGCAATAGGTAGCCGCTTAAAAATATTACAGAATATGTGTTATTATGGCGAATATAACAACAAATAATAAAAAATTTAAAAAGTCATGTTTCTTTTTTTCAATGTTTTTTTGTGGTGCGAAAACTTCGGTGCGCGAGTCCGACTCGCACTTGCCCGGTTTTTTTATAAATTAATTTCTTCTTTTTTTTTTGGTTGTTTTATCCCTTTTTTGGGATAGGCAAAGGTATTATACCATGCAGCCTTGTCTGTTGTTATTCTTTTAATTTCTTCTTTTATATACCTATGGTCTTCCAGGAGTAAGACGAGCTAGCCAGCCAGTGTTGGTTAGTACATAAAGGTTATCTATAAATGTTCGGCTGTACTGTATTGCAGTAAACATATAAAATTTCATTAGATCGGCCCGGCCGTTGTGGGAGAACTCCTGGCTGAAGGTCGATACAAGTTTCAAGATTCAACGGCAATCGTAGAAATCAGAAATAACTGCTTAAAGGTTGATAAAGTATATTCTATGTCAAAGTAGGTAATTTTCGAAGTAGGTGAACAAGATTAAATTACTAAAATCAATAAAAACCGCTGTTGATAAATCAACATCGGGTCAGATGAGTCGATGCAATGGTCCGAAAAAATAAAATAAACTAACGGAGCCGTAGATTCATAATCAAGAATCGACAAAAAGTACGAAGAAAGCAAAATAAACCATTAATCCAGTAAAGCAAAAAATCGCAGCACGCGCTCATTACGCCATCCTCTTTCCTCAGCCCCCACCCCGCACGCACGGGGGCGGGGTGTTCGCCCCCCGCCACCGTGCTCTTCTACTCATCTCGCCTCATTAAATTTCCGTAGAGTATATCTAAGTTACCGTGATTCTCCACTTCGTACCGCACTTTGTCAAAATGTAGAGTCGTCTGAAGTGCGTCTATAATTCAGACCGTCTAATTAGATGGCTCTGTCATGGACGCGAGTTTATAGTAACACAATAAATTATGCATAGATTTGTTTATTAACAAGTTTTAGTGACTTTTTATAGGTTTTACGATGAGTTTAAAAGGATAGAAATGTTATTGTCATACAATTCATTCAGCCCCAACGCATTAAATTAGAATCAAGCCACCAGTGGCATAGCCCGGTGAGTTGTAAATATGTATATGTGCCAACGATACTTGCCCTGACAAAGTATGAAACAAAGAAATACATTTTCATGTTTTCTTAACAAAAATACAAAGGTACAAAATGTTCAGCAAAACACAAGATAGATATTCAAAATTAACACAAGATACATAATGGATTCAGAAAAGACATACACATAGATCTGTAAGTGTGAGTCTCATAATTTTTAATCCCATTTATCTACCTGGAGGAGTGAATTATTAATCTCGAGTATAAATTATTGTAAGTTGCTTCCGCAATATGTATGTAAGTAAGTTATGACTATGTTACACTTAGAGTAAAATTACAGTAAATATACCTACTTTACTTACGTAACATTTTGTGAGATATCGTTATGTAAGCTGCTACTGCATATATAATTTTAACAAGTAAAAAGTTAAATTACAAATTAAAAAAACCCCGACCCTTAAAAAGTCTAAAATAATTTCCGTAAATAAATTCCCGCGCAGCTCTGAGTTTTATATTTTATTTACTTAGCAGTCCCCCGACTCATTTAAGTAAGTAAACGGAAATTATTTTTGAATTTTTAATGGTTGGGGTTTTTTTTATTTGTAATTTAACTTTTTATAGTAAACTTTGTCTATGCAAATAAGTGGCCGAATTCTGCGTGCTAATCGAAGTATATTATGCCTGCCTATGTCGAGACCTGGGAACTATAAAGGAGAGTACAGGTAGCGGCACGAATTAAGAGCGCTCGGCGAAAATTGCGGGGGTATATCTTCTATATAGTCTAACGCACGAGTCTATCCCGCACCGACACATGGCGAGCTTATCCCCACATTTTTCGCCGAGCGCTCTTAACTCTTGCCGGTACCTATATCTAGTATATATTTTATAATAAATTTTCCTAGCACCGACACCAGATTTATGTATTACATATATTGGCATGGATTTAGATAATGTGTTTTTGTTGATAGGGAAAACAGAGACACCGTTTTATAATTCGTTTGTTAATAATATTTTACACTTCAATTTAAAAAAAAATATTCGAAAGTATTAAGTGAAATAAATCCAAACGTAAGAAAAAATTTGAAAATATTTTCATTAGAGAGATCGGATAATTTGCATAAGGAAGTGGAATATTGTGGTCTGGAATAGAGCAATCACATTATAGCCCTCAGCCGGCGGCGGCGAGTGGTCCATTCTATTCGATTGCTTATTGTTATGTACATCTCGCTCTTCGGGCGACCTACAATTGTCCCAGTGGAGGTTCACTTAGCAGTCCGAAAGACATTATTTGTTCATGCGTAAGAATACAGCCCTTTATCGGCTTCCAGTCGAGGTGCTGGCGCGTTGCTAAGCGTCGCGACGCCTTGCCGAGACCCCTCCACGCTCAGCTATAAACTTGAAGAACCTTGTCGCGCGCCTGTACAGGAAGAATTAAAGCAAAGTTTTATTTATGTGGCTACAATATTTTTGCTGAAAGAGTAAAGAGTAAAGATAAAAATAATCTTGTGAAACAAATCTTGTTCCTCAACTTTATCACTTTTTCCTTTCAACCTCTAGTTAGAGATGAAAATCTAGAAGAAAAGATTGTTCTTGATAATCAACATTTTCTAAAACCATCAGCCGTCCTTTATTCATTGTTTCGCCCATTTAACGTTGTTCGGCTAAATACCTACCTCATTTTCTAAATCTAGGAATATCTACTCTTATGTTTCCAAACTTCTTGAAGTTTGAAATTAATATAAGAGTAGATTTTCTAACTTGAAAATATAATAAGTTTCCTTTCATTGTAATGTAAGAACGCGTTATAGTTTGTTAAACTTCATTTTGAATCCCCATCTATTTGAATCACTCAGCACGCACACGTAGTGAAAAAATTGGATTGCCCCTTGGTCGCCAGCTCATCGAATAACTCAAACACCTACAGAAATAGACGGGCACATTTAATTCTGAATATCTTAAGATCGAGCAATGATTGAAAGAGAGAAAACTAATTTGGTGTCTAAATTAAATTAGTTCAATATTTTCTTCGGTAATAATGGTCTTTTGACGTGAAAACGTCTGTAAGTTCGGTTTGGTAGTCAAAGTAAAATTTACATGCGACGAAATTATGATACCCACATTTCATGAGACGATAACTTTGTGAGTAATTAACCGACAGCAAGCAAGACCAGTCAGCCTCGATAGCTCAGTGGTGCAGACAGTCAACTGTCGCTATTGAATGTTAAGCAACGCTGGGTGCGGTCAGTACTTGGATGGGTGACCGCTGACCGTTGGAGGCTGACCGAGGTTCGGATTCCTCGTAAAACTGTAGGTCCCTTCCCTCCTAATCTTACTTGGTGGTAGGGTTTAACCCGCCCGGGTTGATACCACCGCACTGAATGAAACGTCGGTCTAAACGGCTAAGTAAATAGATTGTGTTTTCCGACCAGTTCAGTGTAGCCGGCACGATCAAAGGGGGAAGCAATGACATGGCACCTAGTTCACCCGTTGTCATGGGCTGAAATCACGGATGTTGTAGGTGATGTAGCCAACCGTGTCAGTATCCATAAAAAAAAATAAAAAAAAGACAGCAAGCAAACAGATAAATTCTGTTAGCGCACATAGGTGCATACATACATACATACCACACCCTGTATCCTGACCAAACGGGGTAAGCAGAGTAATAAGAGTTGTGCTGCAAGGACTCTCTTAAATTACAAAACTACACCGACTGTCACGTTTTGTTTTTTTTTTTATATTGAAAGCGCGATATATGGCGCCGAGGTGCCGATAAGGTGTCTAACCACGCCCATGGACATTTAGTCGCAACCCCCGAGTTGCGGATGCCATGCCGGCCTTACAGGTATCCATTCACGCCGCTCTTGAAGGACCCGTCTGTTACCGTATACCTACTTATACATTTCTGCTAGTGAGTTTAAAGTTAATATATCTATAACTCTTAACGCCTAGTTATGTGCGTGGTGTTCGCGTACAAATGACACAGATATATAGGGGTACGCTTACCTTTCGGCCTTCTTAGGCTGTGCTTTCGGGCAGTCTATCTCGGACCGCGTGAAGCTACTACGCTCTAATTACGACGCCGATCAATGTGTCGATCAAGCGCTAGAGAGGTTCTGCTTGAACCTAAAGCGATACTGGCTTGAAGAACAATAACCGAATGAAAGGTCGGTCGAAACGGCTATGTAAATAGTTTGTGTTTTCCGTCCAGTTCAGTATAGCCGGCACGACCGAAGGGAGGCACTGACGTTGCACCAAGTTCACCCGGTGTTATGGGCTGACATCACGGATGTTGTAGGTGATGTAGCCAACCGTGTCAGTTTCCATAAAAAAAAACAATATTTTATTAATTTTCAGAGTAAAGTTTTGCAGAATTTTGCAAGAATATCGACATATTATATGCGACAAACATATATTCAGAACTAGACTCACTAAACGAAACGGCAAGCCGAAGAAAGTGCGGATCAATAGGAATCCAAAAAGCCCCGTCATGGCCGTTTTCGCCATCACCGGTTCAGCCTCCTCCAACAATTATTTGTCGGTTAAAGGTACCGAAAGGCTGACAAGCCGGAGGTGGTGAAGTCAACCGTAAGTCCAGCACCGAGCGATCAAGAGAACTACGCTACGGGAGCGTTGGAAAGGAAACGCTAAAATGTTTTCACATAAAACACCTCCGGCACGGACACGACTGAGCTCGCCATTTTTTTTTTTATATTTGAAATGATGGCATTAGAAAATAAATGTGGTGGGCACGATCCTGACACACCAGCTCTGCCGCTTCTTCCACTCTCATAATGCTCTTTGGTTATACGGGTACTACGCACTTGACCCCTTAAGCATTTTTTTTTTTTATGTGAATTGACACGGTTGGCTACATCACCATCACCTACAACATCCGTGATGTCAGCCCATAACACCGGATGAACTTGGTGCCACGTCAGTGCTTCCCTTTGGTCGTGCCGGCTACACTGAACTGGACGGAAAACACAAACTATTGAAATAGCCGTTTCGACCGACCTTTCATTCATTGCGGTGGTACCAACCCGGGCGGGTTAAACCCTACCACCTAGTAATATAAGAAGGGAGTCATATCCCTTAGTCGACTTTTACGACATACACGGGGAGAGATGTAGTGGGGCTATTCTTTTAAAGTACCGTCCCCATACGGTACTTTAAAGTACCGGCCCAACACGGTACAAAATATGTCCGATCTGGTCTAGCTAGGTCCGTGAGTCTAGTAATTTTCAAAAATTAAAATTTGACTAGGAAAAGACGAAGTGCAATTCGTAACCAATTGCAAAGCTTGTGCTCGGACAGTGTGTTTCCAAACTGGATACTTGTATTTGACATTTTATGCAAGGATACTCCGTCGTAAGTACTTCAAGTTTAGTATGTTAAGTGGTTGTGGGTCTAACAGTTTTATATCAGATCGAATCTCCTCAACCTTTAAGACACTTTATTAAAATTAATTATCATTTTATTTAAGCAATCCAGCTGCTTTGCTTTGCGTTAAATACTCAAATTAGCGTCCCGACCGCGAGCTGCCGCCGCGCCGCCCCCGCGCCCCCGCGCCGCCCCCGCACCCGGTGTGTGTGTGTACACAAGCGGGAAGTTAATTGAAACGTTGAGCACGTTTGTACGCGACTGGAGACGTGCAGACGACCCCAAATGAAAACTTCGCGACACGCTTGCACGTCTACGAGCAATAACTAGAGTCGTGCGTGTACCACTCTAACTATTCTACAGAAAGTCACTTCACTTAAATATTGAAAGAAATATTATTTTAAATTTAAAATAAGATGTCAAAATTATTAATTTCCCCATCATTGTAAAATATTATTCACTGTTTTCATCCCCATCCTTAGTCTAAATTACCATAAAGAAATATACGTCTATGAATATTATCTACCCACTACCTACAAGTACTATCCTATCTCTTCATAACTCGGCTGCATAGTCCAGTGAAATTGCGTTTTCTGAGCACAATAAATGTAATCTGACTTTTTAAAATAGTTTCAGTTTCTTTCATTTCATATTTCGAACATCTAATGATTCTATGCACAAGCCAGTACATACTATATAATGTTCGGTGCACACGCTTTATTTTAAAATTGTAGCACGGTTAGTTTTGCGCAAAAAAATATATAACCTTTTGGGAAATATTGTATTATTTGGCGCCGCTGCGGTCACACGTCACACGAGTCTTCTAGTGAATTATTGCGACATCATAATATATTGCTACGATTTCACAAGTGCTTTCATTTAACGGGCTAACTACCCGTAAATAGATTTAGTCTTGTACAGCGACAGATTAGCTAATAACTGATTAAGAAAAAAAACAAAAAAAATCCCATTTATTTGTTACTAAAACTATATTTGTGTCTAAAGGGACTGGACTAGATATGTATGTATAGAGACGAGAAAAATATAGAAGACTAGCTTTTGCCCGCGGCTTCGCTCGCGTGAATTCGTATTTCAAAGGAAGAAAGTAAGTAACTAAGGCCGATCTGCGTTAATGTAAACGATAAACCTTCTCAACTAAAGTAAGTAACTAACGGTGAAGCTTCAGGCTGAGCTGCATTCTGGAAGAGAATAAACCTTCTCGAAGAAAGTTAGTAACTAAGGGCGAAGCCGAAGCCCGAGCTGCGTTCAGGAAGACAATAAACCTACTCAAAGAAAGTAAGAAATTGAGGGCGAGGCCGAAGGCCGAGCTGCGTTCAGGAAGACCATAAACCTTCTCGAAGAAAGTAAGTAAATGAGGGCGAGGCCGAAGGCCGAGCTGCGTTCAGGAAGACGATAACTTTTTCGGAGAAAGTAAGCAACAGAGGGCGAGGCCGAAGGCCGAGCTGCGTTCAGGAAGACGATAACCTTTTCGAAGAAAGTAAGTAACAGAGGGCGAGGCCGAAGGCCGAGCTGCGTTCAGGAAGACCATAAACCTTCTCGATGAAAGTAAGTAAATGAGGGCGAGGCCGAAGGCCGAGCTTCGTTCAGGAAAACGATAACTTTTTCGAAGAAAGTAAGCAACAGAGGGCGAGGCCGAAGGCCGAGCTGCGTTCAGGAGACCATAAACCTTCTCGAAGAAAGTAATTGAGGGCGAGGCCGAAGGTCGAGCTGCGTTCAGGAAGACGATAACCTTTTCGAAGAAAGTAAGTAAGAGGGTGAGGCCGAAGGCCGAGCTGCGTTCAGGAAGACTATAAACCTTCTCGAAGAAATTAAGTAATTGAGGGCGAGGCCGAAGGCCGAGCTGCGTTCAGGAAGACTATAAACCTTCTTGATGAAGGTAAGCAACTGAGGGCGAGGCCGAAGGCCGAGCTGCGTTCAGGAAGACGATAACCTTTTCGAAGAAAGTAAGTAACAAAGGGCGAGGCCGAAGGCCGAGCTGCGTTCAGGAAGACCATAAACCTTCTCGAAGAAAGCAAGTAACTAAGGGCGAGGCCGAAGGCCGAGCTTCGTTCAGAAAGACTATAAACCTTCTCGAAGAAATTAAGTAATTGAGGGCGAGGCCGAAGGCCGAGCTGCGTTCAGGAAGACTATAAACCGTCTTATAGAAAGTAAGTAACTATCGTCCATAGTTACTGACTGTTATCGAGAAGGTTTAGCGTCTTCCTTAGGTCTTTCCGTCTTTTTTAGGTTTAGCGTTTAGTTACTTTCTTCGAGAAGGATTATAGTCTTCCTGAACGCAGCTCGACCTTAGGCCTCGCCCTCAGTTACTTACTTTCTTCGAGAAGGTTGAAGATCTTCCTGAACGCAGCTCGACCTTCGGCCTCGCCCTCTGTTCTTACTTTCTTCGAAAAAGTTATCGTCTTCCTGAACGCAGCTCGGCCTTCGGCCTCGCCTTTAGTATGTCACTTACTTTCTTTGAGAATGTCTATTGTTTATCTGAATCCAGTTCACCCCGGGGCCGGACCCCGGCCTAAGTTACTTACTTTCTTATTTTGAAATACGAATTTCATGCGAGCGAATCCGCGGAAAAAGGCTATCGATATTCAAATAAAAAACTTCAGGTAAAATAAATCAAATACTTTAGATACCTAACTAAGTAAAATACTCCACATAAATTAGCGTAACCGGAACTTAATTTTATTTAGTCTATCCTGTGTCTCGTATAGCTAAATGTGCGTGTACTAATTTTAATCGAATTTAGACGATCGGCTTACATTTTATGGAGGAGCGGCATGGCTCGCTGTAGACTCGATTTAACAGCAAATCCGATTTAAACGCAAATATGATAATAAACTATCGTTTATCTTATATTCTCCCTCTCCCTCTCCCTCTCCCTCTCCCTCTCCCTCTCCCTCTCCCTCTCCCTCTCCCTCTCCCTCTCCCTCTCCCTCTCCCTCTCCCTCTCCCTCTCCCTCTCCCTCTCCCTCTCCCTCTCCCTCTCCCTCTCCCTCTCCCTCTCCCTCTCCCTCTCCCTCTCCCTCTCCCTCTCCCTCTCCCTCTCCCTCTCCCTCTCCCTCTCCCTCTCCCTCTCCCTCTCCCTCTCCCTCTCCCTCTCCCTCTCCCTCTCCCTCTCCCTCTCCCTCTCCCTCTCCCTCTCCCTCTCCCTCTCCCTCTCCCTCTCCCTCTCCCTCTCCCTCTTCCTCTCCCTCTCCCTCCCCCTCTCCCTCTCCCTCTCCCTCTCCCTCTCCCTCTCCCTCTCCCTCTCCGTCTTCCTTTTCCTCCCCCGGAATCCTGAAAACTGGATGGTACGGAACCCTCTATACGCGAGCTCGACTCGAACTTGACCACTTTAAAAAAAATATATGTTACCATGGGATATACACTTAATTTACGTGAAAACGTAAACGAAAATTCCAATCATTTAAGTTCTCATAGAAAACTCGATGGTACGGAACCCTCTTTACGCGAGCTCGACTCGAATTTGACCACATTAAAAAAATAATTATGTTAACATGGGACATACACTTAATTTACAGGAAAACGTAAACGAAATCCCAACCCTTCTAGTTCTCACAGAAAACGCGATGGTACGGAACCCTCTTTACGCGAGCTCGACTCGAACTTGACCACATTAAAAAAATAATTATGTTAACATGGGACATACACTTAATTTACAGGAAAACGTAAACGAAATCCCAACCCTTCTAGTTCTCACAGAAAACGCGATGGTACGGAACCCTCTTTACGCGAGCTCGACTCGAACTTGACCAATTTTTTTCAAAATTATGTTACTCCGGGATATACACTACCCCTATACGAAGTTTCGTCAAAATCCGTCCAGCCGTTCAGGCGTGAAAGAGGAACAAACAAACAAACAAACAAACAAACAAACAAACATACTTTCACATTTATGATATTAGTGAGATGGTGCAAGAAACAGCAGATAATTAGTTATTTATTATTACAGACGGCGCGTAGGTATGTGTGCACTTGCGCGTATACGCTACGTTCCGGGCCGGGACGTAATAGAGAAAGTTGCGGGCCCGTTCAGGTTGCGTGCTAGGGAACTTTATCTCCAATTTGGAGTAATTTTCCAACTCGAATGTTTCTTCCCGTAGCGTCGCTCCGCCGCGCCGCGCCGCCGCGCCGCCCCGCCACTCACGCTCCCTCGCTCTCCGCGCCACCTCCCGCACCCTCCCGCCCCGCGTGCTTGCTGGGCGGGCGGGTCCGGTGTAGACACACAAGATGGCAACGCGGATTTGAGAATATTTGTTGAAAAAGTTACAACTCTACTGACTGGGGTATGTATGGAAAGGATACAGTAATACACAATTATATTGGAAATAAATGGTGTATTTAATGATAGGCCAAGCATGGTTTGGAAAAATATTTAAAAGCTTCGTCTTTACGAGTACCTAAGTACATACACTTGAGTTAAAAATATTTCACTGTTGCAGAGAGAAAAAGGTTATTATTATAATAAGCTTTTTCTCTCTCTCTATTCTCTTCAAATATAGTTTCTCATCTCTCTCCTATCAGCCTCCACGCATATTTTTTTAAACAGATAAATAAAAACAAGCAAACCTCCAAACCCAGAACATATACTACAGCATTTTATTAGAAAACCATATTTTTTCAATTAAAAAACAAGCATTTGAATTCTTCAAACACAATCAACGACAAACTGCAGGGGTCGTAGCGTCCTCGCAGGCGCGGGCGCCGCATTGCCCGGCACAGCTGAAGCTCTTTAGCGAAAACACGAAATTGAGCGTGCTGCGGTTACTTTGAAAGTTTCGAGCTTTCCAAATCGGATTACTTGACTGCGGACGGAACCACGTTGCGTCGTTACCAGCACTTCGTTAGTCCAGACGTGCACTTTAGTTTCTGCATTTCAATACATATAAGCATTGGAGGACAGCTACATCTGGATGATATTTCATAATTAAAATAAACTAAATTAATTATTGGACAATTTCAGGTGTTTTGGCTTACACCTTGTTACCTTGTTTACAATAAAAACACTTTATATTCATTACTATAACATATTCTAGGTCGAAATAAAATTAAAGTAAAGTGCTTATGGTTTGTGTAACTTTCTCTCCTGCCCACTCTCCTGGGAGTAGCAACTTTGCTGAGATCTGTGGAATGTTTTAATGTTATTCTAAACATTATTTTCAAACGCTTGAAATTTGTAGAGCTCCTTTGTTGTCTGGCACTTTTCTAAATATTGAATTGATTATATCGGCCCAGTTTAATTTTGTTATCGCTCAATTCATGTGTAGGCGTTAAATCAGTCGCGCTGACGGTCTCAAAACTTACAAAAGGGATAATCGCCCTTCGAAAACAAGTCTGGCGTCAATTTGTGGAGTCTGGGAAGGCGGAACCGCCGCCACTTGCTATTAATTAACGGCCCGAGATTGGCCCGAGGAGAACATTCGGAAGAGGTCGGCAGGAAAGGAAGCAAATTAAAGGGCGAATTCAATTCACGCAGCTACGCTACCTACATAATTATTGTTTTCGTTGTATTTTAAGTTACGAGTTCTTGGTAAATTAAAACAACGAAAATCAATGAATTGTAGAATAGGCTCGTTCGAGTATTATTTCTAGTTAATGGCTACAGTTACCGTATAAAACTGACGGAAGTATGTTGATTGCTCAGTCATTTTGCTTGATAAAAAATAAATAATTTTATTAAAATTCGACACGAAAATTTATTCACAGTCGGCGCGAATTGATATTGATAATACCACATACAACGATGATGCTTCTGAACTACTGTACTATCAATTCGATTAGAAAAGATTTTTTTAGTTACATAGTACCTAATAGAACGCATAAAACTATTTTAACATAGGGATGACATTTTGATCAAATATATTTCTTTCATATCGGTACAGGCGAAATCAATTTCAATAGGCACCTACATAATAATGAATCTCTAAACTTTGTGTGTAATGTTGGAAAAACATTGAAAAGATTTGCAAAGGATCTATCCCTATTGGATCGATGGAGGATAATTAATCGCACAAGAATCGTAAAAAAGTCATGTCGTGTTGCCGCTGGGGTAGTGCATCGCTTTAAGGTCTTTGCTTACGGTGTCGCTCGGTGCGGGTCACATATCACCATCAAATATGGCTGAGGAAGGCGATGGCAGGCCCTGGCGTGATGCTCGTGAACGGGTGCTGTTTGTGGAGACTAGCCTGCTCCAATTGGCTCCAACATGTCATATGAATGGTTTAAGTTTATAGAAGAAAAATTGTATCCGTGATATTTTTTTAGAAATAGTGATGACTCGTACTATTTAGGCAGGGGAAAACATTTTTGTAAATGAAATAAATAACATATTAATAAAGAAATAACGCAAATTATTGGGAGGTTCTGTACAACCACACAATATATTTGTATTGTGTCTACCAAATTAATAGTGCTTTTTTAAAATAACAAAACGCCTAAATAAAAACCACAGCAATGGTTTGACTGTCATGCAAACCATTGCATATTGTAGTGAAAATATAAGAAATACTTTTTTTTCCCGCACCTATTACATTGTCGATATACTATCTACAAACCCTATTAAAAATTTTATCTTTAGAAACCTAGACTAGAAGAACAGGGGGAAATGTAATTTTTTGCACATTTTAGCTATATGTATCATTAAGACCACTGAACTTAAAATAAAATTGTAAAAATATTTAAGAAACCTTACAGTCAGCTCTTTCAAATGATCCCCACACGATATGTAAATTTAAACTTTTATTTTTTATTGGTCCCAAACTGAGCCCCATATTAATCATGTAATACATGAATTTTTTATCTAGTTATGGATAAACGATAAATATGCGCATCGTCAATATATCTATCGTTGTGTCACATTTGAAGTTTTTACGGTACTTACTTTTAAGAAAAACCTCTGTGACAGACGGACGGACACGGGAGTGATCTTATAAGAGTTCCGTTTTTTGCCTTTTAAGGTACGGAACCTTAAAACATTAGTCGTGAAATCAGAAATCCTATCTTCCAACGAACAAAGGAATGTCGAACCTACAGGGCGGAAATTTCCATGGATCACTTTCTATCAAATATACTTTCCTGCGGTTAGAGTGTGACACATAGTGACTTAGCGACCAATTTTTGGACCATCGTTCATCCTAGCAACCAATGCCGAGCGGTTTCTCTTTCTCTGTACTTCTCACTCTCGCAAAGGGTGATTGAAGTGACTGTGAATTGAGGTTATGAATATAGATTAATTTTAAAAAATTATTGAATTATTGTTTATTTATTTGATGAATGAAAATTTTGCAATAAACCTGTTTATTTTTATTTTTTGCTTGGAATCATGTTAAATATTTGTATTTTCACTGTAAATTATTAAAATTTCAAATTATATATTATTTAAATTTTGTGCCTAATCTACTTACTTCAGCTGTTCGTTCTATTGTAGGTGGATAAGTTAACCCAGTGCCGTAATACCGGGTAATCCATATTCATCACTGTCTGATGATTCCCCCACGTCACAGAGGTCCTCGTCACTGCCGCTGCTATCCTCACGTAGATTTATGATATCCATCCATCTGTCACGTGAAATTTTGTTTTATTCATAACTCGAGAACCACTGGTGCTAGACCCATCGTGGTGGTACTCAAACTTCAGGTCTTGGTGAGATCTATCTATCTGTCACGTGCACTTTTGTTTTGGTCATAACTCGAGAACCACTGGTGCTAGACCCATCGTGTTGGTACTCAAACGTCAGGTCTTGGTGACAGATGGATAGATCTCACCGAGACCTGAAGTTTGAGTACCAACACGATGGGTCTAGCACCAGTGGTTCTCGAGTTGTGACCAAAACAAAAGTTCACGTGACAGATGGATAGATCTCACCGAGACCTGAAGTTTGAGTACCAACTCGATGGGTCTAGCACAGTGGTTCTCGAGTTATGACCAAACAAACAAACAAATATACTTTCGCATTTATTATAAAGTGAGTAACGTAATTTTCTTATGAGTGTTGCATGCATGCATTGCATAGTGCCATTCAGTTTTTGTGAAAAACAACACGTGAAAAATATGCAAAACAATTTTATTATTATGACGCCTAGGAAAGGCTACTGATTGTAATGCGTCGACTGACCGGCCGACTGCACCTGGCTGCCTGAAACCTTCTCAGAATAAAAACGCAACACTCCAGGCGCAGCGGCGGCGCACGCGCCGTTATGGTTTTGAGATGACTTTCGCATACACCTATGACTCACAAACACAACGTTGTGTCCTGTGTAAAGAAGAGTAATAACCGTTGCGAGAGCGAGAAACCGCTCGGCATTCATTAGTTGCTAGAATGAACGGAGTGTAGTTAAAATGATCGATATCGGGTTTTGCGCGCTCGAGTTAGTTTTATTCCGTGTATCCGTTTTTGCGTGTTTGAAGGGCAGCACGCGTGTTATCACATTGTGACACGATGTGACGAGTGCCGAGGAAAACACGCGTCCTTCATGTCATGATGGTCGTGTTTTCTTAGGCAGAACGAGCGTCGTTTGCGCCGCTATTGTCTTCCTAGCCATCTCGCGCGGAGGCGGCGCGCCTTGCTTTGACACAGACAGAACAACCAGAAGCGACATTCGTCACTGCACGCTCGCATGTGATCCAGCGTCTGTGTGCGTGAAGATAGGAAGGGGCGGGTGTATGCGGGGTAGACATGGGGGCTGAGAGGTGTGACGAATGCCGCTGTGAATTTTACGAGTAAAGTACACGAGAGTGTCACAGGTGTAGCTTTGACACTCTACCTACATACAGCTACGTTTAATTTTGTTAGTTCGCTTCCAGAAGACTTCCGTCACATTAAATCGTGAGCATTACGGGAGAGTAACTACATTAGTCATCTAGAGCGACAATTACACGTAATTAAATTTGTTCTTGACAGGCAAATAAAGCAAACTGTATTTATTCCGTTTTCCTTCACCACAGTATTAACATGCGACACGTTAGCTGCCCATCCACTATAATAGGGCATTGGCTAGTTAGCCTATACCTCCGTGCACTATTATGTAGTGTATTGATCCTTAGCAACTACTTGGGGGTTTTGAACTGTACCTGTAAGCAGGGAGTTTGCATTTTCGTGAACGTACACACCACACACCGTATACCGAAAATCGGAGTAAGCAGAGTAATCAGTGTTCTGCGGCAAGTACTCTGGTAAATTACAGC
The DNA here is from genome assembly GCA_946902875.1 of Nematopogon swammerdamellus. NCBI lineage: Eukaryota > Metazoa > Arthropoda > Insecta > Lepidoptera > Adelidae > Nematopogon > Nematopogon swammerdamellus. The sequence goes on from OX336334.1 coordinate 15,486,956, forward strand.
ACAACGCCGACCACAACGTTTACGTTTACGGCACGACTGAAGGGAAGGCTGACGTGGCACCAAGTTCACCCGGTGTTATGGGCTGACATCACAGATGTTGTAGGTGATGTAGCCAACCGTGTCAGTTTCCATAAAAAATAAAAAAAAGTTTAACAATATATTAGGTCTTTACCTATGAATTTGGAGATTTGTATGAAAATTTTAAAATATAAAAATTTTGGTTATCTTTTTTTTAGCTAATCAAAGTACTGGCCCAAATTATCTATACAATTTTGCCATTTTGATGGCATTTTGTTTATCCCTTTACTGTAGAAGTCTGCTGGACGAGAGGCGATGAAGTCAGCGAAAGCGTTTTGTACTGCCTCTCGGGTGTTGAATTTTTTCCCAGTTAAACAATTTAAAAAAAAGTAGAAATCTGTTGGGGCAAGGTCCGGTGAGTACGGTGGGTGACGGACAACTTCCAGCTGTAACTCTTGTAGCTTTGCGATGGTCTGTCGTGAAGTGTGAGCTCGCGCGTTGTCTTGGAGAAGCAATGGGGAAGAGCGATTGACCAGTCTTGGTTGTTGAATTGCGAGCTTCTCCATCATTGTTTGCAATTCTTGGCAATAGACATCTGCCGTCACTGTTGTACCATTGGGTAAGAAGCTGTGATGTACAATTCCGGCACTGGTCCACCAGACAGTCACCATCATCTTCCTATGGGTAATCTTTTTTTTAGCGCACTGATTAGGTGCTGTGCCCGGGTCCACTCACTGCGACGAACGCTTACGGTTGTCGTATAGGATCCACTTTTCATCGCAGGTAACAATTCGATTTAGAATTCCCTCGTTTCTATGCCGATTCAGTAGTGCTATGCACGCTTCGACGTGTAAGTCTCGCTAATGGTCACTTAGTTCGTGTGGCACCCACTTATCTAGCTTTTTTATCTTACCGATTTGACGCATGTGCTTCAATGTTGTTTTGACACTAACTCCAAAGTCCGCAGCAAGCTCTGCCGTAGATTGAGTTGGATCCGCTTCCACTATCGCCTTCAATTCGTCGTTGTCGACAATATAGTTACCGGCCGACCGCGAGACTCGTTCTTCAACTCAAAATTTCCAGATTTAAAACGATTGAACCAGTAATGGACCGTGTTTATGCAAGCAGTGTTAGGCCCGTACACGTCGTTAATGTTTCGTGTTGTTTGCGCAGCGGTATTTCCATGTAGGAACTCATATTCGAAAATTGTACGAATTTTCAGTTTATCCATGGCGCCAAAAACTACCACAATTTCACAAAAACAAAACACTATCTAAAAACAAATGACTGAATTAGAAATTAGAATAACATGGCTTTCTAGTAAAATTTATTTGAATTTCGAATTCTGCGCCAATCCACAGATAATTAATTCTGAAAATGCTTGTTTTAAAAATCTCCAATTTCATAGGTAAAGACCTATTATTTGGACAATATAACTCAAGGCAGCAAGTAAGGCACGAAGGCCCACCTGGTGCATGACTCGGTGGAAGGACCGTGCCAAGGTGAGAGATGCCTAACCTATCGCCCTTATGCATGACACCTTGTCCTTATCTCTTAGTCGCCTTTTACGACATGCACGATGGGGAGAGATGCAGTGGGGCTATTATTATTACGTTCCGGCACCACACAGTACTACAACATCAACCAAACTAAAATAAAACAATATTATACAGCTGTTGTATTGTATTGTTTATTAAAGCATTCATTAGACTGCATGACTGTACTCGAATTTGTTACAATTTGTTCTATCCGATTCGTTTACACCCACGAAGAAGAACCGGTAAGAAACTTCGCAGGGCTTTTTTTTCATAGTTATTTTTTTCATACTTAATTACGTTATACTTTTCGAGGTATGTAGCAAGCATCACTCACTCAAACTAACTTCCTCGAAACTCCGATACAACTGTACACTATTTTGCGTGTACGAGTATTTAGTCGGCTTATGCTGGATTAGAAAATTTGAATGTGCTAATCCGACTACAAGTGGTCCCTAAGTTTCCGTGAGGTCACGAAGGATGTCCCCTAAACTTCTAACGGTGTAGAATAATACATTTATTGTATTTGCATCTATTTCTGTATAATAAATACGAAATCATTGATGTAAGTTGCAATGTGCACAAATGTTTTAAATAATTCCAATAAACATATCTCTATATTCGTACCAATATTTTTTTTTCTAAAAATGCCGTCTAGCAATTTTTTTTATATTTTTTTATTTAGCTTACTTTGAATAGGGTTATCCTGTAAAAAGGGATGCGACTAAGGGATATTACTCCCTTCTTATATTACTAGGTGGAGGGTTTAACCCGCCCAGGTTGGTACCACCGCACTGAATGAAAGGTCGGTCGAAACGGCTATGTAAATAGTTTGTGTTTTCCGTCCAGTTCAGTGTAGCCGGCACGACCGAAGGTAAGCACTGACGTGGCACCAAGTTCACCCAGTGTTATGGGCTGACATCACAGATATTGTAGGTGATGTAGCCAACCGTGTCAGTTTCCATAAAAAATAAATAAATAAAAATTAAAATTAAAACTGATGAATCTTGATCTGAATCTTAGAACACTTTGTAAATTCAAAATAGATTATTTACACAAATGATATTGGATTATGCAATGAGGAGGTTGTCAGGCGATGCCGGCAGGGCGCGTCGAGCAAGCGGCAGCGCGCCGCTTGCTCCGCGCGCCCTGTAAAAACAGAAAAATTAATTAATTTATTGTTAGCTTCCATTCTTCTTCTGTATGTTATCTTCTGTCTTGTGTATCTCTGTGTTCTTGTGTGCAATAAAGGATTTCTATTCTATTCTATTTAAAAACAATAGAAAGATTTTCTGTTTTTCGGAGCCGGCGTGAATCAATCCGTAATAAGATGAACGAACTTTCTTGGATGTCTTATTGAAGGACCTACATACTTATAATATAAACAATTATTTTCAAAAATATCTGCACGGAACTTGCCCGGGGCTTTGGCAATCACGCTGAAGGATCAGAGGAGCCAATTTACATACACATTTAGGTACTTTCAACCTTCCATCTGCGTATTATCTCCTTCCATTCATCTCAGTTGTTAGCGTTACCCTGCGAATAAAGAGAATATATTTTATATGGTTTTATTATTTTGTATTATAATCTTTCTTTTTATCATGAATTATTCTTTCAAAACCACAAGAAAATTAATCATTTGTGATACTAAATCCTAAAATGATCCTAAAACAGTTAAACTGGTTATGCACTGAAAAGCTTTATAACATATAGCTTTTGCCCGTGGCTTTGCTCGCGTAAATTCGTATTTCAAAAGAAAACGTAGTAACTAAAGGCGAGGCCGAAGGCCAAACTGGGTTCAGGTAAACAATAAACCTTCTCGATTAAAGTAACTATAGGCGAGGCAGAAGGTTGAGCTACGTCCAGGTTAACGATATTCTTTCTCTATGAACGTAAGGAACTAAGAGCGAGGCCGAAGGCCGAGCTTCGTTCAGGTAAACGATACCGGACGGACCTCGGGCCTCGCCCTTAATGACTTGCTTTCTACGATCACACCACATAGTGTATAGCATAAGTACCTAACACACCATAGTTGCTATGTACCTAACACATCACAGTAGCGTATAGCATAAGTAACTAGCACACCATAATTGCTATGTACCTGACATATCACAGTAGCGTATAGCATAAATACCTAGCACACCATAGTTGCTATGTAATGTACCTAACATATCGCAGTAGCGTATAGCATAAGTACCTAACACACCACAGTTGTTATGTAATGTACCTAACACACGTCAGTAGCAAATTAACATAAGTACCTAAAATTATACACCATATTTTTTATGTACCTACTACCTAACACACCTACCTACTACCTAACACACCTACCTACTACCTAACACACCTACCTACTACCTAACACACCTCAGTAGCGCATTATCATAAGTACCTAACTAATACACCATAGTTGCTATGTACCTAATGCACCATAGTTGCTATGTACCTAACACACCTCAGTATCGTATTAGCATAAGTAACTAATACACCATAGTTATGATGTACCTAACACATCACACGTTTAATTTGATGATATTGTTATAAATACTCAGGTATTTATCTGTAGAAAAAAAGTCATAATAGATATTGGATATTTCTTATGTTTCTAAAAAACCCCTGATCTTCTGAAGTCATTCGATCGTGAGTGAAGTTTCTCCTCAGGATACCGCTGCCGGCCATACACGCTAAATTGGTTTCATTTGAGTATGTGGAGAACATTGAGATTGAAGCAGCTCTAATGTAATACCAACTGAAAATGCTTCCTGATTTGAGGGATAAAATTACATTTCATAGATATAATTTCCCGAAAATCACTTCTCATCTCAGTATATAAAATATCGTCTCAATAATAGCAGTGAAAGCAATTTTGTATATTATACATGGAAGCTCCGAAATTGAAATGGCCGTATAAAGAGTATTTTACTGGAGTTTTTATTTTATGGAGGACTTTTCTTTTTAATAAACATTTTTAATAAAATTGTTGCTTTTAATACTTAACAGATATAGATAGTATATTTTGTAAGTATACATTTGTTCGTAAGTACCAACTTGCGATATGCTGGTACTTTGTTCTGTAAACTGAGGCGGGTACCTATTCTTTTAATTTATAGAAGGAAGAAACAAAAGGTTATTTTTAATATTTTGTCTTATGCATTATCTTTTGTCTTGCACTGAGCTACAAAGGCTGAGATCATAACTATGGCAGGCAGGGCAGGGCACATTTGGGGCCCTTTTAGAAATAAAAAAATATGTGAATGAAACATCAGTATGTAAATTTATTTTGTGACTTGAATATTATAAGGCTATTTAAATAATATTTAAATAGCCTTATAATATTTAATATTTAATGTATTATATATTATATAATACATTTTATAGAATTCAGAAATTTAACGTTATGTATTTTCTGTTTTTTTTTTTAGATTCACTAAAATTGTGTTCCCGCTTTAAAAAAGATTTAGAAATCTCATCGGATTCCCATTTACATTCAAATTTATAAATATTAACCGTAATTCTTATTCAAAAAATACACTAAAAATTTAGCTCCTCTACTCTTTTTCGGTGTAAATAACGACATCGGCACTTTCGGACCCTCATCGAGTCGGGGGTCCTGGGCTAGTGTCCCATGACGTGCCCTTATGGATTAACCAGACCGGGCGCAGTCTGTCCTTGTATGGGTGATTGTGCTACTGCTGGTAGGCTGGCCGTGGTTCAGATTCCACGTAAAACTGCAGGTCACTTCCCTTACCTTACTAGGTGGCAGGGTTTAACCCGTCCGAATTGATACCAACGCACTAAATGAAGGTCGGTTATAACTGCAACCAAAATAGTGTTTTTCGTCCAGTTTAGCCGGCACGACCAAAGAGAAGCAACGACATGAGACTTAATTAACAAAGGTATCATGGCTATTTTTTTTATGTAATCCGGAATGATTGGCTGAGTCGGAGGGACCAAAGCACATGCTCCGACCAGCCAATATCACCTCCGAGAAGGTAGGTGCCAATACCGGAGACTTCCCTGGATTGCTGACTAGAGGAGAACACAACCGAGGCTGCTATGCGGCCATCTTACACCCAGTACAGTGATACCAAGCCAGTCGGCTACAATTTGAGCCTACCACTTACTAAGGGGCAAGGGAAGGGACCTGAAGTTTTATACCGGTTCCGAACGGTGAAGCAGCTACCCTAATCACGAGATTACGCCTACTACGCTACGCACGCTACGCCGTGTTCTCCGCATCATTTTGTATGGAGAAACAAAGTTCGCAAATCTATCACTAGAGGCGCTGCTCCGTTTCTCCATACAAAATGATGCGGAGAACACGGCGTAGCGTGCGTAACGTAGTAGGCGTAATCTCGTGATTAGGGTGGGGCCGGTTCTGTACCGTGTGGGGCCGGTACTTTAAAAGAATAGCCCCACTGCATCTCTCCCCGTGTATGTCATAAAAGGAGACTAAGGGATATGACTCCCTTCTTATATTACTAGGTGGTAGGGTTTAACCCGCCCGGGTTGGTACCACCGCACTAAATGAAAGGTCGGTCGAAATGGCTATGTAAATAGTTTGTGATTTCCGTCCAGTTCAGTGTAGCCGACACGACCGAAGGGAAGCACTGACGTGGCACCAAGTTCGTCCGGTGTTATGGGCTGACATCACGGATGTTGTAAGTAATGTAGCCAACCGTGTCAGTTTCCATAAAAAAAAAAGGTTGCTGGTGTAGGTATGCACGTAATTTTTTTCGTCAGAAAAAACTCATTGGTACACGCCGACCGGATTCGAAACTCGGACCTCTCACATGAGAAGCCGATGCCACTCGGCCACCCGCCGCTTATTAATTAATGAAGGTACCATGGGTGATTCGACACAAGAGAAGAACTCTTCTGCTTATCGGTACCAATTTCTAAATAATTATTGTGTCGCACTGCAAATATGGGCAGGGATTGCATCCCTACACGCTGGACTTACTAGGGATGCGTATCAATCGGTTCTGCAGATCTTTCCTGCCGGGAGGACTGGAAGAAAATCGGAAAGGCGTATGTCCAGCAGTGGACACTTACACGCTGACTGACTGACTGACTGACTGCAAATATGTGGAATGGAATACCTTCAATACTCCTAAAATCCACAGATCTTCAACCCGCAGGTAAAAGTATGGCCTTTTCCCAGATACTTTAGTCTGCCTACAAGCCGGACTGTTCCTCCTCGGGGGTGAAATTGGCTGTGTCTGAGGCTCCGATCTCGAACCCCGTCACTTAGTTCGGGTGCAATGGTGAAACTAAAAAATATATTATCCACATTCCTTTATTTTAGGAAATATTGGGGTTTCTTTGACTAACCCGGATTATATACTTACGAACTTAGGACAGTTTCAATGTCCTAAATATTTTTTTATTAAAAATATATTACTACGTAGGTATACCTACCTTATAGATTTTATATGCTCCGGCTTACGACCCAATTACCTGCGGAATAAATTTCAACCTTTTCCCTCTTATCGCATAAGTACTTCTTAGGTATGCGACAATCCTCTCTTACTTATTTCATTATTGATAATATTGAAATAAGTAGGTATTTGTTTTTGTACATTTTATGTTCTTATTTCTTCTTTTGCGGCTTCTTGTTTCTCCACTCTTGGAGAAAAGCCTCTACATGTCCGCCTTCTTGTTGAGCACTCGGCCGGTCCCAGCCAACATCGACATTCACTTTCAAATCGCAATACCACGAAGCTGGAGGTATTCTCACACTTTTGACATGGAATCATATGACATGTCTTACACGCACCTATTGCGCGGTCGTCGCTGGAATTTGAATTTGAAAGATGTAACCCAAGAAAAATAGTAACCCAGTAGAAGCGTTATATCTCCGAATGTATAATACCTAGGTGTATGTATGAAACACATAATATAGATGAATAAATTTGTGAGATTGTACATATGTTAAATTAAGATATTATTTTTATTTTTTAAAGATGTAATGTGTCATCAAAGTTGAAATTTGACCATACGCGAAGATAGTAAACCGGGAGAAGTCTGTATCTCTGAATCTATAATAGCTAGGTCAAATAAGGTCTACGTTTACTTAGAGGTGTAAGAAATTCAAGCTTCTAAGTCAATACAATCACTAGATACGGCCATTTAGGTCACATATTTTGCTACTGGCAAATAAAATCAAATCCTATAGGGTACTTCCCGTTGACCTAGAGTCATAAAATTTGGTAAGAAGCAAGGTCTTACAGCACAAGTAAAGGAAAAATCCGAAATTTGTAAATTTGTAGTTATGTCATATAAAAATATCCATTTTTAGGGCTCCGTAGTCAACAAGGAACCTATATAGTTTCGCCATGTCCGTCCGTCTGTCTGTCCGTCTGTCTGTCCGCGGATTAGCTCAGAGACCCTTAGTACTAGAAAGTTTTAAGTTGGTATGGGTATACATATTAATAACGCCGACAAAGTGGTAAAATAAAAATTTTGAAATAATTTTTTTAGGGTAACTCCCCTACACGTAAAGTGGGGATGAATTTTTTTTTACGTCTACTCCATCGTGTGGGATGTCGTTGGATAGGTCTCTTAGGTTTGTGAAAAGCATTTTTTGATTTAGGGATCCGTTTGCGAATTATTAAGCTTTTAAGAGCTAATTGATTGAATTAAATTAAAATTAAAATTAATTATTAAAATTAAACTAATTGAATTAAAAGAGTCAAGTGTCCCCACCCCCTGCCAGCTAAACGGTTGTTATTAGATATGTGAAAAAATTCACAGCAGTAGTATATATATCGAAATTAAAAGGAAAACTATCACAGCTAAGTAGTCTGTACAGGTTGGCGAGTAATAGTCGACCAACATATAAAATGTACGGACGACAGCCATGATTTCACTGTTGAAGAACTTTTTCAAATTAACATTCATCTATTTCCCCTACAAAATTATACAAATAATCAAATAATTTATTTTGATAGGGTTCCTTCTAAGTCCGCATATTGTGACGGGCAACTACGGAACCGTACACTGCGCTTGGCCCGACACGCACTTGGCCGGTTTTTGTATATTTCAACTACAAGAATGACTGACACTGTTTTGACCATTGCTGTAATTTTTATTTAGACGTTCCGTGATTTTCCAAAACACAATTATTTTCGTACATACATAATACAAATAATATATTATTATATATTGTGTGATAGTACGAAACCCCCGGTGCGCGAGTCCAATTCGCACTTGGCGACTTTTCCCCCTAATTTCGCCGCACCATTGTATAGCCGTTCATAGAATACTTTCATTCCTCCCAAATGTCATGTAAATAGTGCCAATATAGTTTCCGAGTAAAATTGCTGTGACATAATAACAGACGGACAGACGGACAGGACGAAATTATATTCCGTTCCGTTTTTGCCATTTGGGTACGGACCCTAAAAACCAATATAATTAAACCCTACATGTAAATAGATTTAATATCAGATGTTGCTCTAAACCTATTTCATCGAAGTTCCGTTTAATCACTAAACATTAATTACTTCATCTCTTAAAGCTTAATACCTACAGTTCAATACATGCAAACACAGCCTACTAGCTGTTGCCGCGACCTTGCTTCGCGGCAAAATATCCTATAACCATACAGATATGTAGGAAAACATAACCCCGTGTCAATTAATCTAGTTTCCTATACTTAAAAGCGAACACTTTTGTATGTATAGTTACAAATGTTGCGCTTTATTATTTCAGATAATTTTTCGTAGAATGTCTACTAAGATAAGTTCCGTAACTTCCGTAACGTTATACTCGTAACTTCGTAAGTATTTGAAACGTGTCGACTGTTCGGGATCTCCGGCGCACGACGCACGACGAGACGATGCGCGACCAACAGATCGCGTCACTCTACAAATATTGACCGGAGCTATCGCGCTGCAAACTACCTACCACGCACTTCTAAATGAAGGTATTGGTTTAATTCTTATCTAGCTCTACTATCACGATAGGTGTTTGTAGCGAACCATTAAGTTATCGAATGCGGTCGCGGCTCTACACCTAACCACGCTTGCAATTGTTATGCTGTTTACCGACCGCGATATGTTCTCCGAGAAAATGCTCAAAGTTATCGTGCTTGCTCTCGTTTTCCTTTCGATGACGCAGAATGGTGATTGTGAAAGTTTGGTTAATGATAATGGCGACCTTGCGGCGGCTAAATCTAATTCCATCAACCTTAACCGTGAGGAAACGTCTAAAAGTGAGGGCGAGAATGCGAGTAAGGAACCGATCGCGATGTGGAACGAGATTCTGGCCAGCGCTATTGTGTTGAAAGTGAAGCAAATGTTTCAAGCGACCCCGGAGCCTGCGAATCCGCTTCGGGTCGACGTCTCCCCACTGGTTTCTTTCTTCGGTCAGATTCTCCAAGTGCACCGGGACATCGTTTACGGAAGAGATCACCAGAGAATTCAAGCGGTTGATCCTGCAAACGAGCTGGATCCACCGGTCGTGAATCCTAAGGACGAAGTGGAAATGGTTCATCCCGATATTCTTATGGGGAAGTCCTGCACCGACGGAAACTGCGGCAGCGACTCATCGACGGCGGGTCACTGCTCTCCTGGAGAATACCTCGACACCAGAGGACTGTGTGTGCCGATCAGCGACGAAAATCCATCTAAATATCTCGTGCGTGTCCCTCATCAGTGCCCTGAGGGGTATAGAGCACATCGAGGAGTCTGTCACCTCGTATGGTAATTTGTTAAATACATGTTATTGCTAACTGAAACGAAAGAAAGCACTGATAAAGTGCATTGTATAGTGATTATAGTATAATATGTTGTTATTAAATAGCAATCTATATAATAATTTATAAAATATTTATAAACACTTGTTCCTAATAATACTTCGCTGTAATTATCTACCTACCTCTTTATTTTTCTTGAGATTAATATTGCTTTAAGGATATTACTAATTTCGGGAAAAAAGGAAATATTATTGCCCGAATGCCCCAAAAGGAGGGAAAAGTTTTCGAGTGTATGTATGTATGTTTTTTTATGGAAACTGACACTACATCACCTACAACATCCGTGTTGTCAGCCCATAACACCGGGTGAACTAGGTGCCATGTCAGTGCTTTTCTTCGGTCGTGCCGGCTACACTAAACTGGACGGACAACACAAACTATTTACATAGCCGTTTGGACGGACGTTTCATTCAGTGCGGTGGTACCAACCCGGGCGGGTTGAACGCTACCACCTAGTAAGGTAAGAAGGGAAGGGACCTACAGTTTTACGTGAAATCCTAACCATGTATATTTATTTCTTTGGCATACGCTGTAGCCTTAACGGCTTATGGATTTGAAAAAAAATATGAGATTCATCTTAATTGTGGGAGTGACATAAAATATCGTCAATTGTCTATAATAAAAAAATCAAAATTTCAACACCTATATAGAGTTTCTAGGTTTTGCGGTGAAAAGATTGGTGCGTGGTCACCGGACGCACATCGGCAAATTGCTAGCGGATAAGTCCGGTGACGTGCGTGCCAAGGCTTTCTTCATACGCCGCTTAAGCCTAGAAATTCAAAGAGCGAACGCTGTAAGTGTTCTATATAGAGACTATGGCTGCCTCGGCCGAACTAGAAGAACATTTTTAGTTTTGTTTTAGGTTAGTTTTAGTTAAGTTCTTTCTGATATTTAATTTTGATATTATTTGTATAAATTGGTGTTCAATAAAGAAGTATGAAAAAACACATAATATAGAATAGAGTGTGGTATCAAGTTAAAGGAACTGGAAAGCGAATTTAAAAAATGCAATAAATAATAAATATAGGTTGCTATATACAGGGTGTCGCAGAACTCAACGTCAAGCGGGAACCAGGGAGTAGGCCAGTTTACGACTACCCAGGGAAAAATAAGAAAAAAAAATCGGAGTCATTTGGTTTTTATGATATGAGCATTTTTTGAAAAACCCTGAAAATTGACACCTCGTACAACATTTTTAAGTACTACGACTACAAACTTGCAAATACAATTGTAATTTTTTTTTATTGGTAGCCTAAACAACTCTGCTAATGATCAGTATCCCAAATAAAACCAAAATGCCCATAGTTTTATCCCAAAAAAATATTAAGTAAATTTTTTTTAAATGCTCATATCATAAAAAACATATGACTCCGATTTTTTTTTTTCCCCTGGGTAGTCATAAACTGGCCTACTCCCTGGTTCCCGCTTGACGTTGAGTTTTGGGACACGTTGTATATAAAACTTAAGTGCTTCGAGTTTTAGGGTAAAAACTCTAATAAGCACATCGTCCCAACTAGTATCAATTGATTCATTAGAACGTCAGGAGTGACACTGGGTACAAAAAAACGGCCAAGTGCGTGTCCGACTCGCGCACCGAGGTTTCCGTGAATGGTCTGTTTTTATTATTTTGTTATTATTTTACTTTAGAGTCGCACTCGCACGTCCTCAGTATAACGCCATATATCATTGACCGTTCATACTTTTATTGTTAAAATGTTAGAATAATTCGGTAGGTGGCGCTCTTCTGGAAATTATAATATTTGTAAGGGGGCCTGCTTTATTTTTCACTTTTAGTTTTTTTTTATTATATATTCGTTTATTGGCACATTTCTTTTTTTTATATTAATTTTACATAAAAAACTTAAATCTAAAATTAATATAAAATAACAAAATGGAATTTCCACCATCGGCGGCGGGGCGAACCCAGGCTACCGATGGTCGGACCCGAGAGAGAGAAAACTCCGGACAATTCGAGCGGTGTCGAGCAAGACCGCCTTCTGCATCTGACCCTTGATCCAAGCAAGTGGCTCTAGCGAGAGCCTCTTGAGATGATGGTCGAGGCTCTTCGCTATCAGCCCATGCGCAGACACGACTATGGGCACAACGATCGTCGAGTCCACGGGCCACATGTCGGTAACCTCATGAGACAGATCGATGTATTTTAACATCTTGTCTTTTTCTGCCTTCACAAGGTTCTCGTCATGCGGCACCGTTTTTTATTATTATTAGAAAATCCACCGTGTGGGGCCGGTACTTAAAAAGGTACCGTGTGGGGCCGGTACTTAAAAATAATAGCCCCACTGCATCTCTCCTCGTGTATGTCGTAAAAGACGACCAAGGGATAAGGACAAGATGCCGTGCTAAAGGGCGATAGGCAAGCCACTTCTCGCCTCGGCACGGTCCTACCACCGAGTCAGTCAGCAGGTAGGTGTTCGTGCCTTACTTGCTACTTGATGGTTGTCTTGTCCAAACTGCTAAAATTTGTCGTCGGTGTGGTGCTGTAATTTACAAGAATACTTTTTTTTTTTTTTATTGTAACTGACACGGTTGGCTACATCTCCTACAACATCCGTGATGTCAGCCCATAACACCGGATGAACTTGGTGCCACGTCAGTGCTTCCCTTCGGTCTTGCCGGCTACACTGAAATGGACGGAAAACACAAACTATTTACATAGCCGTTTCGACCGACCTTTCATTCAGTACGGTGGTACCAACCCGGGCGGGTAAACCCTACCACCTAGTAATATAAGAAGGGAGTCATATCCCTTAGTCGCCTTACTTGCAGCATAACACCGATTGCTCTACTTACCCCTATTGTCGGGATACAGCATGTGGTGTGTATATGTAAAATCCGCCATAATAACATAATATTAGGTGTTTCAACCGACTACCTATTACGGTTTTAAAGATACAGCCATCGGAAGCACAGACAGATAGACATAAGGAATAGGCCGCATAGGCTTGACCGCTATTATTATTAAGATCAACTCTCCTTGTTTGCTTTTCGTAGTCGGGATAGTTTCCTACTGTAAATATACTATGCAAATATGTTATTATACCAGCATAATAATTTAAATTCACATGCAGCAGATATTTAAATTATTATAATAATTATTATTCGTACTGAAGTAGAATCATTTTTCGTACGTAAATTGAATTTTTTTAATTACTTCACTTGTTAATTAAGTATTTTATTCCCTACATATCACAGTTTAATTATCCAAGCGTGCTTGTAAACTCCAGTCTATGGTATCCAAACTCACATGTGAAATCATGAATATTGTATTTGACATTCAGAACAAAACAATCGAATTTGGTGATTGCGTTGACTTTTACTTCAATTGCTTGTTATCAGGATATTTTCGTAGGGATTTTGTTTCTGTTCTTCCGTAAAATAAACATTCGAATAGTTATTTTAAATTAATTAAAATGTTAATAAAACCACTATAACTATTAATGATTAGTTTAAATGTTGGGGAAAAATGGGCGTAGCGTTGTTATAAACTAGAATCAGTACCCATTTATTTAGGTGAGTGTGTATGAGCCAGTACAATATGCAACAATGATGTGCTTGCAAGCCTTAACATGTGAGTGTAAATGTGAATGCATATGACCCAGTACAATCACGTACACATGTGCTTGCATGCCTTATAAATGCATGCTTTAAAAGTGTATTTAAATATTGTTGTATACAGAATGTTTCTGGATACGGTTTCATAACTTTAGGGTTAGAAAGAGGTCCATATTTGAAGACGAAAAGCTCTGAAACTTTTTCCCAGATTCGGTATTTTGTAGTACTTTTGAAAAATGGTTTCATGAATATTTGGTGAACGGTTAACGTCCTCCTTTATTAAATAAAAATAAAATCACTAACTCATCGATAGAAATGGGTATGTTGCATGCTTAACTACTAGAATTGGACTGCATATAGGTACTATAGGTAAATTCCAACTACTGAAAGTTCAATGACATCAAAAGAAAAAGGGGACTGGACTAGGCCATTGCACTCCCTAAAGCTACATTGCACTGTTGGCAAATCTCTCCAGACTCGATGGACAGAAAGTCCATCGAGTTTTTATTACAATTTTGAATGATTGTGCGGAATAAAATTTTTTTTCTTCTAATAATTTAATAAAAAAACATATTTTTTGAATACCTAATAATTTTTAAACGCCGCCGTTTTGGGTCGATATTGACCCTCTGGCGCGCGATTACATCGATGTTGTTGGCTCAATACGTACAAACAAAACACACTCAAACATGTTATACGTTCGATATGCAGCTTTTTTTATAAACAACCAGTACGGGTGGATGTGCCCAAAAATATAATGGAAGATTAGACCCAGCCAATTCCTCGCTAAACCGCGCTCACAGAGGCGCCATGCCAGCTATAAAGGCGGGCATAAAGTAGTCGTCTAATTTATTAAACACGCCTTAAGAAGAGCACAGGTTACAGGTAGTAATTGTAAATTAAACAGTGGGCTTATTATTATGCTTGTCATTAGGCATAGCTCGGATGTGCATCAGCGAAAATTACTAACATAACCAAGGCCAGTAGAAAATATACAGGAAAGTGCAAATTACAAAACCGGGTCACACGTTTTGCATGGGGGTTGAATTTATTATTAAGTAGGATAAAAATTTACATTTGAATTTGATAAGGCACCGAGGCGACGACGAGGCAGGCACCGACGGCCGCGGCGCGGAGGAGGTGGGGGCGGAGGTGTCCGCGGCGCGGTAGAGGCGGAGGGCCACACCGTGAACGAGTAGAGGCGGATGTTGAGCGGGGAGATGCCAGATGCTTCATACATTTTCATTAGGGCTCGACGTTATTTTTTTTTTCATTGGGAGCGACAGTAGTTTTGGAGTATTTAATGCAAATAAGAAAAAATAAAAGTAATGAAATTTGCGTTGAACATTCCGAAGTAGCTTCACTTGCTCAGTATAGGCCTAGAAGAATATAAAATGTGCCTGTGTGGCAGCTTAGCTTCGATACCACTTGAGGTAAGTACATAATTATGTTTAAATGCAATATTCTACTTACGTACTACCTACATAAGAGTAGTCGTATGTAATGAAGAATATGTTAAAGACTCTTTGATCTTGGAAAATGTATGTTCTTATTTCATATTCGTTTAAAATTCAAATGAAGTTATAATTTTTTTCAGTCTGAGTATGCGGAGATGGGCGCAGAACCGGCCGCGAGCTTATTTAATCTACGGGACTTGGGAAGGCACCTCCAGTTCTCTAAGCCGAACCGTCCCGCCCCGAGTTGGCCGACTGCGGTTGAAGTTCAATTGGATTCCGAATTAAATTTTACTTCAAGTGTTCGATATGAAAGGTTAACTTATAACTGTAATGCGTGACGAACCTTATTTATTGGTGCGAGATATATGTACCGCCTATGGATATGACGAATCCGAGTGCAGTATACCATCTATGGATGATGAATAAATAAAGAATAAATAATAAAGAATAGGTATGTGGTGTTGTGTAATTGTGTGTTTGAAAGCTCTGTATAAAAATGACCTGTGATAGTGAGATATTTAAATTCGCCCACATAACAAACAAAATCGTATCGCCAATCTATTATATAAAAATCGGCCAAGTGCGTGTCGGAACACGCACAGTGAAGCTAGTCGAGAAGAACGTTCACAGTGTAACCGTAAATACCCCATATTTCAAAAACTGCACGACCGATCTTATTAAAACTAATTTTCGTTGAAAGTGTTGTTTAAGTTCTACCACCTTTTTTCAGAATTTTCCACTGTATACATAGTTGAAAATATCTAAAATATATAAAATATCTCACCAACTATTGATTTAAACAAAGAAGTCATTTTGAAACTTCTTTATAATTCTTTAAGAAAATGCATCTATATGTAGGTATAGTGTAATAGTCTGCGAGTAAAATGGCTGTGACATACGGACGGATGGACAGACGGACAGGAGGAAATTATAAGAGAGGTCCGTTTATGCCTTTTGACTCCGAACCTCTAAAAATTAATATTTGTTCGTTCGTGCGTTCTTTGATGAAACTTTGTTGGGTTGTTGCGCGCACGCCTGCGAAGGTTTCAGGAAAAATAACGTGAGCGGAGCCGCGGGCAAATGCTATTCCTAAAATATATAAACTGCTGCTGACTAGAATATCTCGTCATTTAAAAATACATAAAAAAAAATTTAAACCTTGACTAATACAAGCATTTATTCGAAGCTTTAAACCTTAAGTCGTCAAACTATGAGGAGCGATCGATGCGCAGTCCATTATCAGTTCTCATAATAAATGTATGAAGATGATGTTGGAAAAGTTATAAACTGAAATTACGCATAATGGATCTAACTGGAATTTACAAAGGCACCCGGTTCGGTAATGAACATAATTTGTACAAAGTTAGAGCCTAAAATTGTGAAGACGTTTTAAAAATTAGAAATTTAAAAAAATAATTCTGGGACAGGTAATACATTTTTAATCGAGCTTTAAATCGTTTGAACTTGTTTTTATACAATTTTCGGAGGTTATCTTTGACAGGAGACATGCTTTCGATCTGCAAACCCGTCTCAGATCGCCGTCGTCGCCGAGGTGATTCGGCAGGGCATGGAATACTTTATTCCAATTTCTGTTGTTTCCGTCAGTGGCAAGCAGAGGCAAAGGCCTGGTTCACTCGACAATGCCGCTTGACTGTCGAGGCGAAGACCCAGGTCTTCAAATGATGGCGATCGGTCCGTTGACTCGAAACGTGCATTCAATTCTTCTATCAAGTCCAGCATGCGTGTGCTAAACTTGGCCAAGTTTGAGCACGACCGAGGAGTAAGCCAAAAACTCGCAAGCTGTCCTACTGAAAGTCGTGCGTTTTGGTCTCTGGCGAACTCTATCGGTCGGAACTTCTGCCGAGCTGCAACCCCACCGCTAGAACGTTCCATTGGATCACTCGCTATCCTGGCTAAGGAGAAAGCGAACATATTTGCCCGCCTCTTTGCTTCCAACTCGACTCAAGGCGCTACCCCTCCGTCGTTACCTCAATGCGATACATGAATGCATGAGGTACGATTCTATAACAGGGCGGTCTTCAAATGTCTACGACAGCTGGACGCCTCAAAGAGCAGTGGTCCGGACGGCGGCGTTTCTGCGGGTGTACTAAAAATGTATGCCCTAGAATTGACACCAATGACACCTATCCTCACTCGTCTCTTTAGACGCTCTTTCTCCACCGGTATTGTGCCTGCTTGCTGGAGAATAGCCTCGGTCCAACCAGTGTCCAAAAAGTTCAACTCAGCTGACTCCAAAAACTATCGGCACATTGCGATTACCTCTCTCCTCTGTAAGGTTATGGAGCGGATCATAAACTCCCAGCTCCTGACATATCTAGACGCTCATGAAATCACGGATGTTGTGGGTGATGTAGCCAACCGTGTCAGTTTCCATAAAAAAAATTATAATAAATCGACGGAGCAACACCTAGGCGAACTAGGTGCCGTGTCATTGCTTCCACAATCCACAAATCCACATAACTAATAAGTAATATTTCATGGAGGTTAAACCTATCTGAAAAAGTTTATCTATCTAAGTCATGAATCATCTCGTCTCAATTCAAGAAGTCTCAAAGTAATATAAAAACTGTTATCCAGATGGAATGAATGTAGTTCCAAATGTAAAGTCTGCAGAAACAAGCCAACATACGCATACCTACACATAAACGTCTAAATTCGCACATGAAAAATTCCAAAATTAAAGCTACGAAGCAGTTGGTGAGGATTCTCATAATGATCTAAATGTCGATAAAGCTTCACTGAATAGGGTTATAAATCGTATGGTTGTACTCGTATAATAAAATAGGGGCCAATATACATTTTGGTTTCAGTGGAGGTTGAAGCCGATAGGTGAGCATTGAGCTCCCAATACATATATCACTCAATGTAGACGTCAACATGTTTTGAATGGCAAGGATTTTGTGTCAAAATTTTACAAACATTCGAGGTTCGGTTTCTAGAATGTTTATTTCAATATACTTTTTTATTTCTGCTCTTAGAATTGTACTCGTATTTTCAAGTCATATTGTTTTTCTATTATCTGTACGTAGGTGCATGTCTGATAGTTAGGGCTAGCCTGGGATGGAAAAAATATGTCTTAAATTAATTAAAAAGTAGTAAGACACAATTTCTTCAATTTCGCGTACGCAATCATGCCTTTCAGTATTCCATACCTTTTTTATGGATAGCGCGACATGTGGAATCGTTTCACCGACAAGTAGGTGTCTAACGATGCCCATGTACATTCTGTGATGCACGCCGGGGATTGCGAATGCCATGCCGGCCTGAAAGGAGCCTTTTCACGCCCCTTTTGAAAAACCCCAGGCTGTATAATATAAGCAAGATCTCTAACGCAATGGAAATTACTGATAACATAAAGATGGTTGTCTCTCTAGTTTATCGCACAATTTCCCCTGCATATTATATACCACTGCTTTGTTTCAGAATCTCAACCGTCCGGGCGTGAGAAATGCTATGAACGTCACGTCGACATATTACCGAATTTGATTTATGTGTGTATTCTGACCATAACGCAAGAAGTCTGAATTTGAAGAAGCAATAAGAGGTCATAAACATGTCGTCTTGGCGACCCTCCTACTGTTTCTTTACGTAAAAATAAGATAAAACAATGTGCGATCACCCTTTTTCCGGGCAATAAATTTTTCTCTACCACAAAGCAAAATAGTCTCAACCATCTTTGTACATAGGTACTTGTTTGTAACCCTTTTTGTTTCTCTCTCGATAAAACTATATTTTTAATATATATGGGTATTGTTTGTTTATGGAGTGAAAATGGGTCAGGGATTGATTCTGGACAAGTAATATTGTTTCTTCTCCACATTCTCTTGATCACAAAAAAATACCACCACCATTTCCAAGTCGCAGGAGGTCTAACTAAACATGTAAAATGTATAGTTGAGATGGGACAACAGCGTCACCTAGGTTTATCAACCGCTTACCTCTCGCAGGGGGCTAGACGTACAGCATTATCATGGTGGTCTAAACACAGTCTTAAGCCGAAATTACGTATTTCGAAATTATCGACATCTACTTAAAAATTTATAAAAAAAAGCTTGCAAAAAGACAATACATTCATGAGGGGAAACTCGTTGAAGGTTGGTGTCGACCCAGCACCAGTATGAGCGAAGCGGCGCAGGGGGAGGGTGGCAACAATAACGTAACAACCTTCATTCAAATCACCCGATGCGGGAGCGTCTGAGGAATCGACGGAGCAACGACGAAATACATTTTGGTTGCATTCTGCCTCACAACCTCGCGCAACCAACATTACCATGCCCGCGCTCAAGTAGGTGCTCCTAGCTACATCTTGGATTCGAGGTCAGGAGTTTGTCTATAGGTACATTTTGACAATTTTTGTGTAATTGTTTTATTTATTATAATAAATTTTTTTGTTTAATTTATTTTTAACCTTTAACAAAGTATTGTATAATTTTATTATTGTTCACCGTAAACCGTGCGGGGCCGGTACTTAAAAAGAATAGCCCCACTGCATCTCTCCCCATGCATGCCCTAAAAGGCGACTAAGGGATAAGGACAAGATGTCGTGCTAAAGGGCGACAGGCTCACCACCTCTCACCTTGGCACGGTACTTCCACCGAGTCATGCAGCAGGTGGGTCTTCGTGCCTTACTTGCTGCTTGATCGATTGAATCTTGTTCGAATACTTTGCGAAACGTGGTGGTCGGTGTTGTGCTGTAATTTACCAGAGTGCTTGCAGCACAACACCGATTACTCTGCTTACCCCGATTTTCGGGATTCAGCGTGTGTGATCTGTATGTATGTATGTATGTTCATACATCTTTATTATAAGTTTGTATACTAAGCACCTAAGATACTGTAGTGTAAATTTATTTTTCGCTTCTAACCACACTTTAATTGAAATTTTATTCTAATTTTGTTACATACACTACGACTTGTCTGAGTGTGCACAGACACCTAATGCGTATTTACACATAACGCACAATTTATATTATATATAAATATATAATAAAATAAACATTATTTTGCTGGATAAGAGAGTTAAATTACTCGTATATTATTATATAGAAACATTAGAAACAGTTCCGGTACATTGCCCAAATCTACTTCTTGTTATGATTAAAAATATATTTCCAACTAAGTTCGTTGATATGGCGGTGCCGCCGAACCTGAAGCTTTCTGTTCTGTTGTCCCCTTTCTATGAAGCGAAAATTTCAACCGAACAATTTTCCTCCTTTCTTGTCTTTGTCTCGCAAAATATAGGTCGATTTTTGTGTAGTTTGTTTTTATTCAGGTGTTATTGTTTGAAATTCTGAACAGTTAAATAATATTTTTTTTATCTGCCGTCGGTGAATCATTGGTGATTTAAGGTATGGCCCACCTGGGCCAGACCGACTAGCCGAATACTATGTACTTACAAGATATAAATCAATAAATCTATTCTTTTCGAACTATTCTATTGTATTGTATTGTCTATTCTATTGTATTCAAACGTTTGGTCACGTGCCCCTGGCGGGTCATGAGCTCCGTGCTCAGCGTTCCTGATGAGCGTTCACGATCAAAGGGAAGCACTGGTTTGGCACCTATTTCCGACAACGAAATGGCGTCATGGGCTCAAAAGTTTTACAAGATATGCAGCCGGGTCATGTTACTACAAATAAAATATTAAACAAAAAACATTTAAAAAAACCAGCTTTTATAAAAAAATTACTAAGATGAAAGAAATAAGTTTAGGTGTTTGATTTGTTTTCAAAAAGCTGGCCAGGCGCACTGTTTTTTGTTTAAAAAAATTTTAGCCACATTTCTGCTCAATAGCTTGAGTGGAACCGGTTTAAAATTCAGTTGCAAGATTTTACAAATGAAGATATATAAGGTGCTTCGTTATTTATGTCAAAAATTTCGGGAGGGTTACATATAGACACTCAAATAAACACGTTACACAAAAAAAATGATTGTTTTTAGCATTACTTTTCGAAAAATTTAACAAAACATGTTTGCTACCTAAACATTAACCTGTGTGTAACAGTAGGTAAGTTGCATTGTACCTACGGGGTCAATGACCGTACTATGCTCAAACACAGAACAGCTGTTTGTTGTAAGTAAGTCACAAGGTCACTATGATTGGTTTCTACAGCTACTTATTTGATTTTATTTTTTTGTTAGGAGAAAAAATGCGCCTATAAACATATGTTTTTTCGTACGTAAAGTGTTTATTTGAGGGCGTATGTAACCCTCGCGAAATTTTTGACATAAATAACGAAGCACCTTATATAAAAGCTTTTAGTATTTTTTATGTATTTTTTTTCGCAATTTTGAGTAGGTATACCAGATTTTATTATTGCCAGGACCTGTCAACAATAGAATCTGGTATACCAAGTCTGTGCAAAATTTCAGCTCAATCAGTTGAGTGGAACTGGTTTAAAATTCAGTTGCAATATTTGACCCCTTAGCCCCTTACTAACAAATTAAGTTAAATAAAAGCTTGTAAAAAAACTTTCAACAAAAAGCTACATGAGTACCTCCTCACAATCAGTATTCACGTACAATATAAATACAACGTACGTCTACCTACTTATTTGGCTAATGCTACTTTCACCTGTGTGCAATTATGGCACCAAGTGTCTCGCGATCCCGCCCACAACAATAGAAGCTACACATGAAATGGGAGCACGTCCACAGGGCGAGTCACAAAGAGAGTCTGCTAATGAGATGTCCGGTGGAACTTCTCGCGTTACGTGTCGCCCACATCCGGTACTATATTCAAACATCCGCCCTCACAAATCAGTAGGCGTTCCAAGTACTCTGTGTTCCAACTTCCAAGTACTCTGTGTTCCAACTTCCAAGTGCGACCCAGTCGCAACAGTTACAAATAGCGGGACCTATCTTGGCGGGTCGCCGCCGCAGCGGCAGATCGCCACGCGCATGTACACTGCACACACGGACGAGCATGTCGATGCGAAGGATACACTATTCGAGACGAGCGCTGTGCGAGGGAAAGGAAATATGTATAAGCACAGAGCGGGCGCTAGAGAGATATTAAGACGACGCGGTGCGGGGGGAAGGTGCGCAGGCCGCGGTGAGAGACTGACGGGGGTAGCCCGTCGCCCCTTTGCCTCATACTTTACCCCCAATTCGACCTATTTTTGGTTTCTGCGCAGCCAAAGCCTTCTTCCATCTCAATCTGTAATGAGCATATCTACTAGAGCAGTTGTACTGTGGTATTATATGCGTTACGATACGATGCTTGCGTGTCGTTGCACCTAGGTAATTTATAAGGGCTTTTAATGATATAATTAATTTATGTACACTATTAAGTATAGTCGGCTTGAAAATAATAGTAAGAGGCATTATTTTGTTATAAAATAAATAATTAGCTGTCATCATTCACCTGCATTATTTATAAGTTTATTTGGTAAATTGTGTTTACCAAATAAAATTGAATAAAATAAATACAATGAAAAATTCATCTTGGCATATTAACTCCCTTGTTATATCTTAGACTTAGTCATCGTTCCATCGAAGGTAATGTTGAATTTCGAGTTTTTTAGCAGTTATGTCTCAGAATGCACAATGGTGTTACAGAAAGTCTATTTACATAAAAATAAAACATAATGAATTTTGTTTACTTTACAACTTTTCGTATTAATAGCGATGATTAATAGTATCTAGTAGAGACGTTAAACTTCGCCGCACATCAGATTTCACAACTTTTTGTGGGCAAGCAGTGCGTCGAACTTGGCCTTAGTTAGGGCTCTGTAGCCAGCGACGCCGGCAGGGACGCTTATAAAATCGTTCAGGTGTATGTCCGTCCGTCCGCCTGTCTGCCACGGCCTTGTAACTCCTGAACGGTTCAAGCTATCTTCTTGAAACTTAGAAAGTTTACAGATTCCCAGGAAGTAACAAAACGTCATGGTGTTAACAATGTCAGGGGACATGTATTGTAATTTAACAGAGACCGCAAAAACGACTTGATGTGTGCAAGAAGGTAATAGCTACGAAACCCTTTGCGTGTGAACATAGTTCGCACATAACAGCTTTTTACAGAATATTTTTGATGCGTAAGTTTATTTAGAAGTGATTTGCCGCGCGGAACAGAGACGCACAGGGGAAGCTCACGCGCCAGAAAACGTGACGAAAATGTAAACCGTGCCCGTGCGACACGGCAGCGCGGAGGCGGGCGGCCGTGTCGCAGTTACGTGCACAAAATCACTCCACCGAGCCAAACTACGCAACAAACATGCACGACCCACACCCCGAACCCCTTCAAGACTCCGGATTAAAAGGCCGATGAGGCTAAAAGCCTCCAAAAAGGTACCGGCCGCGCCCGCGGACGCTTCATGCATGTTTCATTCGGCAATTCACTTCACCTCCGATCCTGGGACGACGGTAACGTTGCTATTATAGTTATATTCCTATATGTATAACCCGGAGTCCGAGTGCATGTGGGTACACACCGCGTTACAACAGCTAACTGAAACCACAGGAGCTACACGAATAGCTACATTATAAGTAAATCCGTATCATTTGGTATCAGTTTGTGCAACTTATTTTTACGGAAACTGACACATTAAGTACAACACCCGTGATGTAAGCGAGATGTACTTTGGTGAACTAGGTGCCATGTCAGTGCTTCCCTTTAGTCGTGCCGGTTACACTGAACTTGACGGAAATTACGAGCTATTTACATAGCCGCTTCAACCGACCTTTCATTGAGTGCGGTTGTGTTACCCCGGGCGGGTTATACTATACCCACCTAATGAGGTAAGAAGGGATGGGACCTACAGTTTTACCTGGAATCCGAACCACGGTCAGCCTCAACGATCGAACGTTCTCAACGTACTTATCTACTTTGTAATTAATTTTATCCTGCCTAGATTTATGGGCAACCTGTTGTTAGGTTGCCCGCTTTCAATAAATTAAATTAAACAGTTAAGTTACTACATGCTCTAAATGTTCCCTAAGCTACGTAAACGTGAATTTGCTGTTTTTAATTTCACTGGGGGGGGGGGGGGGGGGGGGACTATATTAATTTCAGTCAGCCATGAACAAATTTATCTCTAAAATTAATAAAATCAGATTATTACATTACTCGTCAACCGTCAATTTTCACAAATCTTTCAGGTACAAGTTTTCATTCAAATCTAAGTCAGGTTAAATGTGCTCTTGCGTAGTAATGACTGTGAAGCCCTATATCAATACTAATAATAAATCTGTAAGAGATGGTCATGGAGTAAGTTACTTTGTTTTATGAGATATTGAGTTTGTAGACTCTATATATGATACTAAAGCTAAATTGACGATTTTTAGAAATCTTTTCTGTATGTATGTATGTATGTATGTTCCGCCATAACTCTTAAGCCGATTATCTGAATTTGATGAAATTTCGTACAAGCACATTTGCCTATACGGGACACAGGATAGGCTAAATAAAATTCACTTGCGGTTACGCTAAGATGTGGCTCCCATACACATCGATATGTTCCGTCCGCCGTTTACCGTATATGAACGAGCCGGCGACGCGACGGGCGGCTGACGGGAGGTGGCGCGGCGCGGGGCGGTGGAGCGGCGGCGCGCGGGGGCGCGGGTGCCGCCCTCACCGCAATCAACGTATATTAAAATACCAAAATTTTAATTTGATTTAATTTAAATTTTTTGATCTTACTCATATGTACAAGGTGGGATGCATGTAGGTAAGCTAAAATATGACGTCACCGACACGAAACATGTACCGGGAAAATTGTCAATGCTTAGTTTTTAAGTAACGCACATACAAAACATATAAATCAGTAAAATGAGCAAGGTGGCGCAAATACAACAATAATAAAGAACATAGTTAATAATTATTATTATTTGCAGGTACAGCGAGTCATCAAAGTTAGAAGATTTTTTTTTTCAATTCGTTTCAAGAGTAATTAATTATGTATGATTTTTATAGATTAACTAGCTTTTTCCCGCGGCTTCGCTCGCGTGAAATTCGTATTTCAAAGAAGAAAGTAAGTAACTGAGGGCGAGGCCGAAGGCCGAGCTTTATTCAGGAAGACTATAAACCTTCTCGAAGAAAGTTAGTTACTGAGGGCGAGGCCGAAGGCCGAGCTGCGTTCAGGAAGACTATAAACCATCTCTAAGTAAATAAGTAATTAAGGGCGAGGCCGGAGGCCGAGCCGTATTCAGGAAGACCATAAACCTTCTCGAAGAAAGTAAGTAACTAAGGGCGAGGCAGAAGGCCGAGCTGCGTTCAGGAAGACTATAAACCTTCTCGAAGAAATTAAGTAAGTTTTGTACCGTGTGGGGCCGGTACTTTAAAAGAATAGCCCCACTGCATCTCTCCCCGTGTATGTCGTAAAAGGCGACTAAGGTATATGACTCCCTTCTTATATTACTAGACTAGCTTTTGCCCGCGGCTTCGCTCGCGTGAAATTCGTATTTCAAAGGAAGAAAGTAAGTAACTAAGGGCGAGCTGGGTTCAGGTAAACGATAAACCGTCTCGAAGAAAGTGAGTAACTTTTTGAGGCCGAAGGCGGAGTTGCGTTCAGGAAGACGATAAACCTTCTCGAAGACAGTAAGTAACTATGGGCGAGGCCGAAGGCCGAGCTGCGTTTAGGATGAGGGTAAACTTTTCGAAGAAAGTGAGTAACAGAGGGCGAGGCCGAAGGCCGAGCTGCGTTCAGGAAAACGATAAACCTTCTCGAAGACAGTAAGTAACTATGGGCGAGGCCGAAGGCCGAGCTGCGTTCAGGAAGAGGATAACCTTTTCGAAGAAAGTAAGTAACAGAGGGCGAGGCCGAAGGCCGAGCTGCGTTCAGGAAGACGATAAACCTTTTCGAAGAAAGTAAGTAACTATGGGCGAGGCCGAAGGCCGAGCTGCGTTCAGGAAGACGATAAATTCTCGAAGACAGTAAGTAACTATGGGCGAGGCCGAAGGCCGAGATGTGTTCAGGAAGAGGATAAACCTTTTCGAAGAAAGTAAGTATCGAAGAAGTTACTTTCTTCGAGAAGATTTATGGTCTTCCTGAACGCAGCTCGGCCTTCGGACTCGCCCTCTGTTACTTAAAATTCTTTGAAAAGGTTATCCTCTTCCTGAACGCAGCTCGGCCTTCGGCCTCGCCCTTTGTTACTTACTTTCTTAAAGATGGTTTATCCTCTTCCTGAACGCAGCTCGGCCTTCGGCCTCGCTCATAGTTACTTACTTTCTTCGAAAAGGTTATCCTCTTCCTGAACACAGCTCGGCCTTCGGCCTCGCCCATAGTTACTTACTGTCTTCGAGAAGGTTTATCGTTTTCCTGAACGCAGCTCGGCCTTCGGCCTCGCCCTCTGTTACTTACTTTCTTCGAAAAGTTTACCCTCATCCTGAACGCAGCTCGGCCTTCGGCCTCGCCCTTTGTTACTTTCTTTCTTAAAGATGGTTTATCCTATTCCTGAACGCAGCTCGGCCTTCGGCCTCGCCCATAGTTACATACTGTCTTCGAGAAGGTTTATCATCTTCCTGAACGCAACTCCGCCTACGGCCTCAAAAAGTTACTCACTTTCTTCGAGACGGTTTATCGTTTACCTGAACCCAGCTCGCCCTTAGTTACTTACTTTCTTCCTTTGAAATACGAATTTCACGCGAGCGAAGCCGCGGGCAAAAGCTAGTAATAAATAAAGTTAATGAGGGTCGCAAGTCGCTAGTCGCGTCTAAGTAAATTTTCGTGTCTCGATTGCCCTACACCTTTCATTACCAACCCATTTCTCTTACGTAGGACTTAAGAACAACACGAAATTAGCTATATAATATACAGTACTTATTTACTTAGTTTTAATCAATTAATATGTTTATTTACCACGAGAGCTCGGCTGCGATTAGAGAGAAACGTTAGCAAGAGTTAAATGTAAAAGAGTAAAATGTTTAGATCTGCAAATAACTCGAGTTTCGCTAGCTGTAGATATAAAAAAATTTAATAAACATTTTATTAAACCCGACTAAGTAATGTCACGCTTTTTTTTATGGAAACTGACACGGTTGGCTACATCACCTATAACATCCGTCCGTCATGTCAGCCCATAACACCGGGTGAACTAGGTGCCACGTCAGTGCTTCCCTTCGGTCGTGCCGGCTACACTGAACTGGACGGAAAACACAAACTATTTACATAGCCGTTTCGACCGACGTTTCATTCAGTGCGGTGGTACCAACCCGGGCGGGTTGAACCCTACCACCTAGTAAGGTAAGAAGGGAAGGGACCTACAGTTTTACGTGGAATTCTAACCACGGTCAGCCTCCAACGGTCGAGCGGTCACCCATCCAAGTACTGACCGCACCCAGCGTTGCTTAACATTCAATAGCGACAGCTGACTGTCTGCGCCACTGAGCTATCGAGGCTGACTGAGGTCGTATGCGGGTGTTGCGAATGCCATTCACGCCCCTTTGAAGGACCCGTACTTGGGGGACAATATATGGGCAGGGAGAGCGTTCAATAGTTTACCGGTTTTGTAGAGGAAAGATCTGCAGAACTAATTGGTACGCATCCGCGGTAAGTCCAGAGTGTCGCACAGACAGTCGACTGTCTGCACCACTGAGCTATCGAGGCTGACGCGAACACGATCTATCAATATGGGGATAACTGTCGCCCTTTATCACGGCTATTCTTTTTAGCTATTCTTTTTAAGTACCGGCCTCACACAGTATACTTATAGAGTTAATATCTAGGAATCTGGCGAGTAAATTGTCTTATATGTCTGTAATTTTTTTTTTTCGTTTTCAGGTAATCATCATGAATCCATAGAACCATGAGCAAATGACTTAGTAGAGCTTTTTTTACATGTTTACAAGTATGTCCCATTATAATGCAGAGCCCTGGACGTCTGCCTCGCGGATTTTCTTCGTTTTCGTAATGATTTTGACCATCAGCACCAGAGGCAGGCATGAGCAAATGATTTAGTACCCTGTTTTTTTTTTACAAATTTGAAGGACCCATCGACATAGATAGGATCTTAATTATTGACTTGACCAAATCCATTCGTATTGATCTAAACTTTAATCCCTAGCTATAAGGGTTCTTTCTCACTCAGGGCTCTCGCTCGCACAAAAGTGGAGTGAAAGACAGCGAGGTGATTCTTTCAATATGTTGGTGTAATTATTGAAATTTTGTTACAGATTAATTTTATTAAATTACTCTCGGTCTAAGTTTATGACATCAAAGTGGATGAGACTCGACAGTGCTGTATGTAGCGGATGGAATTAAAGTAGCTCAACTATTAGGCATATTCCAGCGGTCTCTGTGGATGTTTTTTTTTTAATTGAAAGCGCGACTTTTGGCGCCTTGTCACCCATAAGGTGTCTAACGACGCCCATGGACATTCGGTCGTTTTTTTTTTATGGAAACTGACACGGTTGGCTACATCACCTACAACGTCCGTGATGTCAGCCCATAACACCGGGTGAACTAGGTGCCATGTCAGTGCTTCCCCCCTTTGATCGTGCCGGCTACACTGAACTGGTCGGAAAACACAAACTATTTACATAGCCGTTTCAACCGACGTTTCATTCAGTGCGGTGGTACCAACCCGGACGGGTTGCGCCCGGTCTTACCACCAAGTAAGATTAGGAGGGAAGGGACCTACAGTTTTACGAGGAATCCGAACCTCGGTCAGCCTCCAACGGTCAGCGGTCACCCATCCAAGTACTGACCGCACCCAGCGTTGCTTAACATTCAATAGCGACAGCTGACTGTCTGCGCCACTGAGCTATCGAGGCTGACTGAGGTCGTATGCGGGTGTTGCGAATGCCATTCACGCCCCTTTGAAGGACCCGTACTTGGGGGACAATATATGGGCAGGGAGAGCGTTCAATAGTTTACCGGTTTTGTAGAGGAAAGATCTGCAGAACTAATTGGTACGCATCCGCGGTAAGTCCAGAGTGTAGGGATGCAATCCATGCCCAGTGCGCGTGGTGCGAAGGTGGAAAGTGGTATGGGGACATTATTCAATTTAAATATAAATTGGTGGCTTCGTGACCACGCCCGCACCCTCATTGCGTCATTCATTCGCCTGTTGTGCGAGAAAGACCACATGCCGAAAAATTATCTAGTTGTAATCGGTCACAATTACAATTCAGCACAGACTGCCTCGCAAAGCAGCAGATCAATATGGACCCCTTCTTGGTCTTAGATATATTAGTACAGATGCGCTAAAATGAAACTTTCAAAGGAAATTACATCAAGTCACATTAATCAAGACTCTCTAGTAAGAATTACAGACATCTCGATGTGCATAGTAACTAAATCACTGGATCGTGGGCAGCTTGTGCCAAATCAACGGCAAACTGATTTACATGTTTACTCAAGTTATTTATGGGTCAATTACATTTTAATAGCTACTGACTTCAAAGGGATATCCGATATCTCTCTTCTGAGCTCGCTAACAATCGCCAACTAAAAAACAGAGTTATATCATGTTACTCTTTTTTAGAATCAAGCGGGCGAGTGGGCGTCGGATTTTCCCTTTTTACAAAAATTGCCGAATTGTAAAAAAATTACACTTTAAAAAAATCCAAGCTTCCTCTTTACCCTTACCGCAATATTTCTATAGCTATAAATTAAACGGGATCTTTTGTGACCTGACACACGACCTTAATTTTGTACGCCACGCGACGTTGAGTATAAGGCCGAGCTCGCATCCAAATATGCGGGTGTCTACAATAAGGTGAGACATTATTTTACGCCTAATTCATTATTTTAACCTAACCTCATTATTTCACCCCTGCTTCTTTGTAAGACGTGCAATATTGTTCGCTCGTGTTCGCCGTATGGACCAGATATTAGTCTAAATTTTCATTAGACTTAGATTTAAAAAAATCTTTATGCAATCCGGTATGGGTGGTTAAGTCAGAGGGATCAGAGCACATGCTCCGACCGGCCAATATCACTAGAGAAGGTACCATACCGGAGACTATCCTTTAGTTTGATATGGCTATACTGCGGCCATCTTACGTCGAATAGGGTGTTACCCACCCAGTCGGCTTCAATTTGCGCCTATACGCCGATCACTATAATATGTAAATCGATAAATCGTAAATATTATGTTATGAAAATTAGATACCTTTAGTTTCAAAATAGGTAGGTTTAGGCTCATTTTACTATTGTCTATTTCTCATTGTGTAGGTATTAATATTGCATTAACAGGTCCATTTAAGTAATACTGAAATGTTCGTAATATTCTTTGTTGTAAGAAAAACCGCATGATATCACTTAAATTACTTCCCGATCTAATGTATATAGAGCTAATGTAGGTATCAGTAATTTGGGAGGTGCGAGTTTCTTGCTTATGACGGCAGTTTCAGCATCTCGTGCCGCGCTCCAATACATAGAGCGAGTCCCCGAGGCCTAGAACCTCTACAACTCCACAGGGAGTCTGCTATCTAAGTGTGCTCATCTGTTCCATGGAGAGGGCATTATCCCCTTTCCTTTCTCGCCCAATGCGCAACAGGCAAGGGCCTCTATCCTTTCGATATCGATGTGCCCCAATTGAGGGCTAAACGCTTCGGCAGGTCGTTTATTTTCCGCGAGGCAATACTGCGGAACACCCTGCCCAAGATCCCCGACGCCCCCCCCCCCCCCCCCCCTCGCACCTTCCCCACACTAAATTATGACCTCTCAATAGCATAATAAAAAATGTCGACCAGACACCTGTCTGGTCGACATGGCATTCGCAACCCCTATCAATAGGGCAGGCGCATTGAAGCTTGTAACCATTATTTGGTGAAACGGTGGCAAACCTGCCTACATTTCCTTCTGTTTATTTCATTTTGCCGACGAGAATCATGTTATTCAACCGTTGAGCCTTCGGTTTTAGAAAATGTAAGGATATAATTTCCGCTTTTCTGATTAAACAAAATATCACGAGAGAACCCATACTCTACATATACACCAAAAATGCGAACAAAAATGTTATTTTCTTGTAAACCAACATGAATGGCTGTGCCGAGAGACCGATGGTGCTGTCGACAGAGCCAAAATCGCCTCTCCTCGCGAAACCACGCTCAGTTAAACGCCATGCCAGCAGATTTTCGGACTGTTGCTGGCTGTCTAGCGTTTGACGCCCAGGTTAAAGCATTCGGGAATTCTAGCAGTGCAATAAAGAAACGATATATCAGAGTGTCTCTGCGTCGAGTTATGCGGAGATATGACGGATGGCTAAGGGGTGCTAGTTCTACAGAGTAGCGTCCGTGATAGTACCTGTAAAATCAACTGAGCGAACCTACAAATCGTCTGTGCCTCAGAGACTCCACACTCCGAACCATCTGTAACTTTCGGGTCACCAACAAGACGGATGGCTCGGCTATGTATCGAGTCCAAGGACGCAAGTACATATCGGGGACTACCCTCCCAGATGTGACTGCAGCACTCCATCACCGGCCTAATCTGTGTTTTGTACGATGATTTTATTGCAAGTAGTATTAAGATATTAAATAACACTATTTTATATTATTCAGGAATTAACGTCAGTAAGTGAGTATTACATAATCTAATGAATATTTACATTTGAATATTAATCTTCGCACGTTTTGAAGAGACGCTATCGGCACAGGAACAAGCGATAATAAAATCGACAGCGTCTCTGGGTCAACTGTTATTATTACCTGAAATATTTTCATCCTGATACTAAGTGGCCTTCATTTCATAATAATAAGTGAGGGGCGGCGCGGAGGCGGGGCGTGCCGGCGCGGGGCGGCGGGGAGTGGAGAAAGGATTCACATTTGACAGCACAATTTATCGAGCCTTAATAGAAGGTAATAGGTATACCTACTGGGGTTTATTTCGCTAGTGCGACCACACGGAGCTCCACTAATAAAATTGCAATGTGTTCAAAGTATTGAAAAGAGTCGGGGGGACCGCTAAGTAAATACCCGCCCAGCTCTGAGTTTTTATATTTTATTTACTTAGCGGTCCCCCGACTCCTTTAAGTAAGTAAACGGAAATTATTTTTTTATTTTTAAGGGTCGGGGTTTTTTACATTTGTAATT
This sequence comes from Nematopogon swammerdamellus, assembly GCA_946902875.1. Lineage (NCBI taxonomy): Eukaryota > Metazoa > Arthropoda > Insecta > Lepidoptera > Adelidae > Nematopogon > Nematopogon swammerdamellus. The sequence continues at coordinate 15,519,301 of OX336334.1, forward strand.
TAACTTTTATTTCAAGCGTTAAAAAAAACCGCATCCAAATCGGTCCATCTGTTTGGGAGCTACGTACGATGGCTCAGACAGAGACACCCATAAACACATTACACATTAAACACACACGTTAAACTTATAACACCCCTCTTTTTTACCCGACTACGGCGAAGCCAAAAAAGGAAGGGTTATGAGTTTGGCGTGTATGTATGTATGTATGTATGTATGTGACTATCTATATTCCACTCTACAGCCCAAAGTACTGGGCCGATTTGAATAATTCTTATGCCATTGGATTCGTCTTATTCACGGGAGTGTCATAGGCTATATAACAATTTTCAAAATTCAAAATGGCGGACGCACGGCCTCAAAATGTCAAATTAGTTTTTCAAAATATATTGAGTGGGGTATCAAATTAAAGATAATTAAATTACGATTCCGAAAATATATACTTTGCTATCTATTAAAATTATGTGTACAGAGAAATAGAGCAAAATGTGTGGCGCATGTATGAATCGCGATTATTCGCGATGAAGCGTGGTCGCCCGCGCACCGCGCCGCGCGCCCCCCTCGGTTTCGGTACGTTACATACACCGACGACACGGGCCGACGCGACGCGAAGAAGCGACATGGTATTGTTGGTAATATACCTACATACTAACTCACTGATCTACCGCAAATTTTATATAGATATATAATATTATTATTACTATGCTAAAATAAATTGGTATTAAATGTCCATCAAGGTACCTAGTGTAAGCATAATATGTAGTGTAGGTGTACCGTGTGGGGTCGGTACTTAAAAAGAATAGCCCCACTGCATCTCTCCCCGTCGCATGTCGTAAAAGTCGACTAAGGGATCGTCAGCCTCGGCAGCTTAATGGTGCGGTCAGTTATTGGATGGATGATCGCCCGACTGTTGGAGGCTGACCGTGGTTCGGATACCACGTTAAACTGTAGGTCCCTTCCCTTCTTACCTTACTAGGTGGTAGGGTTTATCCCGGCCGGGTTGGTACCACCGCACTGAGCGAAACGTCGGTCGAAACGGCTATGTAAATAGTTCGTGTTTTCCGTCCAGTTCAGTGTAGCCGGCGCGAAATGAAGGGAAGCACTGACATGGCACCTAGTTCACCCGGTGTTATGGGCTAACATCACGGATGTTGTAGGTGATGTAGCCAACCGTGTCAAGTTTCCATAAAAAAAAAGGTAGGTACATTAAATATACCTAATACCTACAATATTTTCGGATGCAAGTTACCCTTCAGCTAAGCGGGATATTGTGGAAGAGAAGAACCGCCGATTGCGGAAAAGTATTCCCAATTTTCTGGGTGCAGTTTTAGCCCTAAACTCGATTAGTTGCCGGAAACCTACGTCTTTGGAAATGGCGGTGCCCAGGAGGTTCAGGTGCTTCCAGACAGGTATGACGCTGACTTAGAAACTGGCTTGGAAAGCAAAAGGGCCTTCAAATCGACCTTCGCAGATAATGCGCAGCACTGAGCCTTGCTAACGTTGAAGGCGTGGGTGTAGCATTCAGGGGGCAACATATCATTGTTATACATACGAGAGTACGGAACACGGGTTCTACACCAGTTACCCTTCAACTAGGCGGGATGTGGATTAGAAGAGGCGAAGACTTGTGTCTGAACTTGAGCAAACACTCGGCTCTATTTCCGAATGGGCCGTAGCAAGTTGGTCAAGTTAAATACCTCCAAGATACAAGTTTGCGCGTTCAGTGCGAAGAGAGCGGCGTTCACACCAGCTCCTTCCTACCAAGGCACGTCACTTAAATTTTGCGACCACCTCGGGGTCCTCCGAGTCGAATTTTCGCACGATCTAAACTTCCGGCGTGACATCGAGGGCAAGGCCGTATAAATCGCAGATTCGGTACTGCTCGCACCTATGGGATGGCTCAGTCAAATACCAGCTGGCGCCTCTGGACTCGATCCAGCGTCGAGCCGTGCGAATAGTAGGTGACTCCCAAATGTCCCGCGATCTAAAACCACTGCAACTCCGTAGGAATACATAGCTAAATCAGAGCCTGTTGAAATACAAACAGAGAGAAATATTTTCCCCCAAGTACAGTCTCGGGTCCTTCAATCTGGGCACCTGTCAGGCCGGCATGGCATTCGCAGCCTCCGCATGCTACCGAATGTCCATGGGCATCGCTAGACACCTTATGGGTGGCTCGGCGCCACATGTCGCGCTTACTATAAAAATAATATCAGTAGCTTTGGCCTCGCCTTAGTGGCTTACCTGCTTCGAGTGAGTACATTATTCAACTATGTACAACCTGAAACCTCCCTCGGTCTTCGGCCTTGAACTGATTGGTTTACTTACTTCCCGAATCCGCTTCACCCCAGCCAGATATATTTACTTAAATAGACAAAGAAAATCGTGTACTTACACAGCTCAGTCTTCGGTCTTGCTCTGACTGACTTTTCATTTTACTTGAAGACTATACATCGTTCAACTATACATAATTTGTATAATATATGTAGGTACTCACTCATGCGCTATTTGCAGAAAACTTTAGTTTCAAATAGAGATCACGACAAATAAACGGACGGATAGTATCAAGCCGGTACTTATATAAAAGAATAGCCCCACTGTATCTCTCCCCGTGTATGTCGTAAAAGGCGACTAAGGGATATGACTTCCTTCTTATATTACTAGGTGGTAGGGTTTAACCCGCCCGTGTTGGTACCACCGCACCGCACTGAATGAAAGGTCGGTAGAAATGGCTATGTATTTAGTGTAGCCGGTACGACCGAAGGGAAGCACTGACGTGGCACCAAGTTCACCCGGTGTTATGGGCTGACATCACGGATGTTGTAGCCTGTAGGTGGTGTGTCAGATTCCATAAAAAAAATCAATATACGAGTTACATACAATATTTAAAGTATGCAAACAGTTTTTAAAAAAGCCTAAAATAAAAAAAAATAAGTTATAAAAAACTAAAACCCGACTACGTAAAAGCTAATTATGAAAATCGTTTAAATAAAAAAAAATAGTTATAAAAAACTAAAACCCGTCTACGAAAAAGCAAACTATGAAAATAGTTTAACTATAACTAAAAATAACAAAATAATGTTTTCCATATAATTTATCAGATACAGCATTTCTCTTTTTATATTGATTTTACCTTAGCACTAACTCTATAAATTTTGATAAATTTATTATTATTAACGTTCTAAATATAGAGCCGTGGTCGGGCGTTCTTCGTTCAACAAGACAAGTGAGACCGTCGTTGTGCATTATAGCCGTTGACGTTCGGTATTTACCTATGTATCTACTTATAATAATTTTAGATTGGCTCTGACTGATCTTACAAAAAGATGCCAGTATGACACAATGGCGATGGCCGTCCTAAGTTCCGCGCTCTAATAATGCACGACGAGGGCCTCACTTGTCTTGTTGAACGAAGAACGCCCGACCACGGCTCTATATTTAGAACGTTAAAAATAATAAATTTATCAAAATTTATAGAGTTAGTGCTAAGGTAAAATCAATATAAAAAGAGAAATGCTGTATCTGATAAATTATATGGAAAACATTATTTTGTTATTTTTAGTTATAGTTAAACTATTTTCATAGTTTGCTTTTTCGTAGACGGGTTTTAGTTTTTTATAACTATTTTTTTTTGCAAATAACACGAGTCCCTGTAGTGCGTCAGAGCTCAGCTCTCAAATTACAAGACCGCTCACGCACTATTGACAGACTCGCGGTTTTTATCAAGCGCTTTTTACAAGCTATTCAATGCAAAATGTAATCAATCATACACAATAATACAAAATGTGCACACAAGTCACAACTGTGGAACAATTGGCAGTTCTATCATTTTGAATTGTCTTTATGTTTCTAATCATCCAAAGCAAATTATGACGAGCTAATAGCAAATTATGCTAAGCACAAATCCGTTTAATCAAAAATGTTAAAGCAATATTATCGCCGTTTCGAAAAGGAAAGAGTGTTGGTTTAGGACAGATTAACTCGCCCCTCTTATCGATCGCTACGGTGAGCAATAAATACGCTTGCCTACGTATACTTTCGTTATTTAGGTTACATCTTACAGAGGGAAAGGCGCGGTTAGATTACTTGGTTACTAGGTTTTGCTTAGATCATCCGAAACTATTTATACGAGCTTGTATGGCAGATTTACTATGTACGTACATGACATTTTATTTTATGATAAACACAGATATTAATATTTCTTGGTAGGACATTTTGCTTTAGATTTTATTTGTAGTTTTAGTTAATTTTAATTTGATAGGTAGTTGTAATTTGAACTTAAGTATTTACTCATATAAATAAATTGTATAAACTTGTACTTATTTGAAAAAAAGAGAGTGGAATATAATTAATTAATAAAAAAATACAGGCCTTAGTAGTTAGTAATAAAGTATTAGCTAATACATAGTAGGTAGGTATAATGATATTCAAGCCAACAACATCTGTTTGGCGAAAGGTGAAATGTTGCAAATTTGTCTGTAGGTACATAGATACTATTAATGAAGAAACCATTTTATTTACCTACCTAATAAATATTTAAAAGAAATTATTATATTATTAGATTAAAGAAAATATTATCTACTCTAAAAAAATTAGCTTCTTTAATTAAAACATGTGTACGTCTAAGAAACAGACAATAGCGACTGGATAGTAGCAATAATTTAGTAATCAGACCTTCAGACAAAATCCACTGCCTAAGCTCGACCATTTCAGCGATAGTTTGGAATCTAATTAGGTACAGAATACGGCCTGAGTCCTTGAAACAAAATTCCACAAAATATTTAAATATCCGAATTCATGAAAGCTGTAGAAGAAAATAAAACAAAATGTTTTAATACAAGAACTTAGTTGAACTCACGCTAACTTTATACAAATTCAAATAAATTATATAATTATAAATATATAATGTCATGTTTGTATTATTTTTGTGTATTTTTATCACTTTTTATACTATAATATGTGTAAAATTAATATGAATTTGTATAAAAAATAAATATTATAACAAACCAACAAAAAAGTAAATTTTCTAATAACAAGGAGACGAATGCATATGGGACCAATATTGAAATTCCCTCCCACATCCACCCCTCACCGCACCTTCTTACAATTCCAAGACCATCATCGCCTAGAAACCGGCCACTCACTATCTGTTTATGGTCCGACAGCCTCTGTCTCGAAGGACTCTCGCCTCCGCGCACCGCGGCAGTGTGAAGGGGCATCGGAAAGCGTTATTTATTACATATACTGCATGCGCACTGAGTTACAGGCTGCAGGGGGTAGTGGGTCCACAGCTCGAGGATGTACATGGACTCAGTGTAGGTTTTAGTCGTTTTCACATTTCTAGCATGTTGATATTAATGGACGACGCTCTATACCGCTAGTCGTCGTTTAACTGCTCTGGCAAAATGTGACCTAAATATTAAAATTTATTAACCATTTTTAAAAGGACGCCCGGTTCAAAACCCCGCACCCCGAAATAAAAAAAATATGTATATGTATAGTATGTGTACGTGACCTAGAATGCCTAGACACCGCAGGCCGCAGAGACTAACACTTAAACTGATTTATCTACTGAAACCAAAACCAAAATCCTGGGCAAGCCCGTGGCCCATACAGCACACAGGCTACCTTACTTCGTATGACTCTCTGTCTTAGGAGCATTGTGCCAGAGCCCATGGGAGTTCGCTAACCGCTCACACAGACCTAACTAACATAGTTCAAGTTCACTGATCTCAGGGCTCAATAGCACCATGGCCTCGGCATAACTGGTGTTTATTTACACACTCACCAGCTAAGTGACATACCACCCCTACACTGTTGAACTTCACGATCGGGTCTTTAACATTGAAATTTAATATGTCCGGTGATGTGAGCCCACCCTGCCTCACCCAATGATAGCCTCACCCCATCATGTGTAGTCAATTGATAGTGCACTCCCCAAAACGGCTAGGTTAGTTTGGTAAGGCTCGGATTTTGCGTCTAAAAAGCATGTATAAATCGGAGTATCTACTTGAGGCGAGGTAGTGGAAAACCAAACTGTGAATAGTGGTCAGACAGAACAGAAAATACGCTATGCGAGTCTACAAGGGAAAGCACACGATTTTGTCGTTCCGAATATTTTATAAATTTTCGAAGACATAAGAAGTTTCCAATGAATAGTTAATAATCACAAAAGTAATATAGGTAAGTGATGCTTTCACTTAAATATTTAGTTTTATTTCGTCTACCCACAGCGAGATGGCGAAGGAATGTGCGATTTGTAAAAAAGATTTTCCCCTCAAGTATAATCTCGGGTCCTTCAAGACAGGTGTGAATAGGCACCTGTCAGGCCGGCATGGCATTCACAGCCCAGGTGCGGGCACCACTTGCGATGAAGAATGCGCTGATTGGCTTCAATATAAATGCATGAAGTTGACAGAGCAGGCCGTGACAACTGCGACGTTCCGTGCCAAGCTGTTGCACTGTCCTCGGTGCCGCGCACCCACGAAACACCTGCAGATTCGCTGAGATTGATGGTTTGCGAACTGCTGGAGGTGGAGGCAGCGCGTTCCGTACTCCAGACGGAACTTACGCACTGGATAATGCCGGGACTGGGCCTTTTGGCGTTTTCCCTATAGACATCGCTGGTACTCTGACCAAGTTACACAAGCTCTCAAAAATATAATTAGAGGTACTCAGAAAGGGCAACAGGAAATGCAATCAGTGCAAGTGGAAATGGCGAGGACGCTGGAGTTCCTCGAATCAAAGGTGCATGACTTCGAGATCTTGGAGGGTACCTAAGAAATGGGTAGATACACTGGAGAGACTGGTGCCCGAGGTTACTCATCTGCAAGCGGAGATTGAAAAGGTTCAAATCCTGCGTGATTACTTCGAGCAGCAGGCTATCTTGGACTCCGTGGAGGTGAAAGGCATATCAGAGGCGGCCAAAGAAATAACTAGTATTTGTTGTCCAAATAGAAAAGATACCTGGGTAATCACCGAACCATTACTAAATGGGTTGTTCACAGAATATTCCATGTCGATCCGATTGCAGCATTCCTTACCCATATCATGGAAACATTTACGTAATATAGTTTAGTGTTATAGGGCCTCTCAACTTCAGAATTTTCCCAGAATTTTCAAACGGTTGTCAAGCCATTTGAGTACGCCCGCCCATGGAGTGCGAGCAGCTGAAGGCATTTATGAGACATCAGTAACCACTGCCGTGAACTGGCAGTGATTAATGGTCTCCGAAACATATGTAAGGGATTTTTTTATTTCTCAGCAATCAAAGTTTAATGGCCTTTTTTCTTCTAGGTATGTAGGTACGCCCCCCCCCCTCCCCCCTCCCCATTCCCCTCCCCTACGTACCTGTTCACGAAATTTCGACTAGACCAGTAACATTCACGACGATGTATTAAAAAAAATTTACACGTTGAGTCAACCCTCAGGACCTATTTGCCTTTGAAAATTACGAATGTCAGTTTGATAGATAAATCAATTTAAAAAATAAAATAACAATAGTAATTCCAATTAAATTCTTATTCTCATCCAGCCACAAGCTGCTACCTCCCCAGGTAAGAATCCTGAAAGCGCTCGCTCACTCGCCCTTAATAAATTAGGAGATGATCATAATCTGTACTGATCTACCCCATCATATTTTTCTTCCGCGCGAAAAAAAGTTTGTGCGAAATAATTTATTATTTTCATCAAAGGGATAAAGTATCCATAAAGCTCTCCTAAATCGATCCGTACGATACCGGATGAAAGCATAGTCTCCTCAAGAATTTCCTGTGTGTGGAAAATTATACACTCTTTATGGGTTCCGTATTTGCATAATAGAGAAGGGGATGAAAATTTCGTGTAGTAAAAAAATATTCCAGCACATAAAATTGTCAATGTTGCTCCTACATATCCAAGAAAAGTATTATCCCTATCCCTACATATTATAGGATTCAACGTCTGCCATCTTTGTGTAAGTATATATATATGTATGTATGTCCGCTTATAACTCAAGAACGGCTCAACCTATTCACTTGAGGTTTTGCAGCAGTGGGTTCGATAATGAACGCAGTCGGAAAAAAACAACCAATTATGCGACCTTTCATGTGATTTACTCGAAAACTACTCAACCGATTTACACTGAGCTTTCACCGACTTTACCATTAGCGGAGCCGCGGGCACAACTGGTAATTAATACAAATACATTTAAGCAATATTTTTACACGTTCTCGAATTGACTCAAATCGACACGGTTGGCTACATCAATTATAAAATATCCGTCATGTTAGCCCAAAACAGCTTGGTGATCTAAGTGCCATGTCATCGCTTCCCTTTGGTCGTGCCGGGTACACTGAACTGGATGGAGAACACGCACTATTTATATAGCCGCTTCGACCGACCTATCATTCAGTACCGTGGTATCAACCCGGGCGGCTTATACCGATACCCTACCACCTAGTCAGGTAAGAAGGGAAGGGACCTGCGGTTTTACGTGGAATCCGAACCATGATCCGCCTCTAACGGTCGAACGGTCACCCATCCAGGTTTTTTTTTTTCTAGTTTTCCTTGGCCATCCTTTCCCATATTCAATTTTTTTAACCCAACCACCTATCAACAGATTTTTTAATTATTATTTTTATTGGCCGGAGACAGCTGACACGAGTCGCCCATGTCAGTACCTACGCTCGTAAATTTTTCCGATAGAAAAAACTAATTGGTGCAAGTCGGGCGGATTCGAGCCTCGGACTCTGAGATCAAGAGTCCACCGGCCGCTTATATGAATATATATATCTATTTTCCCGCGAGCCTAGGAGCCCGCCACGTGTGCCTCTTGCCTCTTTCATGCCTCGCGCTCGCATGAGTATCGCACAAGTGCTCTAGAGATGCGATACGTCTCATCGAGTCAGTCGTAATTTCCGCCAGACGAGTGTCATTACTCGCGCCGCCTAGCCGCGTAGTGCCGAGTGCCGAGACGCATTGCTGGGACTTTAATGAGTTCTGCTTGATATAAATGGAGAAATACTTCATACGTATTCGAAGGTGCAAAGCCCGATTCTGAGGAAATAATTTGTCTAGTTAAAAATTTTATTATACTATAATATCCCATCTCATCTCACTTCTCAATCTCATCTCAATCTCAATCTTAATCTCAATCTTCTCAATCTCAATCTCAATCTCAATCTCAATCTCAATCTCATCTCATCTCATCTCATCTCAATCTCAATCTCAATAATATCATAAATTCGAAAGAATATTTGTTTGTTTGTTTGTGTGTTCCTCTTTCACGCCTGAACGGCTGGACAGATTTTGACGAAACTTCGTATAGTGGTAAAGTATATCCCGGAGTAACATAATTTTTCAAAAAAGTGGTCAAGTTCGAGTCAAGCTCGCGTAAAGAGGGTTCCGTACCATCCCGTTTTCTGTGAGATCTAGAAGGCTTAGGATTTTCGTTTAGGTTTTCCTGTAAATTAAGTGTATATCGCATGGTGACATCATTATTATAACAAGTTGTCAAGTTCGAGTCGAGCTCGCGTAAAGAGGTTTCCGTACCATTCTGTTTTCTGTGAGAACTAGAAGACTTAAGATTTTCGTTTACGTTTTCCTGTAAATTAAATGTATATCCCATCCCATCCCATATCCCATATTTTAAACGCGAAAGTTTGTTTGTTTGTGTTGCCGTACCAACTCCTGATAACTGCTCAAAAGGGGGAGGTATGGCGGAGGGGCGGGGGGGGGGGGGGGGGGAGGGGAATGTTGTCTTTAAAGTTGATAGCATTCCTTCAGTAAAACTAAAGATAAAAGTAAAACGAATAATTAGAATTGTGAAAAGCTTTCACTCCTTCATTCCAAGACTTAAGTAAGCCTAAGAAAGTATGCTAAGACTAAGCAGATGGGATAGCATGATAGGATTCAGGTCATACTTGTAATAAATACAAAATATGTCAGGGAGTCTACAATGTGTGAAACTCACAACCGATACACATTTAGTTGAACTGACGTAAACCGCACATTGCAAACGATAAAGTAATAGATGCGCCGCGAGATCTCGTTCAACGAGTGGCAGCTGGGACGCAGTTTCCTCTAATGCATCCGATATTATGTCTCCCCCGTGGCCGAGAATCATATCCTACGACTTTCTTAGCGCTCCAACACGCCCCGCCTGGCCCCGATATCCAGTCGCTGCAGCCACATGTGGAATGTACGAGGCATTTCGTTTCGCTTACACCGCATGAAAAAAATATTTATATTCAGCCCCCAAATGAACTATATTCGGTTTTCCACCGCAACACGTGTTATCATCTCCTTTAGATATTATAGCTAAATAGGTCTTGAATTTTACTCCCAATATTTAGAATGTCAGAAGTTAGCCCGGTGCTGATAAGTGAACGCACTTCTATGGCAAACCATACATAGAATACTAGCTATAACACCCCTCCTTTTGCGTCGTATGTTAAAAATCAATTTGATCCGATCCGTCCGATGCGTGCGATACGAACGTGTGGACGCTTACATACTCATTGTTACTATCTTATCTACTTACATACACATTGTTACTATCTATTTATGCGAGTAACGCAGTAACATGTACGTTGATACACGTCTACTGCCTCAGCGCAGTGACTTAGCACATCTGCGTCATGGCTTAGTGCACCTTACCTGCAGCTGTCATCGCACCAGTTGGGTTTGAGTAGGCTCAATAGGCTGAGCGATATACATATATGTCTCACACACAACACATAATCGCGGTGCGGGGGCGTGTGTCATTATGAGAACAGCGGCAGGCCTCAGACACTCCTTCATACCTACCGCGATAATCACCTACAGCGCGCGACAACACGGTGTTGCAAAACAGTCCGGGCAGCCCCGCGCTTGCGAGCGCACGCATACGTAGGTATTTACGTACTCGACGCGACGACGACGGTTAGTCGATCGCCTGGATGGAACGAACGAACTTCAATGCCTATTCTTCGTTATAATAATTGAGTTACTAGGAATCGTAGTTAATAAAAGAACATGATAGTTCATTAAAGCTATTTGCATTTTAATATAATTGTTTCGTGGAGCAATGTTGGCGGATATTACGGTAATAAATGATAATAATAATAGGTACGTACTAACTTAAATCAAATAAAACTTATTGAACTAGGAATTTATTGAAATTTATGAGGGAGAGGAGTGAGCATGGAGAGAGAGGGGCGATGAAAGAGGGGGAGAGGCGATTAAGGCAGGTTAGGGAGGGAGGTAGGGAGGACGGAAGGAGGGTGGGAAGTGAGGGAAGGCGTGGTAGGTAGGACGGTAGGAGGGGCAGGAACGAAGGGGACGAATGTAGGGAGGTGGAGGAAGTCGAAAGGATTTAGGGTAGGGGGAGGTAGTGGAGGCGGGGGAGGAGTGTAAGATTGATGAGAGGGAGGAGGTGAGGAGAGGGCGACGAAGGAGAGGGAGGGGTCGAGGAAGGGAGGGGGAAGCGGCGGGGGAGAGATTAGATGGTTGAACGAGGGCTGAGGAGGGAGCGATATAAGTGGCGGTGGGAGGGAGGGGGAGAGAGGAAGGGAGGAGTTAGGAAGGCGAGGGAGGAGGGAGGGAGGGGAGGGGAGGGAGAGGAGGGGGAGGGGAGAGGAAGGAGGGGGAATAGTGGTAGGTAGGGAGAAGGTGGGAGGCGAAGAGGAAGAGAGCGAGGGGGGAGGGAGTGGGGAGGGGGGAAGTAGGGAGAGAGGTAGCAGATAACGATGTTAAGAAGAAGGAAAAAGGGGGACGCAGAAGAGAGAGGGGCTGAAGCGAGGGAGTAAGGGAGAGATGGTTCAGGGAGAGAAAATACAAGAGAGCCAATCGTCTATTTATCATTTTTGTGTTTAAATTGGGTTTGCTATTAAACCGAGTTTACCGCGATCGAAGGTGCGGGTAAAAGTTATTATTTTATAAAAGGGGAGGTGGGGAGAGGGGAAGCAAGTATGGGAAGGGGAAAGAGGCAGAGTTAGGGAAGGGAAGGGCAGAGAGATGGAAGGAAAGGGAGGGGGGATCGAGGGAGGGAAGGAGAAAGACAGAATATATGAGAAGCGATCGTTTGTTATTATGTTTTTTTTTCTGAGTTGCTGTTAAACCGACTCTACCGCGAGCGAAGCCGCGCGTAAAAGCTAGTGAATCAATAAAATTAACATGTAACATTAACATCATACTTACGAGAAGCCACATAATTTTTTAGTACTCAGAGTAATTTATTCGTCGCAAGATGACAACCCTAACACTGCACATGTCGCTCCAAAAGAGATAGAGTTACGCGATAGAAAGAGAAGCTTGGTGTAGGCTATTAATTGAGTTAGGTATGAAGCGCTGTGCGAGCTGAATTGTACTTTATTGCGTCTCAGCAAGAGTAGCTATTTCTTTATGTGTCTTTGGAGAGTGTCGCTTCTGGTACGATAGTACCTATTAAATATTCTGTGACAGCGGTAACCATGCACAGGTGGCTTATTGTTTTCATAGGATTACAAGTGAGTAATTCGCTTTGTGGACTTGTTCCGAATCCTCCAATCAGAAATAAATTTCAATTTACTTATCGTAGGTGTGAATAGTGATTCGATAAAATGCGGATTGTGGTTATTGGTTCGTTTTATTTGACTGATTCATTTCCGGTTCGAAAGTTTTATGGGCACCCGCCCGACTAGGCTCTACTTAGATAGCAGCTCAAAGAGATTAAATTTTATTGCCCACCTAGTACCTACCATCTTCGTTTTATTGCCCACCTAGTACCATCTTCGTTTTATTCCCAGCCTTAAACTGTTTCGCCGTTGTCCGACTTACGTAAGTACATTGTGATTTAATTTTTCCTTCGCGTGAAGGCAGAAGTGATCATTCGAGTTCCGGGCTTAAAAAGTAAGTATTTTTTTTTTATGGAAACTGACACGGTTGGCTACATCACCTACAACATCCGTGATGTCAGCCCATAACACCGGGTGAACTTGGTGCCACGTCAGTGCTTCCCTTCGGTCGTGCCGGCTACACTGAACTGGACGGAAAACACAAACTATTTACATAGCCGCTTCGACCGACCTTTCATTCAGTGCGGTGGTACCAACCCGGGCGGGTTAAACCCTACCACCTAGTAATATAAGAAGGGAGTCATATCCCTTAGTCGCCTTTTACGACATACACGGGGAGAGATGCAGTGGGGCTATTCTTTTAAAGTACCGGCCCCACACGGTACTATAAGTATTATAGATTCGGAACTACTTATCCCCGCATATTAAAAGATCCAAAGTCTGCCGTCTGTGTGTACGTATGTGCGTTAGCTTATAATTCAAGAACGGCTTAACCTTTTCCCTTGCAGTTTTTTTTTCTATGTAACGCGACATATCTCCGCCAGGCTATAGACTATACGCATCACGCCATTATTCATATGAACCGAGCAGTGGGGTTGGAAGTGCACGACGTGGGAAAAAACCGGCCAAGTGCGAGTCGAACTCGCGCACTGAGGGTTCCGTATCGCAATGTCATTGTAGGCGCCACTCACGCCAATCTATGGCGTGTATTATGAAATGATTCATATTAGTTAAAATTCATGATTAGTTAAAGTGCTTAATACTGTTGGTAGATGGCGCGCATACACTTTTTTAGTTTATTCTATGGGGACCCCTGTGAATTTTTTACTTTTTCATATTTTTATTATTTGTTGTTATATCGGCCATAATAACACATATTCTGTGAAATTTTCAACGGGTTACCTATTACGGTTCAAGAGATACAGCCCTAGGACAGACGGACGGACGGACGGACGGACGGACAGACAGACAGACAGACAGACAGACAGACAGACAGACAGACAGACAGACAGACAGACAGACAGACAGACAGACAGACAGACAGACAGACAGACAGACAGACGGCGGCGTAGGCTTAGTAATAGGGTCCCGTACCGGACACGGAACCCTAAAAATTACGAATTCCTTTACGGCGCGGCGGCGAGCGGAGTCACGGGCACAGCTAGTGTACCTAGGTATGTACTACATTTATTATTATATGTATGTATTTAAATATTATGTCTTCAAAGAGAACTAACACAGTTGTTCTCTTTATTTTTATAGTGCGTGACACGGTTGGCTACATCGCCCATCGTAAGGAACGCACAGTATTAAGAACCACGGCCAGCCTCGACGGTCGGGCGGTCACCCATTACAAGCACGAACATGCGAAGCAGCGCAACACGGAGGAACAACCTAGACTGGCTACTTCTTTCTTACTAGGTTTGACTTCTCTCACTTGCATGTTACCCTTCTATTCATATCTATTCATATCTTCATTTCACTTAATATTGCATCTCCATCGCATTCATACTACTTCATATTCAAGTGAGTTTGAAAAACTTTTTTAAATTAAAAGCTCATCCATATGGATTCCGCGTACGCCGCCGTTGGACGTACGCGGAATGACATCGTTTAGCTGTTCCCATTCGCTAGTTCGCTTCCAGAATTTTCGAAATGAAGATGGAGATCTTCTACCGAATAAGAAGTAAATAACTTGCACGTGAAACTAGCGTGCCAACGCATACGATTGATACGATAAATATTATTATATCTCGTCTTCTTTGCTTGATTCTAAAAATTCTGGAAACCATTTACAATACAAGATACACTTATGTAGTTGTTCACAGAGTTATTCATTTTGCTAATAACCCTTAATTTATCCCGTGACTTAAAATCACTGTAAAATAAAAACTATACATGTTTTTAAAATAATTTTAATGTAGTAAATTATAACAAGATTTCGCTTTAAAAAATGTAAAACATGTACAATAATTAACATAAACAGGAACAACTCTATCGAAACGGCTATGTAAATAGTTTGTGTTTTCCGTCCAGTTCAGTGTAGCCGGCACGACACTTAGGTGTCGTGCTAAGGGAAGCACTGACGTGGCACCAAGTTCACCCGGTGTTATGGGCTGACATCACGGACGTTGTAGGTGATGTAGCCAACCGTGTCAGTTTCCATAAAAAATATATATATATTACTAGCTGTGCCCGCGACTTCGTCCGCGTGGACTTATCACGACGCCATCTACCGGGTCCAATTGTATTTTCAAACCATCCAGGGACCCACTCAAATATACACACAAAATTTCATCCAAATTCTTCCAGCCGTTTAGAAGGAGTTAGGTGACAAACACGTACATATATATAAATAGTACATATGTATATAGAAAGAAGATTTGGTTCATACCAAAAAAGGACAAAAAATAGCCTCTACATAGCCTCTTCTACATAGCCTCTTCTTCAAAACTAAAAATTAACAAAAAAACTCTAATATCATACTTATATCTAATATGTAAAAAAGGGAAGAAATTTCCAACTTAAAGCTAAAACAATATTAAGAAATCTTCTTTGGGTAAAATTCGTGCAAGAGGTGAATATACGTACCTAATTATTTTACTCCATAAGGCACATCTTGCAAATTGAAGAGAACCCGATCGTCTATAGTAGAAATTTTTTCTTTATCTGATGCAAGTATGTTTACCAGTGACTAGACGGACCGTCTCAGTCATGAATATCGAACTTCCAATACTTCAAACCTTGTAATTCCATCAATAACTGTGCTGTTCAACTTCCCTATCTGTAGTGTGTAACCTAGTATGAGCAAGTGTGGTAGAGACCTACTATGTTAATATCGTGTAACCTATTACACAGCTGATTTTGGCGAGAGCTACATGAACTGTTATAGTGGTGTCCTACCCCTGAACTGACACTCTTTTCAAGCTATCAGACCATAGATTATAGACACTTTCAGTGCTCTCATGGACCGGCCGATCCGCACTGAGGTTTGGATATCGTATTCAGCGTGGCCTGAGAACCTCAGACTGTCGCGCCGATTGTTGCAACTTGATTAACGATAGTGTAAGCCTTGGGACTAGGTCTCCAGACTTATAGGTCAATACTTTAGTATATCTGAAACAGGACAATGGATAGACTGGCCAGTCGAGATGAACGCCACTGCATCCATATGTATATGTATATATTATTTAGTTTGATTCGGATCCGAGTATAGTGAATGATCAGATGTAAACACCTGTATCTCCCTTTGTCCTTAAATTGTTTCAGTGACCTGATATCCTTGTACGCTAGCTAGTAGCATATCTTGACTATAGCAATAAATGAAACTTCACCAATTCAGCTGTCTCCCCAATTACGAATTATAGTGTCAGTCTGCTATGTGTGATGGAAGATGACAACATTCAACTATTGATGGGTAAAATTAACTTTAGCGCACCTTCTGCTTATAGCAGCTATGATAGAGCATGTCATAGAACTTCAACATAAAACTCAACAAAGAAAGTTACTTGGATTATGCAATATTTGTGGGAAAATAGGTACTCTACTCTTTATCTCTAAATAGAACATAAATTAAACCAAAGTAAATCAATTAATATTTTCATTTATTTTTTTCTTATTAATTATTATATTTAACTTTGCTCGCTTCTTGCCTAGAATTTTATGTGAGAAAGAAGCGAGGCAACAAAACTCACATGGCTCTTTTCAAATAAGCTCACGATACAGATTGTCCTTACTTTCTAGCAAGCTTAGGGGTTAGCTCTAATTTCGAACCTAAATCACATTTAACAGTATTAAGCAACTGAGTACGTCTCACAAGTATGACCGACGATCAACAAAACACACATGTGTAGATTATAGTACCGAACCATTCCCCATTTGCCAGTTATGTGAAGGAGAAACAATTTATATACTCCTTGAATTTACCCGTAATATACTTACGGTAAGTGAATTCGTACTAAAAATCTAAATCTATCCTTATTTTCAACTTACGGGTTTAGGCAAATAGAAAATGCTTCGTAATAATAGATAGAAGGGTTACTCAGCTCTTATCGTAGCCGCTGCAATATTCTGCTTCTCTCCCGAACTGCCTTTAAGTTATGTCTATCGAACTTTTACTAGATACATTTCTGTTACACTCGTTATTTTGAAATTATTAGCACAGGTCAGACAAGCAAGTCTCTTCGATAGGCGCCTCTCGTCAACTGAATCCTTTCCTCCAGGCGAGCGTTTGTTTTATTCACGCAGCTCCCCTGGCGGCTGTCTTACGAATCTCCGTTTTTCTATATTGGCGGGTTCACAAAATCACAGACCAGCGAACCCAATATTATCCCGTCTCGCTAATACGCCTCCAGATGGCGTCACTAAAACCCTAATGAAAAAATATCCTAAATCTTTAATTACTACTCGCGTTCATAGATGGTGCAACCTGTGTCATTCATTTCTCCTCTTTTTCAATTAATATCTCATCTCGTCAGTTGGCACTCGCGCCAAAGGGTGGCGTTACTGGTGCCGTTTCATTCTATTTACACGTCTATTACATAACTGCGAGAGATGCTATGGCACCTTATGTAAAACACGTTACGGCGTATAAGGGTTGACTGAGAGTCGATTGCCCCCACGTTAAGTCCGCCTTTGTCGAGCAGAACACCGATACCTTAATCGTACAGTTATATGTTTAGCCAATATAGATTGACCCTTTATGTTAACTTATAGGTATACATGTTCACACATGGTCTTATACATAAACTTATTACTACAAAGTTCTCTTCGCTTTCAAGCTCCGCGAGCGTACGTTTTCATTAACCACTGCACTCAATTTAAATTGCCCTTTTTATCCCTATCAAACACAACACTGATCTCAACCGTCACCGAACTCTTCTGATGAAGTGGCGTCATGACGCGTGAGAGGGGCGTCCTGACCGCGCCCTACGATTCGTCCGTCGGTGCGGCTGGCCGTCACGCTCCTCGCAGGCATGCCGTCTGTCACGATAGTTCGTTAAGAAGGTCGTCGCCCGAGCTCCCCACGCGAGGGAATCGCCCTGACCGTGCACTGCGGTCCGTCCGTCGTTGAGGCTGGCCGTCATGCAGCACATGCGAGAGTAGAGCGCTCGCCGCTCCACTAGCCGTGATGACACGCTTGCAGTCATGCCGCCTCCCTCGGTGCATAGGTTAGGTGATCAGAGCCTTTCCACGGCCCTCAGGAGCACGGCAGCCGGCCCGGCTGACGCTAGTAGAGTACGTCCTCTCGCCACAGGCGAAAGCGCCCTGTTGCTTATGTGGTTTCTGAAATCAATTTCATAACTACACAATATTTGTTCATCTCATAAGATTCAGTACATACGCCGTAGGTACATACAATCTTTTTTTGCCAACTTCCAGAGAACTCGCCCGCGCGCAGCGACTCGGCCGCTCCCACGATACACAAGACATGTGAAAGCTATTAATGTCGCCCTTGATTTAAAATATGTGACACTTTTGCGAAGGACTCATAAACGTAGACCCTAATCTAACAAAAACGTCTCTCCGAGTGCATATGTCTGGTGTCAGACGATATTTATTTTACACGCTCTCAAACTTGTCATGGCTTATCGGTTTCTGCCGCACTTTAAAACCGCTAATAAGCTCGAAGACTCGTTCCGCCTCATCCCCCTCTCTGTGACTTTTGAAGAAAGCTTCAAAAGTTGCATCCTAAACGAAACCTAACTCAGCTTACAGTTAGACACTAATATCTAGTCTACAAATCTAAATCCTTATTTGTATAATCCTTAACCACCTATTAAGGTAATTAATCAGCGCTTCCGCTAGAGCACAAAAAAAAATCAAATCTCTTAAAATAAAGAAAGTAAAATCCGCCGCTAACGTCAACCTCTATACCAGCTGACCCACTAACACAGTGTAGCAACAACAAAAAAAAAGGACCAGTAGCCGGTCATCGACCTCGGTCGGCGCGCGCGCCGTTGCACAAATAAGCTTTGGAGTCCCTTGTTAGTCTACTCTATTGTTCTTCGAGTGGCACCATAAATTCCTTTGTCTCACTTTACAACGGGCGCCGGCGCCAGCCTTCGACTCTGCCCCTTTTTTATTGGAATTACGTCATGCGGCGCCGGGCCATCAGTAAGGCAGCTAACGACGTACATAGACATTCGGCACGCGAGGGGTTTGCGAATGCTATGCCGGCCTAACCGGTGCCTGCCCGCCCCTGTTCGGATTCGCGCGGTGGGCCTACATAATACCTACCTAAATGAGTAGCGTTAAAATTTCCCCGTGTCGCGCCGGTCTCAGGGTCGATTAAAGTATACACGTTGACATTAGGTATGGCGCCAATTTGATAATACTTCTCGTACAAGGGTAGAAATTTTGATGTAATCTTACACTGCTTGTCTGAACGCGGTAAAGTTTTCAACTTTACGTAATCCCCAATGTGGTATAGTGTGGTTCTGTGCGTTTTGTTGAAATATTTTTTCCGATTTTCCGCTGTTTTTCGAAGGTTTGTGCGAGCCAGATTGCGCATGTCAGCTGTACCTAGCTGTTCGGTCTCAGATACTATGCGCTCTTTTAGCAAATTATCTGTGGCCAATACGGTGGACTTTCCCCACGCTAGTTCGTCTGGAGTAAAGCCCGTGCTTGAATGGATGGTCGCATTGTACGTAGATTCGATTTTCGACAGTATATTTACCCAGGTGGAATGTTTCTTTTCGCAATAGGATCGGAAAAACCTTCCTAGTTCCTTGTTGACGCGCTCGACTGTATTCGGTCTAGGGTTACGAACTGTAGTATGTGAGATCTTTATACCTAATCGGGTTAGCTCGGTAGTCCATGCCTTAGAAGTGAACTGAGATCCATTGTCAGTGACCAATCGTAATATTTTTATCTCGTTGTGAAACCGTTTCACGCACATTATGGCCGCCCTGGAAGTAGCTTTTCTCAAAGCATATAACCTGATGAATTTCGTAAATGCATCTTGAATCACCAGTATATACGACATGCCATACTTGCCCTTGGGCAGAGGACCATAATAGTCTGCCCACACTACTTGGCCCATGTCCAAAGCCACAACAGGCTGGCTTTCACCCACGGTAGGGAAGCTCTCTTGTTTGGTTCCTTGACATATATCGCAAGTCCTTAGGACTCTCATAATTACACGTGACATCCGATTGAAATAATATCTTGTTTTCATCAACGCGTATACCTTATATCTTCCGAAATGCCCAATTTCTTCATGAACATACATAATTAATGCGTCCTGCATCGCTTCCGGTATTACTAAGGTACTGCCTAGGTTCTGATGACGTTGATAATATAACTTGCCTTCAATCAGCCTGTATCTATCGTACTCCGTATTTTGAGGTCTGCAGCCACCTTCCTTTAGATACTTTATTATTTTGCTTAAGTCCTGGTCCGCTACTTGCAAATCTTCAATAGCTTTTAATTGCTGAGTTATTGTTTTCAGATTCGTAGCCTGAAATAAATTTAATTCAGGGCAAGTTGTTTTAGCGCTTTGGTACGGTCCGGGCGAATCGATTTGTCGAGATAAGATGTCAGCCACCACGTTGTCGCTGCCTTTGACATATTCAACAGTGTAGTCAAACCGTCCTAGATAATTAAACCATCTTATCATTCGCGCACTCGTCAGTCTCCAATATTGTAGAAATGTGAGACTCTTGTGATCAGTTCGAATGGTCAGTTTTGCGCCCAATAGGTAAGATTCGAACTTGGTCAGGCTATATATGACTGCAAAAAGTTCCTGTTCCGATACGCTCCAATTTGATTCTGCTTGCGACAGCGCCTTACTACAAAACCCAATTATACGAGGGTCATTTTCCTCTGTTAGCTGAAAGACATAGCCAGCAATTCCGACGGCACTCGCGTCTGTCTGTAGGTAATACGGCTTTCTGATGTCCGGGTGTGCTAACATTACGGTGTCTAAAAATAACCCTTTTACTCTTTCGAAGCATGACTGTTGCTCATCTCCCCAGCTCCAGGGTTCGCCCTTTTTCAACAGTTGACACAAAGTCTTCGTTTGCTCACCGTATTTGTAAACAAAACGTCGGAAATAGTTAATCATGCCCAAAAATCCACGCAATTGTCTGACTGTTCTGGGCGCAGGGAAATTCTTCACCGCTGTAATCTTGTCAGGGTCCATGTATATACCTTCCGTAGTAACAATATGACCAAGTAGTTTCACTTTAGTCTGCATAAAATGACATTTCGCTAAACCACAACTCAGATTTGCGTCTCGCAGCTTCCCCAGCACTCTGTCCAGATGTTCTAAATGCAAGCTCAGGTCGCCACTGGTGTATACAGTCACATCGTCCAAAAAGTTCGTGCAATAGGAACGTACATCGCTTCCAAGTATTATATCCATTGCTCGAGTAAATGCACCGACACTCGATTTTAAGCCCTGTGGCAGTACGCAGTAAGCATATGTTTTTCCCCCCACCGCAAAACCGGTATATTTTATAGACTCTTCGCTTAAAGGTATATGGAAGTATGCATGGCTCAGATCGAGAGTGGATATATAGTTGACTCCGTGGAACGACTGCACAATCTCAGAAGACAAAGGCGGGCACTCTTGATCTCCGTACATCTTTTTATTTAGCTCGCGGGCGTCCAATAAAACTCTCACCGACCCGTCCTTCTTAAGTACATAGTGCAAAGGGCTTATATACTCCGTAATTTGCCTCTTAATAATACCAAGAGATTCCAATTCAGCTATCTTCTGAAGCACCTTCTCTCTATGCGCGAATGGAATAGGATAACTGCGTTGAACAAACGGCTTATCGTCCTTCATCCTTATCTCATGAGTATATTTATTTGTTAATCCAGGACGTTCAGAAAAAATACTACGATGTTTTTGTAGAATCGGCAACAACAATGTTTTTTGTTCCTCGGGTATGGTCAACGAACTCACATAATCTTTTATGTCATCCTCAGAGCGTCCCTTCTGTTTTTGCGCGGTAATATTGTTCATAATTTTTTGTATCTCCGTCCGGGCGCCTTCCGTCGCTTGACCCGAGGCGATATTGATTTGTGTCGTCACTCCCAGATGCTCCACTGATAATTTCGTTCTCTGCCCACAGCTGATAACGGCTTTTGTCCGTTGTAGCCAGTCGAAGCCCAGCACAATAGTCCTCGGAAGACGTTTTAAAACCAATGCTGGTGTCTCTATTTCTAAAGCATTTAGTTGTATGGTTAATAATACGAGTTTTTTAACCCTTTCGCTTCGGGAACCAAACGCGCTTTTTATCTCTAATCCTGGGATCGGTATTTCAGGTAAACTTGTTCCTTCGCGTTGCAATTTCTCATATAACTCCAGTGTTAAGCACGTCACTTGGCTCCCTGAATCGATCAATGCATGTATCTTGTTACCATACAAAGTGATTTCAATCTCAGGTAACGGCGGTAGAGAGTAATCTCTTTCATCTTCTTCCTCCACACACGTGTCGGTATATAGGGTGTTTAGCTGACGTCTTCTCCTCTTACAGTTTAGCTGACCTCTCGGCTCCAACCACAGCTCGTCGTAATGGTTACTAAGTAGTTTTCCCATTTCCATTATGTATAATTCGCCCTCGCATGCTGTACCATCTCCGATGGGTCTCTTTATTCCCGACTCTGTCCGTCCAAGTCCCCGGCCCGGGCTCCAGCCACACTTTGTCATATATCTATACATAGCTACCATTCCGCCCTTCGTCTTACTCATCGCCGGCGCGGGCGAAACAATGCGCGCAGGCTCACTTAGTTTTCCGAGGCCAACCCGTTCTTCGCATTGTTAGCACTCGGCGCCCTTGTAGCGTTTTCTCCGCGCGCACTGGATTCTGGCTGCCATTTTATAGCGCGATAGGATTCACTTCGGCTTCCGCTCGCTGAACCGCCACGCCTTCCATTCCCGCGCCGTGCCCCTCTCATCGACGACCGACCTCTCAAACCCTGTTGATCCGCAGGACCTCCGTACATCGCAGCAGACACGATGGCGTTTCCTCTCCCTGCCGACTGATAACGTGGCCAATTCTGTCTCGGCCCCGACGACCAGTTCCCTCGGCCGTTTCCCGGCATTATGCCGCGACTTGTCGACGGCGTTGCGTTGCTGTTGCTCGCTCTGGCTACGACATTCTGTTCCAAATCGCGTAGGAACTCCGCTGCTTCGAAGAGATTGACATCTCCCTTTCTCGTGAACCATAGCCGTTGAATATCTACAGGGAAATGCCTCATGGCGCTGTTCACTAGATCGTTCTGTCCCAACGGAATGCTTAGGCCCTGCACCTTCTCTACTTGCTCGGCAAAATGCTCGCTCATGCTCTGACCTTGCGACGGGCTCCATGTCGTGTTCATCAGACGGTACTTGGCCGCCTCCTGCTGACGCGAGCCCCAAAACATCCGCTTGAAATCTTCCTCGAAGTCTTCCATGCTGTTCCACTGTTCTTGGTACATTTCCAAGATCTTAGCAGCTGATCCAGTTAGGCATTCTATAGATACCTCTACAGCTCTGCCTTGAGCCCCGATGGCATTTATATATCGTTTCAGTTTCTTCAGGAACTTCATAGGGTTGATATCTCCCTTTCCATTGAATGATGGCTTATCCACTGTCGGTCGAATGACGAACACGTTCCCCGTGCCGTTAGAAGCTCCCTCTGAGCGTATCGAAGCGGGTTCAGATACTGAGACAGCTCTCAGCTGATTTTCCGTCGAAGCCTTCTCTGCCCTCGTCGAGTCCTGTCGCCCGTTCTCCAAATCGGTAAGGCGCTTGAATATTTGATCAAGTTTCTGATTAAAGCCCTCGAGTAGCCCGCTCGACGCATCCGTAACTGTCGCATCTTCTCTCCTAGGTCTCTTGTTAGTGCCTACTTGTATCGTTGAAGCTCCTCCCCGCTTCCTCCCGCGACGTTTACTTAATTCCGACATTTTCACCGTAACCGTTAACTACGTTGGGCTAATTCAAACTAAATATAACCTGCTCCAGTTACCTACCGAGACGGACTACCTTACTTACACCTAGTCTAAGTAGTCCTAATCTAGTACTTACTGCAGTCTATCCGTACGCTATGTATTATCGAACGTAACCGCCTACCTATTATAATTACCTAGCCTATCTCCTAATAATCTATAAAACTGAAAGCTAACACTACCTAACCTAATTAACCTAACGAACACTAACTAACCTAACAATAACTAACCTAACGGAATAACCTACTGCCTATTAATGAACTAATAGCACATAGGATTAAATTATTTCGTAGCAAAGAAATGTTAATATAATAACGAACTAACGATCTTTGAAATTTAATTATTTTTCAAATAATCTTCTACCTATCGACGAAACTAGTAATACAGTTAGCTAATTTATTCCGCAGCAAATTAAGACAAACGCGATAAGAAAACTAAAATTATAATAAATTTAATCGCTTTAAAATTACCTACCATCTACCAACGAAACTAATAGTATAGTTAGCCAAAATATTTCGTAGCGAATAGATATGAACGCGATAGAAACTAACGGATGTTAATTTTTTATTTTTTTACTTTACTGTACGAAAACTAACGGATGTTAAAATTTAATTACCTTACTGTACGAGAAAAAAAACTCTTAAATGCACCTCAGAGACACGCTACAATGCACAAAATACATAACAATTTTACATAAAACTCCTGAAAACAACACAGTGATAATACTTGTGAAAGGTATCCAATATCTTATAATTTTGAGTTTCAATCAGAGTTGAAACCAGTTCCTCCCCTCTCAGACCCTCGCCAGTACCCAAACTTGCTAATGTTAAAATAAGACCTTACGTTGTGTATTTATGCCCAAGTTCTATGCTCCAATTTATACCATGTGTATACAATTTAAAACAATCCTGTCACGCGACATCACTTGAAGAGAACCCGATCGTCTATAGTAAAAATTTTTTCTTTATCTGATGCAAGTATGTTTACCAGTGACTAGACGGACCGTCTCAGTCATGAATATCGAACTTCCAATACTTCAAACCTTGTAATTCCATCAATAACTGTGCTGTTCAACTTCCCTATCTGTAGTGTGTAACCTAGTATGAGCAAGTGTGGTAGAGACCTACTATGTTAATATCGTGTAACCTATTACACAGCTGATTTTGGCGAGAGCTACATGAACTGTTATAGTGGTGTCCTACCCCTGAACTGACACTCTTTTCAAGCTATCAGACCATAGATTATAGACACTTTCAGTGCTCTCATGGACCGGCCGATCCGCACTGAGGTTTGGATATCGTATTCAGCGTGGCCTGAGAACCTCAGACTGTCGCGCCGATTGTTGCAACTTGATTAACGATAGTGTAAGCCTTGGGACTAGGTCTCCAGACTTATAGGTCAATACTTTAGTATATCTGAAACAGGACAATGGATAGACTGGCCAGTCGAGATGAACGCCACTGCATCCATATGTATATGTATATATTATTTAGTTTGATTCGGATCCGAGTATAGTGAATGATCAGATGTAAACACCTGTATCTCCCTTTGTCCTTAAATTGTTTCAGTGACCTGATATCCTTGTACGCTAGCTAGTAGCATATCTTGACTATAGCAATAAATGAAACTTCACCAATTCAGCTGTCTCCCCAATTACGAATTATAGTGTCAGTCTGCTATGTGTGATGGAAGATGACAACATTCAACTATTGATGGGTAAAATTAACTTTAGCGCACCTTCTGCTTATAGCAGCTATGATAGAGCATGTCATAGAACTTCAACATAAAACTCAACAAAGAAAGTTACTTGGATTATGCAATATTTGTGGGAAAATAGGTACTCTACTCTTTATCTCTAAATAGAACATAAATTAAACCAAAGTAAATCAATTAATATTTTCATTTATTTTTTTCTTATTAATTATTATATTTAACTTTGCTCGCTTCTTGCCTAGAATTTTATGTGAGAAAGAAGCGAGGCAACAAAACTCACATGGCTCTTTTCAAATAAGCTCACGATACAGATTGTCCTTACTTTCTAGCAAGCTTAGGGGTTAGCTCTAATTTCGAACCTAAATCACATTTAACAGTATTAAGCAACTGAGTACGTCTCACAAGTATGACCGACGATCAACAAAACACACATGTGTAGATTATAGTACCGAACCATTCCCCATTTGCCAGTTATGTGAAGGAGAAACAATTTATATACTCCTTGAATTTACCCGTAATATACTTACGGTAAGTGAATTCGTACTAAAAATCTAAATCTATCCTTATTTTCAACTTACGGGTTTAGGCAAATAGAAAATGCTTCGTAATAATAGATAGAAGGGTTACTCAGCTCTTATCGTAGCCGCTGCAATATTCTGCTTCTCTCCCGAACTGCCTTTAAGTTATGTCTATCGAACTTTTACTAGATACATTTCTGTTACACTCGTTATTTTGAAATTATTAGCACAGGTCAGACAAGCAAGTCTCTTCGATAGGCGCCTCTCGTCAACTGAATCCTTTCCTCCAGGCGAGCGTTTGTTTTATTCACGCAGCTCCCCTGGCGGCTGTTTTACGAATCTCCGTTTTTCTATATTGGCGGGTTCACAAAATCACAGACCAGCGAACCCAATATTATCCCGTCTCGCTAATACGCCTCCAGATGGCGTCACTAAAACCCTAATGAAAAAATATCCTAAATCTTTAATTACTACTCGCGTTCATAGATGGTGCAACCTGTGTCATTCATTTCCCCTCTTTTTCAATTAATATCTCATCTCGTCAGTTGGCACTCGCGCCAAAGGGTGGCGTTACTGGTGCCGTTTCATTCTATTTACACGTCTATTACATAACTGCGAGAGATGCTATGGCACCTTATGTAAAACACGTTACGGCGTATAAGGGTTGACTGAGAGTCGATTGCCCCCACGTTAAGTCCGCCTTTGTCGAGCAGAACACCGATACCTTAATCGTACAGTTATATGTTTAGCCAATATAGATTGACCCTTTATGTTAACTTATAGGTATACATGTTCACACATGGTCTTATACATAAACTTATTACTACAAAGTTCTCTTCGCTTTCAAGCTCCGCGAGCGTACGTTTTCATTAACCACTGCACTCAATTTAAATTGCCCTTTTTATCCCTATCAAACACAACACTGATCTCAACCGTCACCGAACTCTTCTGATGAAGTGGCGTCATGACGCGTGAGAGGGGCGTCCTGACCGCGCCCTACGATTCGTCCGTCGGTGCGGCTGGCCGTCACGCTCCTCGCAGGCATGCCGTCTGTCACGATAGTTCGTTAAGAAGGTCGTCGCCCGAGCTCCCCACGCGAGGGAATCGCCCTGACCGTGCACTGCGGTCCGTCCGTCGTTGAGGCTGGCCGTCATGCAGCACATGCGAGAGTAGAGCGCTCGCCGCTCCACTAGCCGTGATGACACGCTTGCAGTCATGCCGCCTCCCTCGGTGCATAGGTTAGGTGATCAGAGCCTTTCCACGGCCCTCAGGAGCACGGCAGCCGGCCCGGCTGACGCTAGTAGAGTACGTCCTCTCGCCACAGGCGAAAGCGCTCTGTTGCTTATGTGGTTTCTGAAATCAATTTCATAACTACACAATATTTGTTCATCTCATAAGATTCAGTACATACGCCGTAGGTACATACAATCTTTTTTTGCCAACTTCCAGAGAACTCGCCCGCGCGCAGCGACTCGGCCGCTCCCACGATACACAAGACATGTGAAAGCTATTAATGTCGCCCTTGATTTAAAATATGTGACACTTTTGCGAAGGACTCATAAACGTAGACCCTAATCTAACAAAAACGTCTCTCCGAGTGCATATGTCTGGTGTCAGACGATATTTATTTTACACGCTCTCAAACTTGTCATGGCTTATCGGTTTCTGCCGCACTTTAAAACCGCTAATAAGCTCGAAGACTCGTTCCGCCTCAAAATGTTCTTTGAACAATTCAAGCACACTGGCGGCTGCCTGCACGTACTGCACAGGGTCGAAGTCTTCTTCTCTTCTTGTAGTGGCACAGGACATAACTTTTCCTTTGATTTCTAGGTAGTTTTTCTGGTGATCCATCAGGGAATTCTGCAGGAATTTTATCATTTGTAATTCTGGCTATTGCTGTTCGAATGCCCCTGGGAGTTCGGCTACTATTCGATTATACTGGGTGTATTCGGATCATCAATCCTTTCGCTACTAGGTTCAGGTCGGTTGGTGTCCATTGTGGAACCTGAAAGTAGAAACGTTACGTTTAAAATTATTAGCACGAAAAAAAATTTTTAAGTAATTTATCTATGTGGGTCCATTGGGCCATGCGCTATCGATACCTATCGAACGGAGAGTCGAGAGAGAGAAAAATATATGCAAAAAAATAAACTGGAATTATTGTTCAACAAGAATGGCACGTGACAGCGCGAGGTGGGGCGGCGGCGCGGCGCGGCGCGGCAGCGGTGGCGCGTGCACAAACTTTCTAAATGAGATCACTTCCGACCCCATTGATCAGTCAATGAATATAGCCTACATATTGCTCCCAGATGATTCGGTTCATTCGCTTTACAGGAACTGCTAAAATCGGAACAATTTCTTCCCCGCATTTTGACGCTATAACAGGAACTGCAGCATAATTTTCATAAAATTTCATCCATATTGGGTTGGGTCACTATATAGCTTTTATGTGATGCGTGAGTAAGTAAACGGACAAACATTCCAAAAAAATATCTTATTGAATTCCATCACTTATCCTTCATCTCCGCCATTTCTTTATTTTTTATTATTTTTAATGTGTACACTCACGCAAAGTTTACAATTTTATTTTCATTATGTATAATATTATGTAGGTATTGAATATTGATTAACGTGGTCTTGGCCGTTTCTTTGGTTGTCGATGCCGTAGTCACGACAACGACACTCACCGCCGCCGTCGTCGCGGTCGTCGCAAGACAGACATGATGACTAATTAAATAAGTTTTAACTTTCAAATACTTTCAGGTTCGCCTAGTCTAAAAAGTATTTTTGACTAAAACGAGGACTAAATGAGAGAGTGCTCTCCTGAAATCTGTTTTACTTACAATATAATGTTCAGAGAAATTGTTCCTGAAATATTGGAGGTAAAGACAGAAAGTAAAGAAATGTTTTTAGTATGTTAATCTGAAATTATTCACTGAGATTGATACATAATTTCAAAGTATACATAATTATTTTCGTGCTATAATTCTGAATCTACTTAGAAACCTACTACTACTAGGTACATAGTAACTTAAATAAAATAAGGGTCGCTTTTTACGAAATTTTGCGACGACACCCTAAAGTCGTAAGGTGTCTCACGACGCCCATGCAATAGGTCATATGCGGGGATTGCAAATGCCATGCCGGGCTGACAGGTGCCTATTATCCTATTACTTATATCAATAAACATAATAATTTTAAAAACCAAAATTATTTCGAATAAAAAATAAGTTAGTAGATAATTTCGGTGTTCAATGTTTCACGTTCAATTGTAAAAATCGACAAGACGGCCTCTCAACAAACTTTTAATCGAATAACTTGAAAAAAAAAAGGTTTGTCAAAGAAGAAAGTGGACTTAAATTATAAACCCACAATTTTTAAACCATATACTTAGAAGTATAATTCTCAATGGGAGCGGGTTTTCGCTAATAAAGCATGAACAAATAAATATTCTTACTTTTAATTAAAAAACCAAAACTTTTATTTTCATTTGATTAAATTCATTACAAATAGTCAAAACCAAAACAAAATAAGTCAAAACCAGTAACTGTCGAGAAGGACAATCTAGATTCCCAACTAAGGTACTTCGTCGAACTAGCTAAAACAAACTACAGCGATATTTCGCCTTTTATCGTAAGATTAATTTCAAAGTCCTTGTTTATTACCCATACGAAATAGCATTAAACGAACTCTATCTATTCGACGTGAAAATAGCCCCAATATCCAGTTTTAACCCTCAAATATTTTGATCTATTCAGGATTTCTGCGTTGCTCGTTCGTTTGTTCCCACAATAGCTAATTAGTATTCACTTCACACGCGTGAATCTACTAACTATGTAGTATCCGTCTATCTATAGAAAATTACTTAAAGTACAGTCCCGTGTTGCGGCCAATCCAATTCAATTACATCAAATGCTGATTCTTCTCTTCTCTGCTAAAAATATAACGATTGTCTGTAATAGGTAAATCAAAAAGTCAAAACCTATTTACATTAAGCTCACACACTACAGCTCTACGAACTGCGTAACTACTCAACGTGTTTGCACAACATTTCTTAAGTTTGTACCTACTGTTTTATTTTTATTACATTTATTTTAGTTCCAGGTCCAAGCCAACTTATTAATTTTGCATTCGGCGTTTCCTTCTAGAAAGTTCTGACTAGCGCAATAGCTTTCCATTTTCAGAAGAGACCTAATTAATCTGTGACCTAACGTAGTATTCTTTGTGATCTTGGGAAACAGTTTTATTTTTAGTACGTTGGGAAACTACAGTGAAAATTTCTGTTATTTCGCTTTCCAAATTTATCATATTAAACAATTGAACCATTTTGTAAAGCTCTTTTAAGTGTTATTAGTACCAGAACTGAAAAAAAACGGAACACCTAAGGCCTCACTCCGTTGTCTCTCCAGTGCCGGATTAACCATATGAGGAGCAGCAAATGTTATATGCACCGCGTCTCCTGGAGCACGACCGAGACGGCGGCGGCGCTTGAACAGAATAAAAATCCGAAATAAAATATTTGCACACTCGGCGATCTGAAAGGTGGGGGGGGGGCTGTATGTATGTGTGCATGGTCGTCGGTCACCCCTCCCTCCGGTTGGCCCACCTCGCTCGGGGCACATATTATAAATCTAAATACATAAGTTGACATTTTTCATCGCTGCTCAGCTTTCTGATAATTGAGCGTGATGATATTTGGCAGCTGCATTTTTTTAGATATATTTTTTTAACTTATTGTTGTAAACTGTACGAATAGAAGCAACATGATGCCTGGACATACAGACAGACAGACATACAGATAAAAAATTTCGAAACTGGGAATGTTGTACTTACGTCATGTTGCATTAATGTAAAACACCAGTGAAGGAATTTGCGAAAATTTCGTTATTACAGACGCACCCTCATATTGTTTTATAATTAGTGGTTATGGTGATTGAGAAGTTGTATATAAGTACTGTAGATAGTGTAGTGTAGTTCTAGTTAACTTTACACCTGTAAGTTCTAAGTATTGTAGATAGTTTTGTTAACTTTATTGTATTGTAACTCCAATAAAATATATGGGAAAAATGTGACACTTAATGCCTTTAGGCTTTTTACAACTGAATACCTACATATTATACCTACAATTTACATATTATACTAATACAATAAGACGTATATATAGTGTAGTTATCTTTACATGTATAAGTTGTAATGTAGATACTTAGTGTAGTAACTTTACACCAAAGAGATTGAGGGTGGGTTTAATGTCTTTGCTTTACACGCTTACGGAAACGTAGCGCCTGGTACATTAAAATAATGTATTTTTATTCTGCCTCTTACCGCGACCTGTCACAGTCATGTTTTATTGCTGCCTTTCAAATAATTAATGGCTCCGCGCGGCTGCTGTGACGCGATCCTCGCTCGGCAATGCAGATGCCGGCATCTGGTAACACTTCGGCCGCGACCAACCGCCACAGCCTGCGAAGGCTTCCGCTACAACGCTCATCACTCGCCAAAGCACACTGCCCCGATCGCTCGCCCCGCTATCTTAGAAAATACATATCGGATATATGTACTATCGAACAATCCTCAACCGACACTCCAAAGAACGTTAAAAGGGTATTTGAAGTACCTACTTATTCCGATCCATTTACTGAGAAGTTTTAGGTAGGTACTCGGCATAATAATTTCAGACAACGTTTTTTCCAAGAGACCGAAGAGTCCCGATGGGTTTTGCTGCAAATAATCCTATTGAGGCGCTCCAACTTGCTCTAACTCTCTCCAACGCGTACTCTCGTACTCTCTTCTCGTCGCGTTTCATCGCCTTTTTCTGTGGGTTGATAAAGTAAATATTGGTCCGGTGAAGAGTTTTAACTCCTAAATAAACTAAATTAATTTCCTAGTCCAGATCCTTTCTCTTCCACTTCCTTGTTCACCTTCTATGTGGTAAGTACATGTAAACATTTGAAATTTTGAATTTTTTTAATTAAATTTATCCCATCTACACGAATCGTTCCTAACTTTGGCAATGTTTTCATTACAAAATCGTCACCTTGTACGAATATTTTCGTTGGAGTTGAAAGTTGTGAATCGTAAAATTTCAGCTACAACGGGATATCAAAACATCATCTTCGGTATTTGAACAGGGGCGTGCCGAGCATACGCTAATAATATGCGCAGCGACTTGCATGTGCAAACAGTTTGTGCAAAAGTTTGCGCAAAGAACATGGTGCACTGTGCGGCGGCGTCCACACGATAGCGAATTGCATGCGCAAACAGTTAGCGCCCCGTCCATATGCGTAAGATTACCGGTTGGTGCAAACCCGTGTCGCAATGATATAAAGTGTGCGAAAACCATTCGCGCATTATACAGTTATACCGTCGTATCGTACATGCTTACTTGTGCAAGTTTAGTTTGAGCAAATTAGCGTTTGTGTAAGCCATTTGCGAGGTAAAGATAAAATAAAGGTAACTCGATCGCGTAATTTTTTGCATATACATCCAAATTCTATTCTCCCGACCGCGTACCATAAGATAGACGAAATTTAACGGCCGGATTGCCGATATCCGATAATATTCTATCTCACCAACACTCTCCGAGCACCAACATCAACACTGGGACCAACTTCTAAGTAGAGAGCGAAATATCTGATGCAAATTTTAAATATTCCGAATGGCATCTAGGTGTGCTCGTATCGCCCTTAATTTATTTAATAGTAGGTATTCTCTCTAATACGGCAATCTGAAAAGTCTGCATATTTTCATGCTCCAGTCGGGAATTTAGATGACAATATTAAACGCTATCGGAGGCAATAATGCGCTTAACATAAATCAAAGACCCGAGAGATTTGGCGGCCGCGCTGACAACACAGTAATTAATGGTGCTTTGGTGATATTTTTGCTTTTATTGTTTTCACAATAAAACATCATATTTATAGGAAGAATACCTAGTCCATTCTTTAAAAAGTAGAATAAAAAAACCGTTCTAAAAATGCATAATGTGTGTAAGAGTTTAATTAAAGCAATGAATAAATTTACCTAAGAATTAATTAACACCTTTACAAACGATATACCTATGTAATTTTTTTATGTATTCCGATATGGTTGGCTGAGGCGGAGGGGCCAAAGCACATGCTCTGACCAGTCAATATCACCTCCGAGAAGGTAGGTGCCATACTGGAGATTTCCCTGGATTGCTGACTATTCTGGGCTAGAAGAGAACACCGAGGCTGCCGTACAGCCATCTTACATCCAGTACGGCGGTACCAACCCAGTCGGCTATAATTTGAGCCTACCACCCACTAAGGGGCAAGGGAAGGGACCTACAGTTTTACACCGGTTCCGAACGGTGATCAGCAAGTGTATGTAGGTATGCACGTAATTTTTTTCGTTAGAAAAAACTCATTGGTTCACGCCGACCGGATTCGAACCTCGGACCTCTCGCATGAGAAGCCGATGCCCAAACCACTCGGCCACCCGCCGCTTATAAAATGTATAAGCATTTAATGTAATGTATACTATTCCCAAGAATAAAAAACATTACGGCATATTTTCTTTGTAAAAAAATTTTTGACAACCCAAAATGTTTGTAAGTAGGGAATGACCTCAACAATAAAAAAAAATTAATAAAACAAAATTTAATTGGGAAAAGCCCGGAAAATGGTGCTTGATAAAAGGAACACTAGTAAAATGTACTACCATAAACTAAGTACATATTTGGGATATAATAAAAGGAAAGAAAAACTATTTAACTAAATATAAAAACCGCCTTCAAAAATGTATCCCGATCGAAAAAATCGAACCCTAGAGTTGAAGGCGGTCGGTGATTTTTGCTTGCTTTAGCACCGCCTTCAACTCTAGGGTTAGATTTTTTTTATTTCATACATTTTGAAGGCGGTTTTTATATTTTGTTAAATAGTTTTTTATTTCACCGTTTTTTTTAGTAATTTTTTGCGATTTAGGTATCGCTTTCCAATCCGATGTTGACCAAATTAAAATGAGACCACACGGGAAGCACCAGCTTCCTTCTTTTTTTAAAGAAGTTATTTATACTCCAATACAAAGATTTATTTAACTTTATGAGCGACGGTATATGCTGCTACATTATTCAGTATTTGGAATGTGATAAGCTTCGAAACACGTTTTTGGGTTAAGGGTAACAGAACATTTCTCACAAAAAAAGTCGCATTTTTGTGGCAGAACCCACATCGAAGTTGTTCGTCTCGGTATTTGATTATATGACCTTTATTATCATAGCGGGAATTTTCATGAAAACTTTGCGATACACGGCCAGGTTTGCGAGTAAAGCCTTTGTTGTAGGTTTCTAACCAAGCAGTAGCAACACTTCTTCGGAACTTGAGGTGGTCGTAGTCTCCTCTGTTGATTTTATTGCCAAGCGTTATGAACCGCTATATCCAAGCAATGAAATAGCAATGGAAAGTACAATTCTTTTCCTCGGATTGAAGTACGATATAGGCCAATATTTTGATCGGACCTGTCTACACAACACAACCCATGTTTTCATTGTGTGTCTTTATCAAAGCTGGCTGATCAAATTGTATATATTTTTTCTGTTGTTGCGAAAATCTTTTCGTTTTTATAGTTGGTTGAACTTTAGCTGCATTGGAAGTCACTGCAACTACACTGTTGTCATTCCATTTACACACGACGATTTCTTCAGCTCTGGTAGACTTATATTTGATAGTGCCACGTCCAGATTTCTGCAATTCCTTGTTTTTCGGCAGTGGCCATTTAGAAAGTCTATTCTCTCTAATGGTTCCAGTGGCTTTCAAACCTCTTTCACGCAACTCATCGATGAGTGGAAACGATGTAAAAAAGTTGTTGAAAAACAGATGGCATGGCGCTTGTTTATCAATTTTTTCTCGGAGAATATCGGAATATTGCAAAATTACACTGGCACCTAAACCTATCTTCTTAAAGGGAGACAAATCAACACCAGATTGTCCTTGATATGGTTGAAACCAATTTATATACCCAAGGCGTGTAGACCCAACCCAACGTTTATAGCCCCATCTGATTCGTTTACCACGGATAAACTGCTTACAAGAGCGGCCACCTTATTAAGGGACCATTGCTTCATCAATGCTGTGGTTTTCTTCGTAAGGAGCATACTCGATAAAGTTCTTATTGAGCAAATCGAAGAGTGGACGCAGTTTTGCAAATTTATCATTCGCAACTAAGTTATTATTGTCACAACAATGGATGGAGGTGTGACGTTATAAATGTGAACCTGCCCCGAGATAAGCCATTATAAACGAGTGGCATCCAACTATCAGTGCTATTTTCCCAGTACATTACGTTCTTGGTACCACAACATAGACACTATAACAATATTGCGATAAAACTTCTCATCTCGTGAGCAGTAACATTTCCAATTTTGTTTCTTTGAGAAGCATAGGTATTGGTATATTCCACCCACATACCTATAATGGATTCATCGAACATACAGCCAAAGAAGCAAATTGCACTTTCCTTGTGTGGAGCTGATAGATATGAGTTCCAGGTGTTGAACACGGGCCGATTATCACGGGAATTCCAGGTGTACTGTTTTGACTTGGGTACCGTTTCTCTAGCTACTGGTCCTTGAGAAGTCGATAGTTCTGGTGTAGAACGAACACTTTGCGGCTGTTAACTTGTACTAGCAGCGTTGTCTTCGTTTGGTCAATTCAGCAAGCGAAATTACGTAGTCTTCACTCGCATCAGAATCTGACGACGATTCAGTGTAGTTTATTTCGGCTGGAGCTCTCAATTGTGAACCAGGTAGGTTGTGAAGAGCCACCACATTTTCATCCCCAGTGTCTTCATCGGTAATTTCAGCGTTATAATTTTCAGGGGGAAAGATGGTAATGGAATCAGGAACAGGTTCTTCTTCATCACGTTCCAGCTCCTCAATAATCGCGTTCAATCTCAACTCTTTAGCTTGACGCCTAGAACAAAAACATAGCAGTGAATATTACTACTGTTTGATATAAGGAACAGCACCTTTAGTACACAAATAACTATAGTAAACCAAGTACAATATCATATATTTTTTTTACTTTTTGATAAAAACAGTCCAATCAACAAAAGAATATATAAACTTAAGCATTTCAAATAATATTGCATACCTTGACAAATCCATCCTGTAAAATCACAAATTTTCAACTCGCTTAGAGAAAACACGTTAGACAATAATGTACTCAAACCACCTCCAACAACTTTACACTATGACTAGTCAACTGTAGTACTATAAACAAAATTTTAAAACTACCCTCATTTTGGTACTGAATTTTATTTGTCAGTCGATCCTTTTATCAAACGATAGTAACAAGTGGGTTTAACAAAGAACATAGGACCTGTCGGAAGGCTTACGAATGCCTAACTTATCAACCGACATCTTTGCGTCCCTTTGTAACTGCAATACATAATATTAGATATAGGTACTTGGGTTTAACACATTTAGGCTCCGAGCATTTAGGTGAACCTAACATACAATAGAATATTATTCAAAATAGTGAGCAAAATTATTATATTACGGGAGGTCGGTGGGACGGAATATTTTTATTTGCTCATACTGCTATAAAAATAATTTCGTGATATCCTATAGCTAGAAAGGTGAATAAAAAAACCCGTTCAAGAGCAGAGTAATCGGTGTTGTGCAGCAAGAACTCGGGTACATTAGAGCACAACAGCGACCATCTGCCACGTAGGTACAGCAAATATAAGGAAAAGATAAATCAAGCAGCAAGTAAAGTTACCTAGGTACCTACCGCATGAATGTGGAAGGACGCCCCGAATGATGGGGACTAAGGAATTTGTATTCAGTGTGGGATAGCTGTCCTATCGTTTTAAATTATTTGTAAAATGTTATTCATGAACTGTCACTAACTAACTCGCGCAGCGCAGCGCCAGTGGACATAACTAAAAGTGGACACAAAATCCGGATAACGAGTTTAAAGGATTTGTGAGGTTTAACAACTTTCATACGGGAGACTAGTTTCACACTGCATGCAACGTGACAGACAACGTGACAGCTAAATCATTCAGTTAACTAGAAGCTACGTGATTCGACTTTTCATAGATTTGCCTACACACCACAGTTGCCTAGCGGGTCGTTTTATAGATGAGGCAGCCTGGTTAATCCCTGTCAATGTGTTTCCCTGTTAAAAATAAATTCAAAATTGACTTAACTTGAACCCAACATTTGATATTATACCTCGAAATGTACGTTTGATCAATATTTTAATTTCATGTTATAAAATTTTGATCAAATGTACTTATTTCGAGGAGTGATTTGATGTGCCCCTTAATGTGTGATAAAGGCGGCCTTATTTCCTTAGGCAATTTCTTCTAGTCAATGCCACATAGGTAATAGAAAACAACTTTTTTTATAATAAAGGCGACATGTAGCGCCGAGCCACCCATAAGGTGTCTAGCGACGCCCATGGACATTCGGTCGCACACGGGGGCTGCGAATGCTATGCTGTCAGGTTCACCCCTCTCTTGAAGGACCTGAGACTGTACTTGGGGGAAAATATGTGGGCAGGGAGAGCGTTCCAGAGTTTACCAGTTCTGTGGAGGAAAGATCTGCAAAATCTTTGGTACGCATCCGTGGTAAGTCAAGCGTAAGTATAGGGAAGCAATCCCTGCCCAGTGCGCGTTGTGCAGAGGTAGAAAGGGGACGGGGGGATCGCGTTAAACAGCTCCTCCGAGCATTCCCCAAACTTATTATTATTCCATATTCGACACCATAAAGAATACACAAGTAAGTTCAGTTAAGATGAGAGTTGACTAGCATTTCGCCCTTTAACCGGACATCTTATCCTTATAGCACCGTTTTAACATGCATGGGGAGAGATGCAATTGGACGATTATGTTTGTATGTTAAGAGTTAATTTCGTGTAAATGTTTTCACACATTTTGATTTCTCCCGATAATCATATAACCGGCTACATAACGCATGAACAGACAGACCGGCACTATTGTTCACGTTATACATATTAACGACGTCGATCATGTTGTTTCCTCCACAGCGCCCTCGTCCTCCTCTCCTCCTCATTCTACTTGCCAAGTGTGCGATGCTCACATGACACAATCATATTTTATTGGAAATGTAATGTTAATCTGCATATTTGTGATCACTTTGATAAAATCATGAGTTCTTTGTATGAAAGACGACAACAAGAGACACGAAACGGGTTATTATTATTTCAGGAATCAATTTTGATATGTTTTACCTTTGGCCTTTACTAGACTTTGTTTGTTTTATTATTTCTGTAACTATTTAGTTATCTTGGCTTAAGTATTATAATATTATAATGGACAGAACGGTTTTGGGGGCACAATGCAGGCTATATAGATTACACTAATATACATTTCTATGTTCATTGTATATTGTTTGTGTTTTTCTTTGCAGGAATTCTATCCGGCCCACTCGCTTTCCTGACGTCTAGGGAGAGAAGCTACGCCCGTACATTTTACCTTACGTTGTAGAAACTACACTTCCGGCATGGAGTTCTCACACCTAGGTATGGATGGGGGTGTGACCCCCATCGTTCACCCCCATCGTTCAGGTTGGAGTTCCCCGCAAAGAGAGATACCAGTAAGTCGTCTTTCTCCTGCGCGGAGTGAGCAAGTGAGCCTCCAGGACACTGCAGAGGTAGAGCAGAGGAGCGGCAGAAATTTGACTCGACAGACTTGGCGAGAGACGAAAACTCACGGCTCCCAGTTGGGTGCTGGTTCAGTCTGTCACCGATTCTGCCAATGTGTTCAATTTTTTTTTTTGTGCCGAGGTTGGTTTCCCGAGGTGAGGTGAATTGGATGTTTTCGGTACCTATACAGGGTGTAAAAACGGCGAGTACATTAAATTTAGGAAATGATTATTGGGATCGAGAGTAACAAAAAAGTCAAATAACTTTTTTCTGAATTCCCTTTAAATAAAAAGTTGCAGTTTTCATACAAACTAATTGATTATTTTAGTGTAAAAATGATCTAATGACAACAGGGCGGCGCGGAGGGGGGAAGAGCGGGTGAGACGTGAGCGCCTCGGACGAAGGCTTTGGCGGGAGGGGCGGGGGTTAGCTTTGTGAGTGGAGGACTGGAGGTTGGCAGGCGGAGGGTGCGGAGCGGCAACAACGCGTTAAATTACACTAGACGAAAACATACATTTGATAAATTCATATCTCGAAAACTAGACACTTTAGAGAAAATCTTTATTTGCTTTTTTGTCTAGGAAAAACGTGAGGATTGCGCTGGTGAAATTAATGTACTCGCCGTTTTAACACCCTGTATATCCCTCGACACAACCAACCTTAATGGTTTTCATAAAAAAAAAAGTTGACTACACTGAGTTGATTCTACGAATTATTTGAGAGAGCATTTTTCCACTCTCGTAATAGGCAGACTATTTTCATTTGCCCCACAATACGTTTGCATGTGGATCCCAAGCCCGCCGGCCGCGTCACGTCCCACCCATATATCCACCGCACTTTAACAAATTACATGTTCGACTGGCGAGGTTTTCGGCGGCAATTTTACATAATTTGTATTCCGAATGCTCGCCGAGGACTTTGTACTTTATGCGTACAGAAAAAAGCTTTTGAAGCAATAATGTCTCAGCACATTTGCTTACAAATTAATTGGCTAGAACATTTTTGGGATTCCGTAGCCAAATGACAAAAACGGAACCCTTATAATTTCGTCCTGTCCGTCTGTCAGTCCGTCCGTACATCACAGCCATTTTACACGGAGACTATTGGCAGTACATAGATGAAATTTGGAAGGAAGGTGTATTGTACGATATATTATGTGCGTAATAGGAATAGGATACCATAAATGTAACTGAGGGATGAAATGCACATAAGCGTGTGAGGTCAATGATATAGTGCCACCAGGAAGTTATGATGCGTGGGAAATATGCGAAACTGTCTGCATTCCTAAGAAGGTATGTGAACTTTCGGTCGAAAGATTGTCGATAAATTGTATGACTTAAAACCTAAATTATCCACAAACTTTCCGTCGAAAGTTCACATCCCTTCTTAGGAATGCAGACAGTTTCGCATATTTCCCACGCATCATAACTTCCTGGTGGCACTATACCCCACACGCTTATGTGCATTTCATATGTCATATATAAAGACATTTCAAAATGACTTTTTGGTTTAAGTCAATGTTTGGTGAGATATGCGCTTCTAAAGTCGTAAAAAGTGTTGTTTTTCACAGTGTTGATGTAACGTTGCAAAATTACTGGCACTTTGTAAAATTGGAATGTTGAATAAAATTGAAAGAAATTTGTTTATTTATTTATTTATTCAATCTTTTTAGCACCGTTAGGTATACAGACAGTAGGTACAAATCAAATAATACAATCAACAATACAAATAGTAAAATCAATACAAATCACAAAACAATACAAATCCCTAATAAAAACTCACAAAAG
The DNA here is from genome assembly GCA_946902875.1 of Nematopogon swammerdamellus. Taxonomy (NCBI): domain Eukaryota; kingdom Metazoa; phylum Arthropoda; class Insecta; order Lepidoptera; family Adelidae; genus Nematopogon; species Nematopogon swammerdamellus. The sequence continues at coordinate 15,559,686 of OX336334.1, forward strand.
AATTCAATTAAAATTAATAATACATGTCAAAATTTCAAATTCACACTACAAAAAAAGTAAACAGAACAAAACAGACCTATCCTAGTAAATAGTTAAAATTATTAATAATTGATTGGCTTAAATAGCTATAAAGATAAAATGTTTTATTTCATACAGAAGTATTCGTCTATCGAGTAAACGGAATTATTTAATAAAAATTTTTTTATATCATTTTCGAATTTATATGTTGTGTCAATGTTCTTAATATAGTCAGGTAAATGGTTAAAAAAATGTATCGACAAATACTCAAAACTTCTATCAGCAAAATTAGTTTTTAGTCCCGCACCGTCACTCATATTAAATAATGAACTCGGCTTACCGGTGCGATAATGGCGAGCGCATCGCTGCAGCTCGACGTTTGCCGCTGCCGGAGGAGCTAGCACGTCCTCTTGAGAACGGGTCCCATAGAGGACTCGAAACGTCGAGCTGCAGCGATGCGCTCGCCATTATCGCACCGGTAAGCCGAGTTCATTATTTCTATCAGCAAGTTTTGACTTACCTAGTTGGTGGCATTGCCAACTTATTTCTATCTCCTAATGTGTGCTTATTGTAGATCACCTTGTTTTTTTATATTATTTTTATTTGCGAGTGGAGATGGTGTTTAGTTTTTTCGCAAGAGACACAAATTAAGAAGGGTCAAGGGGAAGAAGGCGCTAAGTCCATTTCCAACTTTTGTTCAGGAAACGAATTTTAAAGTTTAGAGACTTGGAAACATGGTTATTTAAGATTTAATTTGCATTGTGTATGTGCTATTATATCTTGTGACTATCATTTATTAGGAATATATAGTTAAAAACTTTATTTTAAAATATCTTCACGAAGAAAATAAAATTCATGCATACTCCTAATAAAAAGCCATAGAAGGTGCTAAGTCCTAACATGGCACCTTTTTTTCCAGTTTTATAAAGTAATAGTCATGAAATTTTTTAAAGGTTTTATTACCAAAAACACACAAAATGAGACAGAAACAGACTTATTTTTGTTATTTACTTCTTCTTCTGTCTTCCGACACTGAATCGTCGGTGTTATACATTATTTTCCGTTATTCCCATCAAGAACACACTTAAACATTCGGACTCCACATGAAATATGTTGCAATACTGACATCAAGAGAAATCAGCTGTTTACAACTGACAGCAGTGACACGTCATCTTATGACAGTTCTAAAAACACCATAGAAAAAAAATTTTTTTAATTCATCATTTCAGGCAAAGGATACATAATAATAAACTGGACTTAGCCCGTTCTTTCCCTGTTTTGGCTGGACTTGGCACCTTGTTTCCCTGTTCGCAATAATTTCAACCTGCAATTACTCGAGACTCAGCGCCTTTTACGCTTGGTCTGTTTGGCAGGTTTATAGGGACTTTAAAATTCTACACGACTGCATCAAAACCTCTGTTTATCAAAAAAATGGACTTAGCGCCTTCTTCCCCTTGACCCTTCATTGATGCCTTGCTGGAAAGTGTGTGAAACATTACGATGGAAAAATTAGATTCTGGCGTAATTGTTCGTGTTTTGGTTTTTGAAGCCTACACCTAATTTAACTTTCAAGGTTAACTTTGAGCTTTATTTAACCTTCAACTTCTTCTCAACTACGAAACCCTTCACTGTCTGGCACGCACGTGGACGTTTTTTTTTTTCATATTTGTTGGCAAAACATATGATGAAATCTCGTGTGAATGTAAGTATATAATTAAATACTCGCGAAAATACAGAGAAAAAATATGTCCCGACCAGGATACGAACCTGGAACTCCAGCTTGAGTCGCAAGCGCGTCATCAATTCAGCCATCGGGTCGATGACGTATTCTCTCTAAATTCCAGGGTCGAATCCTGGTCGGGCGGGACGTATTTTTTATTTATTATCATTTTCGGCTTGCATTTATCTAATGAAAAAATATAAAATATGTACTCATGCTTAGTAGTAACATATAAAAATATAATATTAAATACTCGTACATAAAATAAATAAAACATATGCGTACTTATTATATTCACAAATTACTTACATAAAATGTACAAATCTATTTTATACCAGTTGTTTCCAGCTGGCTGTTGTCCGCGGCTTCGCTAGCGAAAAATTCTTATTTCAAAAAAAGAAAGTAAGTACCCAACTAAGGGTGAGGCCGAAGGCCGAGCTGTATTCTGGAAGACTATAAACTCTCTCGAAGAAAGTAAATAACTATGGTCGAGGTCGAAGGTCGAGCTGCGTTCAATAAGTCGATATACCTTCTTCAAGAAAGTAAGTAGCCAAAAGCAAGGCCGAAGGCTGAGTAGCGTTTAGGTAAACAATAATTATTCTTTCTCGATCAATGTAAGTAACTAAGGGCGAGGCCGAAGGCTGAACTGCGGTCAGGTAAACGATGAACTTTCTTCCGCCCTCTAAGTCTCGCCCGTAATGACTTGCTTTCTTCTAAAGAATATAATATCGTTTACGCGAGCGAAGCACGGCCTTAGACTTCGCACTTTTTCTTTGAGAAAGTATATAGTTTAGCAGCTCCGCCTTTAGTGTCGCCATTAATTATTTAGTTTCTACGCGAAGAATATCGTTTACCTGAACGAAGAATATCGTTTTCCTGAACGAAGATCAGCCTTCGGCCTCGCCCTTTTTTTAGTCGCCCTAGTTAGTCGTCCCGGTTGGTTTTTTTTTTCGAATATATTCAATATACAGATTTTTTTGCCCTTACGATTTTATTACATTTATATTTATTTTATTTATCTATTTTAAACACTGACAGCTAACACATATTCCTTTTTTTATGTCTAGATTATTATATAACCAACTGAATAAAAGTTTCAAGAATGTAATTGTGTAACATTTAATTGTATTACGCATCGCCATATAAAAAATTACGGATACGTTCTCTAAACATGTGGATAGTAGTGGAGCACCGTACCCGTTCAGGTAACAGGTAACCACATGCGGCTCGCATTGACTGTAAATGAGTCCGTATAAAACGAACTTGAGTGTGTTAATATTGCTAGAGGTAGATTGTCAGATAATCTCAGAGAGAGAGACCATGGGAACACGGAGGAACCGCTCACTCAGGTATTTAGGAGCAGCATCTGTCGACTGTACCAATTGGTCCCTCGACAAAGCCACCCATGTTGGTTTACATAAAAAAAAGCAGGGTCATTAAGTGTGCGGAAGAGAAGACAGCGAACGTGGTTATTCCTGCGACTTCACAATTCAGAAATATGGTCGTATCTACTTGCGCAGACGCATACGCGAACTGGCCTCCTCCTAGGAACGGACGGACACAGGACCGGCGCGGCGGCGGCGCGGTGCGGCGGCGGCGGCGCGGTGCGGCGGCGGCGGCGCGGTGCGGCGGCGGCGGCGCGGTGCGGCGGCGGCGGCGCGGCACGCCGCCGCCGCGGTGCAGCCGGCAGTCCTGCGGCAGTACAGCAGGAGCGCCGCGAGAACTCTGTCACGTCTCAAACTTCAAATTATTCCCCAGTTGAGTCCCGCCTAGGACACGGTTAATTAAATTTATTTTATTTTATAACTGTACCGCTTTAACTTGAAGACTTCAAAATACGTATTAAATCTTAGATTGAACCGAGTTTGCGAACTTTGTTATGCCTCGCCTCCGCCGCGCCGCGCCGCCCATGTCATTGTGGCAACAAATGAAATCCGAATCGTCTTTGAGCTATGCTTTAAAGCCGGCTAAATAAATTAAACAATAATGAAAGAGCGGATATCGGTCGAAAGATATGCCCGCGGCTTGCCCGTGGCGACCTCTATTCCGAGCCCAGAGCGGCCTCTAAACCTTTCAGTGGTCGTCGCGTCTCGGTGGCGTCGCGTCGTCGTCGTGCTTTCATTCCGGATTGTTGCCGCTCATTCGAGATTGTATTATCTTGTTAATTAGTGTTCTAAACAAAAAGGGAAGGATCGCGCCCTACGCTGCAATAGCTATCCACCCGATAGATACGAACAATCGCACATGCGAGAAATATTCTTACCATAAAAAAAGCACCGGACCCTTAAAAATGCAAAAATAATTTCCATTTACTTACTTAAAGGAGTCGGGGGACCACTAAGTAAATATCTGCGCAGCTCTGATTTTTTATATTTTATTTACTTAGCGGTCCCCCGACTCATTTAAGTACATAAGTAAATGGAAATTATTTTTGACTTTTTAAGGGTCGGGGGTTGTTTTTTGTAATTTTACTTTTATTTCTAGCTTTTTAAAAGAAACCGCATGCAAATGGGTCCACTTTTTAAGCCCCGACGACGCAAAAAACGGAGGGGTGTTATAAGTTTGACGAGTGTGTGAGGGTGCGTATATGTGTGTGTCTGCTGTGGCATCGTAGCTCCCAAATGAATGGACCGATTTGCATGCGTTTTTTTTTTATTAGGAAGCTCGTTTAATCGGGATGGTTCTTAGCTATGTTTATAATGAAGTAAGCAAGTAATTAAGTAATAAAAAAAATTATTATCTTAAAAAGTGGACCGATTTGCAGGCGGTTTATTTTTAAAAGCTTGAAATAAAAGTTAAATTACAAATAAAAAAAAACCCCGACCCTTAAAAATTAAAAATGATTTCCATTTACTTAGGTACTTAAATGAGTCGGGGGACCGCTAAGCAAATAAAATATAAAAACTCAGAGCTGCGCGGGAATTTACTTAGCGGTCCACCGACTCCTTTAAGTAAGTAAATGGAAATTATTTTTGACTTTTTAAGGGTCAAGGTTTTTTAAATTTGTAATTTTTAAGATAATTATTATTTGTATTACTTAATTACTTGATTACAAACATAGCTAACAACCACGCCGATTAAACCAGCCTTATAATAAAAAAAACTGTATCTAAACATGTCCATCCGTTTGGGAGCTACGATGCCGCAGACAGACACACCCTTACACACATACACACACACACACCCTCTCTCTCGCACACACACACACTCACACACACACCCTCACACACGTTAAACTTATAACACCCCTCTTTTTTCGTCGGGGGTTAAAAGAGGTGTATTATTAGTAGCAACGTAAACAAGACATAAAAATTACAGACAAATATGTAATCGACCGTGTATCAAACGTGGTCAACTCAGAAATTAAGGATTACATACAAATACGAGTAATATAGTATGCGTTTCTCAAGACAGAAAATATTAATGCAGTTATTCTGAATGACGCGATGGTAATTCTCGTTAGTCGATAGGATGTATCAGTTTATCTAATATTAACGTATCATTTCCAGGAAACCCATTTAAATATTAATCACCTCGAAATGTTCCCAAAGGTGTTGCCAAATTTCCGAGCCCTTACTTTGGGAATTTGCGTAAATGATGGATTGCCAATAGTTTCCCGTGTGTTACCACACCCAACAGACGCGGGCTGGTCCTCGTTATAATTTTGTCATCTAGCGTAAGCACTTATACATCTATTAGTCGGTAAATGCTGATATCTCCAGCACTTACAGGGTTTACCATACTAAACGCTACCAAAAGTGCTAATTTGGATTAACCAATTTGTTACCAATAAGAGAGTGGCAATTTGACAGTGGATGATAGCTACTAAACTTAACACGTAGGTGTAATATATATTCATTAAATGCATAATATATACCTAGATATGTAAAGTCAGCCTCGATAACTCAGTAGTGCGGTCGGCCGACGTTCGGTCATGATCATAAGCACACCTGGGCGGGTTCAGTACTTGGATGGGTGACCGCTCGAATGTTTGAGGCTTACCATGGTTCGGGCTCCACGTAAAATTGTAGGTCATCTCCCTTCTATATGGTAGGGTTTAACCCGCCCGGGTTTGTACCACCGCACTGAATGAAAGGTCGGTCGAAACGACTATGTAAATAGTTCGTGTTTTCCGTCCAGTTAAGTGTAGCCGACACGGCCGAAGGGAAGCACTCATGGATCCTAGTTCACCAAGGTGTTATGGGCGGAATCACGGATGATGTAGGTGATGTTGACTTAAATAAATAAAATAAAAAATAAAAATGTGTTCATTTTTAAGTTTCCGTTAACAGTAGTACCTACTAAAGACTTACATAAGTCGACGTTTCGCCCGCTACGTTTCAGGGATTGCAGGAATTCCTGGAGCCGACGTCTGGTGTCCGTTGTACCAGACGTCAAGCCGAAACGTCGACTTATGTAAGTCTTTAAACCTACTACTGTTAATCCGGAAACTTAAAAATGAATATAATTAATTACAGAGTAAACTATAAAACATTAATAAAAATGTAGCCAAAACAGTCAATTTACACAAAAAAAATGTATTCATTTCCTTTTGAATTGGGGTGGGATGTAGGTAGTTAAATAATTTCGGTTTGTATTAAGATTCGGTAACGAAACCGGAACAAGTACCTATATTAGACGAGACAATCATCAAGTGGGGATATACGGATGGCAAAATGAACACACATTAATATAAAATTTACATAGATCAATTAAAGTCATGTACACAATGAAAATCCAATTTCAACCGATTTTAAATTTAAAATGTTCTCGTTTCAAACATTCGATGCCGGTAAGAAAGAAGTAAAACAGGTTCGATTTTGGTTTTCAATTTCTCTGCGCTTCCTATTCAATAGGCTAATATTCCCACAGCTTCCGCGTCAATTCAAACTTTTTTTTTTCAATTAAGTAATAGGTATTCAAGCAAGACAGACAGCTGGGTTGACGTAGGTGTGACGTGCTGTCGGCGACAGCCGCCGCGCCGCGGCCGCCTCGCGCTTAGGCCTTTTCATAGATTCAATTAAAAGCGTCGAGGCGTGTGATATAATCTTTCGCCTCTTGCCTGCTGCGACGTGCCTATTTGTCTGTATAAGTTTGCCTACAAAGTTGTACTCGGCCCGTTTGGCACAAAAAGTCAAAATATGACAACTTATTTTATTGATGTGATGACGTCACGTCTTATAAATTGATGAACACCGGCTGCACACACGAAAAATTGTCACGTTCCATGTGATTTTTAACAGCCCCCCCTTAATTTTTAACATACTTTTTTTTTATTATTTGTTTTTATATCCGCCATAGTAACACATATTCTGTGAACATTTCAACGGGCTACCTATCACGGTTCAAGAGATACAGCCCTCGGACAGATGGACGGACAGACGGACGGCGAAGGCTTAGTAATAGGTTTCCGTACGGGATACGGAAACCTAAAAATGGCTTAAATTAAAAAATACGTGGGAATTGACTAAGAATGATGAGTAAATAGAAAACTAAAGTTATGAAACGCCATGTACAAAAATCGGCCAAGTGCGTGTCGGACCACGAAGGGTCCGTAGTCGGGAAGAACTCGTATAATCGAAAATATCCCATAATATCTCAAAAACTTAAGTTAATCAAACCAATTTTGCTTGAAAGTGTTTTCCAAATTCTACCACCTTAAGTCCGTCCGTCCGTCTGTCTGTCCGTCCGTCCGTCTGTCTGTATGTCTGTCCGAGGGTTGTATCTCTTGAACCGTAATAGGTAGCGTTGAAATTTTCACAGAATATGTGTTATTATGGCCGATATAACAACAAATAATAAAAATAAGAAAAGTAAAAAATTCACGGGGGTTCCCATAGAAGAAACCAAAAAGTGTATGCGCGCGTCATTTACCGAATATAGTGAGAAGTATTTTAAGTAATCATGACATTTAACTAATATGGAGCATTTCATAACACGCCATATTTGGCGTGGGTGGCGCTAACCATGACATGACGATAAGGAACCCTCGGTGCGCGAGTTCGACTCGCACTTAGCCGGTTGTGTAGGTTACATACCTTAAAAGAAAAAAAAACGTACCCTAATAAGATCACTCCCGTGTCCGTTCGTCCGTCTGTCACACAGATTTTCCTCGAAAACTGACGTAGAAACTTGAAAGTTGGCATAATCATCGATTGGCATAATAATAACAATAATAAATCTCGATGACGCGCTCGATGAAGCGATACATGTCGCTCGTCACCTCAATAACTAGATAAAATGTATTTTACATGATTGGGGGGGGGGGGGGGGGTCAGTTTGATACCAATAAAAAAAAATTCAATTATCATATCGTACCAGGGCTATTTGAAAGAGCTAACTTTACCGCAACCCCACGGCATTATCCTAGGTTTCTACATCTAAAAAAATATGTTTTACAGGAAAACTGCAGGTTTTTTAACAATGTAATAGTTGTGAGGGAAAAAGTGTTTTTTCATATTCTGACCACAAGGATGCCTTACAGTCAAACCATTCTTGTAGTTTTTATTTAGGCGTTTAATGATTTTCGAAAACACAATTTTTTGGTAAATACATAACACAAAGATATTTTGTGTTGGTACGGAACCCTCGATGCGCGATTCCGACTCGCATTTAGTGGCTTTTTTTATGGTTTTTTATTTTATTTTATTAATTCTAAATAATAATATGTTTTTTAGGTGAATATGGAACTTATTTCTCTAAATTGGAATTGTCAAACAAGAAAATAATTAAAGCTAGTAAAATTTTTAATAAAAGAATGAAAGCTAGTAAAGGCGCACAGACGTCAGTCACCTCGGCGACAGTCGCGCACGTCCCGCCTAAGCTCAAGCAAGATTAGAATGAGGCCGAGCCGCGCTTCCACGATGACGATCTACTATGGCAAAAGTTGCGGAGACTCAGAGCGAGGAGTATTTGCGCGCGGTTCCCCGGGCTTGGGCGCTAGCCTGAGTGTGTGCTGTGCGCTTATGATGCATTTTAATGCGCACTTCACAGAGTTGAGTATTAAAAAAGTCAGGGGTCACGAGTAGGTAAATACTCGTCAACTTCCCTTGCATTCGTGTCCGCTCGCGGTGGCCCGAGTACAAGCTGGGACGTCCTTACTAGAGGTGACCTTGTGGTTCCAACAAATAGAATTACCAGAAGATGTGAATTTAAAAATTTAAACAAAATGAAAACGAAGGAAAAAATTCCATATAAAATTTATTAATTATAATATAGTTATCAACTCCTCATCCACTCTACGCAAATACGAATATTTTTATTTTTGAAGCGAAGCTTTTTAACGCATATTTGGAAAGGGGACCTAATTTAGAAAAATTGAAACGTCACGAAAGTACGAACAACGCTCCTCATTGGCTGGTCTCTGCTCCTCGTAGGTGGCGTCCAGCACCACCTTTAGGAATATCGCATAGATGGCGCTATCCCGATCGAAATTAAATTTATACCTAATTGAATTTTAAATACGAAGCGTAAGAAGCGTAAGTCGGGTGTCCCACGACAACTCACCTTTTTTTTAAAGTTATACTTCTTTACGGGCGTTATGAAATATATTGCACTCCTTTAGATGCTTTATGAAAATGAGCAGTAAACTCAGAAAAACCGTCACGCCCTCGTAATCGTCATCGTCAAGATCAATCGTCACCAAAATATACAAATTATTTTTGTATGTAGGTAGGTATCGTGCATTATTTGTATGTTACATTATATGTTGGTATTGTGTAGAGAGAGGTAGAGGTAGCGGTACAGGTAGAGTTAGAGTTAGAGTTAGAGGTAGAGGTAGAGGTAGAGGCAGAGCCAGAGGCAGAGGCAGAGGCAGAGGCAGAGGCAGAGTCAGAGGCAGAGGCAGAGGCCGAGGCAGAGGCAGTCAGAGGTAGAGATAGCGGTAGAGGTAGAGGGAGAGGAAGAGGTAGAGGCGGAGGCGGAGGCGGAGGCGGAGGCGGAGGCGGAGGCGGAGGCGGAGGCGGAGGCGGAGGCGGAGGCGGAGGCGGAGGCGGAGGCGGAGGCGGAGGCGGAGGCGGAGGCGGAGGCGGAGGCGGAGGCGGAGGCGGAGGCGGAGGCGGAGGCGGAGGCGGAGGCGGAGGCGGAGGCGGAGGCGGAGGCGGAGGCGGAGGCGGAGGCGGAGGCGGAGGCGGAGGCGGAGGCGGAGGCGGAGGCGGAGGCGGAGGAGGAGGCGGAGGCGGAGGCGGAGGCGGAGGCGGAGGCGGAGGCGGAGGCGGAGGCGGAGGCGGAGGCGGAGGCGGAGGCGGAGGCGGAGGCGGAGGCGGAGGCGGAGGCGGAGGCGGAGGCGGAGGCGGAGGTAGGGGTAGAGGTAGAGGTAGAGTTAGCGGTAGGGGTAGAGGTAGTGGTAGAGGTAGAGGTAGCGGTAAAGGCAGATGCAGAGGCAGAGACAGAAGCCGAGAGCAAAGTATAACTTTTAACGCGCGAGCATAAGTAAACGTACCCTACTATCATATAATATGTATTTTGTTATACCTACTAACCATATGTCAGATCAAAGCTGGGCATAGCCAGCAAACTCCCTCATTAAATTCGAATAAGTACATGCATGCCTCCATCTTCTCTCCTTTTCTATTTATTACCTGACGTGACAACAAAGAAAATAAATATTTCAAAAATACTTCGGAATGCTAGACTTTTTGCGATGATTCGGGTACGTCGTTAGAAATTGTTCTTTTGTGCCAACCGAACGACCCGAACGAAAAATAGATTGAGAGTAGGCTACAACGGAGTGGAACAAACTAAATTGACTTTACTTGAAGGATGATCTGCTAGTCTTAAATTCCAAATTATGTTTTCATCTATAAATAGCCGTCTCCTCTCTCTTCACTAATGACATCATTCCTTAGACATTAGACTAGACCCGATCGCCCTCGATGTCCTGAAAAAATAGATCCTAGAAATCTCTCAGTGTTACAAGATCTAAGCTTTAGACCTTGTAAACGACACAAGGGTCTAGCTATAAATAAAGTAATAATGAGGATCCATATTCCTGCTATTACCATCTACTAAACTAAAGCCATAATACGAACAAATTTTAAAGGACACATTTCGACTTTACAGTGTCCAGATACAATTGACCGAATTTGCAACCAATTCTTTCATATTATTATGAATTATGTTTGAATCCCAAACGGAATATCGAAATTGTGTATTCGATTCTTTTTAGGGTTCCTTATCCTACGTCGTCTGTCTGTCTGTATGTCTGCCCGTCCGTCCTAGTTGCATATCATATATCAGTCGTTCATTTATTACCTATGTACCTTTCAAAATGTATGAATCACCAAAATTAACCAAATGGCATTGTGTTTTTAATAGGACAATAAGCTTGTTAACGTAACAACTTCATCGAAGTGGAACGACTGGTACTGACTGAGCATTAGAGATAAGATAAGACAACACACCCATGTACAGTCGTCGGCTTAAGATTTTGAGGACCCTGTCATTGCCAGCTCGATGCGGTGACGCCTCTCGACACACGCGGCCGATACACGCGGCTGCGTGTAGTAGCGCCTGAGACAAGGTTCCAGACCTATAGTTCCATTCCAAGCTCTGTTAGCCGGCTGTAAATAATGTATTGTTTGGCACAGTTTGGTATATTATTCCGACGGGTGCGGTGGCGGCGGCGGAGGCGCGGCGGAGGCGGCGCACAGTGTAGCGAACCTAACCAAGTGCCGGACGTGGTCGGTTACTATATAACGAATGTTCCCGGATCAGAAAATAATCACTGGTTCAGATTCCGCAGAATCTATACATCTGAATAATTTAATGTTTTTCTACTACTGCAACATTTTTTTAGTTTAACCCTGAAATGCCATTTGCGAGGCAATGCGAATTTATTGAGTTCAATGCGGCGACGTAAAACATCGGGAAATTGTTAGTTCTAAAAGAGCAACTATTGTAGTTTATTCAGTACTAGCTTTTGCCCGCGGCTTCGCTTCGCGTGATTTTTTGCTCACAGCTCAGGCCGCCGAAGACGTAGCGTTATGGTCTACAACCATCTTGAGAAGTGAGAAAAGTAAAAATGAAAACGGTATTTAAAACAATAAAGTGTTCTCGGGTGTTTTCTCGAATCATTTAATCTGGGTCTCTTCAAACGTCGCGTCGTATCGACTGGCTAGACAGCCTTGCAACCTTCTGCAAATCTGCTGGCATGGCGCCACTGGCACACTGAGCGTGGTTTGCTAGTAGAGGTGTTTTTGACTCTGTCGACTGTACCATTGGTTGGTTGTCGAGCGACACAGCCAACCATGTTGATTTACATTTAAAAAATCAGGATTCATAAATTCATACATTTTGACGTACGTTACACGGCGGCCGCCCGTAGAAACTTAGCTTATTTATTAGGATTAAAATGGTAGCCGGACTCAGCCGGATCTTAAATACTTCTTACGCTTGTTTACGTCCTCACCCAACACTTAAATGAGGCGGTCTTATCTTAGGTGATTGTAATGGCTATTTATGGGCTATTTAATTGCTATTTATTTTAATGTTATTCATACTTTTATCTATTAATAGATTACAGTAAAGTTGTTAGTAGAAATATGTCATAATAACAATATTGTGGTTCAATTTTAAATTATGGTTACACTATTCTAGATTATTCGTGCAAAATTTCACAAATGTGTCTTAAGTAGTAATTTGGGAGAAAATGGTGATGTCCGAAAAATCACTTTTTCGTCACACTGTGCGGTGCGGGGTGGCGGACGAGGCGAATGCTTTCCCTTGGCGCCGGGCACGTAGACACTTTGAGAATCCTCGCGATGCTCCCTTGCAATGTAAACTTTGACGGATCTAGGGGCTCGCCCAATTAAATATGCTTCAATAGACTCCGAAAGTCCTATTGTATAGGGATATTCGGTAATCTATTTTAGACGCACAATAGTTTGGCTGAATGCTCGGCAACCCATCGTGAGATGGCGTAACTCAATTTGACGCCATTCTATTCGAAGAGGATTCGAGCCTTTACGACATCACCTGCATGAATGGATACACTGTGATACTGAATTCTTGCTGTTTTAATAGGATAAGCGATCCAGCAAAATGAACTGGAACATTTAGGATACCAAAAAAATTGCAAAGTTCGAGTCGGACTCGTGCACCGAGGGTTCCGTATCACCACACAATATACTTATTTGTGTATACCAAAATAATTGTATTTTTGAAAATAACGTAACGCCTTTGAACAAAACACAGGGCGGCATGGCATTCGCAACCCCCGCATGCGTCCGAATGTCAATGGGCATTGTTAGACACCTTATGGGTGGCTCGGGCCACATGGCTCGCTTTCAATAAAAAAAACTAAATAAGACTACACCAATGGTTTGATTGTCAGGCAAACCATTGCTTGCTGTAGTTACAATATTTAAATACATTTTTGGTCGCAACTATTACGTCGTCGAAAACCAGCAGTTTCCTGTAATCTATGGTTCAGTATCTACTAACCTTATTAAAATCAAAATTTTAGCTTTAGAAACGTAGGAGCATCTATTTATTGACTAGCGTTGTATTACATCATGATATCATTATGCCAAATTCGAGAAAAACCTGTGACAGACGGACGCATACGGGAGTGATCTTATAAGAGTTCCGAAAACCCGAAAATAAATACCTACTACATAATATCGAAGGTCAGATTTTTATTATTTGTTCATACATTATTTTATGTTTGGCATAAACGTGTAAACAGCTCTTTAAATGAAATATAAGTATTTCGAGTCGAGGCACTTAAACGAACTCTATTTACGCGTCTAGAACTATGCCAACGCTTGACATTTTTGACGAGAATCTTCATTTCATGGATTAATATTCCAGGATGGATGGCCAAGAAATGTTGGTAACATTGCAAGTTCAGAAGTTTGTAGGGCAACCTATAAAAAAGGTTAGTAAATTAACGTCATATGTTTTCAATAAATATTTTTGAAAACATTGAAATCATACTCAACTGATGACACTAAATGTGTAGATATACTACTCCTATCTGTAAAACCTTGATAATATTGTCACTAGATCTCTCTTCAGAATATTACGTGAGTAGAGCGATCGCTTTCCATTCAACCGATCAGTGTCACAAATTTTCCAAAACCAATATAATTTTCAATTAGTTTTAAGTATGTTATATCCATAACTGAATAATACATATTAAATAAAACTAATTAGAATGAAATTAACATAATGAAGAAAATATTAAAAATATACAAACTTGTTAAACAGACATGTTTATTTTTTCAGAATAAATAACACGGATCCCTGTTGAAGCAAAGAGTTATGTTCTGTGACTGAAATAATTATTTAAAAGTTACGCTTTACGCATTAATAATAATCCTGATTGATCTCCTTACTATATTCAAAGCCTTGACTTACTCATCATAACTGAAGACTAAGTGAATGCTCTGAGTGTTTTATTGAACTTCCTTCAGTCGACATTCACCACTTTTGCCCTGCCCTTGGTCACCGATAACCTCTTTGTAGTCGGCACTAGACTAATGAAAGGCGAACGCATTTATATCGCTCCACAGTCGCTCGTAGCCGAAACAAGTATTTAGTGGCTTTAGTCGATTGTACTCGCATATAATATCTGTACGTGGACTCCACGTAGCGCGTGGTACCTCCACGTCGCGTCGTGGAGGTACCACGCGCTTACGTTTACGGGAAGGTAGGTAGGTAGGTACACAAATTTTGTTTTCGCCGAATATGAAATTTGTAATAGAGGCTGTCATAAATCAGAACCTAAGAACATACTCGACGCTCCTGTCCAGCCAGGTATCTCGGCGATTTTTCGTGGAAAGTCGGAAGCGAGACGGAAAACACAAGGCATTGCAGAAGGACGAGAGAAGAAAGAGGAAAACCATATAATATTATGGAGGTCTAACATTTCTCTGTAACACATGCTAGTGTCAATGGAGTGTGATAATTTCGCATATTTGTGGGTTGCTCAGTTCCGATAAGCCAATAAATTCTATTTCTAAGCTTTCGACTTGTTATTTGGATACCAAAGTGTTAACGATAATAAGTGAAAATATTTCATAGTACAGCCTTAGGGCTAGTTTGGGGGGCAGAAACCAAACATGGTAGAAAACACAAAATAAAAATGTAATACCTATGTATAAATGGTAGAATAAGTATATTTCTATAAGTTTATTTTAAGTGTACCTATTTTTATAAGTCTGTTTTTTATTAGTTTATTTTATTAAATGTACATGTTTTCTTTTTTTATCTCAATAAACTAAAACTGAAAACTGAAACTGAAACTGATTTTTTACTTTGTGAATTAATCAATCATTCCTAACACAGGGCAAGAAACAAAGACGGCCTCCGATCGCTCTGGTCTGTGATTCGAACCTACCAAAAATTTATTTTGTTTGTATTCACATTGGGTACCTAATAATGTATAATTATCGGCAACCAATATTTGCAATTAAGTTGCAAAGAGTTTGTATTACGTCGCTGCGCCGTAATACAAACTCTTTGTTAAGTTGATATTTTAACTTTCATACATAACACACGTTTCACGTTTCATAACATTCGTCAGCCTCAGTAGCTCAGTGATGATCCGCGGCGCGGTCAATACTTGAATGGGTGACCACTCGACCGTTGGAAACCTCACCTCGGTAGCTCAGTGGTGCGGTCGGTCGACTGTTGTTAAGCAACTCTGAGCGCGGTCAGTACTTGGATGGGTGACCGCTCGACCGTTGGAGGCTGACCGTGGTTCGGATTCCACGTCAAACTGTAGGTCCCTTCCCTTCTTACAGGTGGTAGGGTTAGTCCCGGCCGGGTTGGTAGCACCGCACTGAGCAAAACGTCGGTCGAAACGGCTATGTAAATAGTTCGTGTTTTTCGTCCAGTTCAGTGTAGCCGACATGAAATGAAGGGAAGCACTGACATGGCACCTAGTTCACCCGGTGTTATGGGCTGACATCACGGATGTTGTAGGTGATGTAGCCAACCGTGTCAGTTTTCATAAATAAAAAGAAAACAAGAAGGTGTTATGGGCTGACATCACGGATGTTGTAGGTAGCGGTGTAGCGAACTGTGTCAGTTTCCATAAAAAACACGCAATATAAAATAAAAAATGTCTTTTTTTACATACACAGTTTAAAAAAATCACCAAACGCCTTTGCAATAATAATCACCTTCGGCGTCATACCAGTCCACCAACTTCTTATCGAACCACACATACGTTCCCTTGAGACTTTGCGGCGCATCGAGCGCGAGGTACAGAGGTGTGGCCGCGCCCTCGTCCTGCTCGACCGCTCCGAGGCCCTTCGTCATGTCGGTCTGCACGAAGCCCGGGTGCACCGAGTTGATGCTGATGTTCCTCGATGCATACTTCCGTTGCTGGATCGTTGTCAGGGCTGACATCGCAACTTTCGATACTCGGTATTCGGCGTGCTTGCCCTCATCTGCGAAGTCGTTCTTGTTGAAGGTCCCGTTCTTCACTGACTCCACGTAGCTATCGACGAACTCGTTCAGTTGGCTCACGGTCAAGTCCTTACTCGACAAGGTTGCGAGCCATGCCTTATTCCGCACGTTGGAAAGATGACCACAGTCGCTGGAGATGTTGACGACTCGCGCGTTATCCCTCAGCAGCGGGTACAGCAGTTCCTCCAGTGTCAGAAGACTCTTGTAGTTGACGTCGATAACCTGCTTGACTTCCTCGTAGCTCGGATATACATTGTCGTAGTCGAGCAGCGCCGCGTTGTTCACTAGAAGGTCGAAGCCCCCGTGATTTTCCTTTATGAAGTCCCGAAACCGGATCACGCTGTCTCGGTCGCCGACATCGAGCTGCTGAAATACTGGCTTGTATCCCAATTTATTCAATTCCTCGACGGCCTTCAGCCCTCTCGTCTTGTCTCTAGCTGTCAGGTACACCACACCGTCAAACTTGGCGCAGAGTCCTTTCACAATAGAGAACCCGATGCCTTTATTGGCACCGGTGACTACGGCGACTTTCGTAGACATGTTGCTTCAGACAACTTTGCAACGGCACTGAACGATGATTCGCAAGGTTGTCAGATTTATAGCATGTCGCGTCGGAGAATGATAATTGCACGAAGTGTTTACGCATACATCGAAGTACTTTTCGTCGCTATATGTGACGGCGCGCGCGGCGGCGGCGCACGGCGATGAAATTTCATAGATTGTGTTATCAAATTGAGTACCTACCTACCTGTCGAATCGATTCACTACTCAAGGCCATTTAATTTTGGTCGACATGAAAGAGTAGAAAACTAGGAAAACCAGAACTAACCGTTTCACAGTTTGGCAGAATAAACTTTAACATTTATTAAATTAATCAATAACCATTTCGCGTCTATTTTTCATACACGATGCGATTGGAGATCAATAGTGAGGACACGTTTGCGCAATACGATGTAATTAAAAAAAAAATACCGTTGGATTATCAGAAGATTTGTGCGCTGAACTGTACAAGGAACTCTATTTATTCTTTATTACCTATATTAGATTAATCTGTCTAAACAATTGTATTTCATTCACCATTAAAATGTTGGAAGCTTGAGCGGATAGGTAGTTGTACGTCACTCAATTTATTAAAATTTCAATAGTTCATGAGCTGGACTTAGGCCCACTTGCACCAACACAAATTTAATATATAAACCAGTTTAACTCGCTAAACCAGTTTAAGCTAGCACCCTTTGACTGTGGGAACCGCGTTTAAATCCATAACTCGCTACTTAACTTTAAACTCGTGTTGGTGCAAGTGGGCCTTAATTATAGCGCTGAGTCTAGTGAAATCTTCACTAGATTCAGCATAGGCTGTGTCCATTCCTTTTTTTTCCCCCCTTTTCTGTAATTGTTTCAATGTGTGTTTTAATTATTTTTCCTTGTTGTTATTGCTTTGATTGTTTAAATGAGCGTTTTAGTAATTTCATAACGTAATGCTTAAGGGAAAAAATAAATATTTCTTTTTCTTAGTTCTTATTTCTAAATTCTGCTTTTGGGGAGTCGGCTCCTTCGAGAACAACCGTTTATATGTAGATGATTCATAGAGACTCAACGCGACCGAACATCGCTTGATGATAAAAGAGAAGTGGGCGACCTAAGACTACCGTGACGTCAGAAAGCGTTTAGGCCGCAGAATTTTAAAGATAAGAGACGCAGGTAAGAGAAGAAGACCCGCGTTTGACATACAAATATCTAGAGGAGGGCATCTGCATGCTGATGCTGACCTATCTGCATGTCAGGAAGGTTCTTTGTCGTTGCTGGATTCCATAGTTTCTCCACCATAACAACGCATCGGCTCCTACTTTTTTGAAGAACTGCATTTTTAGCTGGTGGCTGCCTTAGACATATCTATCTAACCTACATCTAAGGCATTCTTTAGTTAGTAATAATCACGTAAGTTTAGATGAAGGGAAGCACTGACGTGGCACCAAGTCCACCCGGTGTTATGGGCTGATATCATGGATGTTGTAAGTGATGTCGCCAACCGTGTCAGTTTCCATAAAAAAAAGATACAAATGTGTATTATGCAATGTACATAGATATTCTTAACATTGGTGTTTTCAACTTTCGTCTGAATTGCTATAATTTCAAGTTATAGTGAGTTTCATAAATCTAATATACCTATCAAAGCATGTAGTTGTAAGTAAGTAATAAGTTAATAACATTTCCATATCAGTATAACATGCAATAGTCATCATACAAATAATCTGCTTTAATGTTTAATAATACTTGTGTTGGTCAACAGTATCTGAAGCCACTGGTGGTACCTATGTAGTTTTTTGTTGTTAATATTACGTATCTACCAAGTGAGTCAATTAACGTTTCTTTATGCGTCTACTGCCTCTCCAATTTTCCTCTGGTCCCTTTGTACCTAACCTAACCTAACCTAACCTAACCTAACCTAACCTAACCTAACCTAACCTAACCTAACCTACCCATTTATTGCTAGTAGAAGTAATTGACACCTCTGGAGAAACCAGTATGCAAAGTGGGATAGCGAGAAATTTTACTATGATATTACAAGAATCTTTCAAAGTGGCAGCTAGCGGGTACTACTACACTACCTGTATTTCCATCATATTTCCATAACCTATTTTTGAGGGTTCATAAAAAAGCATGGCTCAGCAAACTTAACTTATTCACGCTGGTGCTGTAACGGGCATATGGGCACATCTGAAATAACAGCGCTGCGCCATCTGGCGGAGAGTAGCAGAGAGCAGAGCGCAGATAGCTACGTACCGCGGACACGCAGCAAGGAACCTAAGCGACGTAGTGAGCCGGCTTACCGACAGGCCGCGCAGAGCACCACGAGTGCAGGTTAGGAAAGGAAACGTGTTCGACCGGCAGACATCTTACCGCCATTAAGAAACGAGGTCGACATATATTAAATCGAGAGTGATACGCACTGTACCGTCGAGCTAAAGAAGTGAAGCTGAGTCGAACGTCGCACAAGACTAACAAAGATCCAGAGAACAACAGAGAGGGTGAGTGGCCGAATGGCAGCAATATTTATTTCGCCGCGGTCGCCGGGAGCGAACCCACTCCCGCGAAAGGGGCGACGGAAGGTTAAACAGAACAACGATGTGATTGCAGGCCTTCCGGAACGCCCTCTCTGCTTACGGCCAGCGAACGGAGACTCCGGGTGCACTGCCCCGCGGTCCGGCGGACGAGACTACGTCGCAGATAAGTGAAACAGAGTAATACAAGTATATCTTCGAGTGCGGTACGGCAACCCACGTGCGACGTCCGGTGACCGAGCGGACGGGCCCGGATAGGCGTGCGGTGCCCCCCCCCCCCGCGCGTCGGACCCGCCGTCGTGCGGCCACGCGAGCCGACGGCGTTCGAATAAGTAGATAGCCGTGCCGAGTGGAAGCGCAGAGGACAATAATATCGCACCTCGTCCTAAAACGAATTGTTTAAGGAGCGATAAGACCGGTTCTCCCGAAAGTATGCAAGAGAAATAGCGTATTATTTAGTGAAACATATACGTGGTCCGGTACCGACCTTGTCCGTGAACTGGGTAGGTATAATAAATTGGACGTTGAGAAATTTCGTGTGACGGTCGTGTAATATTGGTGTACGAGTACCTTGCGGGATTCGGGCGCAGTGCGCAGCGAGTCAGTCCCACAGTATATTATCGAAAGTTTGATAACGTGATTGTGTACTAAAGTGAACCTTGTTGGGTATAACAAAATATTAGTTAATTTGTGTGTATTACGAAAGAGTAAGGTAAAGGTAAATGGTAGGACCCACGCACAGAGTGCGGCAAGTCCGGGTATTGAAAGTTTGACAACTTTACATTTTGTACTAAAGTGAACCCTGTAAGATTTAGTGAGATTTCTGATAATTCTTGTATATTGTGCACTAGTAACGGGAGAATCAATCGCGAGACCCATGCACAGAGTGCGGCAAGTCCGGGTGTTGAAAGTTTGACGACTTTACATTTTGTACTAAAGTGAACCCTGTTAGATTTAGCCAGTTTTCTGATAATCCTTATACATCGTGTAACAGTAATGAGAGAGTAAATCGTGAGACCCACGCACAGAGTGCGGCAAGTCCGGGTGTCGAAAATTTGATAAAGTTATATTGTGTACTAATGTGAGACAAGTTGATTCATAGTAGATATTGCGTGTAGTGTAGTAAGGAGAAGCGGGCACGTTTAGAAGCGGCCGCGGATTCACCGCCGTGCCCCGCCAATCCGTCATATCGGGAGGGTTATGAAAACTGGAGTGTACTAATCCGATCCAAACACGGATAATAACGAGCTAGTTAGGAAATTACGGGTAGGCGCTCACCCGGCAACGAAGAGCGTCTGGCGCCCACTAGATTAGGTATATAAGATAAGACTGTTAGTAAGTAAGATTGTTCTTTGAAATTTAGTGTGTAGTATTAAGGTGTTTAGGGTAAGGTTATTTGATTGGAAATTACGTGTTTAGATATAAGGTGTAATTCGAAGTCCGTGTTTGACGTAGCCAAATAGTATTCAATAAATTGTGTGATCTTACTCAGCCGTTTCATTCGACCCACGCCCAGCTTATACCCCATCACAATGGCCCCACGCCCCACGTTGGGCGCCATTGTGATGGGGTTTAAGCTGGGCGTGGGTCGAATGAAACGGCTGAGTAAGATCACACAATTTATTGAATACTATTTGGCTACGTCAAACACGGACTTCGAATTACACCTTATATCTAAACACGTAATTTCCAATCAAATAACCTTACCCTAAACACCTTAATACTACACACTAAATTTCAACGAACAATCTTACTTACTAACAGTCTTATCTTATATACCTAATCTAGTGGGCGCCAGACGCTCTTCGTTGCCGGGTGAGCGTCTACCCGTAATTTCCTAGCTAGCTCGTTATTATTGGTGTTTGGATCGGATTAGTACACTCCAGTTTTCATAACCCTCCCGATATGACGGATTGGCGGGGCACGGCGGTGGATCCGCGGCCGCTTCTAAACGTGCCCGCTTCTCCTTACTACACTACACGCAATATCTACTATGAATCAACTTGTCTCACATTAGTACACAATATAACTTTATCAAATTTTCGACACCCGGACTTGCCGCACTCTGTGCGTGGGTCTCACGATTTACTCTCTCATTACTGTTACACGATGTATAAGGATTATCAGAAAACTGGCTAAATATAACAGGGTTCACTTTAGTACAAAATGTAAAGTGGTCAAACTTTCAACACCCAGACTTGCCGCACTCTGTGCGTGGGTCTCGCGATTTACTCTCCCGTTACTATTGCACAATATACAAGAATTATCAGAAATCTCACTAAATCTAACAGGGTTCACTTTAGTACAAAATGTAAAGTTGTCAAACTTTCAACACCCAGACTTGCCGCACTCTGTGCGTGGGTCTCGCGATTTACTCTCCCGTTACTATTGCACAATATACAAGAATTATCAGAAATCTCACTAAATCTAACAGGGTTCACTTTAGTACAAAATGTAAAGTTGTCAAACTTTCAACACCCGGACTTGCCGCACTCTGTGCATGGGTCTCGCGATTGACTCTCCCGTTACTATTGCACAATATACAAGAATTATCAGAAATCTCACTAAATCTTACAGGGTTCACTTTAGTACAAAATGTAAAGTTGTCAAACTTTCAATACCCGGACTTGCCGCACTCTGTGCGTGGGTCCTACCATTTACCTTTACCTTACTCTTTCGTAATACACACAAATTAACTAATATTTTGTTATACCCAACAAGGTTCACTTTAGTACACAATCACGTTATCAAACTTTCGATAATATACTGTGGGACTGACTCGCTGCGCACTGCGCCCGAATCCCGCAAGGTACTCGTACACCAATATTACACGACCGTCACACGAAATTTCTCAACGTCCAATTTATTATACCTACCCAGTTCACGGACAAGGTCGGTACCGGACCACGTATATGTTTCACTAAATAATACGCTATTTCTCTTGCATACTTTCGGGAGAACCGGTCTTATCGCTCCTTAAACAATTCGTTTTAGGACGAGGTGCGATATTATTGTCCTCTGCACTTCCACTCGGCACGGCTATCTACTTATTCGAACGTTCGAGAACCGCGTGGCAAGCGGGTTCCCGCGCTTCTCCGTCGGCTCGCGTGGCCGCACGACGGCGGGTCCGACGCGCGGGGGGGGCACCGCACGCCTATCCGGGCCCGTCCGCTCGGTCACCGGACGTCGCACGTGGGTTGCCGTACCGCACTCGAAGATATACTTGTATTACTCTGTTTCACTTATCTGCGACGTAGTCTTGTCCGCCGGACCGCGGGGCAGTGCACCCGGAGTCTCCGTTCGCTGGCCGTAAGCAGAGAGGGCGTTCCGGAAGGCCTGCAATCACATCGTTGTTCTGTTTTAACCTTCCGTCGCCCCTTTCGCGGGAGTGGGTTCGCTCCCGGCGACCGCGGTGAAATAAATATTGCTGCCATTCGGCCACTCACCCTCTCTGTTGTTCTCTGGATCTTTGTTAGTCTTGTGCGACGTTCGACTCAGCTTCACTTCTTTAGCTCGACGGTACAGTGCGTATCACTCTCGATTTAATATATGTCGACCTCGTTTCTTAATGGCGGTAAGATGTCTCTCGGTCGAACACGTTTCCTTTCCTAACCTGCACTCGTGGTGCTCTGCGCGGCCTGTCGGTAAGCCGGCTCACTACGTCGCTTAGGTTCCTTGCTGCGTGTCCGCGGTACGTAGCTATCTGCGCTCTCTTCCGCCAGATGGCGCAGCGCTGTTATTTCAGATGTGCCCATATGCCCGTTACAATATCCCCCCTCCTCTCCTGGAATCCGACCCGGATTCCTTGGGTTATTGCGCTGCCGGTTTTAGGTCCGAAGCGTGCCATTTGCCGATTTCCTTGCCTTTCATGTTTCTGAGTAGGAAGACGTCTTTTGACAATGTTTTTTCGATTACTGCTTTCTCGAATTTCGGTGCTAGTTTTGCGCAGAAGTTATTGCCGGCGTTCGATAAGAATTTAGTTTTTCGCCAGACGATCTGCCCTTCTCTGAAGTTGTGTACTCTTCGTCTCAGATTGTAATGTTTCTCATTCCTATCATGTGCTGCCTTCATTTTCTTTCTGACGTCGTCGTATATCTTTCGCATTTCTTCCAATTTCTCCGATGTTTGTGTTCGATCGAATGTGATCGGCTCATTTTCCGATATTCCGCTTATGTTGTGACCCAGTACCGATGTCTCTCTACCGAAGACTAGGAATGCTGGTGTTTTCCCCGTGACCTCGTGTACGGCGGTTCTTATGGCGTGACCTATTTGAGGAATGTTTCTGTCCCAATCCTTGTGATCTTTTTCTATATAGGACCCTATTGCCGTGACTAGCACCCTGTTCACGCGTTCCGTGGGGTTCGCTTGTGGGTGATAATGGGGGGTGAACCATAGCTGTGTTTTGTATTCTTCGCACAGTTCTTTTGTCTTTTTTGCTGTGAATTGTGTTCCGTTGTCACTTATAATTGCTTTTGGTACCCCGTATATTAGAAATATTTGTTCCTCTATGATCTTATTTATCGTGTCCGCCGTCGCATTTCTTATTGGGAATAACAGGGTGTATTTACTGAACCAGTCCGATATTACCAATAACATGGTGTTCCCCTTTTTCGACCTTGGGTATGGTCCTAATAGGTCCAGTGATATCACTTCGAATGGGTTCGCTACGTCCCTGTGTTTACCCATTAACCCGATTGGTCTTTCCTGGCTAGATTTTTGTTGGGCGCATACCTCGCATTTCCGTACATATTCCTTTGTGTCCTTTATCAATGTCGGCCAGTAGAAGTGTTGTTTCACTCTGTTGATGGTCTTTTTCATGCCTAAATGGCCTGCTGTTGGTTCGTCATGGCATTTCTTTAGCACCTCAATCCTTTTGTCTGAAGGTATAGCTTGTTTCCATGAGTCGTCTTCGTTTGGGAATTGTCGGAGTTTCATGTATCTCCACACGCTTCCGTGGTGCAATTGCCATAAGTTGCCTGCTTTCTTGTTGACTATTTTGTTTTCTACGTTTTTGTACCACTCATCTTTGTCGGATTCTTGTATGTCTATGGCATTCACTTCTGGTTGTGGTATTGCTCTTGACAACGCGTCAGGCACGATGTTCTCCTTTCCTTTTTTATGTTTTATTATGAACGAGAATTGTTGCAGGCGTAGTGACCATCTTGCTAGTCTTCCGTGTGGATCTTTCGCGTTGTTGAGCCATTGCAGTGCACTGTGGTCCGTAATGACTGTGAACTGTGTCCCTTCGATGTACGGTCTAAATTTCTCTATTGCGTGAATGACGCTTAAAAGTTCTCTTTCTGACGCCGAGTACTTTGTCTCTCGTTCTGATAGTTTTTTACTCGTGTACGCCACCGGTTTTTCTTTTCCTTCGATCTCCTGTACTAGTACCGCCCCGGTTCCGTGATTTGACGCGTCGCATTCGATGGTGAAAGGTTTCGCGAAATCCGGGCAGGTGAGGACCGGCGTCGACGTGAGTACCGTTTTCAATTCCCTAAATGATTTCTCGGCTGACTCGGACCATGTCAGTTTTTTGCTATTGCCCTTCGTCAACTCGTGTAGTGGCCCAGCTATCATTGAGAAGTTTGGGACGAATCTCCGATACCAGCTTGCCAACCCGATGAACCTCATTAGTTCTGTATAAGTTGACGGTCTCGGGTAATTGACTATGCTCTCGACTTTTTCGGTATCTGTTCGGAGACCGTCCTTGTCTACTACGTATCCTAGGTACCTTAGTGACTCTCTTCCAAATTGACACTTCTCTATGTTGACTGTAAGTTTAGCTTCTTGCAATCGTCTCATTACGTCTTTTAATGTTTCTAAATGGTCTTCAAAATTTTGGTTGCAAATTACGATGTCATCTAGGTATGTAAACACCTTTCCTTCTAGTTCCGGGGGAAATATCTTGTCCATTAATCGTTGTTGTGTTTGTGCAGCGTTGACTAGTCCGAATGGCATAACCTTGAACTGGTATAACCCTTTACCTTGTATTGCAAATGCTGTTTTTTCCTTACTGCTCTCTTCCAGAGGTATTTGCCAGAATGCCGATTTCAGGTCTAGAGTCGAGAGGTATTTTGCGTTTCTCAAGTTATCCAGTATGGATGTCACGCGTGGTAGGGGGTATGAATCCGTTTTGGTGACTTTGTTCAATTGTCTGCTGTCTAGGCATAGGCGATTTTTTCCCGGTTTTTGTACAAGCAGGATTGGTGAGCTCCATGAGCTGTAGGATGGCTCTATTACGTCTTTGTCTATCATGTCCTTTAATTCTGTTTCCATCAACTTGATTATATTTGGTGAGAAGGGGTACTGCCTTTGTTTCACTGGCTTGTTGTCACTCGTGTCGATTTCGTGTGTCATCATGTTCGTTCGGCCTAACCCTTTGCCGATGTTTGATGCCATTTTATTTATTACGTCTTCTAGTTGTCGTTCTTGTTCTGGTGACATTTCGCTCCTCGCTATTACTGCTTGTTTCTGTTCCAGTGTCTCTATCCCTTCTCCGTTCGTACGGTGTAATTTCCACATGTCTAGTTGTATTTTACTTGTATTTCTCGTCAAGCGTATGCCGTATGCGTCGAGGAAGTCCATGCCTAGTATGATGTCGTGGTTCATTTCTTCCAAAACGTGGACTGGTATAATCTTGTATTGCTCGAAGCATTCGAATGGCACATCTATAACTCCCTGTGAATATTTCTCACTCTTGTCGGCTAGCGAAAGTTTTTCCGACCTTCTGTTCTGAACTTTTAGTCCTTTTGCGACTAGTCGTTCACTGAACTTTTTTGTTACTGCGGTTACCGTCGCTCCGCAGTCTAATAGACCTACGTGTTGTGTGCCTAAAATGTCCACCTTGCAGTAGTACCTGTTGTCTTCTCGTTTGTCAATGCTGCATAACTTTGGAATTTTTTTGAAGAAGTTCGAAACCGTTTTCTCCCAATCCTGCCATTCTTTTTTTGTTGTTGTTTGTGTCTGAGTGACTACATGGCAGGTTTTGTGGTCACTCCTTTCTCGTTTCCCGGCTGATTACACTTACAATCATTGAACGTGATGCCGAACTTACCGCATTTGAAGCAGAATAGTCTCTGTCTAGGGGTGTTGCACTGTCTAAACAAGTGGCCTTCTTTGCGGCAGTTCCAACACTTCGATCGTGTCGTTTCGCTTGGCAGTCTGGGTGGTTGGATCTCGCACATTTCATGTCTGTTAGGTCGTTGGTATGCTAAGTCTGGTTCCATAGATGACTCGGTCTTTGTTGGTTCCTTGAATGTCTCGCAGTTTATTTTTGTTCTTTCCAATAATCTTGCTACTGTTGTAAGCTCGTACATTGTATCACAATGGCGCCTAATAAAGGAATGAACGGCTGGGTAGTCTAGTGGGAGATTCCATCAGAATCGAACCGGCATTGGACCACCGCTGAACTTAAAATTTTGGGAAAAAGTAATTCGAGTCATTTGGTAATTTAGAGACATTCAGGCAATACTTCAGCGACCGGAGGGGGGGTTTTCATAATTTTTTTAATTTTTTTTAATAGCTCACCCAGGGATATAAAGTCAAACACGGTTTAGTCATAAGAGTAATACAAGGTAATAGAACATTTAGGATTAAATAAGTAACAGTAAAGTCATCACGACACAGAGTCATTAAGCCACGCATTCGGGAAAACCGAAAATAGGCATAGGTAACCATGGATAGCAAATATTTATTGAAGGACGAGCTAGAATTCGAACTAGCATGTCGAGGAATAGGCCACATCTCAACAGTATCAGCGATGAAAAGTTTACTTCAACAGTTACTAGATCAAGAAAGTCAAGGTCAAATAGAATCAAAACAAGTAACACCGGAAGTATGCACCACCAACCCACTCGCACAGATGAACTTATGCGAACGCAAGGCGGAGGCATTAGCGGCAACAATCGCGGAAATGGAGTCAAACCCAGACTCAGTAGGATTCAGGCGTACATCCGCGAGGTTATTACATCTGCAAAGGCGGACACACGTAATTGTCACGGAGAGTGAGGAGCAGACGAACCGGAAGAAAGAACTCCAAGCAAAAATAAAGAAATGCATGGCAGAGTTGGCAAGACTCAGCGAAATCGAAGAAGAGAAGGACCAAGACCTGACACAAGAAGATATCGAAACAATACAAAACTCGCTGGGACAGGAAGCAGAACAGATAGTGGGCAGAATAAAAAGCAATATACACCCAACTCGACAGCCGCAAAACGAGCAGCGCCAAGCCCAGCAAGAAATATCAGTATCAATGCCCAGACAAGGAAAAATACTACCGAGGACATCGACAGTGGACATAGAAGAACCGTCAAATAAACAGAACTTTAGAAGAAACAAACTCGTACCACTGAAGGACTGGGGAATTAGGTTCACAGGAACAGAATGTCAGAGCATCAACGCATTTATCGAAAGGATAAATGAGCTAAAGGATGCAAGAAACGCAACAGAGGAAGACCTATGGACATACGCAATCGACTTATTCGATAAAGACGCACTAGTGTGGTTCAGAGCGAACAGGAAATACTGCGACTCATGGGAGGAACTACAAGCAATGCTCAAAATAAATTTCCAACGCCCATACTACCAAGAGGAGCTACTAGAAGAAATAAGAAAGCGGACTCAAGGCAAAGAAGAGAAAGTCATATTATACATAGCCATCATGGAAAACCTCTTCAACAGACTGCCGGAAAAGTTACCAGAAAACCAGAAGCTAAACATAATACGGAAAAACCTACAGCCATACTATCAACAAGCCATATGTAGGGACCATTTCGACACAATGTACGAGCTTACAACAGTAGCAAGATTATTGGAAAGAACAAAAATAAACTGCGAGACATTCAAGGAACCAACAAAGACCGAGTCATCTATGGAACCAGACTTAGCATACCAACGACCTAACAGACATGAAATGTGCGAGATCCAACCACCCAGACTGCCAAGCGAAACGACACGATCGAAGTGTTGGAACTGCCGCAAAGAAGGCCACTTGTTTAGACAGTGCAACACCCCTAGACAGAGACTATTCTGCTTCAAATGCGGTAAGTTCGGCATCACGTTCAATGATTGTAAGTGTAATCAGCCGGGAAACGAGAAAGGAGTGACCACAAAACCTGCCATGTAGTCACTCGGACACAAACAACAACAAAAAAAGAATGGCAGGATTGGGTGAAAACGGTTTCGAACTTCTTCAAAAAAATTCCAAAGTTATGCAGCATTGACAAACGAGAAGACAACAGGTACTACTGCAAGGTGGACATTTTAGGCACACAACACGTAGGTCTATTAGACTGCGGAGCGACGGTAACCGCAGTAACAAAAAAGTTCAGTGAACGACTAGTCGCAAAAGGACTAAAAGTTCAGAACAGAAGGTCGGAAAAACTTTCGCTAGCCGACAAGAGTGAGAAATATTCACAGGGAGTTATAGATGTGCCATTCGAATGCTTCGAGCAATACAAGATTATACCAGTCCACGTTTTGGAAGAAATGAACCACGACATCATACTAGGCATGGACTTCCTCGACGCATACGGCATACGCTTGACGAGAAATACAAGTAAAATACAACTAGACATGTGGAAATTACACCGTACGAACGGAGAAGGGATAGAGACACTGGAACAGAAACAAGCAGTAATAGCGAGGAGCGAAATGTCACCAGAACAAGAACGACAACTAGAAGACGTAATAAATAAAATGGCATCAAACATCGGCAAAGGGTTAGGCCGAACGAACATGATGACACACGAAATCGACACGAGTGACAACAAGCCAGTGAAACAAAGGCAGTACCCCTTCTCACCAAATATAATCAAGTTGATGGAAACAGAATTAAAGGACATGATAGACAAAGACGTAATAGAGCCATCCTACAGCTCATGGAGCTCACCAATCCTGCTTGTACAAAAACCGGGAAAAAATCGCCTATGCCTAGACAGCAGACAATTGAACAAAGTCACCAAAACGGATTCATACCCCCTACCTCGCGTGACATCCATACTGGATAACTTGAGAAACGCAAAATACCTCTCGACTCTAGACCTGAAATCGGCATTCTGGCAAATACCTCTGGAAGAGAGCAGTAAGGAAAAAACAGCATTTGCAATACAAGGTAAAGGGTTATACCAGTTCAAGGTTATGCCATTCGGACTAGTCAACGCTGCACAAACACAACAACGATTAATGGACAAGATATTTCCCCCGGAACTAGAAGGAAAGGTGTTTACATACCTAGATGACATCGTAATTTGCAACCAAAATTTTGAAGACCATTTAGAAACATTAAAAGACGTAATGAGACGATTGCAAGAAGCTAAACTTACAGTCAACATAGAGAAGTGTCAATTTGGAAGAGAGTCACTAAGGTACCTAGGATACGTAGTAGACAAGGACGGTCTCCGAACAGATACCGAAAAAGTCGAGAGCATAGTCAATTACCCGAGACCGTCAACTTATACAGAACTAAAGAGGTTCATCGGGTTGGCAAGCTGGTATCGGAGATTCGTCCCAAACTTCTCAATGATAGCTGGGCCACTACACGAGTTGACGAAGGGCAATAGCAAAAAACTGACATGGTCCGAGTCAGCCGAGAAATCATTTAGGGAATTGAAAACGGTACTCACGTCGACGCCGGTCCTCACCTGCCCGGATTTCGCGAAACCTTTCACCATCGAATGCGACGCGTCAAATCACGGAACCGGGGCGGTACTAGTACAGGAGATCGAAGGAAAAGAAAAACCGGTGGCGTACACGAGTAAAAAACTATCAGAACGAGAGACAAAGTACTCGGCGTCAGAAAGAGAACTTTTAAGCGTCATTCACGCAATAGAGAAATTTAGACCGTACATCGAAGGGACACAGTTCACAGTCATTACGGACCACAGTGCACTGCAATGGCTCAACAACGCGAAAGATCCACACGGAAGACTAGCAAGATGGTCACTACGCCTGCAACAATTCTCGTTCATAATAAAACATAAAAAAGGAAAGGAGAACATCGTGCCTGACGCGTTGTCAAGAGCAATACCACAACCAGAAGTGAATGCCATAGACATACAAGAATCCGACAAAGATGAGTGGTACAAAAACGTAGAAAACAAAATAGTCAACAAGAAAGCAGGCAACTTATGGCAATTGCACCACGGAAGCGTGTGGAGATACATGAAACTCCGACAATTCCCAAACGAAGACGACTCATGGAAACAAGCTATACCTTCAGACAAAAGGATTGAGGTGCTAAAGAAATGCCATGACGAACCAACAGCAGGCCATTTAGGCATGAAAAAGACCATCAACAGAGTGAAACAACACTTCTACTGGCCGACATTGATAAAGGACACAAAGGAATATGTACGGAAATGCGAGGTATGCGCCCAACAAAAATCTAGCCAGGAAAGACCAATCGGGTTAATGGGTAAACACAGGGACGTAGCGAACCCATTCGAAGTGATATCACTGGACCTATTAGGACCATACCCAAGGTCGAAAAAGGGGAACACCATGTTATTGGTAATATCGGACTGGTTCAGTAAATACACCCTGTTATTCCCAATAAGAAATGCGACGGCGGACACGATAAATAAGATCATAGAGGAACAAATATTTCTAATATACGGGGTACCAAAAGCAATTATAAGTGACAACGGAACACAATTCACAGCAAAAAAGACAAAAGAACTGTGCGAAGAATACAAAACACAGCTATGGTTCACCCCCCATTATCACCCACAAGCGAACCCCACGGAACGCGTGAACAGGGTGCTAGTCACGGCAATAGGGTCCTATATAGAAAAAGATCACAAGGATTGGGACAGAAACATTCCTCAAATAGGTCACGCCATAAGAACCGCCGTACACGAGGTCACGGGGAAAACACCAGCATTCCTAGTCTTCGGTAGAGAGACATCGGTACTGGGTCACAACATAAGCGGAATATCGGAAAATGAGCCGATCACATTCGATCGAACACAAACATCGGAGAAATTGGAAGAAATGCGAAAGATATACGACGACGTCAGAAAGAAAATGAAGGCAGCACATGATAGGAATGAGAAACATTACAATCTGAGACGAAGAGTACACAACTTCAGAGAAGGGCAGATCGTCTGGCGAAAAACTAAATTCTTATCGAACGCCGGCAATAACTTCTGCGCAAAACTAGCACCGAAATTCGAGAAAGCAGTAATCGACAAAACATTGTCAAAAGACGTCTTCCTACTCAGAAACATGAAAGGCAAGGAAATCGGCAAATGGCACGCTTCGGACCTAAAACCGGCAGCGCAATAACCCAAGGAATCCGGGTCGGATTCCAGGAGAGGAGGGGGGATATTGTAACGGGCATATGGGCACATCTGAAATAACAGCGCTGCGCCATCTGGCGGAGAGTAGCAGAGAGCAGAGCGCAGATAGCTACGTACCGCGGACACGCAGCAAGGAACCTAAGCGACGTAGTGAGCCGGCTTACCGACAGGCCGCGCAGAGCACCACGAGTGCAGGTTAGGAAAGGAAACGTGTTCGACCGGCAGACATCTTACCGCCATTAAGAAACGAGGTCGACATATATTAAATCGAGAGTGATACGCACTGTACCGTCGAGCTAAAGAAGTGAAGCTGAGTCGAACGTCGCACAAGACTAACAAAGATCCAGAGAACAACAGAGAGGGTGAGTGGCCGAATGGCAGCAATATTTATTTCGCCGCGGTCGCCGGGAGCGAACCCACTCCCGCGAAAGGGGCGACGGAAGGTTAAACAGAACAACGATGTGATTGCAGGCCTTCCGGAACGCCCTCTCTGCTTACGGCCAGCGAACGGAGACTCCGGGTGCACTGCCCCGCGGTCCGGCGGACGAGACTACGTCGCAGATAAGTGAAACAGAGTAATACAAGTATATCTTCGAGTGCGGTACGGCAACCCACGTGCGACGTCCGGTGGCCGAGCGGACGGGCCCGGATAGGCGTGCGGTGCCCCCCTCGCGCGTCGGACCCGCCGTCGTGCGGCCACGCGAGCCGACGGAGAAGCGCGGGAACCCGCTTGCCACGCGGTTCTCGAACGTTCGAATAAGTAGATAGCCGTGCCGAGTGGAAGTGCAGAGGACAATAATATCGCACCTCGTCCTAAAACGAATTGTTTAAGGAGCGATAAGACCGGTTCTCCCGAAATTATGCAAGAGAAATAGCGTATTATTTAGTGAAACATATACGTGGTCCGGTACCGACCTTGTCCGTGAACTGGGTAGGTATAATAAATTGGACGTTGAGAAATTTCGTGTGACGGTCGTGTAATATTGGTGTACGAGTACCTTGCGGGATTCGGGCGCAGTGCGCAGCGAGTCAGTCCCACAGTATATTATCGAAAGTTTGATAACGTGATTGTGTACTAAAGTGAACCTTGTTGGGTATAACAAAATATTAGTTAATTTGTGTGTATTACGAAAGAGTAAGGTAAAGGTAAATGGTAGGACCCACGCACAGAGTGCGGCAAGTCCGGGTATTGAAAGTTTGACAACTTTACATTTTGTACTAAAGTGAACCCTGTAAGATTTAGTGAGATTTCTGATAATTCTTGTATATTGTGCACTAGTAACGGGAGAATCAATCGCGAGACCCACGCACAGAGTGCGGCAAGTCTGGGTGTTGAAAGTTTGACCACTTTACATTTTGTACTAAAGTGAACCCTGTTAGATTTAGCCAGTTTTCTGATAATCCTTATACATCGT
This sequence comes from Nematopogon swammerdamellus, assembly GCA_946902875.1. Classification (NCBI taxonomy): domain Eukaryota; kingdom Metazoa; phylum Arthropoda; class Insecta; order Lepidoptera; family Adelidae; genus Nematopogon; species Nematopogon swammerdamellus. The sequence goes on from OX336334.1 coordinate 15,592,618, forward strand.
GTAACAGTAATGAGAGAGTAAATCGTGAGACCCACGCACAGAGTGCGGCAAGTCCGGGTGTCGAAAATTTGATAAAGTTATATTGTGTACTAATGTGAGACAAGTTGATTCATAGTAGATATTGCGTGTAGTGTAGTAAGGAGAAGCGGGCACGTTTAGAAGCGGCCGCGGATCCACCGCCGTGCCCCGCCAATCCGTCATATCGGGAGGGTTATGAAAACTGGAGTGTACTAATCCGATCCAAACACGGATAATAACGAGCTAGTTAGGAAATTACGGGTAGGCGCTCACCCGGCAACGAAGAGCGTCTGGCGCCCACTAGATTAGGTATATAAGATAAGACTGTTAGTAAGTAAGATTGTTCTTTGAAATTTAGTGTGTAGTATTAAGGTGTTTAGGGTAAGGTTATTTGATTGGAAATTACGTGTTTAGATATAAGGTGTAATTCGAAGTCCGTGTTTGACGTAGCCAAATAGTATTCAATAAATTGTGTGATCTTACTCAGCCGTTTCATTCGACCCACGCCCAGCTTATACCCTATCACAGTGCTTAAAACTAAACTCATTACAAGAATATTATACTTAGGTAGGTCCGAGCCAACCTCAATGAAACCACAATTTATGTTTGCATAATAATGTTTTTATTAATTTTTACCAAACTCCTCTACCATAAAATTCACCTTCCGCATCATACCAGTCCACCAACTTATTATCGAACCACACATACTTTCCCTGGAGGCTCTGCGGCGCGTCGAGCGCGAGGTACAGAGGTGCGGCGGCGCCCTCGTCCTGCTCGAACGCTCCGAGGCCCTTCGTCATGTCGGTCTGCACGAAGCCCGGGTGCACCGAGTTGATGCTGATGTTCCTCGATGCATACTTCCGTTGCTGAATCGTTGTCAGGGCTGACATCGCAACTTTCGATACTCGATATTCGGCGTGCTTGCCTTCATCTGCAAAGTCGTTCTTGTTGAAGGTCCCGTTCTTCACCGACTCCACGTAGCTATCGACGAACTCGTTCAGTTGGCTCACGGTCAAGTCCTTGCTCGACAAGGTTGCGAGCCATGCCTTATTCCGCACGTTGGAAAGATGACCACAGTCGCTGGAGATGTTGACGACTCGCGCGTTATCCCTCAGCAGCGGGTACAGCAGCTCCTCCAGTGTCAGAAGACTCTTGTAGTTGACGTCGATCAGCTGCTTGACATCCTCGTAGCTCGGATACACGTTGTAAAAGTCGAGCAGCGCCGCGTTGTTGACTAGAAGGTCGAAGCCCCCGTGATTCTCCTTTATGAAGTCCCGAAACCGGATCACGCTGTCTCGGTCGCCGACATCGAGCTGCTGAAATACTGGCTTGTATCCCAATTTATTCAATTCCTCGACGGCCTTCAGCCCTCTCGTCTTGTCTCTAGCTGTCAGGTACACCACACCGTCAAACTTTGCGCAGAGTCCTTTCACAATAGAGAACCCGATGCCTTTATTGGCACCGGTGACTACGGCGACTTTCGTAGACATGTTGCTTCAGACAACTTTGCCAAGTGACTGAGTGATATTCGCAAAGTTAATCATATATATATATTCTATATATAAACCTGTCTACGTGCAGATTGCTACATCTAAACCCGAGAACACCTTCGCCGGAATTTTTGGCCGCATTTTCCGGCCGGCCGTAAATTGTATGGGATGTGAATGGTCACAAATTTGTTACCGCGCGTAGAGCCCCATATTATTCAGCACCGGCCGGGAAATTCCGGCGAGTGTGTCTTCGGGCTGATTCAGCCTGATTGACAATGATTTGATAAACTGAGCCAACAGATAATAATAATTGCTCGAAGTGCTTAGAGACGTGTTTCGTTCACTTGCTGCGACGATGAGATAGCATTTTTATGCAGATTGTGTTATCGAATCGCAACTCACGGCAACATAGGTACTTATTTTGGATTTTGTTTTTCTAGAAAGAGTTTTTTTTTATAAAAAAGTATGTTTTATATGCATCAGGAAACAACTGGTCAATGATATACACCAGATTTATCATTTAAAAATACATATATTTTCAGTCACAGGCGGACAATGCAATCTGACTATGATGGTTCATTTTTCCCAATTTTAGTGCGTAACCCTAATGTTGTTCCAGCTAGATCGATAGACATGCTACCGAAGTTTTTCAGCGTGACCTTATTCAAGCTTTCTGTGTATTGCAATCTGTCGAACTTTCTTAGAAAATATCACGTTGGGCAAGTTAGCCTAACTGGGTTTTGGAACTTTTCTTATTAGCGTAACAGTTTCTACGTAAAAATACAGCTCGACGCAAAAGGCGTTTTTCCTAAGAGTTTGTGCAAATTACAAACAAAACGTATTGGTCCAAAAATAACTCGTATCTACTAACGAACTCACCTGTTTCTTCAGCGAGTTAACTTTTCGTCATGATGTTACATATTTTACACAGCAGGTAATATGTTTCTAGGTACAATACTGCTGTCGTGGCTCTTCATCTACTACACTCGTGATTTAAATTCATCACACCTATAGTCAGTGCTTATCTTTGGTCGAGCCGACTACACTGAACTGGCATAATGAGAATGTTCCTATATCAGGCTTAGCAGCAGTGCTTACGTTTTGTTACTTGAAATACGAAACACCAGATGATTTTGAAAGAAACAATAAACAATGCTGATAATTAATTATTTAAGTCTGTAGTTCTTATACATTTCAGTTTCTGCATGTTCGTCCGTATGTCTGTACTCGTGTCTGTCTGTGTGTCTGTCGATACCCTCTAGTTTAACATGTGGGTCTAACTCGTGGCCATTTGATAGTGCCACCAATGTAAATTGGACAACATTTTACAGAAGGTGGAATCGTGCACTGCCCATTATATTGCAGCTAAATTGAAAAGCGTTATTTCGAATAACATTATAGAAATCTATATTATAAACAGAGCAAGGAACACCGCGCACGCGCCTGGAGGAAGACGGCCGCCGATCGCTGTTCTGTGCTTAGAAAGTTTTCCTATTCGATCGGGCTGGTCTTCCATACTAGTGTTTTTTTTCTCCATGCAACTGTCGCTGAGGAATCCCAATTTTACCCTTTACCCTTAATATTATCGCACTTCGATTTTCCTCCCAATGAATTAGCCTTCAGAACCAACAAGCCGCGCAAGAATTACGAACTCCCAGATACTCTCATGTTATATTATATCGGAACGCCCCGCCGCCGTGACCGCTCTGTTTGGGTCTCGATAAGTAGAATCTCGGTCGAACCGATACTTACACACGAGTAAAATGCTCTCTGAATGCTCTATGAATAAAGAATAGAGTGTGTGTTTTATTCAGTCGTGGAAAAATTTATCTATTGCTGGTGAAAACAACTAATTAAATAAGCGGCGGGTGGCCGAGTGATTTGAGCATCTGCTTCTCATGCGAGAGGGCTGAGGTTCGAATCCGATAAAAAAAATGGTAGATATATCAATTATCTTGCTATATAAGTGGCTACCTTTTTTTATGTAAACCAGCATGGGTGGCTGTGCCGAGGGACCAATGGTGCAGTCGACAGAGCCAAAATCACCTCTCCTCGCGAAACCACGCTCAGTTAGGTGCCATGCCAGCAGATTTGCGGACTGTTGCTAGGCTGTCTAGCCCGCGTTAATACGACGCTTGAAGACACCCAGGTTAAAGGATTCAGGAAATACACTCGCCGGAAGACAGTTCCACACTCTAGCGGTGCGACCAAGAAACGATTTAGAAAACCGATGGGTTCTCAAAGCCCAATGTCAACAACAAAAGGGTGCTGAGTCTCTCTGCGACGAGTCATGCGGAGATAGGACGGGTGGAAGGGAATAATGGATACTAGTTCCGCAGAGCAGCGTCCGTGATAGTATCTGTAAAACACCTACCTATAATACAGATGTAAGGCAAGTGTTGGTGGCATGTACCAAAACTCAGGGGTTAATTTTATGTGTTTTATTGTAGACTAGCTGTTACCCGCGACTATTAGATAGAAGATATACTTAGGAGGCGATTAAGGGATATGACTCCCTTCTTATATTATTACGTGGTAGGGTTTAACCCGCCCGCGTTGGTACCACCGCACTGAATGAAAGGTCGGTCTAAACGGCTATGTAAATAGTTCGTGTTTTCCGTCCAGTTCAGTGTAGCCGGCACGACCGAAGGGAAGCACTGACGTCGTGGCACCAAGTTCACCCGGTGTTATGAGCTGACATCACGGATGTTGTACAGTAGGTGATGTAGCCAACCGTATCAGTTTCCATAAAAAAAAATGTATCGGTAAGTACCTCCTTTTCTACACAAATAAACATTGTAGATGTTTATTTTTGATTACATTGATTGACTTAATGATTTGCATTTCTCTGGTCACACGTGTAAGTGCGACGATTATAATAAAAGCTTAGAACGTAGCTAGCCTATAGGCCTACCTGGCCTTTCCTCTTGTTAGAATCGATAACAACAAAGCATTAAATAAGTAATAATGACGCACTCTCATAAAACCTTGCCAAGTAATATAATAATCATCAATCATCAATCATCATCATCAATCATCATCATCAATCAATACTATACTATACTATATACTATACTTACTACTAATAATAAATCTGTAAGGGATGATCATGGAGTAAGTTACTTTGTTTTAGGAAATATTGAGTTTTTTGCCTCTATGTATGATACTAAAGCTAAATTGACGATTTTTAGAAATCTTTTCTGTATGTATGTATGTATTTATGTATGTTCCTCCATAACTCTATTGTATATTATATTGTATAATTTGTTGAAATTATCTACATCATTCTTATTTGTTCTCTGCCACTCCACACTCATTCATGATAACCCAAAGGTTGGCTGGAGGAGAACGCCTACGGCGTTAAGTTGTACCTTTTGCAAAATTTTTAAAAGGCAATAAACATATTTTGATTTGATTTGATTTGAACTCTTAAAGCCATCATCCGAATTCGATGAAACTTAGTACAAGCCTATTTTACTATACGGGACACAGGATAGGCTTACTAAAATTCACATCCGGCTACGCTAAGATGTGGCTCCCATACAAATCGAATGGTTCCACGCGCCAAAATAAAGGGCGGCGCGGCGCGGCGGGGGTTAGTGCCGCGGCTGGCGGTGACTGGCGGCGGCGGCGGAGGCGCGGGGCGCGGCGCGGGGTGCAGTCTGGCGGAGCGCGGTGTGTGTACATATGCATTGTCTCGAGCAGATTTTCTTATTTAATTCGATTCATAAATTATGTAGGTTTACTTCGTTAGGTATCTATTTGATTAATTTTAGGTGCAACATATTTGATTTAGTTAATTGATCGTATGTTTATTATATTGTACGTAGTATGCGCGGAATATTCGCGAAAAGATTCTTATTTTTACCCGACTACGGCGAAGCGAAAAGAAGAGTTATGTTTTTGACCGGTATGTATGTACATATGTATGTATGTTCATCTGTTCCTCATAAGTCATAACTTCGAAACTGCTTAACATAATGGAAGTCCGCTGGTATAGGCTATGTGACGTCCCTATAGAGGACATAAAGTCATGACCTAAAAAAAATTTTTTTAATGATGCCCTATTGGATATTTACTGTTTTCGAGAAGGTTTATCGTCTTCCTGAATGCAACTCCGCCTTCGGCCTCAAAAAGTTACTCACTTTCTTCGAGACGGTTTATAGTTTACCTGAACGCAGCTCGCCCTTAGTTACTTACTTTCTTCCTTTGAAATACGAATTTCACGCGAGCGAAGCCGTGGGCAAAAGCTAGTAAGTAATAAAGACGCCCTCTCATAACGCTTTGCCAACATCGATTTCCATTTTAAAATGGAAATCGATGTTTGCCAACTAATAATAAGTAATGAAGACGGACTCTCATAACGTCTTGCCAAGTAATTATAAGTAATATCATAACGCTTTGTCAACTAATAATAAGTAATAAATACGCACTCTCATAACGTCTTGCCAAGTATAAGAATAAGTAATATCATAACGCTTTGTCAACCAATAATAAGTAATGAAGACGCACTCTCATAACGTCTTGCCAAGTATAAGAATGAGTAATATCATAACGCTTTGTCAACCAATAATAAGTAATGAAGACGCACTCTCATAACGTCTTGCTAAGTAATAATAAGTAATATCATAACGCTTTGTCAACTAATAATAAGTAATAAATACGCACTCTCATAACGTCTTGCCAAGTATAAGAATAAGTAATATCATAACGCTTTGTCAACCAATAATAAGTAATGAAGACGCACTCTCATAACGTCTTGCCAAGTATAAGAATAAGTAATATCATAACGCTTTGTCAACCAATAATAAGTAATGAAGACGCACTCTCATAACGTCTTGCTAAGTAATTATAAGTAATATCATAACGCTTTGTCAACTAATAATAAGTAATAAATACGCACTCTCATAACGTCTTGCCAAGTATAAGAATAAGTAATATCATAACGCTTTGTCAACCAATAATAAGTAATGAAGACGCACTCTCATAACGTCTTGCTAAGTAATAATAAGTAATATCATAACGCTTTGCCAACTAATAATAAGTAATAAATACGCACTCTCATAACGTCTTGCCAAGTATAATAATAAGTAATATCATAACGCTTTGTCAACCAATAATAAGTAATGAAGACGCACTCTCATAACGTCTTGCTAAGTAATAATAAGTAATATCATAACGCTTTGCCAACTAATAATAAGTACGTAATGAAGACGCAGTCTCATAACGTCGTCTTGCCAAGTAATAGCAATTTATTTATTCAATATAATATTTTGAATAAATAAATTGTTAAGTTATATTTATAGTTATATTATAACTATAACTTTTAGAGATGTTAGCCTTGGCGACTGTATTGTACGAGTATTAAGGAGATATCAAGCAAACAATGATACGCCTACATCGTTTCCTACAAATATTATGTTTTTTTCAGGAGCAAAGTAATATTTATCGGGTGCTGCTCTAAGGCTTTTAGCGTAATTACAAGACCCATTCGCCTAGCACTAAGAGGACCCTTTACTCGTATTTTATACCCTGCTTGTGGCCGTGCCGTGCCGCAGCGCACAGTTTCCGCGGCGGCGACGACGACGCTGCCCCGCGCCGCCCCCGCGCTGCCCCGCGCCGGACCCGCGCTGCCCTGCGCTGCCCCGCGCTGCCCCGAGCCGCTCCGCGCCCCGCCGCCGCCGTGCCGGCCGGCCCCGATGTCTCGCTCGAAACACGCCCGCGCCGCCTGATACACAACCATCCTCTATCGAATACTAATACAAAGATATTCACAATACGCATGACCAAGAGATTCATCAAATATTCAACGGGTTAATAATTTCAAACTATAAAAAAAACCGGCCAAGTGCGAGTCGAACTCGCGCACCGAGGGTTCCGTATCGCCATGTCATGATTAGCGCCACTCACGCCATCTATGGCGTGTTATGAAATGCTTCATATTGGTCAAATGTCATTAGTTAAAATGCTTCACACTCAATTCGGTAGATGGCGCACGCGCATACGCTTTTTGGTTTCTTCTATGGGAGCCCCCGTGAATTTTTTACTTTTTCTTATTTTTATTATTTGTTGTTATATCGGCCATAATAAGTTATTAAGGCCGATATAACAAAAAAATAATAAAAATAAATACTAAATAACACATAATAAAAACAAATAATAAATAACACATACATACTCTGTGAAAATTTCAACGGGCTACCTATTACGGTTCAAGAGATACAACCCTCGGACAGACAGACAGACAGACGGCGGCGTAGGCTTTGTAATTGGGCCCCCGTACCGGAAACGGAACCCTAAAAATGCATTTACTACTTAACATTCATAAAACCATTCCGGAACTTTCGAAAAAAAATGCAATTCATTAAATAATTTCAGTCAGTGATACCGCAGAGATAGACCCTAAATTGAAAATGAATGAGATGGAGTTTTAAAATTACATATCATGCATAAATATCTAGTCATATCATCAGTCATCATATTAAATTGATTAAAAAAGCAGTTCAATTAGAATCACATTAAGTACCTACATATATCGTGCATGACATTCGAAAATATACGAGTAGGTATATTTAATAACGTATATCTAATGATACGACGTCTGCAGATTTCCGAGATAGATAGCTATGCACCATTTTTTCTTTAAGCTCATTCGTCGACATTTCATCATTATCATCTAATTACCAAGACGACGTAATTTAGAATAATTTTTCATCACAACACAACTTCTGCTGTGGCGTTCCTACAGCTATAACTCGTTCAGTAATTGAATTTCGGCGAGGTCGAAGGCCGACCTGCGTTCAAGATGAAAATAACCCTTCTTCAAGAAAGTAGTAACTAAGGGGGCGGCCGAAGGCAAGCTGTATTCTGGAAGACGATAAACCTTCTCTAAGATAGTAAGTAGGTATGGATGAGACCGAATGCCGAGCTACGTTCACGAAGACGATAAACTTTCTTGAAAAAAGTAAGTAACTAAGGCGAGGCCGAACGCCGAGCTACGTTCGGATAAATAATAAAGCTTCTCGAAGAAAGTAAGTAACTAAGGGCCAGGTCGAAGCCCGGGCTTCGTTCGCGTAAACGATATTACGAGTATATTCTGTCCAAGATAGCAAGTCATTAATGACGAGGCCTGAGGGCGGAAGAAGGCTTATCGTTTACCTGAACGCAGCTCAGCCTTAGTTACTTACTTTCTTCATGAAGGTTCTACTATCTTCTTCTTGAACGCAGCTCGGCCTTCGGCCTCGCCCGTAATTACTTACTTTCTTCGAGAGGGTTTATTGTGTTCCAGAATGCAGCTCGGCCTTTGGAATTGACATTAGTTACTTACTTTATTGGAGAAGGTTTATCGTCTACCTGAACGCAGCTCGGCCTTCGGCCTTGCCCTTATTTACTTTCATCGAGAAAGAATATCGTTTAAGTGAACGCCGCTCCGCCTTCGGCCTCGCCTTTAGTTACTTACTGCCTTCGAGAAGGCTTATCGTTTACCTGAAACCAGCTCGGCCTTCGGCCTCGCCTATGTTACTTACTTTCTTCTTTAAAATAAGAATTTCACGCGAGCAACATCTAGTCGCTATAATATAATTATGCTTCTATGCATTCTTATTTAGTATGTTATTACATCGTATGTTTACGTACCTACATATACATATTTATGCTTGGCGTCTTGTTTACTTTATTTTCCATCTCTATTGTTTTAAGTATCAATACAAAATCAAATAACTCTTAATATGTTTCATTATTCTTCTTCCTTACTACCTTTACACATGTAAGTAATATGTTCATAATAATTAAGACAGGTTGACTGGCAGATATTGCCTTAAGTAATAAGTTCGCCTTTTGTACAATTTTATATTGGAAATCATTAATGAATATTTATATTTCTATTGTATTCTATCTAGCGGATACGTAAGTATTGTTTTTAATTATTTGTTACTGTTATGTCTGAAGGTGCCAAGTACGAGTTGGTATAGATAGGTACATATATGAATTCCTATAAAAAAAACCGGACAAGTGCGAGTCGGACTCGCGCACCGAGGTTGCCGCACCACAAAAAAACATTAAAAAACACGTTTCTTGTATGGGAACCCTTAATTTTTTACCTTTTCTATTTTTTATTATTTGTTATATCCTCGATAATAAATACCACATATTCCGTGAAAAATTCAACGGGCTATCTATTACGGTTCAAGAGATACAGCCCTCGGACAGACGGACGGACAAACAGACAGACGACGTAGGCTTAGTAATAGGCTTCCGTACGGGATACGGAAACCTAAAAAAATCACCTCGTATTCCGGATGGTGGGATTCAGGTTTATTTTCCATAATATTGATTCTGATGCGCACACTTCCCTAATCTTCATTAAGTATACGCACGAGTGTGTGCGTGTGACGTCTTTTGTCCTGTGAAGAGTCGGGTATACACGAGTAGGTATATACCTGAGTTCTATGAAACACCCAAATCATAAATGTTCATTCATCTACAATCTTAACCTGCCCTCGGTCTGACCCGTGGCAATGAATCATGCTGTATAGGGCCGACGTGGTTGGTTGGAAGAGAGGCGGAGGTGGCGCGGAGGCGGCGCGGAGGAGGCGGCGCGGCGGCGGCGTGTTGGAGGCGGCGCGGCGGCGGCGGCGGCGCGGCTGTGGCGGTGGCGGCGCGGCGGCGGCGGCGGGGCGGCGCCGGCGGGGCGGCGCGGCGGCGGCGGGGCGGCGGCGGCGGCGCGGTGTGACGCGTGGCGTGCGTCGGCAAGCCAATACGTAACGGCTGCCAGCTAGCCACAATCACCGCGGCGGCCCCCGGCGCATTGATCGAGCCGGAAAGAAGAATGAAGACTCCCCAGGACGACGGGAGGCGGAAAACAGGATATTAAGATCTGGCTCATAGATAAAGTCAATTATGCGTTCCGTGTTAGCAAATTAGTTTCTTGTTTCCGTTTCTTCGATCAAATATTAGTCAGTGAGAAAAATTCGGTTTGGCAAGTTTAAATTTTATAGTATTGATATATCTTCATGGAATTCTCTGTGTGGGATTTTAAAGTTATGTGAACTGAAATTCAACAACTTAAGTTTCACGACATTTCATTTTTAGGTTTCCGTACCGGTACGGAACCCTATTACTAAGCATACGCTGTATGTCTGTCCATCTGCCCACCCGTCTGGCCTAACTAGGGCTTGTATCTTTTAAACCATATCAGGTAGCCGATTGAAATTTTCATAGAATATGTGTTATTATGGTGAACATACTAAAAAAAATTGGTTGTCTGTAAAGTTGGTTTACGGACGATAGTTTTACGTGATGACGTGGAATAATCGTAGTACATAGAGCAAAGATCAGTAATTCTATTTCCAGTAGAAAGATTAATCATCTTGTGACTGGCCATCAATAAACGCCTTAAAAAATTTAAACACCGTAACATTGCTTAAAAAAGAAAAAAAAAACATTTCGAACTGATTCGAACCCATTGTCAAAAAATACAAATCATACACTCTTACCACTCTTACAAGCTCACTGGCTGACAAAACATGAAAATGTTTATTGTTATTGGAAAAATTATGAAAACCTAAAAATGCACTATTTCGAAATTTCAACATAATATAAAATAATCTTAAAATTTAACTATGCTGTTCCCACTTAGCACCGTTCTATAATTAGCAGATTTAAAAATATAATTATTATTTAATTCAAATACGATACTTTCATGTTAACTTTAAAACGTCGCTGACGGTACATCTGAATCCCCCTATAAAATCAATGCCTCTCTATAACCTGGTTATTTTAATCTCGTTGATTTAAGTACATGACTGAAGTGCTAGATGTCGCTCCATGAAATATTCACCAACTGTTCCCAAATTCGCCTCATAAGTACACGACCGATTAGCCGTGTGGTTTAAGACGTCGGTCAAGTCATAATATATTGGTGGCAGGGACCGCGGGTTCGAGGCTTGCAAAAGACGGAGAAATATATTTTGTATTTCCTACTATTGTATATGCCTCTCTATCGCGCTCTCGCTTGCACACACATGTCTCTATCGCGCTCTCGCTTGCACACACAGGTTTGGATGGAACGTGACACTTCTTCGTGCGTGCAGCCGGTGTTCATCAATTTATAAGACGTGACGTCATCACGTCAAAAAGCCGCTAAGTGCGAGTTGAACACTCGAACCGAACCGAGGGTTCCGTACCATCACACAATATATTTGTGTTACATATGTATTTACCAAAACAATAATTGTATTTTGAATAAATCATGAAATTCCTAAATACAAACTAAAACAATGGTTTGACTGTCAGGCATTCTTGTAGTTGAAATATACAAAAACACATTTGTAGGGTTCCGTACCTCAAAAGAGGAAAAAAAAACACTTGGATAGATATCACCACACGAGTATAGGATCACTTTGTTGTCCGTCTGTCTGTATGTCTGCCAAGACTTCTTTTCTCAGGAACGGGTAAAGACATAAGATATCCAGTTGAAATTAATATCAAATACTAAGCACAAACTAAGGTCTACGTTTACTTGGAGGTGTAAGAAATTCAAGCTTTTAGGTGAACACAATCACAAGATACGGCTATTTATGTCATATATTTTCCAACTAGCAAATCAAATCAAAACCTATAGTTGACATAGAATTTTGAAATTTGGTAAGAGGTAAGGTCTCACAGCACAAGTAAAGGAAAAAGTACGAAAATTTAAAAGTTGTAGTGGTATGACATAAAAATGTTTGTTTGTTTGTTTTGTATGTCAAGACCCTTTTTCTCAGGAATTGGTTAAGATATCAAATTGAAATCAATATGAAATAAGTACTAAGATCTGCGATCCCTACGACGACGACGTGTAGAAAATACAAGCTTCTAAATCAACGCAATCAAAAGATACGGTTATTTATGTCAGATTTAACGTTGGTCGAAACGGCTATGTAAATAGTTCGTGTTTTCCGTTCAGTTCAGTGTAGCCGACTTGAAATGAAGGGAAGCACTGACATGGCATCTAGTTCACCCGGTGTTATGGTCTATATACGAATGTTGTAGGTGATGTTGCCAACCGTGTCAGTTTCCATAAAAAAAAGGTTTTTATAATCGCAAACTCACTCATATCAAATCAAAACCTATAGGGGTACTTCTCAAGTAAAGGAAAAAATCAGAAAATATTTTTTTGGTCTAAAATGGTAATTTCTTTAAAAATTATAGGAAGGTAGATAATTATTTAAATATAACATTTCTACAATCTGAACTAATATACCTAATTGATAAACCATAAGAACGAAGCGACATGCAAAGACAGAGCAATGATACAAATTACATCAGTGGAAGCAGAGACGTGACGTCTTCCCTCACGATGGCAGTCGAGACAGCAGCGAGGCAAACACCTCCGCAGAGGAGAGCTATTATTTCAGCCATATTTGATTACGCCGCGGCGCCTCCGACGGAATTAAGCTTCCTGGATAACTAGCAGTTGGAGAACGATGCGGAAATTACTAATTTAGTATCTCGTATTATAATAAGCCAACATTCGGCATTTACATCAGGCGGAGCTACCACCAACCACCGCCCGCGGCGCACCGCCCCGCACAGCCCCGCACCAGCCTGCACCGCCCCGCGGGCTCCGGTGGCGCCACCGGGACGAATTCTTCAGACATAAACAACGAAATATTTTTTTAACTTTCTATATTATTGAAGCATTGGCTAATGAAGCTTTGATAACTAAGATAAAATTTCTTTTATTCCCAAAAATTACACCTGATATTAAAACGTTCACGTTCAATCTCAGCTTCTCTAGATTAGTCCGTCAGGATATTTTACCAAATATAAATTGAAAAGCTTCTGAACTATCTAGAATCAGGCATGCATAATTAGCGACTCTATCCTCATGCCGATATTCAATTTCCTACGCCCGTAATGCGATCTAGGTATGTTACTAGTACATTATACGATTATGGTTTTATTATATTGTCTAACATTTTTAAGTTTCTTCTTAAGACATTTAAGAAATGTACCTGCAATAATTGCTGACAGATAAAAACATCATCTCTACTTCTTCCTTTATCGAAGACAACCATTTGGTTCGAAGACACAAGAAATTGTTGTTATTTAATTGAAAATGGGAATTTGAACAACTTATATCAAGTATTCAGTATGGAAGAATGTATTTAGAAGCATTGATTTAAAATAATATAGTAAGAAGTCTTACCTAAATTCTTAGTGATGTATTCTTCATGAGTTATGTGAAATGGACAGCAGATAGAGTTGATTTAGTGCGTGATGCGAAGGGCAAAGGGCTCGGGATCTGGACACGAACATTTACTCGCATCTATCACTGTAACGCGACACTGGGACGTGTCCTATCCCCGTATCTCCCGCGGGTCCCAGAGTGCCCCCGGAGTTGAACAAACAACTGCCGCGGATGTTTCGAGTGAGCTCTCGTTGCGTTCGCACTACGTGTCCTTGCGCGGTTTATTTATTTCCGTTTGCCATTTTTGACGGCAAAGATCTATGCATAGATTGAAGACGAGAACGTATGTTCCGAAGTAAACTTCCTAACTACGCCATACCAACACTGTAAAGAACGAGTAAACTACATACTTTAACGACGCCATAAGACGTGAGTAGACCGACTTAAGTGCTTACTCCTTAATCTTTACGCCTGAAGAGAAAAGTAGACCGCCTCAAGTACGCCTTAACAACACCTTTACCTTTAGATGTGATTAGACCACCTCGAGTCTTAACTACCACAGTGAACAGATCGCGTACGCTGTAACGACGCCTTACGAAGTGAGTATACGCCTTAAGTACGCCTTAATCGTAAAATATGAAGTCTCCATTACACTTTAACTAATATTTTTAGTACTTACATAAGTAGACTGCCTAAATACACCTTAACAACACCTTAAAGGATGTGTAGACTGTAGATCATAGAGTAGACTGTATGCTTTAACGACGCCTTCCGAGGTCAACTTTGAGGTGCCTTTAGTGAGCTAAAAATACTGTAAAACATGAGGAGACTTCTTGAAGTACACCTTAACAATGCCTTTAGAGATGAGGTTTTAACTTTTTTTTCAACGGAGCCTAACAGGTCGTAGATCGCCTTAAGTCTTAATCTAAAGATGTGAAGAGGTTGGTAAGCCTAATAAAGTACTCTTTAAGAAGTAAGTAGAGCGCCTTAAGTAAGTCTTAATCTCAACACCAAGGTTAAACAAGTGGTTAAACAATAAGTGGGACATAACACCGTTCTTCTTAAGAGAAGAGGCGACCACCTACCTGCCTTTATAACCTCTTTAATAACCTCTTACGAACAATTTCTTAAGAGGTGATTAGGCCGAATATAGTATCGGCACCTTAAGATGTGAGTAGAGCTTCCAACGAATGTCTTAACAATGCTTTAAAGCGTGAGCAGACTTCTTTAAGTAAGTGTGATGAACTTAATGAGAAGGCCGGATCAAATACAATCTTATCTTAACTACTTAAGATATGAGTAGACCGCTTTACCAATTCCTGAATAGCTAAGTAGACCGCATTAAGTACGACTTTAATAACACTTTTAGATGTGAAAAAACCGCCTTAAGTTTGCCTTTACAACACCTTAACAGGTGAGTTTTCCTTTATGTCCTAACGACGCCATAAGATGTGAGGAGATCTCACTAAGCACGGCTTGACAATACTTTAATAGACTGAAAAACATGACGAAACGTTTCGACCGCTCTACATAGATCATTCTCCGGTATCAGTGTATATAATATATCCAATCCGTACATCTGCGCTGATACGTCATTATACAAATTATCAGTGCGAAAAATATTATTTATCGAAATTACATAACATAGTAGCGATACTTAGAGTGCAGCAGTAGGAAAATGAATGGTAGCACTGGCGTGGCACCTAGTTCACCCGGTGTTATGGGCTAACATCACAGATGTTGTATGTGATGTAGCCAACCGTGTCAGCGTCAATAAAAAAAAATTTAAAAGTAGAGTAAGTAAAAGTAATAAATAGTTATACCTATATTATACTATATAAAATACACTGAACTATTTCCTCACCACCGGATATTACTAGACCACGAAAATCTCATAACTGCCACCTTCGTGTTAGATTCTACCTACCTACCTAACTACATTTACCCCAATTTCCCAGTTAGAAAACTTATCAATTTCCTTTCAAAGCTCACGGACAATGTGGAGGCGGCGCACGGCGGGGGCGCGGAGGCGGCGGCGGCGGCGCGGAGGCGGCGGCGGCGCGGCAGCAGCACATGAGCGGTCGGCGACTGGGCGGCGGCGGCGCGCAGCGGCGGCGGCGCGCAGCGGTGGCGGGGCGGGGCGGGGCGCAGTGGCGGGATGGGCGCACGGTCCGGTCAGTGTGGACATTCGTGTGAGACAACAAAGGGCATTGGCATAGGTAGTTGTGTGGGAAGATTTAGTGGCTAGCCCTTAGCTATAGAACGCACAAGCGCAATTTTATTGACAGGTGAATGGTTAAGAATCTGAATAATCTGACTATTCGCATTATATACGAGTACGTCTGGAATACCGTTAAATCGTCAACAACAAATAGTAAAAGTTTATAACAAAACAATGTAATATGTGTAATGTTACAAATCTGTAACAAATTGTATTTAATTGTGATAACTCGTTAGTTGGAAAACAATAGTCCGACTTAGAAAAAAATATTCTCACCTAAGGCATCCTTAACGGTGTCATATCATAACTCTTTTAGCATGAGTTGAATTTGTTGTTTAAAATTAATCTCGTCTGATTTTGTTTAACTCTACACTAGCTCTACACTAACTCTTCACTAACCATGATGTCTAATGACAGTATTATTATAAAATCTAACATGTAAAGCTTTACGGAGTTTTAGTAGTAATAAGTATAGTATGTTTTTTTAAAACAAAAACTCTATAAAGAGCTAGTACCTATGTATTTACCTACATGTTATAAATTTTTGAACGGTTTACTGATAGATAACACATTGTTCTATAACCATGTTAGGGCAGCATTAAGGCCTATCTGAGTTCTTGTGGCCGTTTCATTCCAGGTTTTAACCTTTGACTAGGATTACTGTGTCGTCGGCAAATGGCCGACTTACTGAAATACCTGACCACAGTTGAATGTTGTTCTGCATCGTCTAACTGTGACTGTCTAACCGTAAAACTGTAGGTCCCCTCCCCTCTATGTGGTAGGGTTTAACCCGCCCGGGTTGGTACCACCGCATTGAATGAAAGGTCGTTTGAAACGACTATGTAAATAGTTCCTGTTTTCCGTCCAGTTCAGTTTAGCCGGCACGTCCGAAGGGAAGCACTGACATGGCACCTAGTTCACCAAGGTGTTATGGGCTGACATCACGGATGTAGGAGGTGATGTAGCCAACCGTGTCAGTTTCTATAAAAAACATATGGACTTCCAAAGGATTTCATGCAGAGCTTGACTCAGTCAACAGAGCAAACCAACTCACCCCCAGACTGTGTTCACAAAAAGTGCATCGTTATATTCAGAGCGTCAGCTTGTACGTACGTACAACCGGCTACAAAAGCGATGATCATTCTCAAGAGACCTTGTCACACACTCGCTCGACTTGTTGTGGATAGTGGAGCGAACTAATATAATAAGGAACTACATGTGTATTCGTGTTTTCAATTACTTCAAATTAAACTGTTACTTGTGGGTACGTACGAAGCGTTTACACGGTGTAAGTATTTTAATTAAATCTGAAATGGTAGTGTGAAACTGTTTCGGCTTGCGCAGCATTATACTCGTATATTCAACTTGTCTAAATAATGTTTTCGCTTACTTACGCTTAACTGTGTGTACTTGCATACATAAAGTGAGTAATAAATAACTGTACATAAAGTAGATTGATGTGCTTTATTTTGTAAATAGCAGCACAGATTGCGTTCTTTAATATAAATCATTTGGTATTTGTATATTAAATTAAATTGAATATAAAAAAAATTGAAATAAAAAATTCAAAACAATACATAAGTACAGAAAATTTTCTCTAAACTACTAATGTGAATAAATTACACTAAAATGGCCTAAATAATTCACACAAATGAAAAATGTTAAAACTAATTTTGTAAGCTTCCGTACCTCAGAAGAGGAAAACCGGAATCCTTATAGGACATCCTAGGAGCCATGTTGTGTATATGTTATGGACCAAGTGATTAATGAGGGCATTATATATAATGCCCGGGCATTATGAATAATGACAAGTCAAATCGGGCCAAGTGATTAATTATTACCTAAACTTCATTATTTATCATAGTGTCTGCTACGCTATCGTCGGGCAATTTGATAATTTAGGTACATTCGGCAAGGCGCGGGCGCGGGCGCGGGGATAGACCATGTCTATGTTTATTGGACCTCGTTCGTAGGTATGAGATTGACAGGAAAGTGGTATGGGTGAATGTTTTGGTAGTTTAAAAAAATTAACCAGCGTTAATTTATAGAAGATGCGACGCATTTTCTATAAATTAACCCTAACCTAATGTTGAGGCGGCGCAGGTTTTGACATGAGGGCTATTCGTAGGTTTCATTGTCGGACATTAAAAGAATCTTAAATAAAACACGTATTTTTATTATCCTGCCCAATACGAGATAGACATTATTCATAAAGCCGTGGCAATTTCATTATTTCAACAGTTATCATCATATTGCCCTCTCATATTGGGCATTTTTCAAAATGCCCGGGCATTATGTATAATGCCCTATTAATCACTTGGTCCATAACATATATACACCCTAGGAGCCATGTTGTGTACATACATCTGGACAGCCATGTTGTGTACATACGAGTATACAAGCTGAGGCGACGGAAAATGTGAACGACTTCTCTACTTTCTTGAATGCCAAGGTCGAAGTCGTCAAACTTTCGAAAACTGCCAGCTGTAATCGACGACGACGAGGCTCCATGTCCGCCGACACGACGGACAAACTGAAATTTAGAAGCAAATTCTCGAGAGTAGGTACCTACTTCACGATTATTGAAAATTGTGGAGCAAGTTCACTCGTTCGCTCTAGCTTGCAGCGTCTGCGCGCCCCGGCTTCCGCTAGCCACCCCACAAGCCCGACACGTACGGGCATATGTACTCAAACTTCACAGAACATTTATTCCTTCAACTTTATTATTACTTTCACAGTTCATGAAGCTTTTGAGGTTTGGTTGGAAACAGAAGTCAGTGCTCCACGCCCAAGCATTGCTTTATGTCGCCGATAGAAAATCTTTGTAGAATTTCATGAATTTTATGAAATTTTAACTGATTGTGAGAATGTTCGGAATAATTTTGCATTCAACATTGAGAATTTCAATTACCTTCATAAGAAGTTATCACGCCATCTCTTAGATAACTTACTAACATAATATCTAAATTTTAAAATATTACAAATGATGAAATATGTTCAAGCGCAAAGGGTTCCGCTTCCACATGTCAGTAAAATTTATAGACAAATTCATTTTTTAATATTCACTTTATTCACTGAAGAACACAAGAAAATTCCTTAACAAGGAACCTCACTCTATCTGCGTTCTAACTATAAATTTTAATTAAACCGTCAAACAAAAACAAAATAAGTTCGGAAGTACCTACACACAAATTTAGACTGACAAGCTGTCAACAGAGTATTTTGCTACTGCAGAGGTCCATTTTACTCACTACTCGTGTTTTCGGTGTGGTAGGTACTTACATAGAGGTACTTACTATAGAACGGGCGGCCCTCTGGGAAAATCGAAGCACCTCTCAAAAGGCCGCGACGAAGGGTTGAAGGTTGGAGGTGGCCTGACGAGGCCCAGATAAGACATTTGCTCGCATAAATTACAATAAAATCATTATTTCGTAACACGCGACATTGTTTTCGTGGATAAAATTGTATTTTAAGTGGTTGATAGTTAAAGATATATACATAAGTAGTAATATTGTGTCTACTTTTAATAAAAAGTAGACACAGATCTTAAATCCGCCTTACACCATAAACACCATTAATATTTTGATGACCTAAAATATACGAGTACTTGTACGTACTTGACGGACTCTCTCCGAAGTATAGTGAAAGCCGACCACACATTAACTGTGCATATTGATTCAAATAACAAAAGTTTCAAATAACAAAACTCGTGAATTCGAAGTCCTTTCATTTTCTTCGTACATAGTTTATTTAGTAAAATGTTAACATTTATCTGCGCAAGCAAGAGAACGTCTGGGCATTCTCTGAGGCGAGGGCGCCATTAATAATAAATCACCTGTACTATTTACGTAACACTGGCTGCTCGTCTGAAGAGTAGTGGTGCAAACCCGTAGGGAGCAACTTACCATTGTGTCGCCGACGTTCGACTGGCGAAACCGACGACAATGCCAGAGCGACTAGTCAAAAGCGCTTCGACTATCCTCAAATTTGGGCAAAAGCTGGTTGGGCACGAGGCTGGTGCTAAGCTGAGTGCAAAAGTCTTAAATAATATTTAGATTCATATTCGGACCCTTGAGTTGAAGGCGGTACAAAAAGCACAAAAGGGGTCCTATATCTATAAATTTTCAGATGTGCTTTTGTTCCGCCTTCAACTCAAGGATCCGAATATGAATCCAAATATTATATAACACTTTTAAGTTCTAGTTGTTTTTTGAAGTCGGTACAATGTTTTTTAAAACAGTTTTTTATTTCACTCTTTTTAATTATATCACATAACAAGTTATGCGTAGAATTGGGCTTTAACCGACCCGACGACGTGTATTTCCAGTGATTGGTACACACTTAACAGTTCATATCTTGAAAACTACGGAACCGATTTTGATTAAACTTGCACTGTTCCCTAAGTTGAAGTAAATGTAAGCCAATAAAAAAAGAATGCTCACAATCCGATTAATAGTATCGGAGAAATGCGTGGACAAACATACATACACACATACATACACATACATACATACAAACATGCACACATACGCTTATGAAATTTGGCACACCTGTTTAGAAGCCCACATAGACTAACATATACAAATATTGTGCAATTCCAACGATATTACATACATACGTGTCGAATTGAAAAAGAATTTGAAGAAGTCGGTTAATGAAGAAGTCAGTTAATAAAAATTAGGTCGAATAATTCCGCATTTGCATCCTAAATTAGCGGATATATAATTTTATTAGCGGACCTACTACCTATAACATGTTTTTGTTAAAATTTTGTGGTACAAAGAAGTACGATCTTCCCTTCATTCTTCGCTAATAAATTTCTTAATGAATCTACTTAGTAGGTAATTAAATTTTAAATGTGATTGTTATTAAATAAAGTGAGATATATTCAGGAAATAACTGTTTATTTATTTAATAATAAAAATTTATTAGACAATTTTTACTTGTATTGTGGCTACGTTTATTTGAAACATGTAAGATAATATTTCAAATGTCGGTATAGGTAGAACGCGGCATTCGCCAAAGAATTTTATAAATAACAATGTATACTTCATGGCAGTTTATTAAAATGCCAGTTCTTCAAAGACATACAGAGAAGTGGAAGTGAGAATAGTTCCCGTTCGTCTTGCTTAAAAAGTTGGAATGTGGGAAGCGGTCGATCCGGCCGTTAACTCGGTCAATTGGCGAAAGTTAGGTGATTGTACTGAAACTTGAGCAGTTGTGAGTGGTTATTGATTTCTGCGATAAGTTCTTGTATACTGTATGGAAACGATACTAGGACGCCATCGTGTTTATATGCAAATCAATACTAATAATACATCTCTAAGGGATAGTCATGGAGTAAGTTACTTTGTTTTATGAGATATTGCTTTTGTAGACTCTATGTATGATACTAAAACTAAATTGACGATTTTTAGAAATCTTTTCTGTATGTATGTATGTATGTATGTATGTTCCTCCATAACTCTTAAACCGATCATCCGAATTCGATGAAACTTTGTACAAGCACATTTAACTATGTGCGACACAGGATAGGCTAAATAAAATTCAGTTTGGGTTACGCTATAAGATGTGGCTCTCATACAAACTGAATTGTTCCGCGCACCGTAATAAGTACGGTAGCGGACTTAATTTCTTCTTTTTAAATACGAATTTCACGCGAGCGAAGCCGCGGACAAAAGCTAGTAAAATTTATTAAAAATTATTAAATTAAAATTATCAATTTTCAAGTATATGCATACACTAAACCATTTTAACTTTTTTTTTTTTATGGAAACTGACACGGTTGGCTACATCAACTACAACATCCGTGATGTCAGCCCATAACACCTGGTGAACTTGGTGCCACGTCAGTGCTTCCCTTCGGTCGTGCCGGCTACACTGAACTGGACGGAAAACGGACACAAACTATTTACATAGCCGTTTCGACCGACCTTTCATTCAGTGCGGTGGTACCAACCCGGGCGGGTTAAACCCTACCACCTAGTAATATAAAAAGGGAGTCATATCCCTTAGTCGCCTTTTACGACATACATGGGGAGAGATGCAGTGGGGCTATTCTTTTAAAGTACCGGCCCCACACGGTACAAAGGCCCCACACAACTACTGACAAGATAAAGACGACACGAAACTCGCGTAATGGAAAATTTAAAAAAATCATAACTCCCAAAATTTTCACTTTTTTCAAACTATTCGAAAAACATCCCCAGATATTTAGTCAATCTATAATATAAAAATATAAAAGTTTAAAATATATATTTAGAAATATATTTAAAAGTGCCCCTTTTAAACCCCCTAAAAACGGCTATTTTAAGCGGTTTTTTGCGATTTTCTCAAAAACTCTCCATTTTTTTTTTTTTTTTGTTCACAATCTTCTAGCTCTCGTCGATACGCGGCATTTGAGACCCTAAATATTCAGGTAACCTTAAAACTCACGACACCAGGGCCAATTCGCACTTTTTCTGGAAATAGGGGCCTATACTGAAGCGATCGAAAAGACATTTCCAATGTCAAAACTTTGATCTCGAACGTCAATGCGTCGCGTCGTCGTCATGAATCGAAAGTCAGTCGGGCTAAAATTTGTATGGAGCGAATTATTACGTAGGTAACAAATTATGGTATTACGATTGTGTTCTTGTTTTATTAGGTAGTTTGATTGTCTTTGGTCTCATCACATTTTAAACTTGCCTATTGTGTTTCATGTTGACGTCCACTAAACAATATTTTTTTAATTTGATTTATTGCTCCATACAGTTAGCTTTAAGTCGAGGCGGAAGTTAACCTTCTACATACAAAATCGTCTTTCGGCATTTATGTTTTAGGGTCATTCTTGAGCCCCTCGATTTTCACTGTCCTGAAGCAAAATTGCTACTTATTACAAAAATTTGCACATGAAGTATTTTTTTTCTTGAAATTTTAACTATAAACTAACTGGGCAAATACTGAAATAGCGTAAAATATAAAATTAAATAAGGCAAAAAAATTATCAAACCCCCAAAAATTGATCTCACTGGCGCGTCCACGGCCCAGATTGTTACACAAAACCATCTATATTTTTTTTTCTGTGCAATTAACTGATATGATATTATTTACCGTGCAAGGTGATTAGTTGTTAATTTCCTAAAAAAGGTTTTATAAAGCGTATTTTATATATATTTTATTTTATTTAGTTTTAAAATTTTGTCCGAGACCCAACAATGATTTCACTGGCGCATCACAAAATCGCGCGTACATCACTAGCGGAACGGTTAAAAGACGCGTGATCGACCCTTTGCCGAACAACGTCAGCCGTGTTTCAAGCTGCGGGGTGTGGTTGAGCGACTCCTCGCTGCGTTCCCGAAATACGAAGGTAAGAAATTGATTCCACTGGCTTGGTTCTGGTACATCGTTGATTACTCTGGCTGAATTTTATTTATAGTGGCTTGTTCCAAAATCAATTAAATGATCTATATACAATACTCCATGTAGCCATTATCTACTGTGTTAACCTCATTACTCTGATTTTAGTACATTGGCGGTAAATGACAAATTTTCAAAAAAAATTGATTCCCTTGGCATTGATTCCACTGGTTTTATAGCCTGGGTAATCAATATTTGCTTAGTTTATCCCAGAAAAAACGTTTGAATTGTGCGGAAAGGCATCTATTACAATTCATTATTATTTTAAATCAATGTCTATAATCTGACATATATTTATTTATTAAAATTCTTTATTTTTACACCAATACACGGGACAAAAAGGTCAGCTTAACGCTAAACAGCATTTTGTTTTAGCTAACTTATGGGTATGATGAAGGTATTGTAGGTGTACAGCAGTGATAGTGCAATGGGCTTGTATGTACAATACAGTTATATTACGTAAATATAATATGAATATATGAGTACTGTCAGATACACATCAAGGAATCCACTTTTTGCGTCGCATATATAAGGTGCTTCGTTATTCATGTCAAAAACTTCGGGAGGGCTACACACACACTCAAACAAACACGTTACGCGTTACACGTTACGTTAAAAAAATGTTTTTAGCATTACTTTTCGAGAAATTTAACAAAACATGCTTGCTACCTAAACATTAAATAGATCAACCTGTGTGTACAATAGGTAACTTACAATGTACGGGGTCAATGACCGTACTATGTTCAAACGCAAAACAGCTGTTTGTTGTGTTTTTGAATGGGTGTGCGTGTGTCAGTGTGAATATGTGTGGGTGAGTACCCACACATACTCACAATGACACACTTCACTTACACTAGTCTAGTAGTTAGGAACTTACATTTTTGTTTTTTTATTTTTTTTATATAGAAAGCGCGACATGTGGCATCGTTTCACTTACGAGTAGGTGACTTACGATGCCCATGGACATTCTGTGATGCACGGGGATTGCGAATGCCATGCCGGCCTGACAGGAGCCTTTTCACGCCCCTTTTGAAAAACCCCAGGCTGTACTTGGGAGGAAATAGATGAGCTCCCTGCTCATCTATTTCCACGCACTAGTTCCACATTTTCCCGGTATGTCGATCATCGCGCATCCACGGTAGGTCGATTGTATAGTGGTGCATACCCTGCCCAGTACGCGTAATGCGGAGGTGGAATGGGGACGACGGAATCGCGTTAAAGAGCTCCTCCGAACACTCCCCGTGAAATAGACGATAGAACACACTTAGGGAGCCGACGTCCCTACGGAGTTGCAGCGGTTCTAAGTCGCGGGACACCACAGGGTCATCCAAAAGTCGCATGGCACGACGCAAGCCGCTATTTAGCTGAGCCATCCCACAGGCGCGAGCAGTACTCCAAGCAAGACCTAACCTGCGCATTATACAACGTCAGTTTTGGCTCGCCGTGAAGTACCGCTTCACCTTGTTGAGTACACCCAGCTTTTTTGAGGCCAGCTTGGCCTTGCCCTCAATGTGACGTCGGAAGTTTAAGTCGTGCGGCAGTTCGACACCGAAGACCCCGAGGTGGTCGCTTAATTTCAGCGACGTGTTTTGGAAGGAAGGAGCTGGTGTGAACGCCGTTCTTTTCGCACTAAAAGCGCACACTTGTGTCTTCGATGCGTTGAACACGACCAAGTTGCTCCGGCCCCATTCGGCAATCGACTTTTTTTTTTTATATAATCCGGTATGGGTGGCTGAGTTGGAGGGGCTGAAGCGCATGCCCCGACCAGCCAATATCACCTGCGAGAAGGTAGGTGCCGGAGACTTCCCTGGATTGCTGGCTATACTGGACTAGAGGAGAACACAACCGAGGCTGCTATGCGGCCATCTTACATCCAGTACGGTGATACCAACCCAGTCGGCCACAATTTGAGCCTACCACCTAGTAAGGGGCAAGGGAAGGGACCTACAGTTTTACACCGGTTCCGAACGGTGAAGCAGTAGGTGTAGGTATGCACGTAATTTTTTCGTCAGAAAAAACCCATTGGTACACGCCGATTCGAACCGCGGACCTCTCGCATGAGAAGCCAATGCCCAAACCACTCGGCCACCCGCCTCTAAAAGGCTAAAACCCGATTCGAGGTTCGGCTCGGACACAAGTTCGGAGTTCGGCTCGAGTTCGGACACAAGTGTTCGCCTCTTCTCGTCCACATCACTCCGTCTGGCTGAAGGGTGACTAGTGTAGGATCCATGCGCCGTACTGTCGTCTGCATAAAAATGTATGTTGCCCAGTGGCAGCATATCATTGATATGCAGAAGAAACAGTGTGGGAGACAACACAGATCCCTGTGGTACACCGGCATTCACTGACATGGCGTCCGACGAGCATCCGTCCACGAGGACCTGAATGTTACGCCCATGTAGGAAGTCGGTTACCCAGTCACAAAGGCCAGAAGGAATTCCGTACGCCGGCAGCTTACCCAAAAGCGCCTTATGCCAGACCCGGTCAAATGCCTTGGCAATATCAAGTCCAATTGCCAAGGATTCACCATACCCTTCAAGCGCTCCTCCCCAAAGGTGAGTAACGTACGCTAGGAGATCACCAGCTGACCGGTTTCGCCGGAAGCCGTATTGCCGATCGCTGATGAGATTATTCGTCTCCAGGTACGTCATGAGCTGCGTATTGATAACGCGCTCCATCACCTTGCAGAGGAGGGAGGTAATTGCTATGGGTCGGTAGTTTGACGGGTCAGAGCGATCGCCCTTTTTAGGGACAGACTGAACGAAAGCTGATTTCCAAGCTGCCGGCACGCGGCCAGTAGAGTACGAGAGGCGAAAGAGGCGCGTCAGTACTGGAGCTAGCTCGGGAGCACACTTTTTCAACACCAATGTAGGCACTCTGTCCGGCCCACTCGCTTTCCTGACGTCTACGGCAAGAAGCTCCTTCCGCACAGTTCTCTGTCGGAACTGTACTTCTGGCATGGAGTTCTCACGCCGGATTGGGGAGAAGCTCCCCCATCATCCAGGTGGGAGTTCTCCCCAAAAAGAGATACAAGAAGGTCGGCTTTATCTTTTGCGGAGTGAGTCAGTGATCCTCTAGTGCGCTGCAGAGGTGGAAGTGAAGAGCGGCAGAAATTCGACTCGACAGATTTGGCGAGAGACCAGAACTCACGGCTCCCAGTTGGGTACCGGTTCAGCCTATCGCCAATTCTGCCCATCTGCTCGAATTTAGCCCTATACTAGGTACTTACCTACATTTACAAAAATTGCTGGAAATAGCCACCTTGCACTCGGATGCAAAGAGTGGCCTTCCTCACGATGCACTGATTCACACGAACTGGAGTGTCACTGTCATATACCGAATGTGTTTACGATCCGAACACGCAACTCTTCTTCATTCTCCACGATGGTGTGACCATGCTGGTCATAAACTAGGTCCTTGGCCCGTCCGCAGAGTCCCCACACATGAAAATCTAGCGGCCGTACATACGTCATAGTATGTTGCTCATACATCGTCACACACAGCAGCAACTAAGTTCCAGTTTGAGTCTCGGTAACCGGTATTTTGAATTTGCGTGCTATTTTCCTGTAATCGTTTCAAAGATAGTTTATTCATTTCAGGCAATCATCGCACCTCGAAAAAAACAGACTCGGGAAGAGAGACTAGAAAAAAAAGGAATAGCTGAGCGTCTCTACGTGATTGTTATGAGAGTGTGTCGTTTTTAATAATTCATTAATTTCTTTTTAAATGATTTAATGTTAATGTTGTTATAGCAATGCGCATATAAAAATAAAATGAGGAGAAGACAGGTAATTATTGTTTTAATCAACCTGCAAGTAGGTAATTATTACTAGTGAGTGAGAATCAGCGTTTAAGTGCATTATTGAATATTTGAATTGTGTTTAACATGTTCGAAAAGATTTGTTGGAGGCGATTATTTGCTAAAAATAAAAGCCAAACAATTAAAAATTAACTTTTTTTGATTCCCTTGTCACTCTGTATTGATTCCCCTGGACATGAAATTTTCATATCAAATATCTTTGCATACATACGTTAGAATTTGGTGCCTAATCGAAATTTATGTTTCTTATGCATCTAACTTTAATGTTTGATCACAGGTTTTATAAAATTTTAAGATTTAAAAACTGCCAGTGGAATCAACTGAATACGCCCAATCTCAAGAATGACCCTTTAACCCCCCTAAACCTTATCTGATTTTCACAAATCTTTTTTTTTATAATAAGAACAGTCTAATCTACGTTCCTGTCTTTTATTTTTTTATATCTAAAGTTAGGTATGACTCAATAAAGCTTAATGAACTTCATGAAATAAAAAAATAAACAATTAAATTTTTTTCGGTCGAACTATTTTTTAGCTCCGGTGTTGTAGATATATTTTCATCTAACCAAAAAAATGACAGGAACGTAGATGGGACTGTCCTTAAGACAAGAAAAAAAAATTCTATTATTCAAATATTGCATATGCAATATTTGAATAATACCTATATATAGGGTTAATTTTGGTTTTTAATTTCATTTATTCAAGAGAAATTTCATGTGAATGGTGAGTTGATGACACTAGAGAGGTCAAATAATATAGTTAAGCATTCACATCACATTATATTATTTTAGCATATTACTTTTCGTTGTTGTCTTGCTAAAGGAACGAAAACATCAATCCGCTAGTTGGAAAACTGGCACCTCCAACAAAAAGACGACGATATTTTATCGCGTTACACAAATATGTGCTGGAGTAATGGTAGGGCTCACTCGCAGAGCTACCGCGCGGGAGCACAGCACGCTTCGTCGTCTTCGTCGCGTGAATGCGTGATCGCCTCCTGCGCCAACCATTCAGAAGGAAAGAAGGGAGATTTAACTCATCCTGGTAAATTTATTTTAAATGGCGCACACAAAGACGGAATTAGATATATATTTGCCAGCCTCGGCAGCAGGGGTGTTGCGATGGATCGACCGCCGTTCGTGGTCTTAAGCAACCCCAGGCGAGTTCAGAACTTGGATGGGTGACCGTTTGACGATTGAGGCCAATAAGAAGACTTATAGATAGAGAAGTGTACCTATACTTTTAAAGTTCATTCAACGGTCCCAGCACAGCAAGAGCCAAAGGTCCCTAAGGCAACAAAAGCAACAAAGAAATTATAGCGAAAGTTATGCGTGGGACGATCCAAGGGTCGCTAGTGATAATTACATAGCCTACTGAATTTAAAATAAGACAGGGCTTATTTTTAGTCCCATTCACAAAGCATTAAGCAGGAGCCGTGAGACAGAAAGTAAATAATCAGTCAAGTGTAAAGGTAAGTGCACAGTTGACCCGGAGAAGCCGGCATTGAACTTTTGATAGGGGCGACCCGTCGTTAAATAGAGCTGAGAGTCTGAGAGGGCTTATACATATAGGTGGAATTTGAGAATAAAAAATAAATTTGAAGTAATGACAATTTTTATTTAATTAAAAATACAATTTACAAAGACTATGAATAGAGCAGAGACTACTCGGTACTTATTGTAGAGTGAAAAAAAAAACTTAAAATAGAAACCGGTAGAGAATCTATTATTCTCGAATTCGATAATTCTCTTCGGATTCCAGGGGGTCTACCGGGAACCACTCGCACGCTCACTGACCCAAAAACTCTCCGATTACAACCAATAATGAGTGTGAGCGTGTGTTATTCCCGATACATACGCTGACACAGTAACATTCGTGGCAATGAGCTGGCAGATGAACTCGCCAGAAGAGGAGCAGACATGCCCGTCTCAGAACCTGGAACCGAAATCACATGGAGACATAAATCTCGAAAATAACAATCATAGAACCCTTTGCAAATTGGCTAGGAGAAAAGTAATACAAAACCAATTTTTCAAGAGGGCTGCAGTGGTCGAAAAGAGAGAGCAGCAGAATCCAAGCTATGTATATATAGATTCTGTATTGCTAAGGTAACATGGTTGCTTCTAGGATTATGGCGACAAAAATACTCAAAATTGCAGGTAGGGTTACAATACGGAATTTTCGACTTATCCAAGAGTAGGTTACCTACGTATGAATGCATTATACAATAAACATTAAACTGTACAAATACGATCTTAAAGCAGAATCCTCATAATGGGTTAGATGAAATACCAAGGCTCAAGAAAGGAAAGTTTCTATTTACGAACATTTCATTTTGACTCAAAATTGAAATGTTGAATTTTCGTTTTTAAATAATTTGAGTATTTCATTCAAAAACTTACCATCCGCTATAACCTCTTATAATATATTTTATTATTTTGTGCATAAATTCCAAAATATGTAATAGAGGCTTGATCACGCAATATTCTTAATATCTGAACAGTAGGTGCCGAAATGATATTCTAGCAGCTCGTAATATTGCTCAGTCCGGCTGGAGCGGCGGGAGTATGTTGCGCCGTGTCCGTGTCCTGCAGTCTGCACTCGAACCTCCTATTCCGAGATTAGTTTCGAAGTAATTCGTGCAATTCCATCTCATTTCACCGGCTCGTGCAGGCGTTGTAGTGCGGTCAGCGGGTAGTTCGATCACAGAAATGAAGATGACAAAAATGACGTTGAAACAAGAATTTGAGCTTACTGTGCTAGTCTTACTTAACCACAGATTAATCATAACTAGTTTTCAGCATACACTATTTATGGTCACTCTATTTTGTTTTACTGCGGTTCTTTAATATGTCATTCGCGATGGATGTCCGAGCATCTTGGGAGTTGGGACAGACCCCGCAGCAAATAATGCTTGTCGAGCTTTAGATAGAGTCCATCCGGTTGTAGAGAGTCGTCCCTGCCGCACGAACTCGCACGTCTCTGCGCGACAGGGACGTCGCTCTACAACCGGATTGTCTCTTTCTAAAGCTCGACACACTTTATTATTGCTGCCGGCAACACCGTAAGTTCAAAATAGATTCTTACGTATCTCATCGATACTCATATTCCTATGATGACCTTGGTTCAATGAAATAATTTGCGGTTCACTAGACTTGTTATTGGTTGTACCTCGGGACGCGCAACTAGAACCAGCATCGCAATATTCCACTGCTGATTTTAAGTCATCTGGACTTTCTTTTGAAGTTTAGATTAGTATGCTTTTTACTTTTTCTATTTGTTGGAAGCGTTTAAAAAAATGTTGCAATGTAATTACACGGTGATTTTACTTGTTCCTTGTACAAACGTAGGTATTCATAGTGTTATATACTTAGGTACGAGTTTCCTATAATGATATAGTTACCCTCTTTTTTCGAACATTTCGCAGGCTCTGCAAACACCGCATCTACTTGAAACTAATTTTCAATCACGCCGAATAGCTCCAGTTCTCCCCGTAAATGCGCGCGAGTACGTCATATGTATTTATTGACATACATATTATCTTCCAAACGACCAAGAACAGCACGAACAATGTTAGGCTAAATCGCCTGTACACTTTGCCGTATCTCAACTGTCCTTTAGGGAAATAAATGCTTATTTATTAGTGTTATGGCGGCACTCATACAGAGAATGTGATGAAACCGTGAGACAGCCGACATAATTGACGAGGTGCTTCTCTGCGCCGCCTGGCGGCGCCCACACCTCGCTACACACTGCTACACACCATTACCTATGTAATACCAAAGCGAGCAGATATTTTGCGAAATATTATTGCCCCCACTTCTACATTTACTTATGTTCGAAGAAAATGATGCAGCTTCAGTGCTCCCAAGCAGAGTTTGAATTTTTGATAAAAATATTATGGAGGGAGGAAAGAAGAAGAGTGAAGCTGTATGCGACGGGCGCCTACGAGTCTGACCGCACGGAATGGGACGAAAACGTGTCGAAGTCATCCGACTACAATGGGGACGTACCTATAAGTATTAAATAGTCTACATCTTAAATTTTTAGGGAACATCGGACAGAAAAATTTTATTAAAATATTTTATGCCCGTTTCAGGAATTCGATTTTACTAGCATGGAAATTTACCAAGCGGTTAAGAAATAAAAGCTCTGCTGACTTGTATATTTCAAATTATCTAATCAGTAATGATCGTAATAATCCAAACTCTATCGGCGCTCCTAGCTGTAATAAAATTAAACTAAGCCAGATTGCCCGTGCCAAAACTACGAAATTACACAGTAACAATGAATTGAAAAACTTTTC
This sequence comes from Nematopogon swammerdamellus, assembly GCA_946902875.1. NCBI lineage: Eukaryota > Metazoa > Arthropoda > Insecta > Lepidoptera > Adelidae > Nematopogon > Nematopogon swammerdamellus. The sequence goes on from OX336334.1 coordinate 15,624,042, forward strand.
GCTCTACGCTCTATCGGATAATCCGGACGGCGGCAAGCTGGCATAAAAGCCTATTAAACGTACTTAGGTACTGCCTGCGCCTAGTTCTACCGTTAAGTACTGCGATAGACATGTTCCGGCATACATAATTCCTTCCAAGCTAAGCCTTAAAACCTTGCCGGCCGATGCTTGGTGTCGGTGGCGACAACACCACACGACGACGCGACGTTATCTCCCTATAATACAAGCTGAATTATTTATTTGCAAACTTAACAGCTAATCAAATAATAATGACAAGTTGTAGCAAGGCGGACTCGATGGCGGGGTGAAAATAAACGGCTTGATGTTTAGTAACAGACTCGTATATTCCGTAAGTTCCGTAACATGTACTTTTACGTAATGTAAGTAATGTAAACTGTCCGAAGGGCGACCACCGTGGCGATTCAGGCCTTCGTACTCGTTGTTCTCCTAAATAGGTGCGTCGAGCAATTTCCAGGGACCGACCATGAGATGCAGTCCTGGATACTTGCCCTAGCAACCTAATTATTGGAGACCGGACCGGCTAACTACATATGACAAACTATATAGTACACTGAAACTGTATATCTCAATGGTTGCTAGCACTCCTTTTTATGTGAGTGGTTGAACATTTGGTTAGCGCGATGTAGGAATCACGCAGAATGTACTAGCAGCGCCATCTACCGGCGCGCGGTGGCACGCGCGTGTGGCGGCTGCACGCATCAATGTTACAGACTCCCCCTCTGGAACCGATGACGACCCGGCGAGGTGACAGCAAAAAGGAACAGTGATGCGGCTAGATCTTCTTGAGTTAGTGACGTGCAGTTGTTAAAGCAGCTGTTGGTTGTGCCATCGTTTCTTTCCTAGGTCCACCCTTCTCGCGCAGAGGCCGAACAGGTTCAGATGGGATGTCAGCATTCCACAGGATGTTCATTCTCGCCCTCCCCCTGCACCAAAACAGTCGCGAGGGCGTAGCTGCTAGCGTCAGTCTTGATTACATAGGGTTTGGCTTCGTCCGCCTGTTGAAGGACAGGAGCGGACGTAAGGCGTCGCTTCAGTTCGTTGAATGCTATATCTTGTTCTTGGGTCCATAGCCATTTCGCTGTCTTCTTCGTTAGACGCGTTAGAGGTTCAGCGACCTTGGAAAAGTTTTCTATGAATTTCCGATACCATGAGCATGTTTGTAGAAAAGACACCAAGTGTTTCAAATTCTTCGGAGGCGAGAGCTCCGCAATTGCTGCCACCTTCTCTGGGTCAGTCTGTAGACCTGCCGGTGTTATGATGTGACCCAGGTATTTAACCCTGGAGCAGCAGAAACGACATTTGTCGAGATTTACTGTAACGTTCCAGTCTTGTAAGGTTTTCAGGACTCGTTGTAGATCAACCAAATGTTCTTCGAACGTAGTTGAGAACAGAATAAGATCGTCCAGGTACGCCAGTAGCTTAACATCGACTATCTGGCTCCTGATGCGATCTATCATTCGCTGAAACTTGGCCGGTGCGTTACGCAACCCAAACGGCATTCGTACGAACTTGAATAAGCCAAAAGGAGTGATAAAAGCAGTTTTCTCCTGGTGTTGTTCGTGCACTTTCACTTGCCAGTAACCTGCACGTAAGTCAAGGGTAGTCATGAAAGGTGTTGGTTTTGCTTCATGTAATAGATCATCAATTCTTGGGATTGGATATGAGTCGGGCTTGGTAATAGAATTAAGCCTTCGGTAGTCGACGCAGACTCTCACAGTATCGTCCTTCTTAGGTACCATAACCACTGGAGCTGACCAAGCTGAAGTGCATGGCACGACCACACCATCTATTACCATTTTGCTCAGTTCCTTCTGTAATGTTTCCTTCTTGGGTGGAGACAGGCGGTAGGGTGGCACAGAGATTGGAGTATGATCTACTGTGTCGATGCAGTGCTCTGTGTGCAGTACAGGTAGGTCCTTAGTCTTGAATGCATCGGCATTGGTGTTTAGAACTTCTAGTAGCTTCTTGTTTTCGTTCACATTCAGGGTGCTGACAGTGATGTCGATGGCACTAATATCTATTTCCGCCATCTCGTCTTGCTTCTCTTCTTTCCCGGGTTTCGCCGACGTCGTTGTCACACGTCCGTACTTCGTGGTGACGAACTTCGATGAGGTTCCGGGCCGCACATTGGTCGCCAGATTGTAGCAAGGCGGACTCGATGGCGGGGTGAAAATAAACGGCTTGATGTTTAGTAACAGACTCGTATATTCCGTAAGTTCCGTAACATGTACTTTTACGTAATGTAAGTAATGTAAACTGTCCGAAGGGCGACCACCGTGGCGATTCAGGCCTTCGTACTCGTTGTTCTCCTAAATAGGTGCGTCGAGCAATTTCCAGGGACCGACCATGAGATGCAGTCCTGGATACTTGCCCTAGCAACCTAATTATTGGAGACCGGACCGGCTAACTACATATGACAAACTATATAGTACACTGAAACTGTATATCTCAATGGTTGCTAGCACTCCTTTTTATGTGAGTGGTTGAACATTTGGTTAGCGCGATGTAGGAATCACGCAGAATGTACTAGCAGCGCCATCTACCGGCGCGCGGTGGCACGCGCGTGTGGCGGCTGCACGCATCAATGTTACAAAGTTACAATATACATAATTAAAAACAGTAAAGCTTCTTACAAAATTAACATCTATCCCAAGTTACAATAGTTAAATAAAGTCCATAAATAATGAATTAAATAATGAACATCGAGCTTACGAAATAGACAATTGCGTCGTCCCTGTCGCATGAACTCGCACGCGGTGTGCAATAGGGACGACGCTGTACGACCGGATTGTCTCTTATAATTACTCTATTTAATGTACCATGTTTCTTTCGTCAATAAATTGTTTTAATTTGAAAAGGGCATCACAACAACAACAGTATAGCAATTTCCCGCGGTACCCCGTATATGCATGTATTCATACATCGATGGAGGTATATTGTATTCTATAAAGCAATATTTTGTGCCAGCTACGAAAGTTAAATACTACGCGGTCGCTGCTCTCATACATACAACACACACCGTGAAGTTGTCTTCTGTCATCATTGGACATCGAAATCAGAACACTAAGTCTGAAAGCCAACTTACGGGTTATTTCGCATTCGTCATCGGTTTCTTGCACTAATTCTTCGCATTCACTCCAACTGATCGAAAGAATATCGCAGGTAATGTATGACTTCTATAAATACTATATTCCGTAACTATACAATACACGGATCGATATATTTGTCTGGATATCAAGATAATGACTTGATGACGACTAAGCAAAGTCGAATCTACCGATGACGGAGTTTGAGAAGTGTCTGCAAATTACAAATACATAGCCCGATCAAAATCCTATAAATCCGATTACAGTCAAACTGAGATCGATTCCTAAACGATCAATGGACTCATCGATTTTAATTATTAGGGGTTACGTTATTTTTCCACGTATTACTTTAAAATGTAATTTCTAAACGAATAGGTAAGTATATCTTACATTAGTAGGTACGATATAAATTGAGCAAATTTTAATATCGTCCGTTCGTATAGTTTCCAACTAACGGAATTTGTGTGATTAATAAACACAGTATTTTCTCGAGACCCTCGTTGACGTGCCTGAACGGCCTAAAAAGCCGCAGCTCTGTGGTTGGGGCTAGTTGTAATTATTATCAGAATCTATTTGAGTGAGGTCGGTCAAACGATCTTCACCTACAGCATGCTCGTAGGACTCGCAGCTGGGTCTGCCTAGACTGTACACGCAAGATAAACAACCATAAGCCGATTAATGCTGAGTTCGAGAGAAAACTAAAACTTCATAATCCGATCGACAATTAAATGCAATACGGAACTGTAGGTATATGTCTGGCATAGTATGGCAAGTATAGGATGTAGGTAGATGCCCTATTGACCTGATGTTGGTGCATTATTTTTCTAGCAATAACTGTGGCAATAACATTCAGTCAGGAACGGAATAGATCCAATTAATTTATCATTTCATTCGGTTAGCTATCCCGCCGTCCCCTTTCCACCTCCGCACAACGCGCACTGGGCAGGGATTGCATCCTTATACGCTGGCCTTACCCCGGATGCGTACCAATCGATTGTGCAGATCTTTCCTCCACAGAACAGGTAAACTCTGGAACGCTCTCCCTGGCCCCATATTTCCTGCCAAGTATAGTCTCGGGTCCTTTAAGAGAGGCGTGAACAGGCACCTGTCAGGAAGGCATGGCATTCGTAACCCCCGCGTACGACCGAATGTCCATGGGCGTGGTTAGACACCTTATGTGTGACTCGGCGAAACATGTCGCACTTTCTATAAAAAAAACTAATTTATCTATATCGTTTAGCCCATGCCTGAATTTCAGTACTCGTTTTATAATCTTCGTTGATTTGTTGATGACACACCGGCCGTAATGAAACGAGAGTAAAGCAGCGCTGACGAGATCCTCGGCACGTGAACGTGGATCACAATATTGCCTGTTTTTTTATAAAAAAAATTTGTTGCTGTTCATGGAATTGATTGTCTACTCTAAACTGCCAAACCAGAAACCACGCGAGCGGCGCCACGGGTTCAGCTAATTGTAAATTTTCATAATTCATTTCACACTTGAGTAGTAAAGAGTTTAAGGTTAGTCTACATTAACATAAAAAAATACCAATTGAAACAAAAACGCGAATAGTCATTGTGTTTTTATTTAATTTTGTTTGGTGGGAATTTGCTTATTCGTAGCGCATGTGTGGTATTGCAGTGAAGGCTCTATATAATATAAACAAACTATATACCTACTGAAATAGGGAGAAGCTCGAATTAATTACTTGAATCATTATTATAATTCGCGCGCTTGTGCTTAGCACTGCTGCATACTACACTAATGAGCACGCTCTCGACTTTCAAATTTGTTAACACATTTTCTTACTTGCGGTGTAATGTAACATGTAGGTATATGTGTAGTGTAACATGTAGGTAATTTTGTAATTGTTTTAACTCCTGCGCGCAAGATCAACTTTAGGCTCCGGAGACTACGCGTTCAGTTAGTTCGCAATTATTAAGAATCTAACCATAGCAACGCAGAGTCAGTATGAAAATAAATCATAATTAATGTAGCGAAAGATTTGTACCCGTCGCCGCGCCGCCGCCGGAGAGAAAAGTTGCCTACATTTTTAAACATTTAGGAAATGTAGGGTACGCGTAAAGGTAAAATCTTAGGAGAGTTTATTCCACGAGTCCTTCATCGCAGGAGAGTTTTGCTGCAGCTGTGACGGACGGCACTATGCGAGATCAATGAAGTAAATGAATGTTTTGGTGGTTTAAAAAAAATAACCAGGGTTGCGACGCATCTTCTATAATTTAACCCTAACCTAATGTTGAGGCGGCGCATGTCGTTTTTGTGAAAACTCCCATAGTGCAGTTTGTGTGCTGCCACAGCAGCTGCGTCAAAGCTCTCCTGCGATGAAGGAATCGTGTTTATTCCAGTACTTGATGCAAACAAACTTGTTCAATACTATATTATTACAGTGACACAAATATTTACTCCAGTGTTAGGGTTCTCTGGTCTGCCTGCACACGTCCGTCCCTCCGTTGGGCGTCCTAGTATGCCCTTACTTGGCGTGGGGCCGGCTGAAGCGCTTTGATTTCATTCAGCCGACATTCCACTACAAACCTGAAGCAAATTGAGTGACAGCTGAACAAAACCGAGAGTTTGCACTATAATCACACTAAGTTTGATGCTTGTATGTATTGCCGTTTTTACGATAGAGAGAAAAAAAAATTGAAAAAAATACACGTTTCTTTTTATGCCCAGTACGTTTTTCTTTTACTTTTTTTATGTTTGTTAGGGTTTCCGCCATAACAACACATATTTTGTGAAAATTTTAACCGGCTAGCTGTTAAAATTAAGGGTTCAAAGGATACAGCTTAAAAGGTAGGAAGGACAGGCGGTCGGCCCGACGGACGACTACGTAGGCTTAGTAATAGACTCTCGTTCGAAAACCAAAAAATGTTAACCCTTTAATAATAAATATCAGCATGTTGGCTCGCTTCTTCCAGCAGACGGTTGTTTCACTGAATTTTATGTGTCATCATCATCAACGAAGAAATAAAGTCGCAAGGCGTGAGCACTAAATTATCTCATGAATAAGAATCTCGCAGTCTTTATCGTCCAGATAATCTTATTCAGGGCTCTTGCATTAAAATTTGGCGAGCTTTATGGTGAGCTCGGTGCGAACTACGAGTAGACTCCTTCGGCCGCGCTGGTAGCTGGAAGTTCTCTGCTGAACGGAACTCCTTCCGATAAATTTATATTATCTTTCTAACTAATGAAATAATAATAAAGGATTTCGGGTGGACCAACATTTCCTCGATTGGCGAAACAAAAACGATGCAGTTTCACATCAGAATAAATGCAATGAAACACGTCATTTAACACGCATTTCGCGTCAGTAGTCAATATAAGATGTTAAATTGTCTTTACGCCTTAAAATGAAAATCTTTTGAGAATGAGATCTTTTGAGAGATCGCAATGTCCATGGGCGTTGTTTGACACCTTATGGGTAGTTAGGCACCACATGTCGCGCTAACTATAAAAAAACTTCCATTGAAAAAAAAACTATAAAAAATGACTGGAAAAAATTGCTTGTTTGCATTTATTCTGATGTGATGCATCTTTTTGGTTGGCCAATCGACGAAATTTTTGTCAACGTTACGTCACAGATTACTTAATAGTTACTTCGTAACAGATACATCACTCCATAGAAAATGTTCCTACCTTCGGGTTTTAATAGCCTACTTTTTCACGTCGCCAATCGCTGCGTGCGAAAATGTACCTTAACGATCGAGTGTAAAGTGGTTATTGCTTTGCAGCTGCGCGCAGTTGCGTGGGCGAGCGTCTATCTATACTTCGCGCGGCTGACGAATTTCCACTGAAATAAACCGCCGCCGGCGGCGGCCCGTCGGGCGGTAGGTAGTTAGCGCGCGCAAGTACATAGAGTGCGTGAGGTCTGGTTACGTTTCGAACCGTGTGGGGTCGGTACTGTAAAAATAGCCCCACTGCATCTCTCCCCGTGTATGTCGTAAAAGGCGAATAAGTGATATGACTCCCTTCTTATATTACTAGGTGGTAGAGTTTAACCCGCCCGGATTGGTACCACCGCACTGAATGTAAGGTCGGTCGAAACGGCTATGTAAATAGTTTGTGTTTTCCGTCCAGTTCAGTGTAGCCGGCACGACCGAAGGGAAGCACTGACGTGGCACCGAGTTCACCCGGTGTTATGGGCTGACATCACGGATATTGTAGGTGATGTAGCCAACCGTGTCAGTTTCCATAAAAAAACTTGATTATTAACATTAAAACAAAAATAATTATACATCAATACCATAATCATTAATCACATTATCCATCCAAAAAGTGAGTGATATTATCTACGATTAATGTAAAAGTAACAAGGTTGTTAGAAGAACACGGGGACCTCAGCGGATTATTATTTACATATACATAAAAAAAGGTTGAGGTTCATTGGCTAAGCAGATCCACAGGTCACTTCTTATGGTGGCACTTCCCTTGGCTTAGCGTATTCGCGATTGTTGCAAACATTTTAGTTTTTTCTCGCTCTAAACAAGCCATTAAAGGGAGACGAAACAGACATTTTTGCCAAATATTTGTGTGCATACAGCCAAGTGAAGTGCCGGCATTAAAACAATAGACTTCCTATTCGCCTTGATAAATGAGTGTTGCATCTATTATAATGAAATTTGTATGAAAACTAATGTTTTTGTGTAATGTTGTTTCGAAAAAACATGCGCAGGAGACGCGGCTTAACGAACATCAATCTGAAGCTAGCACGAAGGAGTGGATAGGTAGGAGGCAAGGGATGCGGGGAGAGGAATAGGACGGAGCTGGCTGAGAGGCAGTCGGAGGAGAGGGATCGCAAAATAATAAAAAACTCCCGACCCATAAATAGCCAAAAATAATTTGTAAATTCCCGCGCAGCTCTGAGTTTTTATATTTTATTTACTTAGCGGTCCCCCGACTCCTTTAAGTAAGTAACCGGAAATTATTTTTGAATTTTAAGGGTCGGGGGTTTTTTAAATTTGTAATTAAACTTTTATTTCAAGCTTTTTTAAAAAAACCGCATGAAAATCGGTCCACATTTTAAGATAATTAATGTTTTTATTACTTAATTTTTTGATTACAAACATAGCTAATAACCATCCAGATTAAACAAGCTTCCTAATAAAAAAAACCGCATCCAAATCGGATTGTCGGATTGAAAATCCCTTGTCAATCCGTTTGGGAGCTACGATGCCACAGACAGACACACACACCCGCACACACAGGTCAAATTTATAACACCACCCCTCCGTTTTTTTCGTCGGGGTTAAAAATAGTGTGCCAGAGATTGCTCTGTACAACTGATTAACCTAGGATGACCTAGACGAGTGAATAAAGAAGTGCTAATACCTACGGCACATTGGAGTTTATATTCTTAAAAATACGTATATTTAAAGTTGGTTTAATTACTTGAGGTAACATGGAACCTTATACCTTAAACATGTTACCTTGAAATTTTAGTATTTAACATATTTTCAAGAAAGTATATCATGTTTTAATTATTTTTATGTCCCATTATAGAGAAAAATATAATTAAGAGGATCATTAAAAACACTATTGTCGGAGTTCTCCGGCAAGACGCTGAACAATGTTGAAAGTAATCAGTCATCGCGCTATCTTTGTATGTATCACCTCGCGTACTTGATATCGTGGAGAAGCGTTTTGCCGAGTCACCTAGCTGCGCGAACACCGTCGGTCGCTTAGCGCCTGTCCCATATTTCGTGTGCGTAAACTAAAACGTCCAAAGACCGGAACTCCGACGCTGCACGACACTTCAGCATTACTTAAATGAAAACTAAAAAAAAACAACCTATTCGTATGTAAATTGACTTTCACGATGGTGCAGGTCGTACAGCCTCGCGATAACCAATTTGGCTTTAAATTTTGCAAAGCATCCACCCCGACCTCGATTCCATTACTCTAACGACGCAGTTGTCGCCGCCGAGGGAGGTGACGTAAGATTTAAAAACCTCTCTCTGCAGATGAAATTGAACTGAAACAATTTCACAGGTGGCGAACCAACGCATTATTCCGCTATGAGAATCATTCTATGCTGATTACGTAGATAGATGATCACAATCTTGGCCATAAGGATAAATGACGGCGGCGGCGGGCGGGCTAGCATAAAGCCCCGCGACACGCCGCCGCGCCGCCGCCGCCGCGCCATCTCGCATCTGCCTGTCGAGTGACGGCTGCGAGGTTCGAGATGTGGAATGCACGATGAGTTTTCTGAGTGAAAAATTTACCACGATATATGTAGGTACTCTTCACCTTGCTAAGATGAATAGTAGGGTGATGCCAACGCAACGCTCTGGATTGAAGAAGGGCGTGTAATCTGCTTATCCTGTGTTTGTGTCTGAGTAGGTAAGCAGGTATTATCAGCTCAAAGGCTTCGACCCGGTACCTAAATGAAACGAGTAATTGAAAATAGGGCAATGATAAATTGTGAGATTGTAATTATTTCATTACAATCGCGATACTGCAAGCCGCATTGTGAAACTAAATTGGGTGAGTCATCTCGTCGCCATATTGTTACTGTGCCTAACTTTACGTTACGCGTAATTATTACGATAGCTAATAATATACAGGGTGTTTCAGGATAGGATGTCGTAACTTAGGGTTCGAAAGGGGTCCATTTTTGAGGACGAAAAGCTCCGAAACGATTTCCCAGATTCGGTCATTTTATAGTAATTTTTGGTTAAAATCGTTTCATCGAGATTTGGTGGACGATACCGCCCGCCTTTATTAAATAAAAATAAAATTACTAACTTGCATGCTGAACTAGTAGAATTTAACTGCATGTAGGTAAACAAACACTTAAATTTGAATGACATCAAAAGAAAAGGTGACTGGACTAGGTCATTGCACTCCCTAGACCTAGACAGCACTGTTGTCAAATCTCCCCATACTCACTATCCATCGAGTTTTTAATACAATTTTAAATTTTTACATGAAAAAAAAATACGGAAACGGATTTTAAGTGATAAGGATTTTTTCTTCTAATAAGTTTCTCAAGCTTATCCTGAAACATCCTGTACATAAATATGTATTGCTTTATTTGGATAAAAATTATTCTCTTCATCCACCGCTTGGGACTCCACGGCATCAAAGCGCCGCCGGTTTCCTGCTCTCGCCCAGGAGCCCCCCACGGAACGTTAGCGCTAGCGACTAACGCCACAGACTAGGTACTTAGCGCTAACGCGGACGATGCGCGACGCCTCCTCCGCCTCCGCGTCCGCACCAGTTACTGTACAGTACATCTGGCTGGCGGATGTAAAAATTCAAAGTGTAGAATCGGCACTCATCGAGCGGATATAAAAATATAGGATACACAGAGACGAAATTACAAATGTCTGTTACGTACATAATTTGTGTTTTCACGTTTCTTCATTACGTACTATGAGTCATCTTTTATGACTGTATATTTTATAGATGTTTTCTGGATAATGTTTAAAAAAATTTCAACTATGTATGTATAACTTGTAAAACACATAACTTAAGTTAGAAATTCAATCTAATTGTAAAACTAAACTTTATTAACTAACTAAAGTTTATTACAAAACTAATTTTTAGGTGAACCGCCGGAATTACAGCAGTGCTGGGAGCGCCCAACGACGTCGGCGATTGCGATGAGCCCATTAAATAAGACAGAAAATATCATCCATGGGCGTCGACGACTCCGGATAGGCCCCTCTGTGTTCACACCTCTCTTATGAGGTCCCACGCACACGAACTATTATATAATCATCAATGACGGCCAACAATTCCTCCAACCCAACTATCGTACAACTTTTTAATCGAGTCGTGGGGCGTTGTCGTCGGTGGCAACTAAACAGTTGAGTTGACGTCGTCGTCGTGTCCGCGCATCCTCTATATTTAATCGAGTCGTGGGGCGTTGTCGTCGGTGGCAACTAAACAGTTGAGTTGACATCGTCGTCGTATCCGCGCATCCTCTATATTTAATCGAGTCGTGGGGCGTTGTCGTCGGTGGCAACTAAACAGTTGAGTTGACGTCGTCGTCGTGTCCGCGCATACTCTATATTTAATCGAGTCGTGGGGCGTTGTCGTCGGTGGCAACTAAACAGTTGAGTTGACGTCGTCGTCGTGTCCGCGCATCCTCTATATTTAATCGAGCCGTGCGGCGTTGTCGTCGGTGGCAACTAAACAGTTGAGTTGACGTCGTCGTCGTGTCCGCGCATCCTCTATACCTATTTAATCGAGTCGTGGGGCGTTGTCGTCGGTGGCAACTAAACAGTTGAGTTGACGTCGTCGTCGTGTCCGCGCATCCTCTATATTTAATCGAGTCGTGGGGCGTTGTCGTCGGTGGCAACTAAACAGTTGAGTTGACGTCGTCGTCGTGTCCGCGCATCCTCTATATTTAATCGAGTCGTGGGGCGTTGTCGTCGGTGGCAACTAAACAGTTGAGTTGACGTCGTCGTCGTGTCCGCGCATCCTCTATATTTTATCGAGTCGTGGGGCGTTGTCGTCGGTGGCAACTAAACAGTTGAGTTGACGTCGTCGTCGTGTCCGCGCATCCTCTATATTTAATCGAGTCGTGGGGCGTTGTCGTCGGTGGCAACTAAACAGTTGAGTTGACGTCGTCGTCGTGTCCGCGCATCCTCTATATTTTTGAATGTATTTTGGAAGGTTTACGACTGAACAGATTAGTTGGATAAAACATTTACCCTGGGCAGATCGCTTTTTGTGGACACCTGCCAAACATGGAATAAAAATGTAAATGTTGTTCTTTCGGGAATTGTGAATCAAATAATACAAGTTTAAACCAAAACGTTATGAACTTATGAACAAAGAAATTAATCATTTTTATTACCTTTATGTCAGATGTCAGATAATATTATTTTTGCACTACCTATGCTTTACCATCACATCTATCTAGTTTATCTAATATGAAAATTGTACGTCATATTGCAGTCTTCCTGAATTTGAAACTCCTCTCCCTTCCAATATTCGTTGTTTATTAATTTCAAATAATTACTCTATTTATAAACTGATTTGTAAATTCATATTTTTTCGTAATATAATATTGTAAATATCTTTAATTATTGAATTATTTAATGTTACGTTTTTTATTTTATATACATATTTACATTAATTTGATATAATTTATAAAACATTTTGTTGATCATTTTCCCTGCAGTTAAGCTTGTTTTTTTTTCATTTCTTTCTTGTTTTATTAATAACTAGCTTTTGCCCGCGGCTTCGATCGCGTGAAATTCGTATTTCAAAGAAGAAAGTAAGTGAGGGCGAGGCCGAAGGCCGAACTGCATTCAGGAAGACTATAAACCTTCTCGAAGAAAGTAAGTTACTGAGGGCGAGGCCGAAGGCCGAGCTGCGTTCAGAAAGACTATAAACCTTCTCGAAGAAAGTAAGTAACAAAGGGCGAGGCCGTAGACCGAGCTGCGTTCAGGAAAACGATAAAACATCTCTAAGTAAATAAGTAATTAAGGGCGAGACCGAATGCCGAGCTGCGTTCAGAAAGACGATAAACCTTCTCGAAGAAAGTAAGTAACTAAGGGCGAGGCCGTAGGCCGAGCTACGTTCAGGAAGACTATAAACCTTCTCGAAGAAAGTAAGCAACTGAGGGCAAGACCGAAGGCCGCTCTGCGTTACTTTCGTCGAAAAGGTTTATCTTCTTCTTGAACGCAGCTGGGCTTTCGGCCTCACCCATAGTTTATACTTACTTTCACCGATAAGGTTTATAGTTTTCCTGAACGCAGCTCGGCCTTCGGCCTCGCCGTCAGTTACTTGCTTTCTTCGAGAAGGTTTATGCTCTTGCTGAACGTAGCTCGGCCTTCGGCGTCGCCCTTAATTACTTACTTTCATAGATAAGGTTTATTGTCTTCCTGAACGCAGGTCGGCTTTCGGCCTCGCCCTTTGTTACTTTCTTCGAGAAGGTTTATGCTATTCTTGAACGCAGAGCGGCCTTCGGCCTTGCCCTCAGTTACTTACTTTCTTCGAGAAGGTTTATAGTCTTTCTGAACGCAGCTCGGCCTTCGGCCTCGCCTATAGTTACTCACTGTCTTCGAGAAGGTTTATAGTCTTCCTGAACGCAGCTCGGCCTTCGGCCTCGCCCTCAGTTACTTACTTTCTTCGAGAAGTTTAATAGTCTTCCTGAACGTAGCTCGGCCTTCGGCCTCGCCCTTAGTTACTTACTTTCTTGAATAAGGTTTTTCGTCTTCCTGAACGCAGCTCGGCCTTCGGCCTCGCCCTTTGTTACTTAATTTCTTCGAGAAGGTTTATAGTCTTCCTGAACGCAGCTCGGCCTTCTGCCTCGCCCTTAGTTACTTACTTTCTTCGAGAAGGTTTATGGTCTTCCTGAACACAGCTCGGCCTTCGGCCTCGCCCTTAATTACTTATTTACTTAGAGATGGTTTATAGTCTTCCTGAACGCAGCTCGGCCTTCGGCCTCGCCCTCAGTAACTTACTTTTTTCGAGAAGGTTTATAGTCTTCCTGAATAAAGCTCGGCCTTCGGCCTCGCCCTCAGTTACTTACTTTCTTCTTTGAAATACGAATTTCACGCGAGCGAAGCCGCGGGCAAAGCTAGTTAATCTATAAAAATTATTCATAATTAGGTAATTACTCTTGAAACGAATTGAAAAAAAAATCTACTAACTTTGATGACTCGCTGTACCTGCAAATAATAATAATTATTAACTATGTTCTTTGATAGATAGATAGAAAATTCTTTATTGCTCCAGTAAACATTAAACAGTAACAAATACATTGGAAAATTTACATAAGGTGCAAAGGCGGACTTATCCCTTACAGAGATTTCTTACAGTCAACCTTTGGATGTTTGAGATTCGATAATATAGTGGAATGTAAGTAGGTAGTAGCAAAAGAGTTGCGTGACAATTGGAGATAAATTTAATAATAAGAATACTTATTAATACATACATATAATTACATGCTAGTAAAATATAAGCCATACATGTTTAATACATATAAATTACTAAATATATAGAATATTCTTTATATTTAGAATTCTTTATTATTGTTGTATTTGCGCCACCTTGCTCATTTTACTGATTTATATGTTTTGTATGTGCGTTACTTATAGAAACTAAGCATTGACAATTTTCCCGGCACATGTTTCGTGTCGGTGACGTCATATTTTAGCTTACCTACATGCATCCCACCTTATACATATGAGTAAGATACAAAAAATTTAAATGAAATCAAATTAAAATTTTGGTATTTTAATATACGGTGAGTGCGGTGAGGGCGGCACCCGCGCGCCCGCGCGCCGCCGCTCCACCGCCCCGCGCCGCGCCACCTCCCGTCAGCCGCCCGTCGCGTCGCCGCCGGCTCGTTCATATACACCTACTCGCGGTAAACGGCGGACGGAACATATCGATTTGTATGGGAGCCACATCTTAGCGTAACCGCAATTGAATTTTATTTAGCCTATCCTGTGTCCCGTATAGGCAAATGTGCTTGTACGAAATTTCATCAAATTCAGATAATCGGTTTAAGAGTTATGGCGGAACATACATACATACATACAGAAAAGATTTCTAAAAATCGTCAATTTAGCTTTAGTATCATATATAGAGTCTACAAACTCAATATCTCATAAAACAAAGTAACTTACTCCATGACCATCTCTTACAGATTTATTATTAGTATTGATTGATGATTGATGATATAGAGTCTACAAACTCAATATCTCATAAATCAAAGTAACTTACTCCATGACCATCTCTCTAGTATTGATTGATTGATTGATGATAAAAAAAATTAAGCATTGTCGGTCCCTACTATCACACTTGACACTGGCATAGTTCGCTTATGCGAGGCGCCAAAAGAAACTGTCACAAATTGCAGAATTGAGATTATTTCATTACCCATATTTATTTTAGCTCCTCTCAGAATTGTACGATTCTCGTGATTTTCGACGACGAGTCCTCTCTTTTGTGAAGGTTTTTTTCACTTTCTTATATTTAGTGCGAGATGTTTCGACTTTAGTCACGTCCTAGTCCCGAATTAAAACTTTTAACGTTCACAGCTGAAACAATTATGATCTAAAACGGACTAGTCGGTCGATAGTTCATTTTCAACACCTATAAGCTGATTATGTTATTTAAATATGTGTAACAATCTAACTTTTCAAAGCCAACTTGAGATGTTGTGGATGAGAAGGGGCAAAAACTTGTGTCTGAACTCGACCAAACGCTTCGGTGTATTTCCGAATGTGGGTGTAGTAATTTTAGTCGAGTTCAACGCTTCCAAGACACAAGTTTGCGCGTTCAGTGCGAAAAGAACGGCGTTCACGCCAGCTCATACCTTCCAGGGCACGTCGCTAAAATTAAGCGACCACCTCGGGGTCGTCGGACTCCTCGGAGTCGAACTGTCGCACGACCTAAACTTTCGGCGCCAAATCGAGGGCAAGGCCAAGCTGGCTTCTAAAAAGCTGGGCGTACTCAATAAGGTGCGACGATTGGAACCCCATGATTTTTTTACTTTTTCCTATTTTTATTATTTGTTGTTATATCGGCCATAATAGCACATATTCTGTGAAAATTTCAACGGACTACCTATTACGGTTCAAGAGATACAGCCCTCGGACAGACAGACAGACGGACGGACGTACAGCCAGACAGACAGACAGACGACGTAGGCTTAGTAATAGAGTCCCGTACCGGATACGGAACCCTAAAAACCAACTCACTGTAGTAATTCGAAAAAATTTCGAGACATAGATTACTCATCACAATGAGATGTCATCATAAACTATAATTAACACTTTAATTTAACACACGTCCAATACTGGCGCATCCTTCTCCTATTATACTTTCTGAGATATTAATATCAATTCTCCCGGAACACGTTTCCGTTACGCTCAAGTTCCAGTGAATATCTCGTCAATATCGTTCTTGTGCCGGAGCACTTATTCTATATTCTACTTACTGGATGCCGATTCTGCCAAACCGGTAAAGTCGCTTGTGGGTATGAAAATTAAATGCATTATATTATAATATGATGTACCCATCACAAAAGTTCTGTCCTTCTGAATTCCTTGGTCGGTTGTAGTGATAGGGTTTAGAGCAGACTGTACCCATCGCAGTGCCATGTGACTTGTCATTCATTAATTTTGAAAGCTTTACAAACAATTTGCGAGCGGTCAAAGTTGGGGGCGGACTTACGTTGTAGTCAGCCAATTTCAATAAACTTTCAATAAATAATCGGAAAGTAACTTGAAAGCCGAACTATCTCTATCTTATTCGTTGGAGCTAGAAAGTCTAAGATTATTATGAGGATAAAACAAAGAGTTGAGAACAGAATTGTATCTCTGCGAGCTGGGACCAACATCAAAGACGGAGTAGAAGATTACGTCGTGTGCCTTGCGAAATGAAATGAAATAACGAAATTTGGTAGATGAGATTTTGATGTACCTTGGGGAATACGAATAAGGCATGAAACGTACTTCTTGTAAGTACTCTTACTTCCATATCGTACCTACTGTCTAAGAAGTAATCCTCGAAGGTCGATATTGTCCTGCGGTGTGGTCCCGCCATGTCGGCAAGCGGTATTCAGTCCGCCCGGCGACGGACGACGCGACGTAAAAAGAAGAAATTTAAATTAGAGAATCGATGAGGTCCTAACTGGGCAACTTAAATTATATACTAGGTAGGTATAGCGTGAATGATTATTACACATAAATATACAACAAACATTCTGCTTTATTTTAAATCAAACAGCTTTACTCACGGTTTCACTCCGAGCTATGTGGCTCGACGTTTCGGGCCAAGCGTATGGCCCATCTTCATGGAACACTCTGCCTTGTGCGACGGTTGGCAGAGAACAGTTCTCTGCCAACCGTTGCGCAAGGCAGAGTGCTCCATGAAGATGGGCCATACGCTTGGCCCGAAACGTCGAGCCACATAGCTCGGAGTGAAACCGTGGGTAAAGCTGTTTGATTTAAAATAATGTCTAACAACCACGGTAATTTAAAAACCCATATAAACACTCAGAATAAAGCGTACCTCAGAAGTAGAACCCTTTGCAAAAATATACAATTAAAATAACCAAAACCCGCACCAAGTACTAAAATAAATAAAACAAAAATCTAGCGAAAGCAACACAGCACATTCATGAATATTAATTCATTCATAGTGCCTAAACCGATATTCACCAGAGTTCCGATTTTGCATTTTTTAATGCAAAACCCTACAATTTCGCAACAAGACAGAGGGCACGCAAAAGCCATTTTAATACAATTTACAGAGTTTATTTTTGCCTCCACGTCACCTGTGTTACGTTACGATAGAGGGATTGAAAACATGAACGAAAATCCATTAGGAGGAAATTCAAAAGTTCATAAGCTAACCTTTCCCTCGCCGAATTCTAAGGCCCATTTCAAAAGTTGGTAATGAATTAAGCAAAATATAAGTTTTTAAAGTACAGCTAGAGGTAGACTACCTACCAGCTTTTATCCTATCAGAGATGCGCGGACCAACGTTACAAAACAGTTGATGGGTTTGTCTCTACTTTCCATCATAATTTTCCGAGCATGGACTTCTTCCTTTGTAAGTTTCCAACTTAATAGGACATAATTTTATTACTAGAGTAATTCAATAAGTCAAAATCTTATGTAATGGCCATACTTTGGACATAAAAAAAGTGTATCTACATTATGAATGGCTGTATGTTTTCTAATATAAATAAATAAATAAATTATTTGAGGTGTTGGTGTTTTTTCTAGCTTTTTGTGCTTAGAAGTATTGTCTCGAGAGCATGTCAAGAGTGATGGTTACATTCATAGGTATAGCGCCATCACGCTGGGCCTAATTTCACCCCCGTCGAAGTTCAAATGTTTACAGAACACAACAGTCACCCATGCGAATGAGATAATTCCATCCACAATATGAAACAAAAATCGGCACGGTATAAGTTTTAATCGCAATAACTCTATTTTGTAAAGAAATATAGATTTAATACGACATAAACTATTTACAATGAAGGAGATATATTCGTTTATTTGCAAACATGGTCTCGCCATCCGGTAAGTATAAAAAATGGGTGCGTGTACTTATGTACGCTCGTTAGAAGTTATACTTCTCCCCCCCCCCCTCCCTCTCACCCCTCGACCCCTTCACCCCTCGACCCCCTCAAGGGCGCAATACTTCATCATCATCATCATCATCAGCCTGTATCGATCCACTGCTGGGCATAGGCCTCTCCCAAGGCACGCCACCATACGCGGTCTTCCGCTCTTCTCATCCATCCGCGCAATACTTACATACAAATAATGTTTATGCTGTGACGATGACGGTGACGTGACGTTTTTTTCTGAGTTTACTCCCCATTTCCATACCGCGCCTAAAAAAGTTAAATTTATTTCATAACGTCCGTAAAGAGGTATAACTTCAAAAATCCACCGAGATATTTTATTTCATTTTATGTGCTAATTTTAAGCATAATGCATGTTTCGTTCAGGAGCTAAAGTGCTCTGAATAACAGACTAAATAAGAAAGTAAATAAATAAGATAATGAATATGAAGAGAGTAAACAAGAAAGAATATTTTTTTTTTTCGATTTCTTATTGGAAGAAAAAAACACAAAATAACATCTACTATCAGTATCACCAATGTTTAGTTTGATTTTCCTAAAATCATTCCCGTTCTCGATTTAAATACTCCAGCGTGCGGTCGATGTGTGCCTTTGATCGCAGCCGAGTTCGCTTCCAAAGAGCTATGAATCACCCGCCGTGAAATATTTGGCATTAAGTGTAAACAGTTGTCCTATAAATCGCTTTTATTTGTCATCACGTCAATCTCAGCCTGTGCCTTTAGATTAGATGCGTGCCAGTGAGCCAGACAGAGAAGATAAACAGTTGCAAAACTAGAAAGTGTTCTAGTGCAGCGACCGGTATGCATAAGTGAGTGAGTAGGTACAAATTGTTTTGATGAAGTGCACTGACAAATTGATTTCACTCGTGCATTACTAAGCTGTCAGTACGACTTTTTCAAATACATGGTTCCAATGTTAGCCGCAAGCATGCTGTATTAAGAAATTATCAACATAAGTGTTTTGTTAGGAAATGATGAAGGTAAATACGCTTTATTTATGAAGTGAGCAGATCGCCGGAAGTATGATTTATTAATAAAAAAATGAGTAGATCGCCGTCAGTATGTTTTATTTATTAATTAGTGAAGATGTAAGGCAGAGGAATGTGATCTCATCCAACCTCTTCACCAACGCATTGAAAGATGATGTGTTCAAGATGCTTGGCATGGGCATGGATAATGCTTGAAATAGGACAATATGGGTATTCATGTAAATGGAGATTATCTCAGTTATATTCGATACTGTCGTCCTATCCAATTCCCAAGTCCAACTTCAGAAAATGCTAGACAACCTTTATAAAGCGTCGATAAAGGTGGGCCTGAAGATGAACCGGGACAAAACCAAGATCATGGAGATCGGGAAAATAATTTATTGACGGAGAAGTGATCGAACAGGTTGAAGAGTGCGTCATATCTCTACCAAATTCTGCGGCTTGGTAGACAAGGTCTGCTCAAGGAGGTCTTGTTCCGAAGTTAAAATTCGGTCTGAAGTCTGACCTGCCTCAGAATTTAAAGACCCGCAAAGACCCGTGCGTAAGTACGTTATTAGGTGGTTAGTTAATAGACCCCATAGGTACGTTTTATTAATAGGTAGTAGGTAAGTAGTTCAAAATAAGTAGATACAACATTGTCACTGAAATATAAAAAAGCCATGTTAATTTCATGTCAATATGTTAGTTTACTTAATAATACACTACCTTCTAACGCCACAATTCGCTTGCTAAACAGTAATATCTATAGGTATGCGAGATCGTTATCTGAAATGGAATGCCTGCCATTGTCTCAGTATTTCATCATATGCGAGAAGTGCAACCTTCACTAACCTATTACTCCGACGATAGGGGTCGCCGTTATCACGAGGACCGATCAGAATAGCCGGAACACATGAGTGCCGAGAGCAAAGCGAAAAGTGAACATAAGTAGATACATTGTTCGGTATGTGAGGACGCTGTGAGTACAAGGGTTAATGATAAACGTGCTGTCTTTTTTTTTAGGGTTTTTAACAATAATTTGTTAATACCAGCCCCTTAGTACTTATCTTCTCCATCCCTTAGTGCCCTAAGAGATAGAGAACGCTCCACGAAATCCAATACAATTACTAAATCCCTCTCACTTGGGCTCGCCAACAGTTTATGTATACTAAAAAATAAATGGAGTGTGTCCACCCTAAGTGACGTCTGTAATTCCTTCCGTAATTCCTCGTTCTGACCACACTCCATCAGCAAATGGTACATGTCATCCTCCATGTTACACCGATCACAATTTGGAGAATATCTCTTTTTCATCAGGAATTTAAATTTATTCAATGGAATGTGGCCAGAACGAAAGCACTACATATTTCGGGCCTTGGTAAATTGCACGCCTGGAACCAGGGAATTTGTGGAGGTTCTAATTGTAATTTTTTGTACCGTATCCCACTCTGTACGGATCGACTGTCCAAATGCTCTTTCCATAAATTTTTACATATAATAGTGAGGTATTCAACATAAATAGCTTCTTTCGCCAATTTGTCCGCTGTTTCATTGCCTACAAAACCCACGTGAGCTGGAATCCACTGAAATATGAAATGTTTCTGTTTTTATTTACTAATGAATTTAAGAACGTGTTGTCTTGAAAGCAAGATATTTTGGTTGGACTAACTGATTGATAGGCTGTCCCTTATCAAGCGGGCCCATCTACTTATTCACTTCACTGAGTACACCATAGATTTATGTACATTCCTAACATCTGTTAATCTATCTCCCTATTAATTTCCGTCTCTCTACTTTCATTCACACTTTCAATATCCTTTTAAAGGAGCACTTTCTGTCCTCGCAACTTTTGTGATCTAACAACATGTCTTTTATGTTCAAAGTTAATAATAAAAATGTATGTTAATAGTAGGTATATATATTTAGTCTATTCTTACGTAGGTAATCGTCCTGATGTATAAAAAGACGCCGACGACCCGACGTTCGAATCCACTGCCTCCTTCAGACGAACTATATTATAACGTTTAGGCACTTGACTTGTCGCCCAAGGCCTGCGAACTGTACATAAGTTCAACCAGCAACAGAACTCTTTCGGTATCATGCCTACTTACGAGTTCTCCTATACGAGTGCCTAGTTAAGATCGGTGAAACGCCAAGTGTCTTTTAAAAAACTTATTTATTTCTTAATCGAACAAACAGACAAGATGTACACGCGAAGCGGTATGGTAGAAGAATCCGCGGTCGGCGCAGCGACCGTCGCTTATATAATGTAATTAGTGCAGAGCTTGCAGTTTCCCTCAACACTACCTTATATGGTCAAGGAAGATGGAATTGCCTTTGGAGGGGGCTGTTCCAGATACCTTAACTCCTCCCTCCCCAAGAGGGAAATTATCCAAGGGAGCCTCAGTTCTTGGAGAATTTCTCTTTAAAAATGTTTTACAGTTAGGCTTAAGTTTACAGATAATCCCTAATATTATTAAAATAACTGCTAATACATATAATATAGCTGTTCCTAAGCTAATGGAGTCCATTCGGATCGCTGGTTGATTGAAGGGGTGGTCCTCTTCGTTCTTCAGTGTGTTGGCTAGGAGTTTGAGGTCTTCCAGGCTCTTCACGTGGAATGGCAGGGGCTTGGTCTTCGCTATTTGAAGTTGCCGTCCTGAGGGTTGCACGGCCAGTATGATGGTAGGGGTTCGCTCGTACTCTCTTATGTAAGTGGTCCGCTCGGGTTTTATTTGTATCCCGCCTACGTTGAATTGGCAGGTTCTTAGATCCGACAGGATGTATGTTCCTCTTATCAGGTGGTTGGTTATTTCGTTATCGCATTTTTGTGTAGTTAATGTATCGGCCCTCGCGTACAGCATCCATTGGTGTTCTGATAACCGTTGAACTGCCACTTCCTCGATGTCGACTCGGTGTAGTTCGCACGTCGTGTGGTTGCGGTTGTACTGCATCAGCTGTGTGATGCAGGTCTGCTCCATGAAGGGTTGTTCTTCTCCGAGGCGGCACAGGTGTTGTCCCCTTTCTAAGGTCTCGCAGGGTTTCCCGGCTGCCTTGTATTTCATTCCATTTACAAGTAGGTAAGGGTATTTTGGAATTATGATATGAGTTTCGAGGAGATTGGATTTGTATATCGGGATGGGAATAACCTTGTAATACGTATATGTGTTCGTCTCAACTAAGGGTATTTCTAAGATGAAAATTATTTCTGTCGCCTTTGAATAGGCTTTTACAATTATTTTCTGTTCTATATTAATTAAATTACTCCTCTCAGCTGTGTGCGTTAGCGTGTCCGTTTTCTGCACGTCTTGCAAGATTCTCAGTAGGTCAGTAGAGTTTATAATTGACTGATGTAATGTGTTTAATCTACTAAAGGCGATAGCGGTTTCCAATTCGCTTAAACGGTTCTGGATAGTTCGAAAGTTATTTATGAATTGACAATATGTTGTTAAAATATCAAGGTAATAATATAGGTGAAGTTTGTCTAGGCGTTCCTCGGTAAGTATATTTTCTATACGGGTTACCCTTTCGTCTATTGAAATTACGTTTTGGTTTATTTCGTCCGTGGCGTTTATTGATTTTTCCATCATTTTTGCTATGATGGTTAATTTTTTATTTGCGCTATTT
This sequence comes from Nematopogon swammerdamellus, assembly GCA_946902875.1. Taxonomy (NCBI): domain Eukaryota; kingdom Metazoa; phylum Arthropoda; class Insecta; order Lepidoptera; family Adelidae; genus Nematopogon; species Nematopogon swammerdamellus. Next base: position 15,646,838 of record OX336334.1, read on the forward strand.
TGTTTAGAATTAACTGAGCTAATTAGGTTTTCATAATGTTCTGCGTCCTTATAGTCTAAATTACCAGTAACTAGCTTAATAATAGAGCCCAAGGTGTTACTGAGAGCGCGTTTTTGTCGCCTGGTTGGCATCAGCTGTTCCATCTTGTTTATAGCTAATTGTCGTAGGTCATCAGTTTGGGTTTTTAAAATTAAAAATTCTTTGGAATATTTTCTATGCTTACTAATTATTTCCTGTAACCTATTATATTTGTCTAAATTATCTTCTAAATCTGAATTTATCTGGCTTAGGTCTACTATCTTAATAATTATCCACTTATCAGTCTGAATCCGTGCTTGACCCAGCCGTAAGGGTAATACGCCCGGGTTGTTGTTTAATTCGTCCAGGTGTACGCTGTGTCCCAGTCCCGCTAGTGCTAGGAACAGCGCGGTCGTCAGGAACCGCCACCTGTGGAGGGCGTTTCACGTGTTTTAGGTGAACTTTCGTTTCTCTGTCTCGTCGTTTCACTGGAATCACGTTTCTTTCGGGTTCTGCGAGGACTTGTGCCTCTTCAAATCTAGGCTTTTCTTTTCCTTTTCTTTTACTAATAGTCTTCATGTAAATGGTTTTTCCTTTTTCTATGTGTGGGGTTTTCTCGCCTCCTTTTGCTTCTTTCACCTTGTTTTTATTTTTTGTTAAAGTTTCGCTAATGTGTTCGTACAAGATTGTAAGACGTCTTCTGTGGTCTCTCAGCATTTTTTGCATGATAATTTTTCCCGTGTCTATGTCGAAGGCGCTTTTTGAGTCCGTATGTCCGAAAACTATTTCGAACGGTGCTAGGCCGGTTGCACTATGTATGGTGTTGTTATAGGCCATGACGGCGTATGTCATTGTATGTGACGCATCCATGTCGCTTCTCTCGTACTTAGCTAACCGGTAGATTTCGAGAATTGTGCTATGGAATCGTTCTACTATGGACGTAGAATTAGGGTTGTTGGGGGTGGTAATGTGACATTCTACCTTGTACAGAATTAATAGTTCTTTTAGCAGCTCATTGTTGAACTCCGTACCAGGGTCGCAACTGATTTTGTTTGGTACGCCATAGATAGAAAAGTATTTGATCAATGCTCTTACGATTTCTGGCATCGTCCGGTTTGGTATCTCTATGGCTTGTCCCAGCTTACTAAAGGCGTCTACTAAGGTGAGGAATTGTTTTGCTTCTATTTTGAAAACGTCGATAAATATTTCTTCGAATGGTTTGTCTTGCGTCTGTGTTAACATTAAATGTGGTTTCATGGGTTTTCTGTCGTATTTCATTTTTTTACAATGTCCGCATGCATTTATTATGGCTGTTATGGTTTCTCTCATATTGTCCCAATAATAATCTCTTTTCAACCTTATTAGTGTTTCATTTATGCCTCGATGGCAAGTTTTCCCTTCGTGGGTTTTTAACACTAATTCCCTTTGATCTGTGGCGTCAGTGACGTTCACTACCCTTTCGGTGCATTCTGTCATATTTAGGGCGTCCTTCTTATACAGCCTTATTATTACTCGGTTAAATGTTTTTCTATGTTCTTCTGATTCGAAATATATGTGGTATTTTTTTTTGTAGTCCACATATTCCTTTAGGAATTGTTTTGCCAGTTCCTCGTTGTTTTCGGGTAGGTGTACTTCTAGAATTCTGTGTTTTGGGATAGACCTATCTTTTACTGCCAATTTGTTTTTGTACCAGGTGTGGATCAGTATCTGGTTTGGTTTTGTGTCTATGGCTTCGTGCAGGATTGGTATTCCGTCGTGTTCCCTGTTGGTGACTGAATGTGTGGTTTGATTACTGTCCGAGTCTGATATTTCTATTATAGGAAATATTTCTTCTGTCTCCGTCTCTATGTCTCTGTTGTGGTTTCTTGTTTCTTTTCGCGGTACTTGGCGTGTGTGCGGTGGTTGTTTTTCTTCTGTCAATTCTTCACTTTCACTTGTGATTTCGCGTAACATTTGTAGCATTTCCAGTCGCCGTTGTTCTTCTATTAGCTCCCTCATCTCTTGTTGTCTTGTCACGTCCTCATCTGGGTTTACTATAAGTGAGGAAGTGTCGCCTTCCCAATCGCATAGGGCGTTTATTTTTATTCTCGACAGGGCGTCCGCGTTTGAGTTTTGCTTTCCCTTTTTGTATTCCACCACGTAGTCATATTCTTGTAGTCTCAGTCGCCATCTTATTAACTTGCTGTTTGGGTCTTTCAGATTGTGTAGCCAATGTAGTGGTCTGTGGTCTGTAACTATTGTAAATTTATTTCCATATAGGTATGGCCTGAAGTGTTTCACTGCCCAAACTACCGCCAGTAGCTCCTTTTCGATAGTGCTGTATCGAGTTTCGCTACTGTTCAGCGTTCTGCTTGCGTATGCAACGGGGAGATCGCTGCCTATAGGGCCTTGCGATAGTACCGCTCCGATAGCGTAGTTACTCGCATCGGTTGTGAGTACGAAGCGTTTACTGTAATCGGGGTACTGTAGTAAAGGTGCGTTGACTAGAAGTTCCTTACACTTTTCGAAGGCCTGTCTGTATTCTGTCGTGAGGTTGATGCTACGTCCCTTTTTCAAACAGGCTGTTAAGGGTTGAGTTATTTTTGCGAAGTCCTTAATAAATTTCCGGTAATATCCGATTAGTCCTAGAAAGCTTTTTATTTCTGTTGTGGTTTTCGGTATCGGATATTTTAATACAGCTGCTATTTTGTCTTCATTCGGCTTTAGCCCGTCTTTCGTTATTGTGTGTCCCAGGTATAGTACTTCTTTTCTCAGGAATTCGGACTTATCTAGTTGGACTTTCAGGTTTGTGTCTCTAAGTCGTTGAAATACTGCTCTCAGCTTCTGCATGTGTTCTTCGAGGCTTGATGAGAATATGATGATATCATCCAGGTACACCATACAATGTATGCCTTGTAGCCCTCTCAGGACATTGGTCATTGCCCTTTGGAACGTTGCCGGAGCGGACTTAAGGCCAAACGGCATCCTGTTAAAATGGTAATGTCCAGTTTGCGTGCTGAAGGCTGTTTTCGCGCGGTCTTCGGCTGCAACTTCTATCTGATGGTAGCCACTGGCTAAGTCAAGCGTACTGAAGTAGGTGCTTTTTCCCAATTTATCGAATATGTCCGTTATGTTTGGCAAGGGGAATTTGTCATCGATGGTTAGGTCGTTGATCCGACGGAAATCTACCACTAGACGGTAGCGTTGTTTTCCAGAGGCGTCCATTTTTTTTGGCACTAAATGCACTGGTGCACTCCATGGTGAATTAGAGTCTTGGATTATGTTGTCTTGTTTCATTTTCTGTACTTGATTTTCTATTTCTTGACTCTTGCATGGGGGTTGGCGATACGGTCGGATGTAAATGGGGTCTTCGTTCTTCGTCCGGATGTGGTGTTTCACCTCGTTAGTGAAGGTTAACGGGATTTTTTCCGAGTAAAATATGTCTCTGAATTCGTTACATAAGTCATAGATAATTTTTTTTTCTTCGCTATGCATGTGTTCTAGTCGTAATTTTTCTAAATTTTCTGTAAGTATTTTGTCTAAGTATTCCTTTTCGTGGTCTAGATTGTTGACTTCTATCCCATCCTGGGTAATGTACGGCTGCACTTCAAACGGTTCTGTGAATGTTACTTTCAGGAATTTGTTGGTCGTATTTTGTATTATCGTGTGAGCGTAACCATTTTCACACGCAATCAGCGCGTCTGGCATACGAAGTCCTTCGAGGAATTCGGTTCGACTCACTATCGCGTCACCGGATATTTTGTTGACTGGGATTCGTACACGTTGCTCGCTGCGAGACCATAGTACAATTTTATTTAGCTCCGGTGTGAATACAATAGGTATTATCGTTGTTTTTAGTTCCAATAGTTTATCTTTCATATTAATTTTTGCGTCTAATTGGTTTAATAAGTCGCTCCCTATGACGCCATCGTATCGTGGGTCGACTGTATATATATAAAATTTATGTTTTTGTTTACAATTGAACGTCTTGAACAGTGGTATATATATAATTTCGTTGTGAATGCTGCTAGCGTGTGTGCTTACCACTTGGAATTTTTCTTGGTGTTTATATTTTACGAGAGTTGGGTATTGTGCTAATTTTTCTCTATTTAAAAACGATTTTGTGCTTCCGGTATCTATCATAAATTTGCCTTTTATTTCGGGTAGGTATATGTACGGAAGCCTCAGGTTGTAGTCATAATTTAGGTAGATGGTAGTGGAAACGAGGCTTTCTCGTGAAAATTCTCCTCGGCGTTTTCGTCATCGTAGTTGTCGTCGTGGTGAGCATGTTGTGTCGCGTAGTCGTCGGTGGGGTAGTCGAGAAGATCCCTCGTGTCTTCTTCCTCTTCGTAAGCGTCCACATCGTTGGTGAACAGCTCTTCGACGTGAACTCGCGGCTGTTGTTGGCGTTGCTGGGCAGATTGTCTCGGGGGCAGGCTTCGCATAGTCGCATCCGTCGGCGTTGCTCCAAAATGATGCGCTGCAGGGCGGTTGGGCGTTGCGTGTGCAGTCGGAATATTCCGTGGAATATGCACAGGGCCACCTCGGCTGTGTTGTGCTGCCGGTGCGAGTGCCGGTGTTGGGTTTCGTGTCGCGTCGAACGACCTCAGCGCGGCGGCGTGCCATTGTCGGTGCGGAGCGAGCGTGTTGCTACGGAAGGTATTACTGGAGTTAGGGTTCCGTGCTTGTGCGTGGCCTAGGCGTTGTCCACTGTTCCGGTTTTTCGCCTCATATATTTTTGAGAAGTTTACTTCCTCCATGACAGTCCTCAGCGCATCTTCTAGGCTCTTGGGTGCATTTATCCTTACCACCCTAACCAGTTCAGGGGGTAAGTTGAATAAGAACACATTTAACGCGGCGTGGTCGTAGATCGTTTGTTTGCTCAATCTTACACTTGCGTCCGCTTGGTCTTGATTTACTTTTGATATAAGGGTGTTTTTCACCTTTTGCACACGATTGCAAAAGTCGCTGTAGGCCTCCTGCTGTTTGATTTTTAGCGATTCAAGCTCTAAAGCTAGGCATTCCTCGCTTCTCGGGTCTCCGAAGTGTTGCTTAAATAATTCCTTGATCTCTGACCACGTTAGTATATCATTCCTCTCGCCGATAAGGGCGGCAGCTTGTCCTTTCAATTTGCTCGTTATCAGGTGGTACACGTAGAGGTTTTGCGCCTCATGTCCTTGGTACGTGTTTATGATATATTGGCATTTTTGTAAGAAGAGATTCAATTGGGTTTTGTCTCCGTCGAATGTGGGGATTAACCTTGCCATTTCAGCGGGCACTAATTGAATCGTTGGCTCTGCCATTTTTATTTATTTTATTGTTTTTTTTGCAAACGAAATTAACTAAACAAGATTGGGAAAGCGCGGAACCGATTTTCGTGTATCCTAACTAATGCCAACCAGGTTATCTCGAAGTATGAGTAAACTAGACTAAACCAACGTTGGGTTATCCCGAAGCGAGGGTAAACTAACTAAACCGATATTTGGTTATCCCGAAGTTAGGGTAGTTGTATATCCTATTTTTAAATGAGTATACACAATATTACAAGGGGGATGCAATGGAACAGGCGGGGACTTGTAAACGGTTTTACTCACAGGGTCGCCGCTACTTCCATGCTCCACCAGGGGGTTCTCCGACTGTAGGCTCGTTGCGGCTGTTGTGTTGAAGCTCTCGAATGGTGCGGTGTTGTCAGGGTCTGGCGGTACTCCAGGCTGTCACCCACTGAACTGTTCTAGGCTCGACACTGTTCGTGGCACTTATTGTTCTTGGACAATAACAAATTTATTTGGTTCTGGATCGTGCACTTAAGCGTTAAAACGCACCCGAAGGATCTTAATTTTGAAGATTTTTCGGTGTGGCGAATCCTACCGGCTGCGCCAGTTAAGATCGGTGAAACGCCAAGTGTCTTTTAAAAAACTTATTTATTTCTTAATCGAACAAACAGACAAGATGTACACGCGAAGCGGTATGGTAGAAGAATCCGCGGTCGGCGCAGCGACCGTCGCTTATATAATGTAATTAGTGCAGAGCTTGCAGTTTCCCTCAACACTACCTTATATGGTCAAGGAAGATGGAATTGCCTTTGGAGGGGGCTGTTCCAGATACCTTAACTGCCTATGCTCTTTCAAAGTAGCCACCGCCGGGAGGTTTTACGTTACATACAATACGTTGGGAGAAATAAGATCAGGGATTGCGATCGACATTTTTGCGGTTGGAAACGGTCTGAGAAAACGCTCTTTATGCTTGCGTAGTAAATCAAAATGTGAACTGACACAATCCCAGTGTGCGCTGTGCGGAAGTGAAAAGGGATCCAAGCACCCCCATTGAAGAGATAGGACACACTCAGCAGACCGACATTCCTTCTAAATCTCTCCTAAAACTCTCATAAAAATCCCGTCAAGTATGAGTTAAAACTCGCTCGATAGGGTTCGGGGTACTCTATATAACATATGAAATAAAATATCCAGAAATTGCCCTGTGATAAGTGTCGTAAACAAAATATAAAATATATTTTAGCTCACGACTAAGGCTCAGCAAACTAGACCCTAACCCATCTCTAACATATTTGACACATCTGTCAAACTGTCACGACTGAATTGCCGAGCTTTATTAAAGAAGAAGACATCAAACGGTAGACACCTCACTCAACTACATACATACATACATACATACATACCACACGCTGTATCCCGACAATCGGGTTAAGCAGAATAGTCGGTGTTGTGCTGCAAGTACTCTTGTAAATTGCACAACACCGACCACCACTCAACTAACTATGCATGTGCAAAATGTTGTATAGATATCTTTTCGAACAATTTTTGTAGATAAATAAATATGTATGAATTCGATAATGGTTTTTTGACTATCCTATCCTTTGATTTACCTTAATTTAGACTTTGCTATGAAAAAATTAACATTAAAAAAATAATTTAGCCACAAACAACAACGTGTTATACCTTATTTTAATCGTCATTAAATAGGAAGTTTTTCTTATGCAGAGTCATTTTTGGTAGTACATGTTTTCTTTTCAGTACGGTTCGAAAGTTTGAAAAAAAAATCGTAACACTTAAAAAATATTGAATAAAATAAAATTACTTATAAATCACGATACCCACTGTTATAAAAGCATTTTTGTAGTGATTATACATTTCCTAGAACCAATTAAAAATAATAAATTTTTTTATTGTCCTTTTTTTTATTGCATATTTCTTACTAATTTTGGTATTTTATTTAAAAACACTCAAATAGGTATAACTTTTAAGGAGATGAAGATAGGACCCTGCCATGAAGAGATTTTTTACTGCAAAAGAAAAGTTTTCGGCCTAATACAGAGGTGGCATGGCGCTCTGATCAGGCAGTGGTTATATTTTTTATATCTCGCAATATTTTGGATGAAATGTCACCATTACCGCCAAATGTTCATGTTTCAAACTACATCGTCGTTTCAAAATAAAAACGCGGTCAAGTGAACCGTGTTCACGTGCCGAGGGTCCCGTAACCGCACTGCTTCGCTTTCATCTAATTATATTTTCTACCAGGGTGCGGTCGGACTTTGGATGGGTAGCCTTGCGACCATGGTTCGGCCGGCTGTGGTTCGGATTCCACTTGTAACTTTAGTTTCATCCCTATATGCAAAGAGATTCCTATATGCACATATATATTTAGCTGGAAGGGATCAACCCGTTTTGATTGGTACACGAACACTGAACGAATGTCGGTCGAAGAAAACGGCTATAAAAATTATACATGTTTTCCATCCAGGTCAATGTAGCCGGCACGACCAAAGGAAAGACTGACATGACACCTATCTGACACTGACTGACTAACTAACAATTACTCTGGCATACACTTTACATGATAAATAGCATCAAGTCTAACTTTATTTGCATGTTTGTGCACTCATCACGTAAACTAGTTTGAATTGAGTTTGAATGAAACACCAATTTGAATGGAGTTTTCATAAAAATATGGGATATGCCACTTTGTTTAATAAAAAAGTTTGTCTGCGAGACAGAAACTTTCGAGTGCAGGAGCCTCCTTTATTGCACTGTATGATTTTATGTGTTAATAAATATTTTCTGGACTTGCGTCGAGCCGTGCGACTAGTGGGTGACCTCGAAGTGTCCCGCGATCTAGAACCACTGCAACTCCGTGGGGATGTCGGCTCTCTAAGTGTGTTCTATCGCTAATTCCTGGGGGAGTACTCGGAGGAGCTGTTTAACCGCAATCCAGGGAAGTCTCCGGTATGGCACCTACCTTTTCGGAGGTGATATTGGCTGGTCGGAGCATGTGCTTTGGCCCCTCCGACTCAGCCACTCATACCGGATTACATAAAAAAAAACCACTGAACTACCGAGGCTGACAATAAATAAAGCGAAATTTCTACGGGCGACCCACCGTGTAACGTACTCGTACGTAATATATATGAAATATTCTTATAACTCGAGAACCACTTTATCAATTTACATGCGGTTTTCTTTGCTACATTTCGTTACTTCTCAGGATGATTTTAAGCTATTAATCACAACGCTAGGTTATCAGTGGCTTGAGCTGTCACCAAAAACTCACACGAAAAATTTAAATTTTAGCTGTTCAGACATTTAACTTTATCTCCAAATGTATGACATTTTGATAAAAATTAATAGTTGTGTGCACAACTACATAAGAGTACCTATATTGTTTATTTTTTTCAGAATTTTCAAACAACGCTTAATAGGTCAAAGTTCGGCGACAAAAGTGCAGTTTTTTGTCAACTTTTAAACGAAATATTTGTTAAAGTAAACTCATTGATTATAGCAGTTATATATTTTTGAAATTGCCTTCAAAATACCTATAGAATGACATGACATTTTATTTATTTAAAAAAAAAAACTAAAATATTTTTGGTTTACATTTTGGGGTACCCTGTATTTTCCACAGGACTATTAGATAAACTTATCTGTAATATATCTAGCGGCAAAAATTAAACGTAATTTGGCGTCATTTTTATCGAAATCGGTTCAGTAGGTCCGGAGATATCTGCGTGTGACCGACAGACAGACAGACAGACAGACACCAGAGCGATCCCATAAGGGTCCCTTTTTTCGCATTTTGCGACGGGACCCTAAAAATGTAAGCGTGTTAGTAATTTTTTTAATTCATTTTTGACAAAGGATAGGAAAGTGCCAACCATAATCAATGAGCGCGTGCAAGTAGTTTATGGAACCGATAATCCATCGTTTTCTACTGTGAAATTTTGGGCACGCCAATTCAAGCTTGGCGAGAGTCATTGAATGACGACCCTCGCAGTGGTCGAACAGTCGAGGCGACGGGAGATAACATCGACGAAATAATTTAAGATCGCATCTTAGAGAGCAATCGGTTGACTAAGAAACAGTTAGCCGAGATCGTAAACGTCTCAACTGAAAGCGTATTGCGGATCTTGCACGAAAAATTGGGTATGAGTAAAGTCAGTTGTCGTTAGGTGCCTAAAATGCGCACGGTCAAAAACAAACGCCAACGACTATTGGCTGCCAATGAGTTTCTCGACAGGTGCAAGGTCGATTCGGAAAATGTTTTCCATCGTATCGCAACATGTGACGAGACGTGCATACACCTACACCACTACGACCAGGAGATAAAACAACACAGCATGCTGTGGCAGCGACGCGGAAACCCCGCTCCCATCAAATCCAAGGTTGCAATGAAAAGGTTCATGTATTTTTTAACCGACTTAAAAAAAAAAGGAGGAGGTTCTCAATTCGACAGTATTTTTTTTTTATGTTTGTTACCTCAGAACTTTCAACTGGGTGAACCGATTTTGAAAATTCTTTTTTTATTTGAAAGCTGGTGCTTCCCGTGTGAAGATCGGTTTGGGAAGCGATTCCGCCTAGTACATTAATAGCAAAAAATTACAAAAAAAAACTGTGAAATAAAAAACTACTTCAAAAATGTATGAAATAAAAAAAAATCGAACCCTAGATTTGAAGGCGGCAGTGCTAAAGCAAGCAAAAATAACCGACCGCCTCCAACTCTAGGCGATTTTTTTTTATTTCATACATTTTTGAAGGCGGTTTTTTATAGAAACGATTTTTTATGGAAACTGACACGGTTGGCTACATCACCTACAACATCCGTGATGTCAGCCCATAACACCGGGTGAACTAGGTACCATCTAGGTACGCTCGATCGGTTCCTACTGACATAAGCTAAACGGTGGATCTCGAGTTGACGGTCTGTCAGTCGCACGCTCTCCACGCTCCACGAGCGCAGGCGCGTCGATCGTAGTTTTCTATAAATTACAAATTTAAAAAACCCCCGACCCATAAAAAGTCAAAAATAAAAAGTCAAAAACAATTTCCGTTTACTTACTTAAAGGAGTCAGGAGACCGCTAAGTAATTTCCCGCGCAGCTATGAGTTTTTATATTTTATTTACTTAGCGGTCCCCCGACTCCTTTAAGTAAGTAAACGGAAATTGTTTTTGACTTTTTATTTTTGACTTTTTATGGGTCGGGGGTTTTTTTAATTTGTAATTTAACTTTTATTTCAAGCTTTTTAAAAAAAACCGCATGAAAATCGGTCCACTTTTTAAGATAATTAATGTTTTTATTACTTAATTACTTGATTACAAACATAGCTAAGAACCATCCCGATTAAACAAGCTTCCTAACAAAAAAAACCACATCCAAATCGGTCCATTAGTTTGGGAGCTACGATGCCACAGACAGACAGACACACACACACACCCTCTCACACCCTCACACACACGTCAAACTTATAACACCCCTCCGTTTTTTTCGTCGGGGGTTAAAAAACAAATATAATGCCTACGTGTCCTTTGCGACACTGTAAAAATCGTACCGGGAAGAGAAACGGGATGACGGCGTCACATCAGAAAATACACTGTAAAAATCGTACCGGGAAGAGAAACGGGATGACGGCGTCACATCAGAAAATACACTGTAAAAATCGTACCGGGAAGAGAAACGGCATGACGGCGTCACATCAGAAAATACACTGTAAAAATCGTACCGGGAAGAGAAACGGGATGACGGCGTCACATCAGAAAATACACTGTAAAAATCGTACCGGGAAGAGAAACGGGATGACGGCGTCACATCAGAAAATACACTGTAAAAATCGTACCGGGAAGAGAAACGGGATGACGGCGTCACATCAGAAAATAAGTGCACACCTCCATGTGCCTATATCAAGTAATTTCCAAAATATTTACAAATCGCCGAACGGGCCGACGACCGTTCGCAGAACGTTCGTTGGTAATACTCTAATCCTTCACTTCAACAGCGCGGTCCGTGCCCAGCATACTACTTCACAAAGCGTTGCATTTGTTTACCGCAAGATGGCAATGTTTTCTATTGAATACCAAATTCTCCTCCAATATTGTATATCTATACCTTTAAAACATCATTGTTGACACGTGCTTCGATCGTGCGTGGTTTGCTTGCGTGCGCCAGCGAAGAGCTATTGTCTCACCCAGATTTCTGTGGTCTCACCTATCTAACTCTGCTCAAAGCATTGTCAAATGCGAGGTCAAATATGAGAAATGGAATTGGACCAGGTATTCAAGTATTCCAACGGGAAGTTATTACAGATTCCCTTGAACCGATCAGCCAAATGTTTAACGTTTCATGGCTCGCGCGCGGGCACATAGACTTTCATTTTACTGTCATGTCCGGCAATATCACCGGGTTTAAAAGTTTTTACCTATTTGGGTATTCGTTTAAAGTTAAACGTTCGCTTTATTTAACTGTTAACATTTGGGTTAAAATTATAAAGGTGTCATATTGTGTTGTTATGATTTAATGTATGCAGTAATTTCGTTCTAAATTAAGCAAAATTACGTTTCCGTCCTGGTTTCCATATTGTATTGTATTGTATTGTTTATTGATCATTCTTATGGCAGTTATGCTGCGCTCGAACTTGTCACAATTTGTTCTATCCGGTTCGATTACACCCACGAAGAAGAACCGACAAGAAACTTCGCAGGGTATTTTTTTTAAACATATTTTTACAAGTATTTAGTGACTAGCCACATAATAACACCGCCCATAGTCCATCTAAAACACAGCTTGAGAGCAAGATTAACAATTTTGCTGAGAGTTCTAACTACAAAGACTTATTAATCAAGTGAATCAGGTGTAAAGAGCCTTTGTCAAACTTTGATACGTAATTTGTATAAACATAATTATGTTAGTGTATTAAACTACAATGTAGTATAATTGTATTGTCAAAAATAAAAAATATATGAATAGTTAAGATACTTGAAGTATCAAGTTTTTCAATGGGTCAATAAAGTTGAGGTACTAATGGTACCTAGTCAAGAGTTAATATTGTTTGTAAAAAATACAATTGTCAAAAACAAAAAATATAAATATATATGTAGGTATATATTTATGTTTATATATAATAAAAAATATTATCATACTTGAAGTATCAAGTTGTCAATATGGGTTAATATAATTATTGAGGTACAAATGGTACCTAGTCAAGTATTAACTAATTATGCAGTCAGAACCTCAAGATATGAATTTATCAGCTAAGGCCTCCTTTACAGTGTAGTAGGCTTTCTTTGCAAGGGTAGATTTTAAGTGTTTCTTAAACAAAGTATCATTAAGATTTTTTACCTCTTCGGGTATTTTATTATATAATCTAATACTATTACAAACAAAACTTTTCGACATTTTAGATGATCTGTGCTTCGTAATTTGAATATTATTTTTACTCCTAGTGTCATGCTGGTGAATATCGGAATGGAGAGTAGCGTTTTGCATATACTTTCTAGCATAGCAGATATTTTGATAAATATAAACACTGGGTAGTGTCATGATTCCTACTTTATGAAATACATTTCTACAAGAGTCCCTGGCTTTCATACCGAGTACACAACGCAATGCTCTTTTTTGAAGAACAAATATTCTGCTAGATTCCGCTGCATTTCCCCAAAATAATAGTCCGTAAGACATAAGACTATCGAAGTAAGCATAATAGACAGTTTTAGCAGCTTGCATACCACATAGTTCTTTCGGGACACGATATATTTGGGACACGAGTTATTCATGTTTTTGTTATTTTTAGCGGTCACAGAAAGACATTTTTTTTAGGGTTCCGTCGTAAAATTAAAAAAAAAATGTCTATGGGATCACTCTAGTGTCTATTTTCTGTCTGTCCCTCCGTCTATTGGTCACACGCAGATATCTCCGCATTTACTGAACCGATTTTGCCAAAATCGCAGACAGGCCATAGTACATTTTTATCAGTGCCCCCGCCCAATAATTTACCGAAATATGAGAAAAAAATAGTTTTTTTATATATTAGTATGTATGTTATATTATGATAAATTGTTGAGCTCATTTCAAAAAAAAATAAAAAACTAGAAAAAAAAAACAGCTGTACAAAAAACTAGAAAATAATAAGGACACAAGCCTGGGCCTTCTTAAGATTTTACGTCTGGGTAAGAAATCGTGCAATACTAGCGTGCTGTCTTCTCATGTCGGATGCCAAAGGGCACATTGTGTCGCTGCGTCAGCGGAATAAGTAATAAATTGAGACTTTTAACAGACTAATATAAAAACGTGGGGCGCATGTTATTTATTACGCATATTATACGCCCCACGTTTTTATATTAGTCTGTTAAAAGTCTCAATTTATTACTTATTCCGCTGACGCAGCGACACAATGTGCCCTTTGGCATCCGACATGAGAAGACAGCACGCTAGTATTGCACGATTTCTTACCCAGACGTAAAATCTTAAGAAGGCCCAGGCTTGTGTCCTTATTATTTTCTAGTTTTTTGTACAGCTGTTTTTTTTTTCTAGTTTTTTATTTTTAATAAAACCGTTTAACTTAAAAGTTTTTTTACCAATTTTTTTATTTACTCGTTTTTAGTTTGATTTTTGGCTCGTTCATTCATTACGTAAACTCGTCATCCTTTCCAACTCTCTCATTGCATCTTTGTTACTCGGTTTCTTACCTGTCAATTACGCACAATCAAGCTCCTCAATACATAACCCTTCTAAAGACTTTACGCGACTCAATGCAACATACGCTTGACCCTCCTCAAATAGTCTGGAGCCCAAATACACGACAGCACGGTCAACAGTACTGCCCTGCATTTCATGGACAGTGGAGGCCCATGACAAAATTATCGGTAACATCCGTCTCTCAGCTGTTCCATAATTAAACTATGCTGGAAACTGTATGGCTTTAGGATGGATAAGGTGTCCGCCGTCTCTTTCAAAATCAATTTGAACAGATGGTATGTCTGTTTCATACTTTTGCGTTCGGCAAGTATGGGACACTCGTCCAAAAAAACCAAATGAGCCCAAACTCGAGGGGTTACTAGTAACGGTTGAAGAGTTCCACTGAACACCTCCTGACTCCATCATCAGACCCTCGTCACCAAGTGCATTGGTAGAAGTATGGGACACTCGTCCAAACCAACCATATGAGCCCCTAACTCGAGGGGGTTACTAGTAACGGTTGAAGAGTTCCACTGTACACCTCCTGACTCCATCATAAGACCCTGGTCACCAAGTGTATTGGTAGAAGTATGGGATAGGACACTCGTTCAAACAAACCAAATGAGCCCAAGCTCAAGGGGGTTACTAGTAAAGGTTGAAGAGTTCAACTGTACACCTCCTGACTCCATCATCAGACCCTCGTCACCAAATGTATTGGTAGAAGTATGGGACACTCGTCCAAACCAACCAAATGAGCCCAAACTCGAGGGGTTTACTAATAACGGTTGAAGAGTTCCACTGTACACCTCCTGACTCCATCATCAGACCCTCGTCACCAAGTGTATTGGTAAAAGTATGGGACACTCGTCCAAACCAACCCTATGAGCCCAAACTCGAGGGGGTTACTACTAACGGTTGAAGAGTTCCACTGTACACCTCCTGACTCCATCATCAGACCCTCGTCACCAAGTGTATTGGTAGAAGTAAGGAACACTCATCCAAACCAACCATATGAGCCCAAACTCGAGGGGGTTACTAGTAACCGTTGAAGAGTTCCACTGTACACCTTCTGACTCCATCATCAGACCCTCGTCACCAAGTGTATTGGTAGAAGTATGGGACACTCGTCCAAACCAACCAAATGAGCCGAAACTCGAGGGGGTTACTAGTAACGGTTGAAGAGTTCCACTGTACACCTCCTGACTCCATTATCAGACCCTCGTCATCAAGTGTATTGGTAGAAGTATGGGACACTCGTCCAAACCAACCATATGAGCCCAAACTCGAGGGGGTTAATAGTAACGGTTGAAGAGTTCCACTGTACACCTCCTGCCTCCATCATCAGACCCTCGTCACCAAGTGTATTGGTTAGAAGTATGGGACACTCGTCCAAACCAACCATATGAGCCCAAACTCGAGGGGGTTAATAGTAACGGTTGAAGAGTTGCACTGTACACCTCCTGCCTCCATCATCAGACCCTCGTCACCAAGTGTATTGGTTAGAAGTATGGGACACTCGTCCAAACCAATACCAAATGAGCCCAAACTCGAGGGGGTTACTAGTAACGGTTGAAGAGTTCCACTGTACACCTCCTGACTCCATCATCAGACCCTCGTCACCAAGTATATTGGTAGAACTATAGGACACTCGTCCAAACCAATCAAATGAGCCCAAACTCGAGGGGGTTACTAGTAACGGTTGAAGAGTTCCACTGTACACCTCCTGACTCCATCATCAGACCCTCGTCACCAAGTGTATTGGTAGAAGTATGGGACACTCGTCCAAACCAACCATATGAGCCCAAACTCGAGGGAGTTACTAGTAACGGTTGAAGATTTCCACTGTCCACCTCCTGACTCCATCATCAGACCCTCGCCAAGTGTATTGGTAGAAGTATGGGACACTCGTCTAAACCAACCAAATGAGGCCAAACTCGAGGGGGTTACTAGTAACGGTTGAAGAGTTCCACTGTACACCTCCTGACTCCATCATCAGACCCTCGTCACCATGTGTATTGGTAGAAGTATGGAACACTTGTCCAAACTAACCAAATGAGCCCAAACTCGAGGGGATTACTAGTAACGGTTGAAGAGTTCCACTGTCCACCTCCTGACTCCAACATCAGACCCTCGTCACCATGTGTATTGGTAGAAGTATAGGACACTCGTTCAAACAAACCAAATGAGCCCATACTCGAGGGGGTTACTAGTAACGGTTGAAGAGTTCCACTGTACACATCCTGATTCCATCATCAGACCCTCGTCGTCACCAAGTGTATTGGTAGAAGTATGGGACACTCGTCCAAACCAACCAAATGAGCCCAAACTCGAGGGGGTTACTAGTAACGGTTGAAGAGTTCCACTGTACACCTCCTGACTTCATCATCAGACCCTCATCACCAAGTATATTGGTAGAACTATGGGACACTCGTCCAAACCAACCAAATGAGCCCAAACTCGAGGGGGTTACTAGTAACGGTTGAAGAGTTCCACTGTACACCTCCTGACTCCATCATCATACTCTCGTCACCAAGTGTATTGGTAGAAGTATGGGACACTCGTCCAAACCAACCAAATGAGCCCAAACTCGAGGGGGTTACTAGTAACGGTTGAAGAGTTCCACTGTACACCTCCTGACTCCATCATCAGACCCTCGTCACCAAGTGTATTGTTAGAAGTATGGGACACTCTTCCAAACCAACCATATGAGCCCAAACTCGAGGGGGTTACTAGTAACGGTTGAAGAGTTCCACTGTCCACCTCCTGACTCCATCATCAGACCCTCGTCACCAAGTGTATTGGTAGAAGTATGGAACACTCGTCCAAACCAACCATATGAGCCCAAACTCGAGGGGGTTACTAGTAACGGTTGAAGAGTTCCACTGTCCTCCTCCTGACTCCATCATCAGACCCTCGTTACCAAGTTGAAATTATCATAATATTGTATTGTCACGAGAACTCAATGTGTGTGCAAAGTTTCATAAAAATCGGTTCAGTAGAAGTAGTTGAAAAAGTTGTCGCAAGATTTGAAACAAAGATAGTAACAAACAAACAAACAAATATACGGAGTCAAGCTAAATAAAACCGTTTAAAAATATATAACATGGCTATACTCACTCAAATATTTCGTTTCAAAGTTAATGAAAGTGCAGTTGTCGCCGAACTTTTTCCACAAATCTGTTGTTATTTCAACATTCTTAAAACAATTATAATCTAGGAAATGTATTAATCATGCTTAAAAGATGCTCTACATTTCCCTTTTTTTAAGTAAAACCTAAATAAAAGGATTTGAGGATTCCGTGAATGTTTTATTTGGTTTTTGTAAGCAGAGCCGCCTAGCTCTGATGTTCTCATTAAATAAAAGTTAAGTTCTCTAACGACGAATAGTGCAATATGTTCATAGGAAGGTAAGGGGATCCCTCCCCTAACCGCAACTGTTAGCTCCCGCTAACAGTTGCGGTTTATTGTTTATTGTATAACTTCATCCATAGTTAGGTAACCTACGCTTGGACATGTCGAAAATTGCGCCAGTTCTAATTCAATGCGAAGAAGAACTGGCACAGTGTTAGCAAACCACCTAGTAAGGTAAAAGCACAAATATGTATCCTACCTACATTACTTTACGAGAATAACATGTTGTGATTAGGACGAAGAAAAATGTAAAAACAAAAGAAAGGAAGCAGTCAGCCTCACGTGACGATGCACTCCTTCAGATTTCATAACGACATTAAAATTCGGTGACGATTAACTTCAAGATCGAGGACGGAATGTCCCAAATGTAATATCAACTGCAGTAACACTTAACTTGCGGTTAACATAAAAATGTGTTCGTTTCCATTCAAGTAAAAATGTTAATTCCATTAAAACTTTTGAAACTGAAAATAACGGTACCTACTGATTTTCTTTCAGTTGTGCGCAGAAAGAGCTTATATACCACACGACCGAAAATTTCTATATGTGTAATAGTAATAGCGGTGTAGCGCTCCAGGCGCCGCCGGCCGACACCAGCCGACAGGAACCCGGCAGCGCCCTTCGACTTAGTGGACTGTATTCTTGTTTCTTGTTTGTAGGGCTGGGTTCTGCTTCTTAATAAAACTCTTCTTTTCTTGCTCCGCTTCCTCCCTGGAGATCTTCTCTGGCCTGATTAGTCGTAAGACTATCACACCGCAACCGGTCTTTTTTGTGCGGTAGACCGCGCGAGGCCTGCCGTCACTTTGTCCGCCCTCAGTCGCCGTGGCCGGCCGGCTGGCGATTTAGTAGCGGTCACTTTGTCCGCCCTAAGTTAGGTTAGGTTAGGTGAATCGCTACGGTCCTCCATCAGGGTTTCCCCTGACTTCGACCTGGCCAGGCATAGTTCACCATCTTTCGGGTCCCAGCATGCGCTTTTTGGCCCGCTTATATAGGCTCGTCCCCCCCCCCCCCCCCCCCCCCCCCGCCCCCTCCGCACCCGCCTTCGGGGCGCGGAAGCTAGGGAGGGCTGTTTTTCCCGCTTTCATCACCAACTGAGGGGGAGGAGCTGACTCCAGAAGGGAGAGCGCAACAAGGCAATATTTATCTTTTTTGCCATTTTTCATCTTTTTGCCTTTTATTTCAACTTTATTTTCATAAAATACATTTTACAATGTTTCCTTACGTTAACTTACATACATTTACATCATCTTACAGCCTCCGTCGTTGACAAGCGGTAAAAGCCTAAACGAACATATAGAGCTTACATTATTCTATTTAGACCTGATAGTTTTTTTTTTATTGCTACCGAACTGGGTTGCTCTGTCCGAGGTCGCAACCTCAGGCGCAGCCAATTTCACCCCCTAGGAGGTGTCAGTCCGGCTTGGAGGTGGACTAATGTTGCTGGGGAAAGGCTATTAACCCGCGATTTGAAGATCCGTGGATTGTAGGAGTGGGGGAAGATATTCCCTGGGAGCCCGTTCCACACCTTTGCAGTGCGGCACAAGAACGATTTAGAGAATCGTGCAGTTCGAAGAACTCTTCTGTCGACTACAAACGGGTGTTCCGCGAGAGTATGGTGGGTTTGGCGAAGGCGAACAGGAGGAGGAGGGATAAGGGAAGCAAGTTCGTCAGAGCAGCGGCCATAGTAGTACCGATAAAACAGGCTCAATGACCCAACGATACGTCTGTGCTTTAGAGGTTGAAGATCCTTTGTGAGTACGGAGTCACCAATGAGGCGAATGGCTCGTCGCTGAATAGAATCCAAGGCTAAAAGAAGGTACTCAGGGGAACCCTCCCAAAGGTGACTGCAATATTCCATGACCGGTCTTACTTGTGCTTTGTAGAGTGTAAGCAGTTGGACCGGCGTGAAAAATCGCCGACAGCGGTAAAGGACCCCTAATTTTCGAGACGCTAGTTTCGCCTTGGACTCTATGAACGATCGAAACCCAACGTCCCTGGACACCTCCATACGAAGGACGCCCAGACTACCATCGTTGGGGACTTGGCTGCCCTGAAAAGTGGCTTGGAGAGGAAACGGATCAGCCTTAGTAGAGAAGGCACAAGCTTGCGTCTTGGCTACGTTGAAGTTGACCAAGTTCTTCTTCCCCCAAGAGGATACTTTTTCGAGAACCTGGTCAACTGTTAGTGCCGCTTTACGCTTAAATCTTTACCCAAGGCGCGTGTTAAAAGGTTACATAAATCTGGCCACTCTTGGACCCACTTTTGTATAAAAAAAGTGGTCAAGTGAACCTTGTTCACGTGCCGAGGGTCCCGTAACCGCACTTTTTTCATCTAATTATATTTTCTACCAGGGTGCGGTCAGGCTTTGGATGGGTAGCCGTACGACCGTGGTTCGGCTGGCTGTGGTTCGGATTCCACTTGCT
The DNA here is from genome assembly GCA_946902875.1 of Nematopogon swammerdamellus. Lineage (NCBI taxonomy): Eukaryota > Metazoa > Arthropoda > Insecta > Lepidoptera > Adelidae > Nematopogon > Nematopogon swammerdamellus. The sequence goes on from OX336334.1 coordinate 15,666,628, forward strand.
ATAGTTTCATCCCTTTATGTACATACTAGCTGAGCCCGCGCCCAGGTGGCACGGCACGGCATTATAATGTAGTTATAATAGCCGTCACCGACACTTCAAGCATTAAAGTAGAGCATTACAGCGGCATTATATCCGAATATAATGCCGCTGTAATGCCAGTTTGGGCACAAATTTTAAAGGCTTAGGCATTACAGCAGCATTATACGGGTGTATTTTGGTCGTAGAGTGGCATTATATAAGAATTAATAAGGTGGGGCCGTAGTGTTCTGGTTCCATAATTGCTTATTGTGAAACCGTAATAAAACTTACGCCTACAAAAATTTATCTAGTAATGCTTTTTTAAAAGTTTCAGAGAATTTTTTGCATTATAAGAATAAAATACGGTAAACACTTAGCAGATTAATGAACGACGCATTGTGTGTTGGGTTGGTTGACGAATTTCGCGTGCAGTGAACACTTCTATACGAGGTAAGTACCCGAGGTAATACATGAATAGGGACGAAATTTCATTGCGAGTAAATTTTTTTCGCTAATATGTATATGCTTTTACATCTCAAAATTAATACGCTCTCAGAATATTGAGGATTTCAATAAAATATGCATGTGAAGCGGTGTGTCGTTTGATTCATTTTTATTTATTTCAATGAAAACTTATTAAAATTCATTTTAATAAAATTATAATTCATTTTGTTAGTGTAGAACGCATTTCTATTTTCACTATTTCTAATAATGTTTAACACTTTTTTATATCAATAATAATAATATAATGGCGTCCTTTGTTTATAATTTTTTAGGTGTACAGTGTATGCTTAGGCATTATTGTGGCTCTACTAAAGGACGTTAATTAGGTCTTAGCTGTACAAGAGTAGTTACGGAATATATCTTTACGGCTGCAGGCTGCTAAGAAGAATTAAAGAAGTTCCACTTGAGAGCGCTTTCTTAAACGCACATTTGTAAATATTTCAGGGATTCGTAAGAGACACCTGCGCACACTGAGAAGTACCAGGAGCCAAACGAACGACAGAGCATTCGCATTTTAGTGATTATCAACATGGTATGGTTGAAGCAAATGTAAATTGAATCGTTCCATGTTAAAAGGGCGTTAGCCCAAAGACCCTAAGTTTTGGAAAATGACAAAAACTGTCAACTGACAAAAACATTTATAAGGCAAGATACCACCTTCTATTTATAATATCAATGACCTAATGTAAACTGATTTCTAATGTATTTTTTTTTATAATTTTATGCCTGTTGGTTTTTTTTTATTAATTTCTGAAAACTTACGCCCTTTTAGCACATAATGATATTTCTGATCTGAAATAACATAGAAATCACAGATTTTAAACGTTTCTTTCTTGCAAAATTACAAAAATTATTAATTAATTAATTTAATTTGATTATAATATTACCAAACATATGTGACTTCCGCCCTTTTAAAGTCAAAGTCAAAGTCAAATCATTTATTTCCAATGGAGTAGTTTCGTACAATTTTACAATTTCTTATAAAATTATTCTACTATAGGAAAAGTCAAAAATAATAAAATTATTAATAATACAAATAAAATTAATATAACAAAAACGTCAAAACACAGAATAAATTATCATATTAAAAAAATTTCAAATAAAATTTAATCTAACCTAGCCTATTTATTATAAATTCCCAGTAGTCAAAAAACAAAATCAGATTTAGTACAAAAGTACAGTCAAAATATACAACAAAATATTTAACATGGACCGATTCAATTGGGGTGGGAATAATAGTAAAGTTAAGTTTCTAAATTTTATATTTTTCATTCATATATGTTTCCATCACCAATATGACTACTTTTAACGAGTTGTAAGTTACGTCAAATGCATCTTTAAGGAGGTTTAGCCCTGTAGAAAAATTCCTGTACCTAGTTTGCAAGTAAAGTCGATAGGAAGAATAATACCTAAGTTCGTACTTATATTTAGGTATGTATAAACAAACAGTTAATAAATAATAAATTACATGCATAGTTTCTTTTATTAATTTATTGATCCATTAATTTCCATTTATTACTACAATTAAAACCAATAATATCTTTCGTGAATATTCTTTCACTATCAGTGAATATAATATCCCCCCAGCAGGTTGTCTCCTGCTGCCTTCCGGGTGTTTTCCACTCTGGTACACCTAAGTAACAAGTATGCCAATTCTCATGCTTTAATGACAAAAATATTGGTTCCCATATATTGAGTTCCTATAAAGCCTGTACTATATTGGTAGAATTCTCAAGAAACACATTCATGATATGATAATTCAATCAAACGTCTGAAAGTACTCCAATCATTGTTTATTTCATGTAATTGTCAACATATTATAATATGTAAAGGATCATAGAGAGTGAAGAAGAGGCATAAATTAAAATTCTCCATTATGTTCAATAGCCACTAGCTTACATTTAACAAATTCAGAAGAACCAACAATATCAACACGCACATCATTCACTTTAGCTTTATACATGTGAAGAAAGGACGACCTCACTGGTTCATTAAAAATTTCAGTTTTATTTGCAACACTGTAACCGAATATGTTAACTGTATTTCGGTCATTCGATACAGATTTCATTTGTACAATATCATTATGTGTTGTCATGAAATATTTATCTCGTGACTTTGTTGACAAGGTAAAAGTTACAAATTGAAGTACAGTGTGATTTTTTATGGGTTTTGTAGATATAGGATATTTATTAATATTGTGATCTCTCTTGGCGTTTTTATCACCTTCACTTAGTCTCCTTGCCACCTGCTTGCCGTAGTAGGTTTTTTTTTTTTTTTTTTTTTTTTTATTATTTTACAGCTACTTGCGATCGGTCTTTCGACCATAAGCAGGTTTTTTCAGCGTCATTTTGGCTTGTAGGTGTTGTGATCTAGTTATCAGCCATGATTCATTTTGGATAGATACCTTCTGGTCGACGACGGAACCCTAGCTAACTTGTGTCACACAACTGGCGAGACAACTGGTAGAACTCGACATCTCATTGTTGGCGCTTTGTTTCGATATTTTTTCATATTCTTGTTGCATTTTTTGCTTGTTCCTCCAAGTCGCGTTCGTCTGTCCATGTGTACTTTTTGCCAGCTCATTATTACACACAATACACGCAGAAATTATTTACAGGTGATCAAAATGGCTGACTAACACTATGGAACTGTATAACACGCACACTTTTCTACAGCGTAAAGAATTATATAAGCTAATTTTAACACTATTTACGAACTTTAAGCTGTACAAATGATTTTAAATTAGGCAATATACAGGTTTTAGTGCTACAGTAGCGAAATATACGAACAAAAGTTCTATAAAAGAAATAAATTGAACCACTAAAATGCTGGCATTACAAGAGGTACATTTAGACACATTTCTAAAGTCATTACTCTCAATAAGTACACATATACAGCTTTTGGTATTACAATGATCAAATTTGATGCTACTGTAATGCCTTAAGCGTAAAATAATGCTGTAAGCTGTACAAGGTGGCTTTACAAGAGCCTTATTTTTCTCCATTTTACAGTTTGAAGCAGTATACAAGTTCCCATTTCCATTGAAATGCTGATAACACACCAAAGGCTGCAGAAGGGAACGATGGAATTTAATAACTCTTTTTTAAGGAGTTAAGTTTTGTTCAACACCTCTAAAATTTCGTTCTAACACTCAAAACGTTATTATGGCCACAAGTGGATATGTTATATTGCCCGTGTGCTGCTTGGGCGGCTCGCTCGCGTGAAATTCGTATTTCAAAGAAGACCGTAAGTAACTATGGGCGAGGCCGAAGGCCGAGCTGCGTTCAGGAAGTCGATAAACCATCTTTAAGAAAGTAAGTAATTAAGGGCGAGGCCGAAGGCCAAGCTACGTTAAGATAAACGATAAACCTTCTCGAAGAAAGTAAGTAACTGATGGCGAGGCCGAAGGCCGACCTGCGTTCAGGAAGACGATAAACCTTATCTAAGAAAGTAAGTAATTAAGGGCGAGGCCGAAGGCCGAGCTATACTCAGGAAGATCATAACTTTGTCGAAGAAAGTAAGCAACTGAGGGCGAGGCCGAAGGCTGAGCTACATTCAGGAACATCATAAACCTTCTCGAAGAATGTAAGCAACTGAGGGTGAGGCCGAAGGCCGAGTTGCGTTCAGGAAGAGGATAAACCTTATCAAAGAAAGTAAGTAACTGAGGGCGAGGCCGAAGGCCGAGCTGCGTTCAGGAAGACTATAAACCTTCTCGGTGAAATTAAGTAGTAACTATGGGTGAGGCCGAAGGCCGAGCTGCCAAGGCCCCCCCCCCCCCCCCCCCCCCCTTTAAACCCTGAAACACTTAATTATTGATTTATGATTAGTATCTAGAATTATGATTTTCAAGTTCCTACCTTTAAAAAAACCGTTACTCCTATACAATTTTCAACCCCCCGTTTCCCCCCCTTAAAATGTTAAAATCCAAAAATCCTGAAACACGTCATTATTTATTTATGATGATTAGCCATAAATATGATTTTCAAGTTCCTTCACCCCCCCGTTTCAAAATTTCAGCTTTCTAGACTTAGTAGTTTTAGATAGAGAAGATAGAGATAAAATTATCCTCCCTTCCCCTCTCCTCACGGACATCTCCCCCCCCCCCCCCCTACCTCAACCCCCGTCTTCAAAGCCACCGACCGACCGACCGTGTAACGTACATACGTATATATTATATATGAAATGTTCTTATAACTCGAAAACCACTTTATGGATTTACATACGGTTTTCACTGTTACATTTCGTTTCTTCTCAGGATGATGAGTTTACATTTTGGGGTACCCTGTACTTTCCACAGGACTATTAGACAAACTTATCTATAATATATCTAGCGGCAAAAATTACACGTAATTAGGCGTCAATTTCATCGAAATCGGTTCAGTAGGTCCGGAGATATCTGCGTGTGACCGACAGACAGACGTCTGTCTGACAGACACCAGAGCGATCCCATAAGGGTCCCTATTTTCGCATTTTGCGACGAGACCCTAAAAACGAAGTCTGTTGAAGAATTATACAGGCTCAATTGAGAAAGTTTTTCTTACAACTTCTACCTAAACATATAACAATAAACCAGATATTCAGCAATAATCCCCAGTAAATAAACATAGTATGTTCTGAGTCGCGTATATTTCAACATTCGCGTACCTACGAGTACCTACTCCACAGACAAACTTTTCCTGACAAGGGTTTCCGCCAGAGTTGGAAGGCTGGACGTCGTCGCTGTCCCTAAAGCCTCACTCCGCTCAAGATTTTCCAAGTTTCCTTTCGGTGTACTTTAACCAGTTTGTACAAGTTTTGATACCTTTTACCTTTACTTAAGTATTTCTTATTTTATTCAACAACATAAATGTACCAACTTACACTAATTAAGGGGGGGTACTAGGCAAAAGCACTTCGTATTTCCCTAACCATACCCATATTTCAAGTGATTTAACTATAATTTATATGCCTATAGTTAGGTAAAGATTCAAGGTATAATTTGAATACATTATTTTTAATTTAATCTTATAAATTCCCTTAAAAATATGTGGTTGAAAAGTGGTAAAATCGTTCAAAAATGCCTTAGCTATTTCCCTCGCCATTTTTGACAAATGCATCTAATACGAAAAATGCTTCATTGAGCTTAGAGTCAATAAGACTAAGAAAATAAATTCAAATACTTACAGTATAAATGGCTATTCACTGAACTATCTTTGAACATTCTAAATTTTGGGCCGTTCGTTGCCGTGCGCGAGCGTTTTTTTTATGAACGTATTGTAACGAAATAGCAAATGCATTTTCGAACGTTTTTACCACTTTTCACCCACTTATTTTTCAGAGAATTTACAAGATTATATTACAATAAACTATAACATATTATGCCTTGAATCTTTACCTAACTTTGAGCATATAAATTATAGTTATATTTATGTAAATGTGGCTATAGTTAGGATAACATGATGTGATGTTTTGCCTAGTACCACCTAAAAGAAAGTCTAGCCGAGCTGGATTTTAGCTCAGTCTAACGCCCTACAGTCACACACGTCGCACAGTGCACGCACGTCGTACACGACGCAGGTTATCCACACACGTCGCACAGTTACTCACGTCACACAAATCGCACAGCTACACACGTCGCAGGTTTCTCACACACGTCGCACACGTCGCAGGTTGCTCACACACTTCGCACACGACGCAGGTTGCCGACACACGTCGCACAGTTACTCACGTCACACACGTCGCACAATTACTCAAGTCGCACACGTCGCAGGTTTCTCACACACGTCGCACAGTCACACACGTCAGGCGTTAAAGAACAGCGGCAGTAGTGCGAAGCAACTCCTACGCCAGAATTGCTTCATTGAAATCTCGGAATGTGGCGCCGAGCCACCCATAGGTGTCTAACGACGCCCATGGACATTCGGTCGTATGCGGTGGTTACGAATGCCATGCCGGCCTGACAGACAGGTGCCTTGGTGCACTTGTGCATTGTATAGTGCAGTATTTTACTTGGGTAGGTTAGGTACTTAATTGAGTTAATTATAAGTGGATATGTAAGGGTGTTGTTGCGAGCCGACGATGAAGATGCGCTCAGGTAAACGATAAACCTTCTCGAATAAAGTAAGTATCTAATGGCGAGGTCGAAGGCCAAGCTCCGTTCAGGTAAACGCTATTCTGTCTAGAAGAAAGTAAACAACTAAGATGTGATTTTAAGTAAGCAACTAAGGGTGAGGCCGAAGGCCGAGCTTCGTTCAAGTGAACGATATTCTTCTCGACGAAAGTAAGTACCTAAGGGCGAGGCAGAAGGCGGAGCTACGGTCATGTAAACAATAAACCTTCTCGAAGAGAGTAAGTAACTAAGGACGAGGCCGAAAGCCAAGCTTCGTTCAAGTTAACGATATTCTTCTCGATGCTACGTTTGGGTAAACGATAAACCTTCTCCCGCCCTCGGATCTAACCTTTGCTGTCTTAGATAAAATATAATATCGTTTACTTTACGCTAACGCAACTCGGCGTTCGGCAGGGCCTTAACTTACTTTATTTGAGAAGGATTATCATTTATCTTTTCTTTTTTTTTTTATGGAAACTGACACGGTTGGCTTACATCACCTACAACATCCATGATGCCAGCCCACGTAATCTGAACGCAGCTCGACCTTCGGCCTCGCCCTTAGTTACTTTCCTTTATGGTTTACATAGACGGGGCTCCGTCTTCGGCGCCGCCATTAGTAACTTGCTTTCTTCGAGAAAAATATCGTTTACCTGAAAGTAGCTCGCCCTTGGGATTTTTTTTTTTACATTAAATTAACACTCCATTCAGAGTTTATAGATAATTCCTCATTGACAAAAATACCAAATTGTCATTAAAACTATTTACAGTTACGGAGGTATCTCATATTAGATCTAAATTCTAGAAGTCGTACGTCTACAACACGAGAACGACTTGTACACCCGAAGGAGCTAAAAGCTAAAACTTGGGGACTACAAATTTCTTCTCGAGGATTCTCTCAACAACTTTACTTTAATACTAGCTGAGCCCGCGGCTCCGCTCGCGTGAAATTCGTATTCCAAAGAAGAATGTAAGTAACTTAGGGCGAGGCCGAAGGCCGAGCTGCGTTCAGGTAATCGATAAACCTTCTTAAAGAAAGTAACTAACTAAGGGCAAGGGCGAATGCCGAGCTGCTTTCAGGTAAACGATAAACCTTTCTCAAATAAAGGAAGTAAGTAAGGGCGAGGCCGAAGGCCGAGCTGCGTTCAGGAAGACGACAAACCTTCTGGAAGAAAGGAAGGAACTAAGTGCGAGGCCGAAGGCCGAGCTGCGTTCAGGTAAACCAAAAACCCTCTTCCGCCTTCGGGCCTCGCCCTTAAAGACTTCCTTTCTTCGATAGAATATAATATCGTTTACTCAATCTATTTATTTCATATAAATAAAAAAGTAATATTAATAACTAAAGAATTAAACCTACCTAACAAACATTAAAATAACTATCAAAACGGGCATTTTCAAATGTTCTTAGAGCACTTGCGGCATTACCCCGCTGGATGGCAAGGCTTACCCTTTGAATGAAGTACATAAGCCCTTGATGACGGGACACCAGTTGCGTCAACCAGCTCAAGCCTCTTTTGGCTTCACTGCTCCACGGACCGAGGGTTTCAACCGCAAACGCAACAAATTCGAAATCTTGAATTATATTTCTATATTTGCTGCGTTGGAGGCTCTCCGCCCCAGCATCGGCCGCGCCAGCCGCTCTTGAAGATGTCCTAACGTGACTTGGAGCCAATGTGAGAACAAAAGTGGCGTCCCACATCAAAGAACTACCCTTAGTCCATAGCACTAAGGTCTCTAGCATCGGGCCTCTCGCCATCCAGCCGGGAATAACCGCGAGGTTCTAGGATGCACGGTATATTTGCCGTTAGAAGCGTGGACTTTATAATAAAATTTAAATTAAATTAACTCAATCTTAATATTAAATAACTTTATTCGAGATGGTTTAGCTTCTTCCTGAACGCAGCTCGGCCTTCGGCCTCGCCCTTAGTTACTTGCTTTCTTCGAGATGGTTTATCATATGTCAGAACGTAGCTCGGCCTTCGGCCTCGCCTTAGTTGCTTACTTTCTTCAAAATGGTTTAGCTTCTTCCTGAACGCAGCTCGGCCTTCGGCCTCGCCCTTAGTTACTTGCTTTCTTCGAGATGGTTTTTCAATTATCCGAACGTAGCTCGGCCTTCGGCCTCGCCTTAGTTACTTACTTTCTTCAAGATGGTTTAGCTTCTTCCTGAACGCAGCTCGGCCTGCGGCCTCGCCCATAGTTACTTACTTTCTTCGAGAAGGTTTATGCTCTTCCAGAATCGAGCTTGGCCTTCGGCCTCGCCCTTAGTTACTTATTTTCTTCAAGAATGTTTTTCTTCTTCCTGAAATCAGCTCCGCCTTTCGCCTCGCCCTTAGTTACTTTCATCGAGAAAGAATATCGTTTACGTGAGCGCAGATCCGCCTTCGGGCCCGTCTTTAGTTACTTACTTTCTTTTTTTTAAATACGAATTTCACGCGAGCGAAGCCGCGGGCAACAGATATATAAATTTTATTGCACCAATGACAGCGACATAACTTCGACTTTCAATTATTATTTTTATTTATCAAACAATTTGTCACCGGCCAGCTCACGTCGAGATGACAGTTCTCCGTTGTCAACATGACATTTAAAATTGTTTTTACCTTTACTTTGGACTACGTGATTTTAAACGCGCAATAATGTTTATAATTGTTAATTTTTTTTTATTTTTGTTAATTTTTTTTACGTATTATGTTAACCCGGCATATAAACTGCCACTATACAAAGTTTCGTCTAATTCCGTTCAGTGGTTTTTGCGTGATGCGCGTACAGACAAACAAACAAACAAACAAAAATTTTAAAAACTGTTCTAACATGTTCAGTATCTCATTTTAAGCCACCCTGGTTAGTTTTTTTCCGAATACATTCAATGTACAGACTTTCTTACCTCTACGATTTTATTATATGTATAGATGGACGAGTGTTTCCGGGCAAGTTTATTAAAAGAGCTCCAGCCAGCAATTAAAGGGAACTCAATATTTTTAATTTATTATAATTTTTTTTTAATAAGAAAAACTTTGATTGTTATAAATTTTAGTAAATTTTGTATTTAAGTATATAAATACTATGAAATGTTCATATTTATCAATGCATTATTTGTAAAGCTGAAAATTATGTAAAAAGATTTCGCCCTTCTTCAGACAAACATAAGCGGCATTTGAACTCGCAAACTCCAACACGAGATTACTGTTGTTACTTCCCGTAACACAAAGTATAAAAAAAAACAAATAATTAGGTACCTACATATCGAAAAAGTATTCTTAGGTCCTTACTACTTTCTCAACAATTATGTGGACTCAGGCGAAATTGAAGTGCCGTCATCGATCATTAACCGCCGAAAATGAAGCAGAGCCCCTTAAAAATTGTTCGGCTAATTTTTTTTTCCTGTGGGACACCGCGCTGCTGCCTCCGAGCCCCGCATCCCGCCCGCGCCCCGCCCCCGCCCGTGCTGACGCTTCCCAATCGACATAGAACTAAAAGCAAATGTTTTCAAAAGTAATGCCATGTACTGAAAAGATGGGTTATTTATTACGCTTTTCAAGGGCGTAATTGTGTGCGATATTCTTTTATAAATCCATACACACACATCCGTACATCCAGTATACATATACTTATACAGGTTGTTTGGTAATTCGATACATTCCTTCTAAGGGGTCATTCTAGAGCTAATTTGCAACAAATTTGTCCCAATGAACTATGGGTCGAAAATGAATAGTGTTTGAGTTATTTAGGTTTAAAATATTTTTTTTTATTTTCTGTCTTGTTACCAAAAAATTATAATTATAAAATAACTACTCCACTCTGGGTACTTAATCAGCTATTTTCTAATAGCTGACGAATGAGAGACTACTTTAAAAAAATATGTGCGCTGAAAATATCCGTAATCTCAGAAATAAAAGGTCATAAATTACAGGTTATGCTAAAAAAAAGACACAATTTATTTAAATCGAAGAGGATTACCAAAAAATATTGTATGACACGTGGCATGCAAATTATGGGAAAAGCTTCATCATTTCATAAGCTTTCAGAAAAGGTACAAATGTTGTACACTTGCACACAAATTACCTTTTTTATCAGATATCAAGTATCAGACTCGTGCTCAAAATGAACGAAAAATTAAACGTCTGACACAGAGAGAACGTTTACTAGGGATCGGCCGTTTTGTCTCTCGCCAAAATTAGTAAATTAGTAATTAGTAAAACGAACTCCACGTTGTTGATTACTTGTTGTTGTTCTAAATTGTTCGTTATTTTTGAGTTGTGCCTGCAGTAATGGCTGCATTCACTCGTGAAGCATGCACGGGCGTGCAGTGGAATGGGTACAGCCGTGCTGTATGTACAATAAACTACACTTGCCACTGCGGCCAGGCGCCTTGGATTAAGCCAGTGGCAAGTGTGATTTATTGTACATGTATTCTTCACGAGTGAATGCAGCCATTACTGCAGGCACAACTCAAAAATAACGAACAATTTAGAACAAAGAATCAACAACGTAGAATTCGTTATACTAATTACTAATTTACTAATTTTAGCGAGAGACAAAACGGTCGATCCCTAGTAAACGTTCTCTCTGTGTCAGACTTTTCATTTTTCGTTCATTTTGAGCACGAGTCTGATACTTGATATCTGATAAAAAAAATTTTACTTGTGTGCAAGTGTACAACATTTGTACCTTTTCTGAAAGCTTATGAAATGATGAAGTATTTCCCATAATTTGCATGCCACGTGTCATAAATTTTTTTTTAGTAATCCTCTTTGATTTAATTAAATTTTATGGTTTTTTTGCATAACCTGTGATTTATGACCTTTTGTTTCTGAGATTACGGATATTTTCAGCGCAAATATTTTTTTGAAGTAGTCTCTCATTCGTCAGCTATTAGAAAATAGCTGATTAAGTACCCAGAGTGGAGTATTTATTTTATAATTATCATTTTTTGTAACAAGACAGAAGATAAAAAAAAAATTAAAATCTAAATAACTCTAAAACTATTCACTTTCGACCCATAGTTTATTGGGACAAATTTGTTGCAAATTAGCTCTAGAATGACCCCTTAGAAGGAATGTATCGAATTACCAAACATCCTGTATATCCTATTACTTTAAATGCGCTAAACTTGTATATTACATATTTATAATTGTTTTCTCGGAAACGGCTCTAACAATTTGGATGAAATTTTGTATTTACATAATGTTTTTTTTTTAAGTTTATAGATAGTTCTTGACCCCGAGCGAGCTCTGTCGCCCAGGTATACTTGTACCTATATATTATAGGTACATATAATATTATAAATTCGAAAGTAACTCTGTCTGTCTGTTACCTTTTCACACCGAAACCTCTAAGCACCTTTCGATTAGCAACAAGTTAGATCCTGAGGAAGGACATAAGCTACCTTTGGTCTCAAAAAAACTGAAAATTGTGAAATAGGAGATGAAAGTATGTATGAGGAACCCATCATTTCTCAAGTTAGGGATATGAAAGTTCATTTAGCTTTTGGTAATTGTTAATTACGTGTTTCAGCGTTTTTGCAAAATCATCCCTCAAGGCGATAAAATTGGCGTATCCTATCCTAATAAATAAAGCGAAGTTTCAACGTACGTCAATATATGAATATCCTCAGAACTCGAGAACCACTGTATCGATTTACGTAAGGTTTTCACGGTTACATTCTGTCACTTCTGGGCGGTTTTAGGCTACGTCATCGGCGGCCTGAGCTATGAGCAAAAAGGTAAAACCCTAAACATTAATCAACTTACGCCTCCATAATCATTATATTTATAACAAATCTAAAGGGATGGAGGGGGGCGGAGGGAAGGGTGGGGTGGAAGGAGGAGGAAGGAGGGAGGAAAGAAGAGAGGGGAAAGAAGCCCGAGCTTCGTTCAAGTTAACTATATTCTTCTCGATGAAAGTAAGTAAGTAACTAAGGAAGAGGCCGAAGGGCGAGCTACGTTCAGGTAAACGATAAACATTCTCGAATAAAGTAAGTAAGGGCGAGGGCGAGGCCAAAGGCGGAGCTCCGTTCAGATAAACGATAAACCTTCTCGAATAAAGTAAGTAAGGGCGCGGCCGAACGCCGAGCTGCGTTCGAGTTATTATATTATATTTTATGAAGGTTTATCGTTTACCTGAACCTAGTTCGGCCTACAGCCTCGCCCTTGGTTACGTAAGTTCACGCGAGTGAAGCCACGGGCAACAGCTAGTATAATTTAATAAATCAAAAAGCACGTATCAGATCTTCACGGATCCGCATTAAAACAATTCATTTTCCAAAGAGTTTGTATTACGTCGCTTCGCTCCTTTCATTTTCAATGTTCATTACGCGGCTCGGTACACTGTTCCAAATTCAGACCTGCAGCGCCATCTCTGAACGTCTGTGCGAACCTCGTTGCAAATATTCCAACGTAGCTGCAGCTAGGACCACATCGACATCGAATAAGTTTCTTCAGATAGCTGATGTGTGTGTGTGCTGTGCTGATGAACATCTGAAACAAACACTTCATACAGCACTCCATCTTACGGTGCCACTTTGCATTATATATAAGTTAGCACATTGTCGCTGTTGTTCTCAACGAACGGCAAATTCATAGAGTAAGGCAAATGTGCGCAAAGAAAAGAGTAACTTATACGTACGGGTGCCTTTTAAATATTTTTCTTTTCTCTATACCATATGAGACAGACGAAAGCCTTGTGCTTCGCTCTGAAAATGCATTGATATGAATTGTTTAATAATGTATACTCTAATAATTATAGAAACTCTCCTATTATTGTGTCTGCCTAATATTTGTCATAGTAAAATTTTAGAATTTTTATTTTTTTATTTCACTAGATTATTATTTCGGTAGCACAATTCGACGACAACTGTCTGTTGATATGATTTGTTTCAGGAGACATCGATGGGGCACTACATTTTGCTACTATATTTTGCGAAAATACGCACTGAGGATTCAATTCTTTCAGTCGCATATCGGCGGCGCGGCGGTCGTGTTCCGGCGGGAGTCAGTGATGGAGAATATGGCTCGGGCTTCGGCAACGGCACTCCAGCGAACCTAGCGGAGAAATCTTCTTTTGGTCGTCTATGTACTTTGCTGGTTCAGTGGGAGAGTGTAGTATTTTTTTTATAACCGCATAAATAACTTTATTTTCGGAAGTACTTACTTTTTTCGAAGTAATCGTTTTTTTTTTCGAAGCCCCTGCCCGGTAAAAAAATATGACCAGGTTTTGTCCGGTTTATAAATTTCCCGCCCGGTAACTGCAATATTTCTATTCCCGCCATACATAAGTTATTGCTAGGCACGCACGATGTCTAGTGATAAATATAAAATTTAAATGACTGTCTTAATTTTGTTGTTTATCAAGCCGTGCGACTAGTGGGTGACCCCGAAGTGTCCTGCGATCTAGAACCACTGCTGCAACACCGTAGGGATGTCGGCTCCGTAAGTGTGTTCTATCGCTTATTCCATGGGGAGTGCTCGGAGGAGCTGTTTAATGCGATCCCGCCCTCCCCTTTCCGCCTTCGCACCACGCGCACCGGGCAGGGATTGCATCCCTACACGCTGGACTTACCGCGGACGCGTACCAATCGATTCTGCAGATCTTTCCTCTACAGAACCGGTAAACCCTGGAACGCTCTCCCTGCCCATATATTTCCCCCCAAGTACAGTTTCGGGTCCTTCAAGAGGGGCGTGAATGGGCACCTGTTAGGCCGGCATGGCATTCGCAAACCCCCAACCAACGTCGTGTTTTAGTTATAATTTTATTTAGTTCCCAGTCCAGACTCTCTTGTAGGTTATCCTAGCTGACACTCCCGCGCTGTCAAAACCTCTTCTACCCTACACTTCAGTGTTCCTTATTTAAGTCGGCCAAGTCCATGCCCCTTCTCTCACTAATGAATAACTAATAAAGAAATATAAACATGGCAAACAATATAATGGGTCTTTCATTAAGGGTTTCTTATCTTCAAGTTTAAATTTAAAAAAATTGTGTTAGATATCATCAACAATTTTTATTCGTTTGAAAGGCCTATCGATGCCATTATGTGTGGAATATAACATCGTTCAAATGTCCGCCCCGGCTTCTCTGGGTGGCGCGCATCCGAAATGTCCAATTTCGTCGTTTTCAAAGAAATATGGACCGACGATGCCGCCAGCCCAAAATCCACACCAAACAGTGACTTTTTCGGGATGCATTAGACGCTCTTGTATCTCATGTGGATTTGTATCGGCACAAATTCGACAATTTTGTTAGTTCACGTACCCATTCATCCAGAAATGGGCCTCATCGCTGAAGATGATTTTTTCGAATTTTTCGTTGCCCGAACAGAACACCCATTTTGATAAAACAATTTTATCATTTGCACGTATTGTTGAAGGCTATATCCATCCATGCAACGATATTCTACTTTCTGGACGGGCCCTCATCATACATTTTACCGGTAGAAAGGTGCGATTGAAGTTCTTCTATATATTGCCAATATTTAAAACAGCGTAAGTGCGCGAGCGCCTCATACATCACGTTACGTTTCCGCTCTGTGAACGTCGATAGAGTAAGACGGTTAAATGGCAATTTGATACGTATAAGGGACCACCACGATTGGAGAGTGCGCTGAATGCTCAAAAATAGCGCGCCTCAATTCGGTGCGTTGTAAGACACTTCCCGATAATTTAATTCGTTGCATCCATGCAAAGATACGTCGTTGCATCCATGATGGTGATTTGGCAAAACAGACTGAATAAGTGACAGCCAATTTGACAGATGTAGCTTCAACAAGATGGCCGCTATCAACTGTCAAAGTTCGGAAGTCCCTAATGAAAGACCCATTACTAACTCTGCTATGGACCTAAGCTATGTAGGTAATCTACTGGCTATTAATTATTACAAACGTATGAGATATAAATTACAATCTTGATACCTACTACAAAAGTTTACAGGTTTAACCGCATCGGCGGCTTAACAATTCTATTAGATCGTCTAACAGGCAGGTGTGCTACATAGGTGAGGTAAGCACCAGGTTGTGGCTGGAGTACTGATGGCCCCCTCCGAGCTTGAGCCAAACCATTGCTTTGAGCATAGTGAGGGCTCGAGGTTTGAATTGTAAAGTTCCAAGATGCGGAAAATTCTTTCATTTCTTTGCTGTCGAAAGGCATGTTGTCGGCTATAACGAAACTTGGTATCCCGAACCTACAGAATTGTTTTTTCAATTCGCAAATAATTGTTGCACTGTTTTTCTTGTTAACTGGTATTATTTCTAACCACCGTGAATAGTAATCAATTAGGATCAAATAATCCTGAGACTCAAGTGTGGCAATATCAACAGCTATTTTGTAAAAAGGAATATTTGGTATATCATGGCTTTTTAATGGTTCAGCAATTTTTGTCACAATTTTTTCCGTGTGCGATTCAATATCAAAGCTAATACCTGGCCAATACATAATACTTTTTGCAACCTTTTTAATTTTTTAGCACCCAGGTGAGTTTAATGCAGTAAGTTATAATATGGTATATTATGTATGAGTATGAGTGTATAATATGGTATAATCAAGCAATTATTGATAAACACTAGGCCATTTTCAACTGTGATGTAATTTTTTTTAATAGTGAGCGGTCTCCCCGCCGGCAGTGCACCGCGTCGCGACGCCCGACTGATACCACCGCAACACACAACTCAGTGAGCCAATCTTGCTTGTTTCCTCTCGTAGCTTATCCAGTTCTTTACTTGACACAGTTAGAGAATTGACACAAACAGTATGAACAGTGCCCTGCATCTGGATGTCTTCGAGCTCCTGTCGGCGTAGACAGTTCCTACTGAGGAGATCAGCAAGGTAAATTTTACTACCAGGTAAGTAAATGAGTTGGCAATCATATATTAATAGTTTGAGCCGTAACCTTCTGAGACGGTTGTTTTTTATTTGATCAATACTTTTTTTAGCAATGATTCAAAGGGCTGATTATCGTTGAATATTTTGATTCTGTGTCCATAGATGAAATTGTGAAATTTTTTACACGCAAATGTGACTGACAACATTTCACGTTCAATTTGAGCATAGTTGGATTCCGTGTCTGTCATTGTAAGCGTTTGAATTTATTTAGATGATTCTTAGTCTTATTGACTCTAAGCTCAATGAGCCATTTTTTGTATTAGATGCATTTGTAAAAAATGGCGAGGAAATAGCAAAGGCATTTTTGAACGGTTTTACCACTTTTCAACCACATATTTTTAAGGGGATTTATAAGTTTAAATAAAAAAGAATGTATTCACATTATACCTTGAATCTTTACCTAACTAATAGGCATAAATTATAGTTAAATCACTTGAAATATGGGTATGGTTAGGGAAATACGAAGTGCTTTTGCCTAGTACCCTGCCCCCCATTAATGAGTGTAAATTGGTACATTTATGTTGTTGAATAAAATAAGAAATACGTAAAGGTAAGGTTACACTTAAGATTACACTTAAGGGACCCCCCCTTAAGTGTAATTGAAGTGTAGCGAAGTGAAGTTAATATACATTATAAGATTATTCATTTTCAAACAATCCTTCTTTCCATCGTTTGACGAATCACGCAAAACTCCACGGCACGATCACCGACTGTGCCCCGCCCGTTATTCAAAGTGACACATCTAACTACTTGCAGATTCAAAAATTCTTCTTGACTTGTATGGTATTAAATTTATTTAATGAGTTATTTATTATAACATCCTGAACAAAATTTAAGGGTGGGCTGGTTGTTTAATTGGACGTTTTGAGTATTGGACATTACATTCTTGGCATTATGATAATTGGACATTTTGACAATTGGGCCAATACACCCCGGAGCCTTACTTTTTTGCTAAATCGACCAAATTTCCTTCTTCTTTTCTCCCCCTCCCTCTTAGTAGCCAATGAACGGACGGACATATACGAACAACCACGGCTACGACCAGCTACTCCACCACGCTAATTTATTGAACGATTCGTTGGAATGATTTGACGGGCATTGCTAAATTTCGCGCTCTTGCCGTTAAACATAAATCTCGGAAGTGTTGAACAATGGCAATCGTTGTTCGGGGTGACAGCTAGGTACATAGGCACTGTGTCCATTAAAGTGTTTTAAACTCTAGGCACTCTTGTATGTACCTAAGAAATTTAACGAATTCGGTGAGCAAATAAAATAAAAAAAAAACATAAACGTTTAAATAAAAAAATATGGCAAGCTCCTTCTACAGTATATTATGTATGTATGTCAGCAAAATGTATGCTATTATGTCACTTCATGGGCAATTTTATTTTTTCATGTCTTAATAAACATATTATGTAATCTAGCTGATTAGCATAAAAGTAAAACGTTTCTGATTTAATAATGCTAGTGTAATTCATTTAAATATTCCAGCATAGAAGAACATATTATTCTTCTCAATAAAGAAAATAAAAAATGTAAAATGTTATATCTCACTTCTCATCTCATCTCACTAATATCATAAAATAATGTGAAAGTATATTTTGTGTTTGTTTGTTTGTTCCTATTTCACGCCTGAACGGCTGGGCGGATTTTGACGAAACTTCGTAAAGTGGTAGTGTATAATATCCCGGAGTAACATAAATTAAAAAAGTGGTCAATTTCGAGTCGAGCTCGCGTAAAGAGTGTTCCTTATCATCCCGTTTTAAAGTAAAGTAAAGTAAAAAGTGTTTTATTATTAATTTCTAAAACATTACATTACAATACATTTTTTCTTTTTTTTTTCACAGTAAGTTTTCTGTGAGGACTAGAAGGCTTAGGATTTTCTTTTAGGTTTTCCTGTTAATTAAATGTATATCCCATCCCATCCCATATCCCATATAATATTATATACGCAAAAGTATATTTGTTTGTTTGTTCCCGTACCAACTCCTGATAATTGCTGCGTGTTAAAATAAAAGCACATAGAGGGAGGGAGGGAGAGCTACCATGAAGGGGGGAACGAAGGGGGAGGGGGTAGACAGAGGGATAGAGGGAGGGAGGTGAGGGAGGTGCGGGAGGGGAGGTGGACGCAGAGAGATGGAAGGGTGGAGGAGTGGATTGAAGGAAGAGGGGATGGGTAAAGGAGGGAAGAGGTAAAGGAGGGGAGAGGGGGAGGGGCAGGTAAAGTATGGGAGGGAGGGGTGGTGAGATGAGGAGAGGTGGTGAGGGGAGGAAGGGCGGGGAGGGGAGGGAGAGAGAAATAGTTGAGCTAGGGAGATTAAGGAAGGGGAAGGAGGGTGGGGGAGGAAGAACAGCGATGGGAGTGGGAGGGGTGGGTGAATGAAAGGGAGGGAAGGGATGGGAAGGGAATGGGTGGGGGCAAGGGGAAGGGATGGTGGAGACGGAGGGGGAGGAAGTTTCTTTATTGTCAGGAAAATGTTATGTTGATAAAAACATTCTTTTACACAATATTGTTTGGACGAGTGGTTTATATTTTAGGATAGTGTTTTTGCCAAATCAAAGCAATCTCACATGTTCGAAATTGTGTTAGCGTTTACAAATAACTACAAGAATTTGATGTAAAGCTATTCCAGATTTTTTGTTTTATTTTCCCTGGATATCAGTGGTTGGGGAAGGGAGGAGAGAGAGGGAAAACGGGCGGTGGGGAGGAGGGGTGGGGGAAAGGAAGGGAGGGAGAGGGAGGTAGGGAGGAGGGAGATAGGGAGGGAGAGGGGGAGATAGGGAGGGAGGGAGGGAGGGAGAGAGATAGGGGGAGGGAGGGAGCGAGAGAATATAAGAGAAACGATCGTTTATTATCATACACACCACACGCCGTATGCCGACAATCGGGGTAAGCAGAGTAATCGGAGTTGTGCTAACAAGTATTCTGGTAAATTACAGCACAACACCGACCACCATGTTTAGCAAAGCATTCGGACAAGATAACTCAGATCAGGCAGCAAGTAAGGCCTGCTGCAAGACTCGGTGGAAACACTGCGCCAAGGTGAGAGGTGGCTAGCCTCTCGCCTTTATGCACGGCATCTTGTCTTAATCCCTTAGTCGCCTTTTACGACATGCACGGGGAGAGATGCAGTGGGGCTATTCTTATTAAGTACTGGCCCCACACAGTACTATCATATTTGCGTTTAAATCGGATTTGCTGTTAAATCGAGTCTACAGCGAGCGAAGCCACCGGCATAAGCTAGTAAGCAATAAATAAAATAGCTAGGTATGAATACATATAAAATCAATATATGTGCTATACTTGGAGGGGGGCAGATCTATATTCATCTACTTACTTTTTTGCTGTAGAAAGAAAGAACCCCGCTTTCCTTCTGTTTCGAATAATATACATTTTCTAGCGGTAACTGAAAGATTCCTGAAAATATTTGTTTCGCCGCGAAACCGCTCGGTCTGACAGACCTATTTCATATTACGCAGTGACTATTTATACGGGTACTGGATAAATAATTTATAATTAATTGTCCGGCTATCTGGACAAATAATTTGTGATTAATTTTTTATGATTAATTGCCCGGATACTGGATAATTAGCTATTTGTACGGTACCCGTATGAATATATGCAACCTTCATATTATACCTTCCATATTACTGACTGCTTGTAACTTTTTTTTTTTTTTTATGGAAACTGACACGGTTTGCTACATCACCTACAACGTCCGTGATGTCAGCCCATAACACCGGGTGAACTAGGTGCCATGTCAGCGCTTCCCCCTTTGATCGTGCCGGCTACACTGAACTGGTCGGAAAACACAAACTATTACTATACATAGCCGTTTCAACCGACGTTTCATTCAGTGCGGTGGTACCAACCCGGGCGGGTTAAACCCTACCACCAAGTAAGATTAGGAGGGAAGGGACCTACAATTTTACGACCAATCCGAACCTCGGTCAGCCTCCAACGGTCAGCGGTCACCCATCCAAGAACTGACCGCACCCAGCGTTGCTTAACATTCAATAGCGACAGTTGACTGTCTGCACCACTGAGCTATCGAGGCTGACAAACTGTTACAACCACTGGCGGCCGGTCCTAAAGTGCGCCCGTGCGCCGCACTACCATACCACGAGAAGTCTTCACTTCGCTCAAAATAAATAATATCTTACAATACAACATACCTACATTAAAACCATAAAGATCGTACTCCAAATAAATACGAATGTGAATTCGACCTTATTTTACAGATAACAAGGCACGTTTTTGCGAGTAAACCCGCGCCCCGTGCGGAATCGATAAACGCACGCGGGTCTCCCATCTGAATGTATGGGGATCGGCAAAACACCGCTGGCGCGTGAGACAAAAGATACTTCATAGAAACAGTATGGGCCGAAATGGAGTTCTGCGTGCGGCGCACGAGCGCCAAACAAGGACGCTATATCGTGAATATCCGCGCGTGCGACACGTCGCGAGCGATTCCTTTTGCACGAGTCCGCCTACCTAGAGTCAGCGCGCTGTCATGTGATGTCACATACCCGTTAGCGCGCGAATATTTAAAATGGGATATGGTTAGGTTTTGTGCTTTCTGTCACGTGATAATTGTGTATTAAGTGGTGCCGATACATGCCTAAAAGTTGGTTAAAGGTAAGGCTTTACAATCAGGTGATCCCGGGTTCAATTCCTACATTTCAAATGTTTTTTTTTCGTTTGTTTAGTATTTTTGGGACATTACATTGCTATTGTTTTCTTTTTGAAAGCTGCAGTAGTGTTGTGGTCTATGGGTGTGTTCATAAAGGTACTATAAATGAGTTAAAAAACTTGTTTGGATTTATTTTCTTGTTTTTTGCAACTCATTGAGTGTCTAGAGAATATTCATACTACTACTACACTACTACATAAAAAAACGCAGGCGTTTGAAAAATTCGGAAGTCGCGATCTTGAAATAACATTGGGAATGTGTTGGGAAATGGTATTTAAGGAGGTAGGTACTTAGCGCACTACCGGTCACTGAAGTCACCAGCCGCCACTGGTTACAACTACAACTGTTAAAACTTGTAACAATTTATTCAAAAAAAAAATAATTTATACGAATTTTACTAGTTGGTAGAATAGATAAACACCACACCAGAATTGGAAGAACCTCACTGATTGAAGGTTTATTAAAGATTATTTATGTTTTGCATTCAGTTGAGCGGAGCAGAGAGAGAGAGAGAGAGAGAGAGAGAGAGAGAGAGAGAGAGAGAGAGAGAGAGAGAGAGAGAGAGAGAGAGAGAGAAGGAGCATGATGTGTCTAGCAGACGATGTAAGTAAAGGTCACGTGCCAAGTCAAGTAACATCAAAAAAGGAACAGTAACTAGTTGTCGGAACAACACGCGGTCGGATCTATCCAAATACATATTTTAATCACCAATGAATAAATTACCGATATTGGAAAAATACCATACGCGAGAAAGGACTGGACCTGCTTGCTTACAAACCAAAATATACATATATAGAAACCAAGGTTTTAAAAATAAAATATGGCGAAGCGACTTGACGGCAGGTTAATTATGTATAAATCATAGAGACGTCTATGGTATAAATAGTATTATAATACGTAGTAAACCTAAGCAAAATATATTGTAAATTCCCAAAAAAACCGCCTTCAAAAATGTATGAAATAAAAAAAAATCTAACCCTAGAGTTGAAGGCGGTGCTAAAGAAGGCTACACAAATCACAAAGGATATCATCCACTTATGATTTCTTTCATGCATCATTTTTGCTTGCTTTAGCACCGCCTTCAACTCTAGAGTTAGATTTATTTTTTATTTCATACATTTAGAAGGCATTTTTATATTTTTTTAAGTTTTTTTAGTAATTTTTATTTGCTATTAATGTATACTTATACGCCTCGCTTTCCAATCCGATCTTGACCAAATTGAAATAGGACCACAGGGGAGCACCAGCTTTCAAATCAAAAAAGGATCATTAAAATCGGTTCACCCAGTCGAAGGTTCTGAGGTAACAAATATGAAAAAAATAATACAGTCGAATTGAGAACTTCCTCCTTTTTTTGAAGTCGGTTAAAAATAAACATGTCCAGCCAGTTCGACGTAAACTTGGTCCATAGAGGCGGACTTCATAATAGCATCTTCTGTTTACAACTCCGGCGCATGCACGCACGCGCATACATAACGTAACTAGCTCGACGTGCTGTTTACAGCACGTGTCAACACAACACTATTCTCCAGATATAATTATTATTATGGCAGATTATTTTCGTGCGTATTAACTAACATTCACCCACCCACCTGCACGGCACGCGTTCCATATTTTGTTAATTTTACAAAGGCTTCATATATTAATTCATATATGTATATAGGTATACGTTGTTACATTGATAGGTACCCGAAAGGGGTTTAGTGTACACCTGACACTGAATAACTTTTTATTTTGATAATTTATTTTTTCAAGTTCCTCGAACGAAAGTGCCCTAAAATGCAAGGATATTGGAATAGGGGGAAAGTCATGGGGAAACTAACAAGTCGCTGCTAAAATGTAATATTTAAAAAACCAGTTTCACGCCAAAAAAAATTCAGTTGCACATACAGATTTAGTTTTTCGTGAAATGCAAAAGAAGTACCGCCCAAAATATAACAGTATAATATATATAATGTAGCAGCAGCTATGTGGGACGCGGGAACACATTATGGAAATATGCCCTAATGGGTATGCTAAATGTTAGCATACATGTCATGATGACTGACCGTAGCGGTCTATATGATGTTCCTAACAAGGTATGTACGAGTATGGTAGGTATTAAAATATTATGCATATTTAGACCACACATTAATTACTTATTGCTTAAGTTAAATTATTATTGGTTGAGTTAATGCCTGAACACAAAGTTTCGAGTGGATGCCGAGGTGGATGCCATATCTAACTGTTTAAAAAAAACCGGCCAAGTTCGAGTCGAACTCACGCACGGAGGGTTCCGTATCGCCATGTCATGGTTAGCGCCACTCACGCCATCTATGGCGTGTTATGAAATGCTTCATATTAGTTAAATGTCATGATTAGTTAAAATGCTTCATATTCGGTAGATTTTCGTGACTTTTCATAGCTCAGGCCGCCTATGACATAGTTATGTATGAATGATTTATAGCTTAAAACCACCCTGAGAAGTGGATTTCTGGATTTCAATCCAGAAATCCAGAAATCCTATCCTAATCCTGTCCTGTCCTGTCCTGCCCTGCCCTGCCCTGCCCTGCCCTGCCCTGCCCTGCCCTGCCCTGCCCTGCCCTGCCCTGCCCTGCCCTGCCCTGCCCTGCCCTGCCCTGCCCTGCCCTGCCCTGCCCTGCCCTGCCCTGCCCTGCCCTGCCCTGCCCTGCCCTGCCCTGCCCTGCCCTGCCCTGCCCTGCCCTGCCCTGCCCTGCCCTGCCCTGCCCTGCCCTGCCCTGCCCTGCCCTGCCCTGCCCTGCCCTGCCCTGCCCTGCCCTGCCCTGCCCTGCCCTGCCCTGCCCTGCCCTGCCCTGCCCTGCCCTGCCCTGCCCTGCCCTGCCCTGCCCTGCCCTGCCCTGCCCTGCCCTGCCCTGCCCTGCCCTGCCCTGCCCTGCCCTGCCCTGCCCTGCCCTGCCCTGCCCTGCCCTGCCCTGCCCTGCCCTGCCCTGCCCTGCCCTGCCCTATCTATTCTATTCTATTCTATTCTATTCTATTCTATTCTATTCTATTCTATTCTATTCTATTCTATTCTATTCTATTCTATTCTATTCTATTCTATTCTATTCTATTCTATTCTATTCTATTCTATTCTATTCTATTCTATTCTATTCTATTCTATTCTATTCTATTCTATTCTATTCTATTCTATTCTATTCTATTCTATTCTATTCTATTCTATTCTATTCTATTCTATTCTCTATTCTATTCTCTATTCTATTCTCTATTCTATTCTCTATTCTATTCTCTATTCTATTCCCTATTCTATTCTCTATTCTATTCTCTATTCTATTCTCTATTCTATTCTCTATTCTATTCTCTATTCAATTCTCTATTCTATTCTCTATTCTATTCTATTCTATCCTATCCTATCCTATCCTATCCTATCCTATCCTATCCTATCCTATCCTATCCTATCTATTCTATTCTATTCTATTCTATTCTATTCTATTCTATGCTATGCTATTCTATTCTATTCTATTCTATTCTATTCTATTCTATTCTATTCTATTCTATTCTATTCTATTCTATTATATTCTATTCTATTCTATTCCATTCCATTCCATTCCATTCCATTCCATTCCATTCCATTCCATTCCATTCCATTCCATTCCATTCCATTCCATTCCATTCCATTCCATTCCATTCCATTCCATTCCATTCCATTCTATTCTATTCTATTCTATTCTATTCTATTCTATTCTATTCTATTCTATTCTATTCTATTCTATTCTATTCTATACGAAAACGAAGACGATATATTGCGTCTTGGGTCTCCGGTCGGTGGTGTAATTTTCTATTTTTGCCTGCAAACGGAGCGTACCCACCCGGTCTCATTACCGGTAGGAAGTTCAACTGACTACTGAGCCGGTGAAGCGACGAGACGACGAAGCGACGCGAGGACGCGGAGAGAGCGGTAGCGGTATTCATCGACCTAGCCGCTAGCCCTAAGTAATGGATCTCATTACCCTTCTCATTGTTCGTCAGCGTCGACCATTTATTTTATACGTCCCATTTACATGACTATAGAGCTAGTGCTAATTGTTGGCGACTGTTTCCATTATGTACTTATGCGCTGGGCGTCGTCGGCGGCGGCGGGCGGAGCGTCTAGTAGTCGCGTCATTGAAAAAAACGGTAATACATACAAGCGTCAAACTTGGTGTGATTATAGTTCAAACTCTAAAGTATAATTTCAAATTATAAAATCCGGCCATATAAAATTACTTGGCTGTACGGAAACCTCGGTGCGCGAGTCCGATCCGACTCGCACTTAACCGGGTTTTTTTTAAAAGACGGGTAAAAAAGTGCCCAAAAAGTGTCCACTTGGTATGTGAACGGTCCCTCCCTAGTTACTGGCCCGCGTTCTGAAGTTGTGCTTCTCTCGAGACCACGTTAATTTTCCGAGCAGGCACTTAGGAATTTTTAAGCAGAAGCGAGCCCACGCGTTTTGCACTCTCTGGATAGCCTGAGAGGATTTGGTGTACACTCTTGGCTCGTATGTCACGTCACAGTAATTGAAGAGGGAGTACCTACCAGCGAGTCTACGAGCACGATTATCACATTTTCTGTTAGGTGGTTGGTTTTAGAAAGAGAGTTAAGAAATGTTAAGCTTGTAGGCGGCAGTTCTGATGTCTCAGGTCTAGATCCATAACCAGGCCAGGGCATTCGACAGACCATTGATCCTGACATTCGGTTGATGTTCCTATACTGTAGTCCGCTGAGCTTTAGTTCTTTGGAGCCACAGAACAACGATCGGGCCACTGGTCTGGTTCAAAGCTCCTTGTAAGGAGCCGTTGTTCTGTTTATTTATTGTTTGCCTCTCTCACTTTAATCTTCTGATCTGCTGCAATCACGGGCTGCAATAAACGCTGTGTTCTATAGAAAATAGGAATTCGTGTCACTGAATTCTCTGTTTGTGTTCTTATGACTTCTTAGCATTGATATTTTTTATATAGGAGGGCGGGGCTCTACCAAGGCATCGGGACTCGGGAGCTGCAGACAAAATAAGTGATACGAGAGAATCGTTTCTGTCAAGTTTGAAGAATTGTGTTAAGACGATTTAAGCTGGTGGTTTTTTTTTTATGGTTGTCATCTTGTCACGCATTGGTCAGGTGAGTGGACATTCATAGAGGACACTCTCGGGCTGCCGCGCCACGCGCCGCCACCGCCACGCGCCGCCACCGCCACGCGCCGCCACCGCCACCGCCACCGCCGCGGCGGCGCCGCGAGCCGCGCCACCGCCTCTCCGCGCCGGGCCGGTGTGGCGGTATTTCCAGAAGACAAGAGTCGCAGTGCGTCCGAGCAGAGTCACCACCGGGTGAGATGAGTCACGCACGAGTCGCTACACCGCCCGCGCTACCCAGCCGCGTCACCTACGACTAGGAGGCCAGTAGCGCGGAGGTGGGGCGGCGGCGAGCGCGCGCAGCAACCTAGCCGCGCCGCCGCGACGCCCGCCACCGCGCTAGTCAGACAGACTGGTAGGTTAGGTAGTAGACTACAACTGTCTGCCTCCTACTAGTTGTTGGCAGTGTTGCCGTTTTAGTGACTTTGTCACTAGATCTAGTGAGTTTTTGACGTCTTTGGTGACATTTTTTAAAGATTTTGTCACTAAAAAAAATCTAGTGACTTTTAGTGACTTTTAATATAGTGATAAAATTTTAAGCACGGACATTGACTTGGCTGTATACCCTCATAGATTTTACATGTTCTGCATCATCATCACATCATTTACTAATCATCATCGACGCTATGAACTTGAACGAATTAATCAAAACAATCGCTTTGGATGTATATACCTTTGCCTGTTCAAGCTAATTTTCAGTACAATGAACATTGTAAAAACTAAATTACGAAATAGACTGTCCACCAAAACTCTCAAATCAATACTTTTGATGGATCTAACTAAAAATTGTGAAAAAAAGCTGCCACACTTACATTATACCTTCAGAAGTCCTGTCAAAAATTATGAAAACTACGAGAACGGTAAATAGAGAAACAGAATCAACAGCTACAACTTCTACAGAACCATTCACCTTCCCTGTGCCGGAAGAAGATGAAATTATTCAATTAATTGAATTTTAAATTATATAAGTAAGTATAAACATTGAATGAATAAATCATTGATTTTTTCACACTTATTAAAAAATGTATTTTGAAAAATTATAAATGGAGCTCTGATAAAAATATTTAGTGACTTCTAGTGACTCTTTGAAGTAATTTTTTCCTTAATTCTAGTGACTTTATGGCAATAGTTTGGTGACTTTCTTTTTTCCTAAGCGGCAACACTGGTTGTTGGTTGACTAGTTGATAACGCAGCCTCGCGCGGAGCGGACGTCGCACGAGCGCGTCGTCTCGGCCACAGCAAGCTCTTATCTCGACACTCGACGCGATTTAACTGCAACCCAACTGAACTACTGTAATAATTGCAATTAAATAAATTTACAAACTGAACAAAGAAATATAAAAACGCAGTCTCTGTCAACAGTGAAAAATAATTGTTATTAATTAAATTTATTAAAAATTAAAATTAACTAAAGGATTAGGTTGAAGACAAACGTGCTCCGAAACAGGAGATCATTTTGAGATCGCAGCTCATAAAATAATTCACCACGTACAGAATATCGAGAATACGTACGAAGAGAAGAAGCCGAAAATTGAGACTACTGACGGAGCCCTGCACCTCGTGCGAGGTAAGTCGTTAGTCGACTCGACACGCACGGCACGGACGCGACACGGAGCGTCAGGTGCTCTATAGCTCGAACTCGATAGTGCATGTGGTTGTGGGTGTGGGTTCGATACAGCCGGTAACAATTAAATGCGGCATTAACACAACAATAATAGCTTACACAACAGTTAGCGGCATCCGCGCCGCACGCAGAGATAGATTTGAATAGAAGCGAAAAGAAATCTAAATTTATTCATCATAGAGTTGATTATGGAAATGTTTTTTTTAGTTTTCCTGTTTGTATTTTTAGAGTCGAGCTGAAAATGAGATGAAAATAATATTCCATATACGCTTCAGTTGTAAGTACCTAACTTACTTTATTTCCGTTTAGTTTCATCGATCTTTAGTTTTACTTTAACATAGGAAAACACTCGGAAAAACAAGTATTCATAATAATAAGTAATAGGCATGGTACTTAATACGAGAAACAAATTGTATCCGGTATAACTTTTGTTTCTCTCTAGTTATTTATGTAGGTATTACGTGTCTCTATTTTCTCCTTAATAAATAAATTAACATAAAATAAATAAGACTTAGAAAGTAGCAGGTATTGAAAGTTATAAATAATGTAGGTAGGTAATTGGTAAACAAAGGTCATTATCCGACCTTAGTACTTAGTTGCACATCATTCGTCACACAACACATCGCCGAATCGATCGGCATTTCCATAGATTCCCCTTTACCACAAACTCATTCGATCTGCCTCGTAGGTACGTCTACGAGTACATACAACTTTGGTCGCATCGCTCAACACAAATCGTTCGTGAACGAGCTTGAAGGCGAGTCGATGGCCTTGACCGTTCAATCAAACGTTTAATGATGTTAGTGTTACCGTAGATGTTACCCATCACTGTGCCCGGTTAATTACCCAAAGATATATTTAAACTAATCATATGACATTTCACAAAACGTGTGCCTAGTTACATTTTTCCACATCTAAATTATTAAATCAATTTAAAATAGGCTAATTCAACCCAGTTGTTCATTTGTACTTAATTGTTTCATAGCGTGTTGTATTTAATGAACGCGATCAAATACACTTGGCCGAAAGAGGAAGATGCTCTTAATCACAGACGTGTTGCCTTGCCATGTCTGTGGGTGGTCTCACTTCTAATATGAAAAAGACTTAGAAAACATTATTCGGAGTTAATTTGAAAATATTTTTTGTAGGTAGACAGCCCAATGTCAGTTGTCGCACCCAACATTCGACCAACTTGCATTTTCGCTCCTGTTATTCTCACACAATCGATTTAGACGCACTATCTTTCGCTACTATGTGAAAGAGTTCTCATCCATTGGTCCGTGTCGTTATCACGCTAACAAATAGGTGTAAATAATGGTTATAAATAAATAGGTAGCATTATAATATTTGTAATATCTAAATTCTCGATTGTACCACAAAATACTTAATAGAACTTGATTGTACTTAGTTGATTGATAAAATACATTAACCGAACCTGAATATGAAACGAGAAGCAACATAAATACCTTACATTATGATTTTATCCTAACCTGTAATTTAACACACTTATCATTTCTCTCCGACTTCAGCACAGCGGAACTATTGAAGTTCTGGCGTAGGCGATAACAATGTGGCCCGCATCTGAATTAAGATTACCTACTATAATAGCAGTAATCTCTTCACCTTGACAACATTTCAGGGATTGCTTCACTGGATACCTATGTATTTGTGAGCGTAATATTTTAAGGTGCTTTTTAAGGTTCCGTATCCATTGTACGGGACCCTATTACTAAGCCTACACCTTCTGTCTGTCCGTCTGTCCGAGGGATGTATCCCTTGAACCGCAATAGGTAGCCTGTTGAAATGTTCACAGAATATGTTATTATGGCCGATATAGCAACAAATAATAAACATAAAAAAAGTAAAAAATGCACGGGGGTCTCCATACAAGAAACTAAAAAGTGTATGCGCGCCATCTACCGAAAAGAGTGTGAATCATTTTAACTAATCCATAGATGACGTTAGTGGCGCTGACCATGATATGGCGATACGTAACACTCGGTGCGCGAGTTCGACTCGCACTTGGCCGTTTTTTTTTACATATACTTAAATAAAGTAGGTACCTAAATTTTAGCGTAAGATCTCACTTTCATAGAGATTAATCTTCTGATACTCTTCAGCTAAACATGAACATTATAGGTACCACGAGAATAAGGAAAATAATTTACTAACCGTAGCGTACATGCAGTATTTTAAATGGTTAGTTATTGTGATTGCGAGAGAAGGTGTTACTATAAATTGAAGAATTAATTTTTAATGAGTGTGTATATTTGTAACATACATAATTTGAAATTATTAGAAAACGGCATGCAAAGTAAAGTAAAGTAAAGTAAAAGCAAAGTAAAAGTTTATTATAAATTTTCTAAAACATTACAATTATTTACAATTAATTTTCACTTATTTTTAACAGTAACATAATAGGTGTAATTTGTTTTAGTCAGGCAGATAATAAGCAAGCAAGCATTATAATAATAATAATAATAACCCACGAATAAACGAAACCTTATTATCCCACGAATAAACGAAACCTTATTATGGTGAGGATCCTGGATTCATATCTTAAAAGAATATATTGAATCTAGTACAGATCTCGCCGATACTAATTCGATCTTGTATTGTGGGGCGGTGGCTGCCTGTCGCATGGCGCGTCTAAAATTTGAAAATAACTCGCGACACACACGCGCCATGCCAGCCATTGCTCCCGCATGGCAGTTACGGATCGAACGACGTATCGGCGAGGCCAGGATCCTCATCGGAAAGCTATGCTGCTTTAGGTCTGGGAATACAAGACCAAAAATTATGCGTTTCGTGACGAAGGCTTTTAATGGAGCTGTAATAAGCCGAACACAGCCAAACTTCCACTCGCTAGTCACGGAACGCATAGATGACCTGAAGCAGCAAATTAGCGCGTGGGCCCAACGTATCCGTCGCTATAGGAAGCGTGTCGACCGTTATCATCAGAATCGTCGATTCCAGAGTGACCAAAGGTGGGTATACCGAAACTGGGAGCACCCGAACCAACGACCGACAGACACAATCCGACCGACTGATCAAGAAAATGCTTCATTTTGGAAAAACATTTGGTCGGATCCTGTCTGTCACGTCGAGGGTGAATGGATGAGAGCAGTCGAGCGGGCGTGTCAGACTGTAGAACCAATGTCAGCCATAAATATCAGCGAAGAGGATGTAAGTTCTGCGATCCGCCAGGCACTGAACTGGAAATCTCCAGGGCCGGACGGATTGCAGAACTTCTGGCTGAAATGGTTCAGAAGCTGCCATTCCCGCTTGGCCATTCAATTCCAAGATGCCCTCGACCATCGGGTTCTCCCAGAGTTCATGACTACTGGTGTCACCCACCTGCTCCATAAATCTGGTAGTACTGCGGAACCTAAAAATTATAGACCTATCACCTGCTTGCCTACCATCTACAAGCTCCTGACATCCATTTTGACGCATAAAATATCAATTCATATTAAGGAAAATAACATCTTGTCAGTTGCTCAGAATGGATGTCGGGCTGGGTCCCGCGGTACTAAGGAGCTTCTCCTCATAGACATGACCGTTTGTCAGCAGGTCCGACGCAATCGAAAGAACCTGTCTGCTGCCTGGATAGATTACAGGAAGGCATTTGACTCCGTGCCCCATACATGGTTGCTAAGGATACTAGAATTATACAAAACTGACACGAATATCTGTCAATTCCTTGGCGCATGTATGGGACAATGGAGTACTATCCTTCGTGTGCCAGGTGGCGAACGGACTTCGGTCGCAGACGACCGGATTCCCATACGGCGGGGGATCTTCCAGGGAGACAGTCTGAGTCCGCTTTGGTTTTGTCTGGCTCTGAACCCTCTTAGCACTCTGCTTGAGGACTCAGAGCTGGGCTATTGTCTTCGAAGAGGAGGCTCTCGAATATCGCACTTATTTTATATGGATGACCTCAAACTGTTTGCCAAGTCGGACACTGAACTAATGTCGATGATGAAGATAACTGAAGGCTTCAGCAACGACATTGGAATGGAGTTCGGCTTGGAAAAATGTGGGACCATCCATGTGGACCGTGGTGTGGTCGTGAACTCCGGCGGCATACAGTTGTCGGAGTCTATGAATATTCGAGCTCTCTCCGAAGACGAAACCTATAAATATCTGGGAATATCGGAGGCTCTCAACATACGGGATACGGACATGAAACAATCAGTTAAGGAAAAGTTTTTTCACCGTCTTACAAAAGTGCTAAATAGCCTTTTGTCAGGCGGCAATAAAATTCGTGCCTATAACGGTTGGGTCATGCCTGTGCTCGTATATACCTTCGGTATTCTCAGATGGACTCAGACCGAATTGGACTCGCTGGACAGAAAGGTCAGAACGCTGATGACGAAATCCCGTATGCACCACCCACGATCATCGGTCATGAGGTTGTATATCCCGCGGAAGTGTGGGGGTCGAGGTATGTTAAATGCCAAGAACCTGCACAACCGCGAGGTATGCAATCTCCGTCAGTACTTTTTGGAAAAGACTGATGTTTGTGAGATGCATCGCGATGTCGTCACCAGCGATAAAGGCCTTACCCCGCTGAGCATGGGAAAAGAGGACTGGCGGAAGCCGGTTGTACTGAGCACCGAGGACCGCATGGAAGTATGGAAAGGCAAGGAGCTGCACGGTAGGTATTTCCGGTCTCTCACCGGACCGGATGTAGACCAACTTGCTTCCGTGCACTGGCTACGCTTCGGGGACCTCTTCGGGGAAACCGAGGGTTTTGTCTTTGCAATACAAGATGATGTTGTCAAGACGAACAACTATAGGAAACACATAATGAAGGACGGCACCATTGACATCTGCCGCGCCTGCCACCAACCTGGCGAGTCCCTCAGACATGTGATTTCCGGTTGTTCGCAGCTTGCCAACACCGAGTATCTGCATAGACACAACCTAGTAGCCAGGATTATCCACCAGCAACTTGCCTTAAAGTTCAACCTTGTGGGTACTGAGGTGCCTTACTATAAGTACAATCCACCGCCAGTTCTCGAGAACGGTCATGTCACACTCTACTGGGACCGGTCCATTATCACAGACAGGACTATTCTCGCGAACAGGCCTGATATTGTGATAGTAGACCGGGAGGCAAGGCGCGCAACGCTCGTCGATATCGCCGTGCCGCACGATGGTAACCTCGTCAGTAAGGAAGCAGAGAAGATGTTAAAATATCTGGATCTGCAGCACGAGGTTACCAAAATGTGGCCCGTCGACTCGACGATCGTTGTGCCCATAGTCGTTTCGGCGCATGGGCTGATAGCGAAGAGCCTCGACGACCACCTTGAGAGGCTCTCGCTGAGTGGTTGGGTCAAGGGCCAGATCCAGAAGGCAGCCCTGCTCGACACTGCACGCATCGTCCGGAGGTTCCTCTCTTTGGGACCCGACTATCGGTAGCCTGGGCTCGCCCCGCCGCCGGTGGTGGAAACTCCATTTTTTTAAGGTTAATTTTGTATATGTTTTTAATGTTAGGTTTTTAATATGTACAAAATTAGTTTTAAGATAATGTGTTAATAAAGAAATAAAATAATAATAATAATATAACCGTTTATGCTATAATAATAATAATATAACCGCATTATGTACGCTATCAGCTCCTGTTCTCTCGTGCTCTTGTTATTGCTATAGTGAAGTCTCAAGGTAATAGTAGAAATTTAGTACTTATTGTAAACACGAACGTAAAATTACATTTCATTCGATTACAAAATTTCGAGTGAGGTGCACTCGGGGATAACCCAGCCGAAATCAGCGCAATAGTTTGAAATAACAAAAATATTTATTTTCGGTCATTGGTGTACCGACTACAGTTTAATTTCCACTAAACCCATTGCTCGGGGGAAAGCGTTGTTAGTAAGTTCTTAGGCATTTCATAAATGAGTCGCGGAGAAACTTTTGCTAGCAGAGGTTTCTAGAGCACTGTGCTCTTGATTTATTTAACCGCTGCTGTATCTTCCTTCAGTCAGACGCGACTTGAAATAAAGATAACTATGAAGTTTCCGAAAAGTAGCAAGGGCCCTTTGTTTTGTTCCTCTCATCCCTGTACGAGTATGTCAAGCACATACAGTTTAGACTAATTGCGCCCTTTTGGAAGGGCCGGGTGTAATCCAGTCTGGATCAGT
This sequence comes from Nematopogon swammerdamellus, assembly GCA_946902875.1. NCBI lineage: Eukaryota > Metazoa > Arthropoda > Insecta > Lepidoptera > Adelidae > Nematopogon > Nematopogon swammerdamellus. Next base: position 15,700,696 of record OX336334.1, read on the forward strand.
GGTGGGAGAGGGGGAGGAGGGACAACGTTTTCTCGCGGTGGAGGCGGGTTGTCATATGGTGTTGGGTCGTCCACATCCTCGTCCTCCTCGTCCAGGACGATAGGGATGACGTTGTTGCAATTTCGCCCTTGGCAAAAGGAGCATAGGATAGAGCACTTGAGCCCTGCCTTTCTGCAAGTGCACGACCCTAAGCACCCTTATTTGCATTTGCAAGCCACCATTCTAATCAGGGTCTGAGGAGCGGGCTCTGCGCATATTATGACGGGCATGAGACCTTGTTCGCTGGTGGCCCATCCCCAGTCACACGGGTTTTTGTCAACCCCTAACCATTTTTGCACTTGATGTTAGGTCCGCCAAGAATGATATTTTGAAATGAAATGAAATGTAAATATTTATTTCTCCTATAAAACGAAAACAAGAAAAACGATAACAGAAAGAAACCTGAAGGAGAAAGAGGAACCAACTCAGCTTTTTTGCAGCCTCTGTGGTAGGTTGTCAGCCTCTATAGCTCAGTGGTGCAGACAGTCAACTGTCGCTATTGAATGTTAAGCAACGCTGGGTGCGGTCAGTACTTGGATGGGTGACCGCTGACCGTTGGAGGCTGACCGAGGTTCGGATTCCTCGTAAAACTGTAGGTCCCTTCCCTCCTAATCTTACTTGGTGGTAGGGTTTAACCCGCCCGGGTTGGTACCACCGCACTGAATGAAACGTCGGTCTAAACGGCTATGTAAATAGTTTGTGTTTTCCGACCAGTTCAGTGTAGCCGGCACGATGAAAAGGGGGAAGCACTGACATGGCACCTAGTTCACCCGGTGTTATGGGCTGACATCACGGACGTTGTAGATGATGTAGCCAACCGTGACAGTTTCCATAAAAAAAAAGGTGGATACCGGGCAAGGTTGATCATCTCCTCCGTAAAAGTTTATCAAGATCTTCTCACCAGCATTTCCTACTTCTTCCTGGTTGGAGTTTGGATCAAGGAAAATGCTGGCGAGGTCTATCCAGTCGGGGTTTTTTTGAGGACGTTGCACCACTCTATCTTGCCTTGCCAGAAAAGGGCAAAGGTGGTGTCACACACACTGATGCATGCAGAATCAAAGCCATCCCTCGTGGAACCTGCATTTCTCCATTTATGTAGGAATTTGCTGGACATTGTGCGCAGTCTGATCCACCTCTGCTGCCTTTCTGGAAATTCACATTGATCTGTCCAGAGCAGCCGTTAAGGAGTACCAGTAGGTCGAAGTCCTCCCCAATGATAAAAACTTGGTCGAAAGATAAGCTCTTGGAAAGGGCAGTCCTCACTATATCAGCATCGGCGTATCCTTGAGATTGACTTATCTCGATACCCTGCCTATCACATTCAGTACGCATAATTGTTAACAGTCGGCGTATGTTAGATTCATTTGAGAGCAGTTTTGCTTGGAGCAGTTTAACTTTTTGAGAAAAAATTTCCCATCTTTGACCAGCTGTATCTCCGCAACCAATGAACAATAATGGACAATAATTGTAGAATACTCAGGTTAGGCTCAAATTGTAGCAAATTTAGTTAGCTTTACAAAAGTACTAAACAAAGATAAAACCTAAAACGCTTCCAGGTAATTTGTTCGAAAAAACTGAAGCAAGTGCCAGAATTTCGCAGTTTTTCGAGCACCATGGGAGTAGCACAGGTTTTTCAGGGTTGCAAACTTGGGTATAAACTACTCTTAGGGGACCTAACAACATATAAAAAAATCGTAGATACATGCGCGTTTGCGATGTTTGATGTTGTTATTGACTGGCCTATTGTGTCGATGGATAGTTTAGGAAGTACGAGTATAATATAGAAGGTTAGTTCCTTATATTAGTTACAGACAATAACTTGTTTAATTTATTTCTTCAGTATAGGCGATTTTATAGATATACCTACTTAGATTTATTGATTGGGTTAATGCGCTGCACGCATGCTGGGCGTAACCATCCATAAACCAATTTATGGCTAGTTAAATAGATTAAATAATATAAACAAAAGTTTGAGGATGGAACTAACTCTGCAAGTGTTCTGTCGGTGGTTTTGATATTACGAGTAGGTATGGTTATCCTAATAAATAAAACGAAGTCTCTACGGCCGTGTAAAGTACGCCAATATATGAATATCTTTACAACCCGAGAACCACTTAAAAGCTACTAAAAAATTATTTCTTGCTACTATTTCTTACTTTACGATTTAATTCAGTGAGGATCGCGAAGTTATTATGCAGAGTTCTATAAGTTAGGATTTGAATAATTCTATTATTCCCCTGTCCGAGCTTTCTCCGCCATCCTCCGCATCTCTCGACAAAGCTGCAAGCTTCGGACTCCCTCCCCCCAGCTTTCTTCCGCCAACAGCCTCCAAACCCTTCGTTATCTCACCCACCAGCCGTATCTACTCGTAGGCACATAATATGTACGTACGTACGTATAATTACTAGCCGACTATGACCGTTATAATAGCCGCTGTTTTTAGCACCGCATTTTTATACATTTGTTGTCTGTAACATTTGTTTATAGAAAAAAAAATTAATAAGAGAAAGAATTAGGGCGGAGCGGCGCCCACATCCCTGCATTAAACTGTTAGTTAAATTCTGGTGAGTATAAAAAAGAAAACAAGTTGCGAGTATGTGACACGAAAGTTCTATGTCCTGCGTCTTTTTTAGTGTTTGAGCAAAACCACGAGCTCGGTAAGTAACACTCGGCTAAGTGTTGGCCGACCAAGTCGGCCAACCTAGCTAACCAAGCTAACAGCTCAGGCGAATCTCATTATTTCCTCTCGGCGAAGGAGGTCCTTTTGCGACGTTATTTGCATTCAACTCTGCCAACAGTCTCGTCTCGCTAGATACTTTGTAAGATAACACTAAATTAATGCTACCTTTTTGTGACCGTGTTTTTGCTTAGGCACTATTTATTAAATGCCTTCGCGGCCTCGATCCTATTTCCTGTAGCACACTAGCAATTAACGTTTCTGACATTACTCATTCATACATGTTGCGCTGTGACAGTTGACACCTCCCATCTGCTGATGAGAACCAGAAAAATGCTGAAAGGGCAACCTGAAACCATCGATAAACAACAACACTAGATCTGGTACATCGGCGTAAATACTGGTACCTACATATACAATGGAACCATGGAATGGAACGCTTCGTCTTTCAATGTACGATTGTCCCCCTCAAACATGGGAAAGTTAGCACTACTTTACTTATGTGTCTCATTCTACCAATAGGGCGGGTAAAGTTTTCCACTCTTAACAATATCATTAGGTAAAACCCGGGTACGTTGCTATTAAGATTGGAAATGAACCTACTGCGTGGTTGCGCGGGGAAGTGGGACTTAGAAGTTTCTTTTTGAGCAGAAGAAGAATGTGTTACGTTATGCTTTAGGTTCTTTACAATTATATTTAACATAGAATACGATTTAGATTTCAGGTTGTATCAAAAAACGAAAATGATAACTTTAGTTCCAAAAAACGTGGTTTTAGTGATAGTGGCTATCATAACGGTGCGCGGTGTGGTGAAAAAATAATGGTGGAGAAAAAATTCTCCTTCGGAAGACTACAAATGTTTTTTCGCTGGCTACCAGTTCACAACAAATTTAATAACCAAGGTTACGCATATCTTATTCGTGAATTCATCTCAGTTATGTATGATACTGGTGAGGTTGTCATCTGTGACTGTGATAGAACCACCGCGGCGCGCGCGTGATAACCATCGTCGCCGAACACGACAATGGAGCGAGTCTCGCTGCGATCCGACCGCAACCTAGACTTTTAGCTCTAGCCTTTCAGTTCGGCAACATTGTCGAAATTATACGCCTATCGTCACATATTTATTCTTCTCATTTGTGGGCACACTGGAAATAGCGTTCTCATAATTCTCTGTTGACACGCTAGATCTATTATAGCCGTACATCATCGACTCGAGATGTTCGGTCGCTTTAGACCTCGAGCTATTGTCGTTTAAAACTCGTTCAAACTAAAAAACGCTTTTTGTGACAAACATACAAAGAAAACCTTGCTTGTGTCAAATTTGGCTAAAAGCAACAAATGGGCAAAACCCGATGATTTAACGAGACAGATGTCATTATCGCGTTAGTCATTCGTTCATTACTAACAGAGCGAATACGAAAAAAATTTTTTTTTTTTTTTACAAAATTAAACGTACTATCGGAATTGAAATAAGGAAACGAAAATAATTAAAAGTTGTCAAAATGTACATGCACAACGGCCGCACCGCCCGTAGACCGTGAAATGAAATTTTAAAGTTAATATTAAACAACTTTTAGATACAACAACCTGTGGAAATTCCCATACTTTTAACTCCCCTCACGGCCACCAGTCGGCGTTGGCGTAGCGAACGAGCGCTACCTCACCCGATCGGTAGGTGACCGCGAAGGGAGCCCCTATTCTTTTATGTTTTACAATTTTCTTATATGCTAGGGCGCACCTATGCGCTTTCCACGCCTAACAGCTGAAGGCTGATAGAGTGGGGTGCTTTGGAGATACACTTCACTTTCATATGCTGCGTATTCGGAGCATGTCGCACACCCTTAGACGGAGGTTACACGCTAGGTTTGGCACCAGTTCAGTCCATCAGTCTGGTTAAACCATGGTCCAGACTGACCGTTTAATCTACTTTGATGGATGGATGGATTGGAATGATGGACCAGACTGATGGATTTTAAAATATTTTGATACTAGACTGATGGCAGACTGATAGTGCGAATGCATTTTACGTCTGGCGTCAGTCTGGCGTCAATCTGGTCGTGACCAAGGTCACGGACTGAACTGATGTCAAACCTAGCGTGTAACCTCCGTCTTACGACAACAGCAGTCGCGCACTTTTCTCACTTTGTTTTTCATCTGCTGCGAGGGCGGAGCGTGTCACACACCCTCAACACTACAGCAGGCCCGCACTTTTACTGTTTGCACTCGTCCGTCGTTGACAGGATGGTTGTGTCAAGGGCCTATATTTGCTCAAAACAACCAAATCCATCTCACTGCGCGAAGCGACGTTCAGCGAGCCACATACGCATTTTCGGACTATTTCAACGCTATCCAGCTTTTTAACACGACATTTTAAAACTCTCACGTTGAAAGTATCGGGAAGCAGTAGCAGAAGCAGTATCGCCGGTAGACAGCACCACACCCTAGCGGTGCGACAGAGGAATGATTTCAGAACCGATGGGTTCTCAAAAGCCTAATATAAAAATAAAAGGTGTTCAGACTCTGTGCGACGAATGCCGAGGAGATAGGTTGAATGGTAAGAAATAAGAGACAAAAGCAAACCAATAATTGCGACTACTATGCACGACGACCCCGACCAACGATGAACCGAGAATTAGTCCAGTGCAAACGTTTTAGTTTGCCGCTCACCTGCATACATCGTGAATTGAAGTACATAGTATTTATTCGCACATTGCGTAGTGATTAATTGAGAAATTCGAGCCGTATTTTATTTTAATATTCAGAACTTCTCTAGACGACTCGTGACGTGACCAAACTATGTCCTAATGCCGGGCGGGACTGTTTAACCAAGATTTCTGGCATCTGAAACATTTATAGCTAGCTAGTAGGTCCCTTCCCTTCTTACCTAACTAGGTGGTAGTAGGGTTTATCGCGCCCGGGTTGGTACCACCCCACTGAATGAAACGTCGGTCGAAACGACTATGTAAATAGTTAAATGAAGGGAAGCACTGACATAGTACCTAGTTGACCCAGTGTTATGGGCTGACATCACGGATGTTGTAGGTGTGTAGCCAACCGTATCAGTTGCCATAAAAAAAAAACTATAGGGCAAATTACAATGGTTGACGGAGCGAAATCAAGAGATAAGTCTGCCTTACCTAATCGTATTCACTGTATTATAATTAATTTATAAGTGAAAGTGTTGTATTATATATCTATAACGTTTGTGATATGCAATCGTGGTCGTCGACTCCAAAAGTGGAACCTAAATAGTTTCACACAATACTCTTGGACTATACGAGGCCGCGTCGACGAAGATCTGACTTCTTTCTAGTCGTGTCTGCGGCTGAACTCGATGTGCCACTGGCTAATGGAAAATAAGATTTATTTTCTGATTTCAATTCAATGTAACTAGACGAGACGGATATTTTTTATCATACCTACTAGTAAGTCACATTCTTAAATCATAATCGCCAACGGATGCGAGTGCTGCAACTACTTTATGTACTTATTATGAAGATGCCGTAATTTAGGATTCATTCCTAGTTTTAAACAAACATAGTTTTGAACATAAAAGTTAAAACGCGCGACCTAGGCGTTACTTTGAAAGTAATGTTTTCTCTTCCTATAAATAAAGCTAGAAGCGCTTTAATTGCTTTAAACATTGAATTTTACTGCCGTTTGTTGTTGAATTTTCACATTACCTACTGTACATAGTTTGTCTGTGGATATGTAAATAACAGCGGGAATGAAACGGAACTCGTTATCGTGCACTGTGAGTTATCGAAATATACGTTTCACAAATAAAACACAACAATACAGTCGTTAATGTTGATGAGAAATTCGCATCGCCGGAAATACAATTAGATAATAATTTAAATAAGAGAACAACGGTTGCTTAATCATTCAAAGCGTGCATTCTAACGAGGGCTATCACATTACTTAATGCTCTTTGCAGAGTTGCAGTTATTAAATATGGTGAGTTCTCCTATCCTACGAGTACTTATTCTGAGTGTCACGGGTATAAATATGGCAAGTACGATGCGCTGAAGGTAAACACTAACTGAGCGTGGACACACACCGACACAAGTATGAGGAACGGATTCTCGTGCACTATGCCATATAATACTATGTCACGTATATGGAAAACTTGGGAAACCCTGAAGTATCCTCATGACTTCGTTTGTTAGTTCAGGAACTAACCATTATTTGCATCATCAAGAATAGCAATAGGAAAAGCGGCGGGTGACCTAGTGATTTTGTGACCTAGTGGCTTCTCGTGCGAGAGGTCCGAGGTTCGAATCCGGTCCAATGTACCAATGAGTCTTTTTTCTGATGGAAACTATATGCTGATTCGCCGTTCGGAACCGGTGTAAAACTGTAGGTCCCTTCACTTGCCCCATACTAGGTTGTAGGCTGAAATTGTAGCCTACTGGATTGATACCACCGTACTGGATGTAAGATGCAGCCTCGGCTGTGTTCTCCTCTAATCCATTATATCCAGCAATCCAGGGAAGTCTCCGGTATGGTACCTACCTTCTCGGAGGTGTTTGCTCTGATCCCAGCCACCCATACCGGATTACATTAAAAAAAAACTAGATGTGTAGGTTGGTAGGTTGACTCTACTCTTGAGAAATGGGTAGGAAAATTGTCGATAGTAGGAAACGTGTTGACGTTGAGAAGAGAAAATTTAAATACACTTTATCTGTGCCAGAGAAGACACAGGAATGTTTCATAGACGTATGGATAATGTTATGGATAGAATATTCAACGCAAATAGAAGCAAGGAATAAAAGATAATGGGAACAGCCATGAAGACACAGCTTACGATACTGAACATTATGTGCATTAGAGTTTCACTCAAAATCAAACACGGAGGCGGAGGAGGCAAGAACAATAGATACAATTTAAAATTGGATCTGTCGATGAATTCACGAAAAGGTCGCCCCGAATACCTGAACTGATTTTCGATTGTTGTCGATTCAATTGTAAACATTTGGAATGTCCTTTTTTTCACTTTTTTATATTCGACGTGAACATGGTGATTGAAGCTGTGGCCTTGGCTGCGGAAGTATCTGCGTCAGCGTAGCCAGCAAGTGAGAAAGGACTATAAATTCATTTTCTTTATTTTGATGTAGAATTAGGATTTCTAAAAATACAGAAGCAAATAAAGCCTACTATCGTGTGTATAACATAATATTAAGTACATCCTCGTTCTGACCTTTATTCTGGTTTGAAAAAGTGATAATATTGATTACATAGGCGTTTAAGGTTCTAGCGGATGTGCCCCAGGGGAGCTCGCAGCCCAGGCGAACGCCACCATTTTGCTGTCGACCGTGACAGCATAGGTAGGGGATATTTATTATAAACTGAGACCCGCAAGCATTAACGGAAATTTTCTGTACGTAGTACATTGCAAGCACGAAAACGTCCTGGAAAGTGGTGAAGCATTACACACACACATTTTGCTTCATTAATAATTGAAATTAAATGTAAAGTGCCACAAGTGGTCACATCGGTTGTTGATTGAACGCGCTAAGTAGTTCGGCTGCAGCGCTAGCGCTCCGTACTGCTCACAATATTATCAATTTATGTAATAAATAGAGTACACGCATGCATTTGCGGTGAACTGAAACCGATTCGCCTTATTCCGTTGTTCCATCTACTTTTGATCTCATTGTGAGCTCGCCAAATAATCAGGTAGGTATGTTGATACAATTTCACTTTGTAAACTGTCAGACTCCATTATTTCTTCTTCCAATCCCTGTGCCTACCTATGTACACAGATGGGCTTCAAAGTATTTTTTTTAATAGCTTTAGCTCAGATTCCCTCTATTTCCTACTACATGACATATCTTAACTCTTTGTTGCCGGCTTCGTTGCTTTACTTCCTCCTAATGTCGTGTCGTGCAGTTCGCTAGTAATAGCTGGGATGGAACAAAATGCTACATTAGAATTATTATCGTGTACTTACGTCAAAAGTGCAGCATTACCATGATTAGCTGCGCTGAAGCCGAAGGTCACGAGAGCAGAGAGTTAACAACTAGCCTTATTGTAATACTTATGAGTAGTTTCTGCCCGCGGCTCCACTCGCATTACAATCTAACATGCCCCTAAGTCATTCGTCAATTTTGTGTCAAAATATTAACATTTGTACTTTGACGCGATCGAAGTCGGACATTATGTAACCGAAGTCGGACAGTATGTAATCGAAGTCGAAATTATGTAACCGAAGTCGGACATCATGTAATCGAAGTCGAAATTATGTAACCGAAGTCATGTATACCTACTCAATTGGATTTAAATCGGTTCAGCCGTTTCAGTGTAGGTATGTAAATATAAATAGGGGGCTGGCATAGTCGTTAGTCGGCTAAAGCCCTATTTAAAAAATAAAAAAGAAGAAAAAAGTATAAATAGAAAACATTCTCAAAACCGCGGCACGTTTTGCCATCATGTGATACTTTTTATAAGTAATTTGTTTAACATAATAAAATTATTTAAAACCCATAAATAAAAGAAGATTTAATATAATAGAAGGACTAATAAATGTTATTGTAAAGTAATGATTGGCCTATGAACGGCAGGTAACTAACAGAACCAGCTGGTCGTTTCTGTCAAATTACACATATTGCGCACGATACTATAATTGAAATTTAATGTAAACTTTCATAAATTAGATAATTCATTATCCATAATGCTAATACGAAACACTTTATGTAGATGCACTGTATTTAGTCACATAGTAGGAAATCTAGTCGCGTAAAACTATTGCTGTCAACAAAAGAAGGCGCCTAGACGAATAAATTAAAGAAAAAGATCAAATTAATTTACAATAATGATTCGACAGTCAACTAGCACGTCATATCGGATAGGTACTCGTAGGTATTACGTGTCAAGCAAGAATTTCTAGATTTCTATTAAGGCCCTATTAATTTAGGCCTGATTGTCTTTAGGCGATTAAGGTACAGCTCTTCTTAAGGAACCTGACATAGTTAGCTAGGTAGCCTACTACACCCGTGATGTCAGCTCATAACACCTTGGTGAACTAGGTGCCATATCAGTGGTTTCTATAAAATTGTCCATAGGAAGTGCTTGGAGGACCTGCTTGACGCGATCCCGCTGTCCCGCTGCACAACGCACGGACTTACCGCGGATACGTATACCAATCGGTTCAGTAGATCTTTCCTCCAGAGAATTGGTAAATTCTGGAACACTCTCCCTGCGCATATATTTCCCCAGCAGTACAGTTTCGGTCGGGTCCTTCAAGATGGGTGTGAATTGCCACCTGTTAGGTCAGGCACAGGTATGGCATTCGCAGCCCCGCATACGACCGAATGTCGCGATGTGTTTGACTCGGCGCCACATATCGCGCTTTCTATATATAAAAAATAATAATAAAAATCCGTGCTGACAGACTGAGTCATAAACGCTATACATATTCTCATTATAAATAAAGGATCATATGGACTAAAACTACTACCTACTCTTGCATTATCTTAAAGCATTCGCATAACACGTTTTAGATCAGCTAGCTGTTTTAAATTTTAATACAAATTTTACATCAAAACATGCTTAACGTGAGTTGGTAAATTACACTTTGTTTACCAAGGAACCTCGTTTTTCTGACCACGCTTACGGTAAATGTGAGCGAGCAGCACTGCTAACATTAGCACAGATACCAGCCCGCCTAACACTATAATCATAGTAACAGGCTTATCGTTTATACCTTTACTTTTTACATGCGAATCTGCTCTATTTGAATCAGTCGTATGCCTGACTACAGCGAACGCGACGCTGGCTACTGAGTCTGCCACCATCTTGTCATCTTCCTGCACTTCTTTTGCTTCCTTCTCACGCCTTTTGCGAACCTTAATAGTGTCCTTACTTCCATTCGCGTTTATTGAATTGTGTTTTTCATCTAGTTCTGGTCTTCTCTTTCTCTTGTATTCTATATCAGCGCCGTGATGTGCAAGGGTTTCAGTTGTCTCTGTTGATAATACATTATCATTGTTGCTTTCGTTATTCTGTTTATACAAGATATTATCTTCTGAGGTATTATAAGCACCATCGCCTGAAGATCTTAGTACGGTGTTGTTGGCCCCGGTGCGCTTGTAGTACGCGGAGCGGGCGCGGCGCGCGCAGCCCGAGGCGCAATCGTACGCCCGTCGACACGCCAGTACACGCACGGTCAGTTGCACGCTCGACCCAGACGAGCTGCCCTCGAACATTGGAGCTCTGGAAAACGATAATGAAATAAATACAAAATAATACTTGCAGATCTTTCCTCTACAGAACATGTAAACTATGGAATGCTCTCGCTGCCCATATATTTCCCCCTGAGTGCAGTCTCGGTGTCTTCAAGAGGAGCGGGAATAGGCACCTGTCAGGGCGGCTTGGCATTCGCAGCCCCCGCAAAACGTACAAATCCTTTTTTTATGGAAACTGCCATGGTTGGTTCACCTACAACATCCGTGATGTCAGCCCATAGCACCGGGTGAACTAGGTGCCTTAGTATACTATTTTACTTCATTAGGTCCTCTTAAATAAAAACTTAGTGATGGTAACCCTGACGTTCGGCCTACCCCATTAATATATTTTATGTTTATATATTTTTTTGAATGAGTATCATAGAAACTTTTTTGGAATAAAAATATCGTAGTTCAGCACTTTAAAAATGCATAAATAGGATTTACAAAAACTGGATTACTATTGATTATTTATATTTATATAGCATTATTTATATACCGTATCAACGGCTGCTTTATGCTATACATTTAAATAAAATTAACTAGCCCTCTTCAGAAGCAATTGGTCCATCCACAGTCTACACTCAGCTGCGAATAAAATCGTTATATTTTTTTTTTGTTCATATCAATTAATCCATTGGATATAGTGGAATTTTCACAGTGACTAATGGGTCAACAATAGTTTTCTAAAGGTGGTTTACACTGATAAACAATCAAACTTACGTAGGTAAGCCTGTGTGGTAACGCATTAACGCCAGCACTATCCCGTTTACCGAACACTTATTCCGGCTATAGAGCTTCCATTAGTGACGTCATGTTATGATCCCGAGCACGCGTGTTGGCCTAAAAGAGGCTAACTCACTTGCGGCAAAATTGATTATCGAGTACAATCAAAGAGGTTGAATGTTGAGTACAATATTTCGTGTACATTATAATTCCGTAGGGACATTTACATCGGAAATAAGCGCTTTTAGCGATCGGTAGTCTCGAAATTGAGCCTAATCTATGTGAATTCCGCTGAAGAATCGAATTCGTTTTACTCGGAACATCTTACCTACTCGATTCTCGATTTCCCTCCAAGTGAATATGCCTCCAGAAAGCTGCGTGGGGGGATAATGGAGAGATAGCTGGCGATAAAAGAACATTTAGATTGATAAAAGGTATATATATCTAGTTTCCTATTAGACCAACCTCATAATAGTTACTTAGAAAAAAGCGGTCAAGTGCGAGTCGAACTCTCGTGGAGAGGGTTCCGTACCATTGCTTTGTCCGTCAGAACTTAAGACTTAGGATTTCCATTTAGGTTTTCCTGTAAACTATAACCATAGTAAAAGGAAACTATAAATACTAGTAAACTATGCTATAACTATAACAGAGGCCCTATATTCACTTTTTACGTTTCTGTACCCCGTACCGAAGCCTAACTAAGCCTACAACGTCTGCCCGTCCGTCCGAATTTTTTTTACAGAATATGTGTTATTTTGGCTGATATAATCAACGGATTATAACAACAAATAATAAAAAATTTCAAAAGTCCAATTTCAATTGAGCGGTCCCCATACAAGAAACGTTTTTTTCAACTTTTTTATGCGGAAACCTCGGTGCGCGAATCCGACTCTCACTGGGTCGGATCTCGGGTCGGATCGGGATGGAAACTGACACGTGGTTACATCACCTACTCCATCCGTGTTGTCATTGTCAGCCCATAACACCTTGGTGAACTAGGTGCTACGTCAGTGCTTCCCTTCGGTCGTGCCGGCTACACTGAACTGGACGGAACTAGCCGTTTCAACCGACCTTTCGAACCCTGGATCCGCCAGTCAGCTGCTAGTAGCTAAGAGAATGAAAATAGTGACCTGATAATGAGGGCATGTGCCAGCGCGGACTCTCGGCGCGGGTGCTCGGGGCAGACGGCGCTCGCTTCCGGCGCCGCGCACCCGTCCGCCGTCACCAGCGTCACACCCGCCCTCACACCCACACCCGACTCTTGCACCACCACCTCACCCAGACGCGATGACACCCACCCTGCGATATCCATACACACATTATGATCAATTACATTTAGAAATAGCTCAGCAAAATCCCCGCTTTCGCGAGGAGTGGTGTTGACTTATTTTCACCCGATGGACCGGAGACAGCTTGTTCTTTAAAAAACATTACATACTTAATCACGGAAGCTATTAACTTTTTTTCAATTATTTGTTCATAAAAAAATTACTAAAATGTTTTCATCCTGTCTAATACTTTCCACAATCATTAAATTTCAGTTTTTCATTTCTTCGGCATTGGCCGAAAGGACATACATTAATATAACATTGTACAGTTTATCTGTTTATCTCTATTCCACCACTTCCCACGTCTATGTATATTCACACTGCAGTCTGCACCAGGCTTGCCACCTTTTGAAAGCAGTAGGAAAGGACAGGAAATCGTAGATTTTTTCGAAATTTTCCAAATCTGGTATGATATTTTCTTTTAAAGAAAATTTTTACATTTCAGAGAAAATACTATCATCGCTGAAACCAAACCACCTGTTCATGTAATCAATTGCTCGACGATAAAAAAAATTAAAATCTTCATTAATGGCGGTAATTTCAATTTATGTGAATGTTGGCTGCTTCATTTTTTGCCGGACTTCAAATCCAAAATATTATTTATCAAGATGAGTTGGTAATTTTTGCTTCTACAGAAAACCCTAACTACAGAAATGCCAGAAAGTGTCGGATCCATTGCTTGTAACTGATTTATCGATATTTTAAAGAACTCCATAGCATGATTTGGTATGGTGTGTGTTTGTCGTTGGCGTGTGCGTGCGGCGTGCATGAGCCAATGGTGGCGAAATTAAGCACAGCCCATCTTATCTTTACACTGTGGCGAAAGTAAGGACAATTTACGTCCTTTCCACTTACAAGAAAGGACGAAGGACATTTGACTCAATGACTGTCCTTCCCAAAAAAGGACGGGTGGCAAGGCTGGTCTGGTCTGCACACAATGGAATGTATATGCATACGGTAGTATGCGCAGTATGATTCGTCTTTGTTGTTTTTCTATTTTATTACAAACTTTTATTCAGCTTCACTTGTAACTTTGTACAATTTGTAATATAATTTTTAACCATTTCCATAATATGTCCTATGTATCTATTTGAAATGTTGCATACATATTCAATATTCAGAGAGCAAATAGGATGGAACACTAAATCCGCCTCTAGTATCTGCATAAGGATAGGTAAGTAGTGCCAGCACTGGAAACAATCGCCAAACAAATAGAGCTCCTAATAGCTCATCTCCAGCGGAGTTTGGCCAAATCTCGTACTTAGAAAACAAACTTACACCGTCATCTACATATGAAAACATGTATAGGTGGTATGTGTAGGTAAGAAGTATTATGTGCCGATAGTCAGCTCTAAACGCGTATATTGTGGTGGTACGTTTACCTCTATAACTCTAGAACTGTGGCATACGCCCTCATGCTCCCAGCTACAGTCATGAGAACTAATGTCAGTTCTTATGGCAAGCTAGTACCTAAATGTGAAAAGGTTTCACAGGCATATCGGCACTTTCAGAGCGGAATTTTCAGTAGGTACATTATTCCGCGCAAGTAATACATGTTTTGTACATTTGAATCAGTTTACTTTCCTATTGCTCTTGGGAATTTGGTGATTGCACTTTAGGAATCCACGTGAAATAGTTTTCCCGTCTACGCTTCGAAAATTCAGGAAGCACTCTCGGTAGTCTCCCTTCAAACTTTTAAACTATATGCATTTTTTTACCATTTTGAAGCTGTTGATAAATTAGATCCAGGAGATGAGTTGATGCTCGTTCCATTATGGCCCAGTATCATCCCTGCGGTAGCTGAGCTCAAAGTTTTTAGGGGTCCGTATGGGACCCTATTATTAAGCCTACGCCGCCGTCTGCCTGTCTGTCTCTCCGTCTGTCCGAGGGCCAGAATATGTGTTATTATCTTATTATGGCCGATATAACAAACCAACAAATAATAAAAACAAGAAAAAGTAATAAAATCACGGGGTCTCCATACAAGAAAGTGTATGCGCGCCATCTACCGAAAACAGTATGAAGCATTTTAACTAATCATGAATTTTAACTAATATGAAGCATTTCATAAAACACGCCATAGATGGCGCGAGTGGCGCTGACAATGGCATGGCGATACGGAACCCTCGGTGCGCGAGTTCGACTCGCACTTGGCCGATTTTTTTTTTTGTAATATGTCACACTCGCCAACCCTCGTCTATGTCAATGATGAAAGCACCACGCAGTAAAGTAAAAGGAAGAAAGACACAAACCATCCCCTTCAGCGACCGTGATTCGTACAAGTAGCTCCTCGCCCAGCGGCACGGCGGCGCCCGGCAGCAGGAAGCTGGAGAACTGATCGCCGGAGCTCCTCCGCAGCACGTCCAGCCGGCACCGCACCGCGTTGGACGCGCCTCCCGTCGCCACTGCGCCGGCGCCGCCACCAGACCTTCCTGCACTGAACAACAAACATACAACTCTCACTTTCTCTATAATCTTGAGAAAAACGCTTTTCAATGATATGCAACGAGATTGATTAATAATAAAATTTATTTATTTGAAGTTATACTTCTTTACGGACGTTGTGAAATAAATGTAACTCCTTTAGGCGCGTTATGTATATTGTTATATATATCATATATAAACTCAGAAAACCGACTTCGCCACGGTCAATCCTCACAGTCAATTGTATGCAGGTATTGTGCATTATATGTGAGAGAGTATAAACCTTGTAACGGGCGTACACGCACCACTTTTTTTATATTGACTTTATTCCAGTTTCAATCTACCCCCGGTAATCAATTAAAAATTAAACAATGAAACTACGAAAACGGCGGTAGGAAACATAATGAGGGGTCATCCATCATCCGATTCTACTTATACTTATGCCGAGGCTCGTGACCGTCCTTGCACTTCACTTTCCATTGATCTCTTCAACCTTCAATCTTAATTTTGTTCACATGTAGGCAAGTCTGTATTCGTATATAAACAGTAAAAGTGTCACAACACAACGTATTCATAACAATATTCATTCATCCGTTGGACTGAGTAATTAATTACCTAACTCAAGTGGATTTCCTCACCACCGATCTATCCTCAATCAAACCCGTCGGAGCAGCGTAGTCGTGCCAGCGAGCGTATCTCTGCTCCGCTACGAGTAGTCGGCTAAAACTATTTAATTGAGTATTCCGGTGCGGTGTGACTAGCCTGCGCATATTGCCCGTAACATTGACACGATAAATTAGAATTACTCACACGCCGCCGCTCACGGGCACTTCCACTCGTTTCGTATGTATCACGACCGGTTCCTGGATGCGACATCGCAATGTTAATACGAAGTCGTCTGCGAGCCTCAAGCCCGTCATCGTTGGAAACCTCAACCGCACACAAAGGAAATTGACTCCGTCGTCGTCTGAACAATCGGTCACGCCGCAGACAGGGTACCTCGATGACGGCACGTCTAACACCACCCTTGCTCCATCTTCGACGACTGCACACTCGCCGGAAGCGCGCAGGCCGTCTCGCCCGTCCTCCAAGACCGGAACCCCGGACGGCCTCCCATGCTCCGGCCACTGCAGAATCGCTCGAAAGCGGCCCTCACGTTCGTTATCGCATTTCATTTCGATTATTTTGGCCGGCTCGTTGGAGTGTCCGCCTCGATAAACGTCGGCGGCGGCGGCGGAGGCGATGTTCCATCCGTTGCGGTTCGAGTTATCAAAGGTTCGCTTCGACTCCCTCGTACCGCTGTTTGCGATGGTGACCATCGTCGGTTTCTTGGCATCGATTACTTCCGGCAGCGTAAACTCCGTAGTGGTGGCGGGCGCCTGAGGAGGCAAATAGCTCAACGGATTCCCAGAAGAGGGCTCAGATGCTCCCGCAGGCGCCGCTGTAGACGAAGGTCTGTCGGCCGATGGATAGTGATAATTGCCGGTGTAGTCCGGCCACTCCACAGGGGGTACATAAATACGGGGAGGTGTATTCACTTCAAAAGGAATCGCTCCGTAGTCTAAGTACCAACCGGAAGCGCCGGGATAGCCGGTGTTTAGGTTTCTCTGCAAGCCGTAGTGCCAGGCGTGAGAGTTAGTGACGCCCTTCCAAGATCTTTCTGTTCTATTCGTTTCAAAGGCACAAATAAACGCACTCGAGATTGTTAACACAGGTATTATGACAGAGATTTTCACGTCTGCCATTTGAAACGAACTAGGTTGAATCGCAACACGATCAAAATCGCTCTCCAGCCAACGTGTCTATGCTACTAAAAGACCAAAGTGTGAATTGATCTCTTTATATACAGTTGTGGAAAGTCATAATTCAGATACAGAAGGATTGTCGCGTAAGTGGTTCTCGAGCCGTGCGTGACCGGTCGCGGGCGGCGACGCGACATCGACACCTCGTTCGTCACGATATTTGGCTAATTCGATGTCCTGCAAATCTAGGTTGCATATATCGTATTGATGCATTGGAAAGTTCTGATATACAGTGTGATTTGGATAACAAGGAAATTAAAATACAAATGTTTAAATCATTTTATATTAGTAATTTCCATATAGGTGTGTATTTAAACGTGGTAGTTTAAATATTGCTAAATTTTAAGTACCTAAGTAATTAGATGAAAAACTTTCGATGACATTAGAAATGGAAAAAAAAAATCGTACAGAAAACTATTTACTTAACTAAAATAAGCACCTTGATAACGCCATTCGCGGTGACCGCATGCATAGGCAAAGCATAGTTTCTTACAATGGTCACACACAGAGGTGAAGGGTTAAACATTTTAATTTAGTAAGTATTTTTAACTTATATGATGAAGATTGTTGTGTATCAAAAAGTATATGTATTTTATTATTGATTAGATTAATTAAAGAAAGAAAAGAAAATAAAGCTTTACCTCTTAATCCTCTGTAGACCATTTAAACCAAGGATGTATCAACCTGTATAGTCTTTCAAAAACGTGCTTAATATACAATCGGTGCACAGGCACACTAGGAACTATTTTTTTGCTGAATACTAGACTTTTCTCCTAACTCCATGCGCAAATAATGTGACTATTCTAACTTTTAGCGACCTACACAATAGGTTCCTGTCATTTTTTAAAGATCTTTGTAGGTTCAATAAATGATTTCCTTTCGCAATGTGCAAAACATTTCCATACTTCGCACTATTTGGGAATTAGCAATTTTGAGAAGAGCTTTATCGTTAGATATAAGAATCTCGACATTTTAGTATAGTATAAATTTAATTACATTTTCATATTATATTATGGGATTTCTTCAAAACAGCTCAGAATTCGACCAATTTTCGAGCAAATTTCGACCAATTTTTTTACAAAAATGCCGCAATTCGTTATATCATCTATCGATCCAACTCTTTTCAAAGCAAATATTAAATAGTGCAAAATATCGAAAAATATTGTAACACGCGTATTTCGCCATAACACTTCTTGAGATATGTAGATAAGAAAGAATAAGAGTCTAAGAGATACAATTGTTTGTATTCGGAGTTCGGACGAATGGACACACAACGGGACTCAGCGTAAATTGTTTCTTTAACTATTTTTGTTTGATACGGAACCCTGTAATAGTGTCATACTGGACTAGTAGAAGATACTCGCACAGCATGGTAGTTGAAGTCCGCTCTAAAATGGTTGATAATGAATGATAATAGATAAACGAGTGTACTTACTCAGGGTTGCGTAGTCAACCAACGTGATCATTGTTCTAAGGTCAGGGCAGAAAGTCGGGGAGTGAGTAACAATCGCTCGGCGCGGCGGCGCGCGTCGTCGTCGTCGGTCGGCGGCGGGGCGGGGCGGGGCGGCGGCGGCGTCGGGGGCAAAGCAGATCGTGGTCATCATCATCAGTCACTTTCATCCTCAATAATACAATTGTGAACTGATTAATTGCTGAACTTATTATTGCCCTAGTCTGTATCTTATTATGGTTACTATGTCAAAATTTAATTTAAATGCTAAAATCATTGTCCATAGCGCAAGGGTTGTGTCTCAATGTTATCCTAGGATAGGTTAACTGGCAGAGGTTGCCTGATCAAAAAGTACACCTTTTGTAAAAATTTCATCAACCCAGTAGGTCTCCGTTAAGGAATCAATCGATGTTATGCTATGAAATGACAATTCCTCGCATTCGGTAAGAGAACCACTTTACAACGACAATGCCTCCGCGTCTGAATTATGGTTTTCCACAAAATTTTTAAAATCTGTTCCGCACAATATGTGACCCATTACAGCTGTGGACATCGATAATATTATCCAGGGTGTAAATAAAAACATAAAGCAAAAAAAAACCTTTTTTTTTGTATTGTATTGTTTATTGATCAGATCATTCATATTATACATAACATAAACATAACTCATACATAAGGCGGTTAGACTGCACTCGAACTTGTCACTATTTGTTCTATCCGGTTCGATTACACCCACGAAGAAGAACCGACAAGAAACTTGGCAGGGATGTATTGATGATGTATTTAATATGTATTTTTAATATTGTATTTGTATTTGTATTATTTTTTTATTGTACACCATTTTACGATAAAATAAGGTACAAAAAGGTCGGCTGAATGCAGATCTGCATTATGTTAGAGCAAACCTTTGGGATGTGGTAAAGGTTGTATAAGTAGGCACACAGATAATGTGAGAGAATAATAACTAAATAAATAGGTATGAATAAACATACGTACATGATTATAAACATACGTACATGATTATAATATACTCATGCTTGTATATTATATATATACATATAAAATACCTAAATATATATTTATACAATATAATTATTTATTTATTTTTATTTATTTATCTTTTTATTTCAGCCAACTAGGGCCATATTGAAAATACATATTAAATGTCTTAACCTAAGAACTAAAATTACTTTTTCTCCACTTGTGTCTGTACGGGTCCCAATAGACCCGTATGCGTCATATTAGTCTGCTGACGCGGTGGATCAGGTCCGCGTAGAGTGGGCGCAGATTGCGTCCGCGGCACGGGCGTCGGCAGCGGCGCGAGCGTCGGCAGCGGCGCGGGCGTCGTCGGCGGCGGCGCGGGTTTCGTCTCCTGAATGTGCAGGACGGCAGTTGTAGACAGCTCCGGCGCGGCCTCAGCATACTTGTGGCGCGCGACCTCACGATGAAGGTCGCGATTGTAGCGCCGGAACACCACACCGGAGGGCCAAAACTCACTGCGAAGGAATGTCTTCACCTTCTCGGCAGGAATGCACAGCTTGAAAGCGCAAAAGTTCGTGTCAGCCCAGTGAGAAGGAAGAGCCTCGACACTCTCAACTCGCTCACCCTTATCCTGGACGTGGCGGATGAGGTCCTCGATCTTCATGTTCTTTCGCAGGCGAGACACGTAGATGAGAGCCGTGCGGGGAGCTGCCTTCAAACAGCTCTCTTCAGGGGGCGCAGATCCGCGCTTATTGCACCTCTTCCTTCTCTTCTTCCTGCTCTCGACGAGTACGAACCCGTCTTTGTCACGTGCAGCCTCCTGCCGACAGTCGGGACGCGGTTCCAAGCGCGGGGATACCATTGTTGTTTTCTCCACCGTTTTACTGATGCGCTTCGTCATAGATCCGCGTCGCCTTTTCGGACGAGTGGCAACGGGGCGGGTGGGCGGAGGAGCGGGAGGGGTGCGCGTGTAGAAAGAAGTCGAGGCATCAACAATAAACAACAATCAATAGTAAATAGACTTAATACATACGTACATACATAATATAATTGGCCATTGGGGGAACAGTGCTAATGTGCAGAAAATGTTACACTGAGATCAAGTAATAATTAATTGGAAATATTATTTTTTTTAATGTTGATAGTAGGAGAAATACGAATGTATAGAGGTAGCCGATTCCACAGTTTGGCTGCACGAACGGTGAAAGAGTCAGCCCTCAGAGTATTGCCCTAGTTGCCTGAAATAAAGAGATAAATAAAAAAAATAAAGACGTACGGCGACCTTCACCACGTTGCCCAACCTATTTGGGGACGAAATATAAATAACAATCGGCCAAGTGCGTGTCGGCGTGAAGGGTTCCGTAGCCGGTAAGAACGTTCACGGCTAAAATACAAAGTTAATTATAAATTAGGTGTACGTGTTGTAGGATCCAAAAACCAAAACATGAACAAGCCACCAGAATCAAATTATTCACATACATTGTCTGTCGGACAATTTTATTGTCCGACATTTTACAACGTGACAGAAACACTGTGAAAAAAACTTTTTACGACTTTAGAAGCGCATATGTCACCAAATATTGATTTTCACCAAAAATTCGTTTGGAAACTCTTTATAACCAACGATACCCCCACACGCTTATGTGCACTAAATTGTTTTCATCCCTCAGTTATATGTATGGTTTGCAACCCCTAATGTTTAAAATATCCCATATCTCAAAAACTAGACAACATATCGTATTTAAACGAAAAATCGTTGAAAGTTCTACCACCTTAAATTTATGAGAATTTTCCACCTTAAGTATACTTAAAAAGGGGCACACTTTTTACGACTTTAGTAGCTCAAAAATTCATTGTGAAACTTCTTTATAATTTTTAAGACCTACCCAACGGATATCCACACGCCTATGTGCATTTAAATGTATTTTTCATCTCTCAGTGTATTGTAGGCCACCTCTAATTTATTTTTCTAATTTCACTGCACCATTGTAAACTGACGCGACAGACGGACAGGATGAAATTATAAGGGTATCGTGTATTGCCATAAATACCTTCGGAACCATAAAAAAGATTTCTTACTTAAATCCGACACTTGCTTATGGACGTATTCTCATGTTTTTGTTTGTATATTTTGTATGAAAATTAATAGTGTTGCGTGCAGTTTTGACTTTTGTATGAAAAAAGTCCACTGAGCGGAAATTACTCTCTATAAGATTATTTACTCCAAACGAGTTGGAGCTGCGGATTGTGTTGAAAGGTCCAAAGTCCAAAGTACTCATTTATACCCACAGTTGGTACCCACAATGTTGATTTTCTTCGCATTTTTGTTTTTAATAGAATCTATGCTAGGTATGTGAGATATGTGACATAAGGAAAGAAAAGCATCTGCCTTTAAAAAAACTTCAATCGGTACTTCAATGCCAAAATACGCTTGTCTACCATCATCCATCATTGAAGCGTAAGTAAATACTCGTAGATCTTGACGTTAGTTATATACATATATGCGTAATATCTTTGCAATGTGAATGTAAGATATCGTAATGGTTTCTTCGTATAATGTCCATCGTTACGACGATGACGGTCAGACGCCAGACTGACGCTGCATCCAACCCGATCCAATTAACATTTTATCGTCGACTACGCCGGCATCCTCGGCACTATTCCGGGGGCAAATCGTTTAGACGAAATTAATCGTTTGCTATCTTAGTTTTATTATATTGTTAAGTAACTTATTTATTAATTTATTTTTAAGCTAGTAGTAGTATAATTGTGCATTGTCTCATTTAGTTACATTAGCTTATATTTTAGATTTTATTTAATAGTTACCTACCTACCTGTTTTAATAATATTTTCTTCTACATATCCCTCTATTCATTCTATCATTCCCCTCAGGCGCGTAGACAGGGGGGGGGGGGGGATATGGGTGTCGTATCTCCCCCCCCCCCCCCCGAAATCTTTGGAAATTCAAAAATTCCGAAGTATTTTTCGGCGCGTTCGAACCTTGCCGCCCCGCCGCGCCGGCCGCCGCCACGCGCGCTGTCGCGCCGTTCGTATGTGTGTGTATCGCGAAATGTCGCACGCAACCTTTTACCACAATTCAAAACGTGGCTGTTCTACTAGCCAACTAGCCTCTGTCTGGGCTGGCACAGTTCATCCCCCTCCCAAATACAAATCTTGGCTACGCACGCGCCTGCCATTCCTATAGGCCTTTCCATTCAGTAATGCTTTCCTTTGAATCGGTCTATCCTTAGAAGAGTTAAAAGAGTTTATGGACAACCGGCACGGGTGGTTGTGCCCAAAACTTCAAAAGAACATTAGACACAGTCAATATCACCACTCCTCGCGAAACTACGCTCAGAGAAGCGCCAAGCCAGCTACAAGGCGGACAAAAAGGTCGTTGCCTAATATTTATTTATTTATTTATCATGTCATACAATGTATGACATACATTAATAAAAAGAGCTCCTTATAAGGAATACAAAATGCACATTTTAGAAAATATTATAGAAAATATACAAAAATCTAGCACCCACACCACATATCTCCAAAACTGCTGTGTCTAAAATTTAAAAATAGGGAATATAGGGCCTCTCTGATAGTTTACAGGAAAACCTAAACGAAAATCTGAAGTCTTAAAATCCTCCCGGAAAATGGAATGGTACGGAACCCTCGGTGCGCGAGTTCCTCTCGCACTTGACTTTTTTTTTTTATTAGAAATGGTTCTTAGCTATGTTTGTAATCGTGTAAAAAAAAGCCGCCAAGTGCGAGTTGAACTCGGCACACCGATGGTTCCGTATCATCACACAATAATAAGTATGTACAAAAATAATTGTGTTTTGGAAAATCACGAAACGCCTAAATAAAAACTACACCAATGGTTTGACAGTCAGAAATTCGTGCAGTTTAAATATACAAAAATATATTTATTATATGACATAACTACAAAACAATTTTCAGATTTTTCCTTTGCTTATGCTGTGAGACCTTGCTTCTTGCCAAATTTCATCACTCTTAGGTCATAGATTCCCAAAGTGGTCCAGGTGGACCCCCAGGGGTCCACGGGAGTCGCGGGGGTCTAAGTTGTCGTGAAAAAATAATGGAGGTTCACAAGTTGTAAGGGTCCACGAAAAGGAGAATGGGCAAAAATGTATGGAACCTGGGACCACCCTCCAACAGCAATAAGATATATGTCGTTGGATAGGTATTTTCAATTAGAACAACAATTGTTATGACAGCTTTGTTGTTACAACTGTGCGTTCGGAGTTATTTCGTCAAGTAATTTCGGCGTATTTAGCCGAACTTTCGGCGCCGTACCTTCGGCAAGTGTGTCGCTACACTAATAGCCGTATCTTTTGATTGCGTTTATTTTCTACACCTCGAAGAGATTGCAGACTTTAATATTTCGTATTAATTTCAATTTGATATCTTGATCCCATTCTAAAAAAAGGGGTTGACATACAAAACAAAACAAAAAATTATTAATTAATTTCAAATAACTTCACAATTTTCGGATTTTTTCCTTTAATTGTGCATTCTTGCTTGCTTGCTTCTTACCAAACTTCATGATTCTAGGTTAACGGGAAGAAGGTACTTTATAGGTTTTGATTTGATTTGCCAGTAGCAAAATATGTGACATAAATCCGTATTTGATCACACAAATGGCCGTATCTTATTTGTGCGTTGAATTAGAAGCTTACAATTTCTACACCTCCGAGGAAACGTAGACCTTAGTACTCGTATTTCATATTAATTTCAATTTGATACATCCAACCCTTCCTGGGAAAAAGGGTCTTGACAGACCGACAGACAGGCAGCCAGCCAGCCAGACGGACAACAAAGTGATCCTATAAGGGTTCCGTTTTTTTCCTCCTTTGAGGTATGGAATCCAAAAAATTACGTCTCTAAATTTAAGTTAAATTACAAATTTAAAAAACGCCCGACACATCAACCAACCTTAAAAAGTCTAAAATAATTTCCGTTTCGTTGCTTAAAGGCGTCGGGGGACCGCTAAGTAAATAAAATCGTCCCCCGATCCGAGTTTTATTTTATTTACTTGGCGGTCCCCGACGACGCCTTCAGTAACAATGACGTATCAGTAAACTGATTTTTTGTACCTTATTAAGGGTTATTGATGTGTCGGGTTTTTTTTTTATTTTTACTTTTATAGACGTCCAGATGCACGCGTGAGCGTGGCTATATCACTCAGACGTCTATTTCTGCTTACTCTGGGATCATTATAGCTGATGCAAGATGATGATGAATTAGCATCAATTAACCTAAACAAAATTACAAGCACACTTTAATGTTTGATTGTTTATTCCAGATGGGAACTCTCAACAAGGTGCCGACGTGGCCGCCCGGAGGCGGCGCCACCGCAACCACTCTCGAGGTCCCAGACGCCGGCATATCGATCAGGGTGACGCCTCCCGACGGAGATGAGGATGATGAGGAAGATGACTTCTCTCCTCCTACCGCCAGCCAGAAGCGCCACAGAAGAAAACTTAGCACGCCGCTAGCACTTCCACTGAGACCACCGTCTAAGTCACTCTCCGCCATAGACAGCACGAAGAGAAGGTTCAGCACTATGGTGAGCAGCGCTGCAGCCGCTGCGGTGTCGCGGAGGCTTTCGGCGACTATAGGCTGGTGCCTAGCGACTCCTGCGCATGTCACGCCGCAGATTATACGGCAAGGACGCGCCCTCTGCATCCAGTACATTAGGCAACAGATCAAGAGATCCTCAGTGTCTTGTAAGAAGGTACGGCTTATGTCGGTTTGTATGTTTGTTATCATACTTTCGTTTGGTTCCGTTCATATTTTTATTTGTTACCTACCTACATACCACACGCTGTATCCCGACAATCTGGGTAAGCAGAGTAATCGGTGTGGTGCTGCAAGAACTCTGGTAAATTACAGCACAACACCGAGCACCACGTCTAGCAAAGTATTAGAACAAGATAACTATCAAAGTGAGAAATGCCCGTTTAGAGAAGTTGCCCTTTAGCGAAGTTGTAAGCTCAATGGTTGTAAGTCCCATCATTGCGATAGTGTTACTTAGTTAATGCATGCATTTTAATTAAACAAAATTTGATAATGATGAATGACAACAAATTTCTGCTGCTCTCGATATTAGAAGCGGTATCTGTGGCGGCTGAAATTTAACGCTCAGAACGAAACATTCAAAATTGTGATCATTGGACTGCCCATATTTAATTCATATTCATTGGAACGGCTGAACAAGTAAAATCTGTAAATCCCAAAAAAATTCTTACAAAACAAAACAAGAAAGGGATCAAAATACTTCTGAAAGTCTTTTCAACATTGGCCACAAAGATCCAGGCGCTAACATTACTTTGTAGGCAGAAACTTCCGCAGACAGAACATAAAGGTAATAAGAAACCACAAAAGTTTCAATGTTAAAAGTTGAAACATATCCTCGAAAGTTCCTCATGGTCACACAAAAGGTATGGCTATTGTTTTCGTAAGTCACGAATGACTTTTATGCGAATTGTTCGTTGTTTCCTACCAATTTGGAGATTCAAGTAATTTGTTTGTATTCATATGGCTATCTGTTCTGTTGTATCTCGTGCCTGTAATATTTGTATCTCCGCACTCCGCACCCAGCCACTAATCAAACGACTGACTGCTTAGTGAGTACAGCGATCTCTCAAACAAATGTTCATGAGGTCGAATGGTTATGTTATTCTTTTCCGGAGGTTTTCTAGTTGAGATTGTGCTTGAGAGAACCGTCTAACTTAAATTCGTTCCCAACTTCATTGTCTTCCTGGATACTGTGCATTGATATGATACGTGTAATTTCGATTTTTTTATTTATTACTAATATTATTATATTTTATATTATATTTATTTAGTTTTTTGTGATTTATATAACACATATTTATGTTTTTTTTTATAATATATTAATGTCTATTTAACGACAGTACGACGACGAGTACAGTAGTATAAAAGTACCTACTTAATATTAGAAAAGAAAATAAAATAACTTAAAGGACCACGCCGTTGTGATCTATCAGACGAAATTCATTCTCAGAGCGTTTTCTTCCAGTCACATTGAGGCCTCATACAAACCGCAACACAACACAGTACAGACAGAGAGAGTGTGAGAGTGCTTGTGCGATCAATCGACGCGGCAACCAGTGACAGCGGCTAACAATGTGTATACACGACCAAAGTGTGCCCGCCCTGAATCACTCTAGTCACCACAGACAGAATAGGTACGGAAAGTGAGCGTGAATGGAATTCATGGAATACACAGTAAGGGCCTATTTTTAGGGTTCCGTATCCGGTACGGGACCCTATTACTAAGCCTACGCCGTCTGTCCGTCCGTCCGTCCGTCCGTCTGTCTCTGTCCGAGGGCTGTATCTCTTGAACCGTAATAGGTAGCCCGTTGAAATTTTCACATAATATGTGTTATTTCCGTACAGTTCAGTGTAGCCGGCACGATCGAAGGGAAGCACTGACATGGCACCTAGTTCACCCGGTGTTATGGGCTGACATCACGGATGGTGTAAGTGATGTAGCCAACCGTGTCCGTTTCCATAAAAAAATAAAAATATTAAAATATTATGGCCGATATAACAACAAATAATAAAAATAATAAAAAGTAAAAAATTCACGGGGGTTCCCATAGAAGAAACCAAAAAGTGTATGCACGCGCGCCATCTACCGAACAGAGTGTGAAGCATTTTAACGAATCATGACATTTAACTACAAGTCTGGTGACCCACATGCCAAGCCAAGGCTCATCTCGTTTTTTATGGACATTGTGACACGTTTGGCTACATCACCTACAACATCCGTGATATCAGCCCATGACACCGGGTGAGCTAGGCGCCATGTCAGTGCTTCCCTTCGGTTGTACGGCGAATTAGCCTCGAAATTCAGAGGGGCAGCGCAGCCAGTCTGCTGGGTACCGCTGGGGCGATGACGACGAGACGGTCGAATTAGAGGAAGTTTTCGTATTGTAGTATTATGTTTTTTTTTATTTTTATTTATACATACTTACATGTATATTTATGTGTATATAATATTTTATATATTTAGTTAGTCGCGCTTTCAATGAAAAAACCGGCCAAGTGCGAGTCGAACTCGCGCACCGAGGGTCCGCTAGCATGCTAGGCGAGCATGCTAGCGCTACTCACGCCATCTATATGGCGTGTTATGAAATGCTTCATATTAGTTAATGTCATGCTTCATAATCTATTCGGTAGATGGCGCGCGCGCATACACTTTTTGGTTTCTTTTATGGGAACCCCCGTGAATTTTTTACTTTTTCTTATTTTTATTATTTGTTGTTATATCGGCCATAATAACACATTTTTTGTGAAAATTTCAACGGGCTACCTATTACAGTTCAAGAGATACAGCCCTCGGACAGACGGACGGACGGACACACAGACGGACGGACGGACGGACAGACAGACAGACAGACGGCGTAGGCTTAGTAATAGTGTCCCGTACCTTATACGGAACCCTAAAAAGCGGTCAAACTCGCATGGAGAGGTTTCCGTACCATTCCGTGTTTCGCGAGAACTTTAATAATTGGGATTTTCGTTTAGGTTTTCCTGTAAGCTATAGAGAGGCCCTAAAGGTTCTAAGATGGGTGGTAATGCTCGATTATTCAGTTTATATTCAAATTATGAATTTGTGCTTGAACTTTGGTGGGTTGTTGTGCGCGCGCCCAGGAAGGTTTCTTATAAAAAAAGAGGTGTCATTCGTAGGAAACCAGACAGAAGCGAAGTTTTTTATGCTTTTTATTTAATCTAATTAGGTATTTATTAATTCCAATCAGGATAGCGCCATCTATGCGATATTCCTTTGAACTTATACAATGATTCGACTTCAAAAGAATCTCATAGATGGCGCTCAGTCAGCGCTACGAGCTAGTCTCTCGAAAGGAAGAAAGAGACCTACAGTTTTACGTGGAGTCCGAACCACATTCGAGCGGTCGGTCTCTCATCTAAGTACTGACCGCGCCCAGGCGTGCTTATGATCACGAACGACATTCGATCGATTCCACGCACTTAGCTACCGAGGCTAACAATTGTTTCATGTCAGGTGATCCTGCAGAGGCTGAAAACGACTTTAGAGACAGAATGCGACGGTGAGACGGCGAGTCTGCACGACAGCGGCGCGCTGGCCGCGCTGACCGCGCTGTGCGGCGCGCTGGAACGCTCTCGGCCGGAGATCTTCCGTCAAGTGGCGCGCCAGGCGACGCGCGCGCCCCAAGCGGTGCTGCGTAGCGACGCCGCCCTCGCCGACCTCGCGCTCGCCGTCTCCAGGGAGATCTGCAAAGAGAGCATCACCTGGTGCAAGGTATAGCCTCATGCATGATACGTTTGACAGGGTCAACCTCGCAAATCTGTCGCAAAATCGCAAATGAAAATCGATGTAAATGAAGATATACTTACACTAGTTTAGCTTTGTCGAGCCTAGACGCTAGATTACTACTTGAACGAATGAACACACGTTTACGTTTCAAAACCACACAGAAAATAACCTCCTTTTTTTGAAGAAGTCTGATATTAAAAAGGACATTGATCTTAGAGCGTTGGCTCTCTTGCACAAACGTGGCACGTATTATATCTCTCTTGCGCCGCCGTACCTACTGCAAGACAGAGAGATGCCGCTCTACCAGCTAGCGTTTGTGCAAGAGAGCTAACGCTCAAAGGTTTAAATGCCCTTTTTCCGCATGATATGGAAACAGACACGAGATTCTAATTTTACTGGTGTCGATTTAGAACACACTGGAATTTAGGTCGGTCGAAACGACTATGAAAATAGTTCCTTTTTTCAGTCCAGTTTAGTGTAGCTGGCACGACCAAAAAGGAAGCACTGCCATGGCACCTATTTTACGAAAGTATGGTACACTGATATCGCAGGTGTGTAGGTGATGTAGCCAAACATGTCAGGTTCTAAAAAAACATTTTGGGTTGCACTCTAACCAAATTCATATGTATAAAAAATACATAATGTAAGTAGGTCCCGTCCCCTGATTGACGACTTGCAATGATTGCAGATAGCAGCCGTGTACTGTGTGTGCGGCGCGCTTGCCCGCGAGGCCGGTGAAGCGACAGAGCCGAGCCAGGAGGCCGGCATCGAGCTGGTCTGCGCACCAGCTGCCGCGCTCTCAGATCTGCTGCAGGATGAGGTCGGGGTGTGGGTCGCGACCCACGGCGGTTGGGTGAGAGCTCTATAAACGTTTAAATATCGATAACGTTCTCGGAAAAGTAGCTATATGGGGCCAGAGGAACCTTGTAGCCTTCAACGTTAGCAAGACTCAATGCTGCGCATTATCTGCTAAGGTCGATTCCTTTCCTTTCCAAGCTAGTTTCCAAGCCAGCGTCGTACCTGTCTCGGAGCACCTGGACCTCCTGGGCACCACCATTTCCAAAGACGTAGGTTTCCGGCAACTAATCGAGTCTAAGGCCAAAGGTAGATCCAGAAAATTGGGAATACTTTTCCGCAATCGGCGGTTCTTCTCATCGGCACAACTATTCCTGCTGTACAAAACACAGATTAGACCGGTGATGGAGTACTGCACATCTGGGAGGGTAGTTAGTCCTTATCTGCTTGCGTCCTTGGACTCGATACAGCGCCGATCCATTCGTCTTGTTGGTGACCCGAAACTTACAGATGGTCTATGGAGTCTCTGAGTCACAGACAATTTGTAGGTTCGCTTAGTTTGTTTTGCAGATACTATCACGGGCGCTGCTCTGTGGAACTGGCATCCCTTATTCCCTGCTATCCGTCCTATCTCCGCATGACTCGTCGCAGAGAGACTCAGCACCCTTTTGTTGTTGACTTGGGCTTTTGAGAACCCATCGGTTCTCTAAATCGTTTCTTTGTCGCACCGCTAGGGTGTGAAACTGTTTTCCGGCGAGTGTGTTTCCCGAATCCTCAAACCTGGGTGTCTTCAAACGTCGTATTAACGGGCTTGACAGCCTAGCAATAGTCCGCAAATCTGCTGGCATGGCACCTAACTGAGCATGGTTTCGCGAGGAGAGGTAATTTAGGCTCAGTCGACTGCACCATCCGGTCTGTCGGCACAGCCATCCATCTTGGTTTACATAAAAAAAATATACTTCAAAATAGTATTATTGCTGTAAGGGCTAAAATTTAGTCCATTTAGGCGCTAAATGGACTACTTTATAATATTTTTTTAGATTAATTGAACATTACGTTGTGGAATAATCGCCTCGGACCGTAGACGGAAAAAATGGAAGCCCCGGACAGAGGAAAATGTACACATTTGTTCCTTTAACTTTTTATACTAATTAAACATTTACATATTTATTTTCAAATATGTAGTAGTCATCTATAAAATATACGTATGCGCCGAAATAATATTTTACCGCCGCCTCCCCCGCGCCGCCGCCGTGCCGCCGTGTCATAGATAGACCGTATGGCGGTGCGGACGCGTTGCTGAATAGATTATATACTGGCAATCATGTGTAGTGTAGGTACTAACTGGGCCGCAAAATTTTCTCTGATCCTGTTGTGGGCTTCTGGGTTGCTCGGGTGTGCCTCCCCATAAATTCAAACACCGGTGTCCTGCCTGAATACGACATTCGATCCGTTTCAAAAGAACAATATTTACTTTTCACTGCTCTCGCCAAGACGGTTTGCAACTAATGCGTTGCAAATGAGTTCGGCGAAGCAAAAAATGTAGAGGAAACCAATGCATTATCAATTAAATAAATATCTTCAGCAGTTTTGTAGCAGGTCGAACTGTCGCGCGACTTCCGGCGCCACATTCAGGGCAAGGCCAAGCTGTCCTCACAAAAGCTGGGTGTAATCAACAAGGTGCGGCGGTACTTCACGGGAGGGCCAAAAACTGACGTTGTATAAAACGCAGGTTAGGTCTTGCTTGGAGTACTGCTCGCACCTGTGGGATGGCTCAGCTAAATACCAGCTTGCGCCGCTAGACTCAATCCGTCTTGCCGTGCGACTTGTGGATGACCCTGTGGTGTCCCGCGACTTAGAACCGCTGCAAGTCCGTAAGATCGTCTATTTCACGGGCAGTGTTCAAAGGAGCTGTTTAACGCGATCCCGTCGTCCCCATTCCACCACCGCACTACGCGTACTGGGCACCCTACAGAATCGACCTACCGAGGCGCAACCAACCGGTTCTGTAGGTCTTTTATTCACAGAACCGGAAAAATGTGGAACGCACTCCCTCTCCCTGCTCATCTATTTCCTCCCAAGTACAGCCTGGTGTTTTTCAAAAGGGGCGTGAAAAGGCTCCTGTCAAGCCGGCGTGGCATGGCATTCGCAATCCCCGTGCATCACAGAATGTCCATGGGCATCGTAAGTCACCTACTCGTAAGTGAAGCGATGCCACAAGTCGCGCTTTCCATAAAGGTGTACCGCTCTCAAGCTGGTTGACAACCGTGAAAGGAAATTATGTGCGCAGTAAAGGAACGATGGTAAATACATAGCTGTAGGTGCTAGCCAGATCAGAATACGGATTAACATTTAACCTATTGTTTCAGAACGGCTTAATGGCGCACTGCAAAGCGAGCGACCGCGACCGTCGGAGTGAGAGAAACCTTCACATCATCGTAGCTCTAATCGTGGCCGCCTGTGTTAGCCTCTCACTCCTGCGGTGGATGCTGCCTTCTCCTTATCACCACGACTGAGAGCCTCGCCTCTTCAACTAGCTTCTAACTTGTAGCTGCTCAAGATCTCTAATAGCTAGAAAAATCTGTGTCGGTAGGCACCGATAACATGGTAGGGCGGTATAAGAAAACCTATTGTATGGTATTTTTCGGAAGGTGAATTTAATATAGTAGATAAATGTTAAGGGTAGAAAGTGGTTATATTATCTTTACATTCAAACTTATTTACTTACATACTTATGACGTATCTACCATTTACTCAACAACACTACCGCATTTCTATTGTAGGTACTTACACAAATAAAAAAGTTTTCGTACTTTTGTTATTGTGAAAATTACTGTACTTAACAAATGCATACTTAGTTTATTGTGTACAACGTCACAAAATTTACATTTTTGGGTTCCATACTTGAAAGAGGTGAAAACGGAACGTAATGGTGAGACTGGTACGTGCGTCCGTCCGTCTGTCTGTCCGTCCGTCTGTCACAAGTCACGACAGGATCATAGGTAACTTCTAAATGGTTGATTGTATCAAGTTGAAATTTGATAAGTACAAAATTAAGGAATATTATTTTGCATAAATTGTAGAAGATATTTTCAAAATATATTAAATATCTGTTGTTATATAGGTATATATACATATCTGTTTTTCTAAGATATTTGACACGTCATCTTTGGAACAGGGTCGAATTGTAGAATCGAATTTTTTTTTTTCAAAATTTTGAAATGAAAAACTGTATGTCTTAAAGTCTTTTTCAGAACTTTTTTTCAAAAAAAATAATATAAGGATAGTACTTTCCATACAGACTCATAATATAACTACCTATGTGATAAGTTGATAACTTTACAGACGATCACAAAAGTCTACAGAAACTCGTTTATAAATTAAGTGCGAACCAAAGATTTAAATCTTTGGTGCGAAAGTTGTTCAAATTACCAAACAACATCTGCAACATTGTGCATATACTATAGGTAGGTAGGTACATAGTTGTTCTCCATCAGTCAGATTTAGTGATGGAGAACAATGTTTGTCATCACATCTAACTAATGAGCTTGACATGCCGCCAATCATATATGGCTACCGAACCCTCAGTAATCGTCTTTTGTTTTATCTATGTTATTATATTATATAAACAAACTTCCAGTAGGTGCCTACTCGCCACAAATTCAAACTTTCGTATTTTCATACCTATACCCATATAAATAACCTAAAGTACCTTCACATAATATTGTTGTAGGCATCCATGGTTGTCGACAAAGACCGTACGGTCTATGGTTGTAGGTGTGCAAAATGTTTTGTTAGTGAGTGATTAGCGAGATTAACAATTTCTAATTATTAAACTACAACCTAAAAATTTTTTTTAAATTCCACTATTAAAACTATTTAAAGCTTTCTTATTGTGTTTAAATTAAATTTTTTCAAAAATTCCGCCGCAAGTCGTGCTTTAAGGATTCCCTCATTCTGAGAAACCGCCCTTGCTCTGTGCGATCGGCTTAGTCGAAATGCCATGGAAGAACGTGGAAGTAATTTCACAGCGCTTTGAGCGTGTTCTATGTTTAGATAAGATAAGATAAAAATGTTTATTTGTATAAATGTTTTTACATCGTACATGTTTAGTATCAACCCCTGCCCTCTGCACTAGCGTGAGCTGTCTTGCAGGGGGCAGGTAGCTGTCAACAGATTAAATAGAAAAAAAAACTTAATATAGAAATACATTTAGAAAATGAAGTGGGAGTTTGATAGAGCACTTTTTTTAGAAGCCTTTTTTTCATATTTATATAGATGGGCTCTCTCTCACCAATACAATCTGTCCGCTCCGCTCAGAGAGGCGCGAGGTGGGAAAGTGGGCAAATGAGCGCTGTCGGTCGCTCAACTCAGCTGATAAAGATGTCAGTGTTCTTATTTCAAGACATTTCAGACCAAATCCTCAGACGCCAAGAACTTTATAGTTCTTGTTCTGAATGAGGTTCTCAATCTTATCCACCTTACTGGCAATCTCTCTCGAAATACCCGCGACTAAAAAGGCCTACAGTACAACGCCGGCGGTAGTAGGACCGGACCGGATAGCTTGCTCGTGTATTGCTTTGCTCCATATTCACAGCACACAATGTAAACAGTAACAGGCGGTGCAAAAGCAGATATTTATCCCTTTTATACAAATTCAATACATTTCTTAAACTGGTTCTACACATGACCTATCGACAAAGCGCTAGCCAATGCAGGGCTCACTGCACGTTGGCGAAAAAGTTTTGTAAGTACCTGCTTACTTACAATATTGGTAAAGAAAATGCATTCTAAGCAAAGGTGATTTTAACGACAGAACATGTTTACTATTGGGGATATATATATATTACGTGGGGAGAAGAACCAGCTTACTTTTTTTTCTAAAATAGAACTAGCACAACCACTGGTGAAATTTCTTCCTCTGCACAACATGCACAGGCAGGGATTCCATCTTTACGCGCTAGACTTACCGCGGATTTGTACCATGGGCACCTGTCAGGCCGGCATGGCATTTGCAACCACCGCATGCGACCGAATGTCCATGGGCGTCGCTAGACACCTATGAGTGGCTCAGTGCCACATGTCGCGCTTTTTTTTAAAGTCTATTAATATATGTATAAGTCTATAAAAACAAATTAAATTTGTTTTCTGGGTTGAGTTTGAATTTTCCCTTCATACAGCTTAGTAATTTTAAAAGCAAAGCTCAGTGCATGTAAGGAATTGTACCTACTCACAATGACGTATCATGTATCTCTTTGCCTACTCATGATAAAATACCAAAAAGTGTTTTAACTCATTATTTTAAGTAAGAATTTCCCAACTTTTAAAGTAATTTTTCATTTTATATAGGCAATAAATAGTAATTTAACAATAATATTATTACGTGTTACCACAGCATATATATGGCTAATCGTTAATTGATACGTATCATGTATCTCTTTGCCTACTCATGATAAAATACCAAAAAGTGTTTTAACTCATTATTTTTAGTAAGAATTTCCCAACTTTTAAAGTAATTTTTCATTTTATATAGGCAATAAATAGTAATTTAACAATAATATTATTACGTGTTACCACAGCATATATATGGCTAATATGCTGTGGTGTTACATTACATGTAATCAACAAATAATAGAGTGAGAAAATATTTCCTTAAAATTAGCCGAACACACTCTTTATCGAGATTGACTGATGAAAATTGTTAATTTTTGTAGCCTTCGGAATTGCCAATAGGTATATACCTGTGTCCTTTGCCTGTGTCATCGTCCACTAAAACGAAAAGAAAATATTCTAGCTTCTCTAAAGAGAGCAAACTCTATTTGCCGGCTACGAATGTTTTTTTAAAAAACTGTGATCGTCACGTCAATGTCATGCAGAGTGCCTGTGTCCGTCAGTGTCCGTCGTGTCGCCCATAGAGTAACTTTTAAGGTGTCGCCGACTCGGACTCGGGATTCGGAACTTAATTTTCTCCATACAAAATCGTCTTTCCGCATTTATGTTTTCTAGCCCCCTAAACATTATAGGATTTAAAAAAATCTTTTCTTAGGACAGTACAATCCACGTTCCTGTCATTTTGTTTTTGTTTAGATGAAATATACCTACAAACCGGAGCTAAAAAATTGTATTACGACCGAAAAAAATAGATTTTTTTATTTTTTTATGTCATGAAGTTCATCAGGCTTTATTGAGTCATCCATCACTTTAAATATAAAAAAAAGGAACGTAGATTTGACGTCCTTATTACAATAAAAAAATAATTGCAAAAATCGGATTAGCTTTGTACCGTGTGGGGTCGGTACTTAAAAAGAATAGCCCCACTGCATCTCTCCCCGTCGCATGTCGTAAAAGTCGACTAAGGGATAAGAAAATTCGTCAGCCTCGGTAGCTCAGTGGCGCGGTTGGTTAGTCAACTGTTATTAAGCAACGCTGAGCGCGGTCAGTGTTTGGATGGGTGACCGCTCGACCGTTGGAGGCTGACCGTGGTTCGGATTCCACGTTAAACTGTAGGTCCCTTCCCTTCTTACCTTACTAGGTGGTAGGGTTTATCCCGGCCGGGTTGGTACCACCGCACTGAACGAAACGTCGGTCGAAACGGCTATGTAAATAGTTCGTGTTTTCCGTCCAGTTTAGTGTAGCCGACATGAAATGAAGGGAAGCACTGACATGGCACCTAGTTCACCCTGTGTTATGGGCTGACATCACGGATGTTGTAGGTGATGTAGCCAACCGTGTCAGGTTCCATAAAAAAATAAAAAAATAAAAAAATAGCTTTAGGACCGCCAAACCTTTGATGAAATATTATATAGATTCATTCATTGCTCCGAGGAAATATACTGAGAAGCGGTGTTCCAGCGGCTGAGGTATGGGGTAAGGTAGCGGCACAGAATAGAAAAGAGTACTCCGTACAGAAGCTTCTCTGTACAAACACTCACAAAGAAATAGCTACTCTGCGACGACGCGATAAAGTACAAATTGACTCGCACAGAGCTGCATGCCTAAACACGATAACCACCTACATTTCGCTTCTCTTTCTGTCGCGTAACTCTATCTCGAAAGCGCGTCGTTCAGCGCGTGTAAGGGCTGTGTCTTTGGGCTGTCTTATTGTGAGGAATAAAACGAAGATGATACCTACAAACTTTTATCGTTCTAGCTACCAACAATACGATATTTAACTACGGCAAATTCATGCGAACAAATTCATGCATGCGTTAGCGTCACAATTAGTTTCTCACATGGAAGCTTGACGAGTCCTTAAATCACGCAGCTGTGAGTATGAGGGAGAGAAGATGTCACGTGACATGCGTGTTTCCTCGAAGCGGCACATGCATGACAAAGGAAGTTCAGCTGTTTTCGCGCGCCATTGTCCGTCTACCCACATGTACGAAACGAAACGTAACAAAAACGAGATGCACCGCCTCAACATTAGGTTAGGGTTAATAGATAGATAATAGATAGTTCCTGCTGCATCATCATCATCATCATCATCATCAGCCTGTATCGGTCCACTGCTGGACATAGGCCTCTCCCAAGGCACGCCACCACACGCGGTCTTCCGCTCTTCTTATCCATCCACTCCCGGCTACCTTTTTTAGGTCATCTGTCCACCTAGCCGGGGGGCGTCCCACGCTACGTTTGCTTGTACGTGGCCTGCCTGCTGCATCTCTGTGTGCTATTAAGTAATTGGCGGTCCGCCACCTGAAAGAGCTGCTGGCTCCTACTACGGCTCCTTTAGATCCTTACTTAAGCCTACTGATGGGTCGATCCCGGGATTGAATCTTTATGGGCGGGATTTTATCATAAAAACCCGGATTTAATCCTATTCTAGGACCGAATGAGGATTTTATGTTTTAAGGTTAAGTATGTGAAGTTGTTCTGTAATATGAGCGAAATTTTATCATAAAGTCCCGGATTTAATCCTATTTTAAGATCGAAATGATTTTATGTTTTTAACTAGCTTTTGCCCGCGGCTTCGCTAGCGTGAAATTCGTATTTCTTAAGAAGAAACTAAATCATTAAAGGCGAGGCCGAAGGCTGAGCTGCGTTCAGGTTAATGATAAACCTTCTCGAATAAAGTATGTTTTTAACTAGCTTTTGCCCGCGGCTTCGCTCGCGTGAAATTCGTATTTCAAAAGAAGAAACTAAATCATTAAGGGCGAGGCCGAAGGCTGAGCTGCGTTCAGGTTAATGATAAACATTCTCGAATAAAGTATGTTTTTAACTAGCTTTTGCCCGCGGCTTCGCTCGCGTGAAATTCGTATTTCAAAAGAAGAAACTAAATCATTAAGCGCGAGGATCTCGTTATGAGCCACGCAAGTTTGTAACGAGTTTTCACGAGTCGTATTTGTGAGTGGTCATTGCAAGGGATCGCTTGGACTATCCGCTCTGATCTGATGACATTACATCTCTGATTACATTACACAAGTAGTATTAAGCGGCGGGTGGCCGAGTTTTTGGGCATCGGGTTCTCATGCAAGAGGTCCGAGGATCGAATGCGGTCGGTGTGTACCAATGAGTTTTTTCTGACGAACAAATTTACGTGCATACTTACACCTGATGCTTCACCGTTTAGAACTGGTGTAAAACTAGGTACCTTCCCTTGCCCCTTACGAAGTTGTAGGCTCAAATTGTAGCCGACTGGGTTAGTACCACCGTACTGGATGTAAGATGGCCGCATAGCAGGCTCGGCTGTGTTCTGTTCTAGTTCAGTATATCCAGCAATCCAGGGAAGTCTCCGGTATGCACGGACACCTACTTTCTCGGAGGTGATATTGGCTGGTCGGAGAATGTGCTTAGGCCCCTTCGACTCAGGCGACCGGATTACATAAAACAGTATTATTTTTAGTAACTATTATAGTTTACTAGCTTTTGCCCGCTCTCGTGAAATTCGTATTTCAAAAGAAGAAAGTAAGTTATAAAGCGAGAAGGTCGAAAGCTGAGCTGCATTCAGGGTAATGATAAACCTTCTCGAACAAAATATATAACTACTGACTACGCCGAAGGTCGAGCTCCTTTCAGGTAAACGTTATTTTTCTCGAAGAAACTAAGTTACCTATGGCGACACCGAAGGCGGAGCTCCCTATAGGTAAACCATATACTTTTTCAAAGAGGCCGACGAGGCCGAAGGCCGAGCTGCGTTCAAGTAAATGATAATCCTTCTCAAAGAAACTAAGTTAATGCCCTGCCGAACGCCGAGTTGCGTTCGCGTAAACGATATTCTCGCCCTTATTTACTTACTTTCATCGAGAAATATATCGTTAACTTGAACGAAGCTCCGCTTTCGGCCTCTCCCTTAGTTACTTACTTCGAAAAGGTACATGTTTCGTATCGGTGATGTCATATTTAGTTTACATGTATCCTAACTTGTACCATAAGAATAGGATAAAAAAATTAGGATCGAATCAAATTACAATTTTGGCTTTCTATAGTATGGGGAGTGCGCTTTTATAGGCACCCGCCCGCGCACCGCGCCGCCCGCTCCGCCGCGCCGCCCGCTCCGCCACGCCGCCGGCTCGCTCATATCTGATACCTACTCGCGCTAAATGGCGCGCGAAACATTTCAGTTTGGGAACCACACCTTAGCGTAACCAGAACTGAATTTTATTCAGCTTATCCTCTGTGTCGTATAGTATAGGATATAACATCCTTGTACGATGTTTCATCGAATTCAGATGATCGGTTTAAGAGTTATGGTGGAACATACATACACAGAAAATATTTCTAAAAATCGCCAATTTAGCTTTAGTATCATACATAGAGTCTTATACCTCAGTATCTCATAAAACAAAGTAACTTACTCTATGACCATCCCTTACAGATTTATTACAATCGGTAGATTATGACCTCAAATCGTTATTTTTTAACCGACTTCAAAAAAAGGACGAGGTTCTCAATTCGAGTGTATGTTTTTTGGTCAAACATGACCGAAATTGGTAGATCTACCAAAAAATCGGTACCTAACTTTTCACACTGTCACTGTCACTGAACAGACTCGATTACCGACCTTTTTCCTCTCTCACATCACGGCGAAATGTACGCGCGCTCAAACGACCACAGATATTGATTATTTTGTGAACATAACTAGGGAATCATGCATTCAAATTAAAACCTGTCGAGACATTATTTATTTAGATATAGGAATTCATCCAGTAAAACAATGATCTACATACCTACTACCATATTATGCCAAGTACTAATGAAAAAAACTCATTCACGATGTTGAAATCTAATATTAAAATAAAATCCTATTTCGTAGGATCGAATGAGGAACCTTCCCCAACTTTCCCAATAAAATCCCTATAAAGTCTCGAATAAGGATTCGGTCCCAAATGGGATTGAATCCTTGCCCATCAGTACTTAAGCCTAAAACCTAACCTAACCTAATGTTGAGGCGGTGCATGTCATTTTTTGTTACGTTTCGTTTCAAGCCGAGTGTTTCGTTTCGAGCCGAGTCAACCCGAGCCGTAGGATATATATTCGGTGCCGTAGGGTAGGATAGGAGCCGCAGGATCCGCAGGAGCCGCCAGAGCTTTCAGGTGTCAAACCCAGGTAACCTCCTGAAAGACTTTCCTGGCTCCTTTGGCTCCTTTCGGCAGACTTCGGCTCGAAGGAAAGTGTGGTATGTTATGTTATGTATGAGTATGAGTGATGTTTTGGTGGTTAAAAAAAATAACCAAGATATAAAGAAGATGCGTCGCTCGCTACGCGACGCATCTTCTCTATATTAACCCTAACCTAATGTTGAGGCGGTGCAGTGCATGTCGTTTAACCCTGTTTTTTTTTAAACCATCTCTGTTTTGGGGAGAAAACTCATGTAATCTCTGTTTTGGGGAGAAAACTCGCATAGTGCCGTCCGTCACAGCTGCAGCAAAACTCTCCTGCGATGAAGGACTCGTGGTGTAGTAAGGTGTTTGTTGCCATATAGACAATATTTGATAGGACAATGGGGTAATTAGCATACTTTACGGAAAATCTAAATTCACCGCCCCGACATAACCTGTTAGTATGGCTATTCCGAGGGCTATTCCCTCCCGTGTTTTTATAAGCCGAAGGCGCGGAGGGAATGCAACCCCCGTTCGCCGTAACAAAGCGCAGGCACCCGTGTGAGCCGGAGCGGCTGAGGCTGGTCGCCGAAGGCAACCAAAAAGCCGAAGGTGCGGAGGCGAGTACGGGTGCCTGCGCTTTGTTACGTAAGGAAGGAGGGGCTGCACTCAGCGTGTAGAGCCGGCTTTAGATAACCATTGAATTAGTCTTTTGATATATTGTACATATTGTCTATTCCCACCTTCACCACATCTACCATAGAGTACGATAGACGCGAAAGAAATATTATTTTTGCGTTTCTCGCGATTACGAGAAAAATTACGACAGGCTGTATGGTTTACCTTTGCTTATCCCGAAAAGAGACAAATACAACAAAAAAAGCTGCAATCTGTACGGCGCGGGTTTTTTAAATTTAGATATTCTCCTCTTTGATTCTCCTTGTTTGTGTGAAATAGAGCACACTCACACCACACCACACGCCTCTCACCCATTGACTCACAAAAATCATTTCTATAAAACGGGATAAGGACAAGATACTGCGCTAAAGGGCGACAGGGTATCCACTTCTCACCTTGGCGCAGTCCTTCCACCTAGTCATGCAGCAGATGGTGGGTTCTTCGTGCCTTACTTGCTGCTTGATAGTTGTCTTGTCCGTATACTGTGATAAACGTGGTGGTCGGTGTTGTGCTGTAATTTACCAAAGTCCTTGTAACACGTATGTATTTGGTTATATTCCTCTTTGATCTATGCCTCCGCCCAGGCAGAGCACCACGTTTAACGATTCCTTCATCGCAGGAGAGTTTTGACGCAGACCACAAACTGCACTATGCGAGTACAGAGATTATGGTGGTTGAAAAAAAAATAACCAGGGTTAAATTATAGAAGATGCGTCGCGTAGCGTAGCGACGCATCTTCTGTAATTTAACCCTGGTTATTTTTTTTTCAACCACCATAATCTCTGTACTCGCATAGTGCAGTTTGTCCTCTGAGCCAAAACTCTCCCCTGGGATGAAGGACTCGTCCACGTTTATATCGTCTAGTATACTGCCCGGCACGTAACTTGGCCTCTGTGCGAGCGAAACAGCGTTATACCAACGATCGCATGCGTGATGCGTAATGCGTATAACGCCGGCCCTCTCGCACAGAGGCCAAGTTACGTGCCGTCTATTCTAATCACTCTGTGACCATGAGTGAGGCTCGTCGCTCGCTCGACACGACACGACAGATTGGCTGATACGGATTTTTCGTCCACTCCAAAATTCCAAATCATTGACTGAACGCACCCATATGCCTACAAACTCCCATAAACAATCCAATGTAGAACACGTCGCCTGCGTTAATGCTCCGACAGTGGAGCATCATACTCACTCTTTTTTATTTGTTTGAGTGAGCGAATAAGAACATAATAGAATGTGACTCATGTCATCGATTGGAGCGTGCAGTGGACGTGACCCGTTGTCTGTCCGTCCACAATTCGTTCGTGTCGACTGTCGATCGTGACGTAAACCGAATACAATACTCTCGCTTTAGGTTCTTCAAAGAAACGATAATTTTCGGATGAGTATGGAGTGTTCTACAAGACGGTGAAAGACCCACTGAACCGGCGCGAGGCGCGTTGTGACTCGGGAACGAGCGTCTCCAGCTCACTGACATTAATACCACGCTCATAAAAATAGGTTTGACATTCGCCATAAAAAAATACCCTTTGAGTTGTCGTTCGAAACCAGTTCCGACGGCTGGGTGAACGCGATACGTTTACAAATCATAGTACCGGAGATGTTGGTGATGGACGATGGATTAAGGCTGCGCGACTGAAACTAGTGGTGCAGCGAACGAGACCGTTTCTATCTAGTGCATCGACACAGAAAGCAATGATGAAGAGTGCAATCCCGAAGAAGGAGGGGGCCAAAATGAGGATCCGAGCGTTCCCTGTAAGTAGTGGAGTTGTTGTAGGATTGGATGTGTTTTTATAGTGTAAGTTCTCGGACGTTGCGTGACCTTGAAATATATGTTTCAGTTCAATAAAGAATACACAAGAATGTAGGTACATATCATAGGTACAGTAACAAGTTTGTTGATTGTATGCAAATCTATAGCTAAACAACAAAGAGGCGAAAAGCGAAATTTCAATAAGATGCGATGAAATTGGAAACATTGAAGTAACATACACATTACAAAATATAAGGTAACTATAGGGTCACTTAGCAATCAAAAAGTTAAAAAAATAATCAAGGGTATGCTCTCTGAGGCTAGCTTCACCTTCTATTTCAGGAATATACATATACAGCTTGCAGATGTATGAATTTTTTTTTTTATTGCACCCAAACAGTTTGTGCTTGAGGTTGGAGCCTCAGGCGCAGCTAATTTCACCCCTGAGGAGGTGCCAGTCCGGCTTGAAGGCGGACTAAAGTTGCTGGAGAAACAGATAGAGATTTGAAATAATTGTCATTTGAATTATGACAAATCCCACCACCAGTTAGTCAGTTGCCGTGTATGCGTCCACTGCTGGACATACAACTCACAAATTTACCCAGTCCCCAACACCATTCCCATTCTTATTAAGTGGGACTTATCTGATATCTTGATGATGTACAGTGCCTGCTACCCAGGGGCGCCGACTTTTAGAAATCCTCGTGGGTGCTCATGCAATTTTTTTTTTTTATTGAACAATCATCATCATCATCAACGTGTTGCCGTCCACTGCTGGACATATGCTACTCCAATTTTTCATTAATTCGCCCAGCACCCGGCAACATGGATTCGAAAAACGTTCGCACAATATTTAGCATTTGCCGCATTTACACATTCGCACGATGTACCTACGCATGTAGTGCTATTTCTATTGCATGGTATAGAATAATAATATAGGAGTACTATAACATTCGCTATTCGTCGTGCCACTAGTGCGAATGTGTAAATGTGGCCACCCAAAGGCTTGTAAGTAAATAAGGCACTTTTATCGTAGCTCTAATCCGATTACTGATCAGTTTTAATATCTATCGTCGTGGGTGCTCCGCACCCACTACTCACCCCTCGTGGGTGCTGGAGCCCCCGAGCACCCACGTAGTCAGCGCCTATGCTGCTACCTACATTAGTATAACGGCCGTAGTTGCCAGGCTTAAAAGTCAAAAAGTTGCAATAATTTATCAGTACCTAATAATTAGAAAATAAAATGAAAAATTGTATGTATACAGATAATAACAGAAACAATGTTGGCGGCACTACCTATTTTTCGGTATTTCATCCGATTTGGAGATTGGTCTACCGAAATATAGAAAATGTTTACTTTTACCAAAAAGTGGCAATATTATACTTAAGTAAATATGATTTCACACTCTTCCGCATTGCCAACATTGGGTATTGGCGTTCAATGTCATGTGACAACATGTCGAGCTGGAAGCTAAGTACGCCGTGCACATGTTGCTATATTGCTTCTACGTCCGTCAGATAAGAAGAGTGTGTGAATGTACAGTATACAAACCTGGCATTGGTTTGTACTTTCAGTGTGCTCATATTTTCAGAAATCAGTCTCATTTTTTTTTTTTTTTTTTTTTTTTTTTTTTTTTTTTTTATATTTGTTACTGCAATCTGTCTGTGAGCCGACATTCATCAGTAGTTGTGCATTTGAAATAGGTCTTGTATGGTAAGTGTCCATTGACAGTTCCATATACTTTATTCTCAGTCATTTCACTCTGTGATGAGATCTTGAGGTGCTCTTCTTTTCAATCTGTTGAAAACTTTCCTAGAAGCCATCAACTCGGTTGCCAGCTTGTTTGGGTGCCTTTCGACTCTTTTTTTGTATGCCTCAGTTCTGGCTTTTGCTTCCTTCTTTACAGTTGGAATCTCAAGGTCCCGATGCAGCTGATTATTGGTGACATACCAAGGTGCGTCAACAACCATACGAAGGGTTTTTGATTGGAACCGCTGTAGGATTTCGAGGTTTGAATTGGCCGCAGTGCCCCATAGTTGAATACCGTAGCACCAAATAG
Organism: Nematopogon swammerdamellus; assembly: GCA_946902875.1. Classification (NCBI taxonomy): domain Eukaryota; kingdom Metazoa; phylum Arthropoda; class Insecta; order Lepidoptera; family Adelidae; genus Nematopogon; species Nematopogon swammerdamellus. The sequence goes on from OX336334.1 coordinate 15,745,524, forward strand.
GTTTGAGGATACATTTGTACAGCAACAATTTGTTTTCCATGGAGAGTTGAGATTTACGGCACAGCAGCCAGTAAAGTTTTCTGAGTTGTTGGCTCAGCGCTTTCCGTTTTGTGAATATGTGCTTTCTCCAAGTAAGACGTCTGTCCAAGTATAGTCCCAAGTATCTAGCATCGTCCGCTTGGGGGATTTCAACTCCATTTAATGTTACCGGCGGACATGTGTCACGTCTAATGGTGAAGGTCACTTGTACAGATTTGGTTTCATTGGCCTTGATACGCCAATCTTTTAGCCATGCAGATATGTTATTTAGGCTCCTCTGCAGCATGCGAGATGCCTCAACAGGGTCCACGTGAACAGCCAAAGCAGCTGTGTCATCTGCAAACGTCCCCATCAGGACGTCGTGAGTCAGTGGGAGGTCGGAGGTATATAACAGGTAGAGTACTGGGCCCATCACGCTTCCCTGTGGAACACCCGCTTGGATGTTGTGCAGGCTGGTTGTATCTTCACCCTGCTTTACAAAGAAGTGCCTATTATTTAGGTATGATTTTATGAATATGTAATAGTTTATTGGCAAGGTCTTTTTTATTTTAAAAAGGAGGCCATCATGCCAGACACGGTCGAAAGCCTGGGATATATCAAGGAATGCCGCAGAGCAGTACTCCTTCCTTTCGAAAGTTATGTTTATCTTTTCAACAAGCCTATGTATTTGTTCAATTGTTCCATGGCCTTCGCGGAATCCAAACTGATGGTCTGGAATCAGTTCATTTTTGTCTATGATTGGCTTCAGTCTCCTTAGAAACAAGGTTTCCAGAATTTTAGATGGAATTGGTAGCAGACTAATTGGACGATATGATTTGACATCTTCAGGGCTTTTCCCCGGCTTAGGGACCATAATAATTTGCGCCACCTTCCATTGAAGTGGGACATAACATCGGACTAGAATAGCGTTGTATAGCTCAGTTAAAAAGATAAAACCCTCTTCTGGTAGTTCCTTCATAATTTTCGCAGTAATTAGGTCATATCCAGGAGCTTTATGTTGTGCGAGTTTTTGTATGACATATTTTACCTCGTTTTTGGCGAATTTCTTTATGGGTAGGTCTAGTTGGTGTGTTTGTCTTAGATAGTCAGTAACTGATATTCCTGTCTCAGGTGATCCCGTGTTTGGATTTGGTGTGAACACTTCTTCCAGGTGAGTGGCAAATGTTTCAGCCTTTTCAGCATCGCTGGAAGCCCAAGCATTGTCCCTTTTACGTATTGGAGGTTGAAAAGCAGTAGGTCTTTTAAGCTTTTTTGTTGCCTTCCAAAGAGAATAATCTGTGGCTTTTGTCGCGTCCAAGTTCTTCATATAGGTTTCAATTCCTTGGTTCCGGTCATCCTCTAGCAGTTGTTTCAGCTGAGCGGTTAAGGCGTTTAGGCGTGTTTTGTCCTCAGGGAATCTGGTCTGCTGCCAGCGTTTTCTGGCTTGGCGTTTCTTTGCTAGCATTTCCCGTATTGTCATGGGACATTGAACTGAGCTTAATTTAGAGCTGCTTGGCATGGAATTCCAGGATGACTGTTGAACGCAATTATTGAAGAATTCGACTGCGTCTTCGATGTCATTCTCAGACTTTAGTGGTAATTTCACATTAAGACCTTCTGCACACAGTTTTTGAAAAAAGGGCCAGTCAGTTTTATTATTGTGGAGACGGCATGTTTTGGCCACTTGGTTAATTTGTCTGCTTATTGTAACAAAAACTGGAGAGTGATCAGATGAGAGTTCTGTACTTGATTTGCACGTCATGTAATTATTTGCAATGCCTTTGGTCACACAGAAGTCTATTAAGTCAGGGATCTTCTTTATATCTGTAGGCCAGTATGTTGGCTCCCCAGTTGACACAACACGGAGATAGTTTGCATGGATGGCATTAAGGAGCTGGCGACCTTTAGTGGTTATTAAGCGTGAGCCCCACACTGTGTGCTTAGCATTGTAATCTCCTCCAGCTATGAACCTGTGGCCCAGAGATTTAAAGAAAGTTCCATAGTCTTCACTTCTGATGTTGTGTTTGGGTGGGCTGTAGACGGCTGATACGGTTATCGATCCTTTCCAATCTTGTACGACTATGCTTGTTGCTTGTATTTCATTTGTACAATATTGTTCTAACTGATAATGTTTAATGTTATTTTTTATCAGGATAGCCGTCCCACCATGTGCAGTTCCATCTGGGTGATCTGTATGATATAATTTGTAATTCGGCATGATAAGGAAACTCCTTTTTGTAAAATGGGTTTCGGATACTAGTAAGATATCCACTTTGTTAAGCTCGAGAAAAGATTTTACCTCTAGGGTATGTTGTGACAGCCCATTTGCATTCCATACAACTAATTTGAGTTGATCGAATTTTGTGATAAATTAGTTGTGAGCTTCAAAAGGAGATTTGTTATAGTGGACATCTGTAGCATTATCTGCTTAAACATGTCAATTAGTGTGGCATTTGCATTATTCACAGTTGGAGGGAGGTTTTCATCTAGGGCTTTGTCGTTTGGAGGAGGAAGATTCGTTTTTATTGCTTGGGCAAATGTCAAATTTGGGGTCCTTGTATGGTTGCTTATTAGGTTTTCTGAGCCTGTTTCTTTTGGCTGGCTTTTTGATAAAAAGATATTTCTCATCGGTGGGAATTTAGATTTTTGGAGTTCTCTGTACACTGAACACCCCTTATAATTTGCTGGATGATTTCCATCACACAATACACATTTCACCGAGTCTGATCTACCCTTTCTTGCACAGTTAGCTGAACTGTGGTTTCCAGCGCACTTGATACATTTTGGTTGACGTCGACAGTAGGTTTTGGTGTGACCATATTGTTGGCAATTAGCGCATTGAGGAAGTTCGCGTTTAGGTCGCGGTGGTTCAAAGCTAATACGACAGTGCAGTAAGTTTTTAACCTCATAAATAGATTTGTTATTGCTTTGAGGTTGGAGTTCTATGATGAAGATAGGGAGTGGATTTTTTGTTATTCTTTGCTTTATGTTCCAAATGTTAGTGGTGATGTGTCCGAGTTCCTCGAGTGCACTTTTTATTTCATCCATATCAGTTGAGTGGTGCATATTCTTTAATACAACCTTAAAACTTCTTTCTTGTTTCGGTTTGTAAGTATAAAATTCAGTTTCTTTTAATTCTAGTTGTTTTATAATGGTTGTATAGTCTTCAGAAGTTTTCGGTTGGATTCTGACTTGTTCGTTGCGTAGCACCTTGATTTCGTATCTGCTATTTATGTGGTCATTAAGCAGTTGTATTAGTGGCTGTATGTTACTGACCTTGTCCACAAATATAGGTGGTGGCTTCGATGGTCTCTCTATGGGTTCCGTGTTTGTCTCTTCTTCATTTTCTATATCGAGGCTGGCAAACCTATTTGAGGTCTGTATTGGTTGGCTCAGCCAGTAGGCACTCAATTCAGATTGTTTCCGCTTTCTTGGTTGTTCAGGGCTTTCATGTTGCCTTTTTCGTGGAGTGTCCTTATTGATACTTTGATCTTGTTCTATTCTTTTCGCAGTGTCTCTGATTTTATTGCCATTTGTTTCAAGGCTTGAGGGTCGGATACCACTGAACGAATGAGAGCGCGCCCGGCTTGTGAAGAGGCCCCTATGAAATACTTGTTGAGTTAGGGTTTTTTGGTAACCTGTTTGTTTATTGCAATTTGATGTTTGCATTGGCTCTCCAGCAGCATTTGCCAACGCAGCAGCCTGGTGAGTCACTGCTACGTGGCCTTCGGTTAAAGGTGTCACGCCTTCCAGCCCGGATACTGGAAGACGACGGTGGTCAGCCGGATTGCGCGACGAGTTTCCTTGCAGAAGCGGCACAAAGTTGCCCCCCCCAGAATACGCGGGGCAGCCTGAGCTATGCTCAGGGAGGGATTCTCCGGCACGGCCGGTACCCTCCTGGGGTAATTTCTCTTTATTTGTGTCGGTTATCATGGTGTTTTGTGGGTTTGTAGATACAGAGGGCCCCATACCTCTGTACGGTTTTAATTCAGAGTTGCCTTCTCCTAGCCAACAGTTGCCCTCTGAGGCTGACGAGTGTTGGCTCCCGGGTTTGTGTTAAACGGAGTTTTCCTTCGCCGTTCGGGATGTGAAGGTTATTTAGTTCCTTCCAGCTCCCTGCGGCTGCCACCAGCGGGTGCTGGCGGTTGTCGGGTTAATTAACCGCCGCCCGATGCTCGGCGTTGTTACTCTTTTAGCACCACCCGGGGTACACGTGTAGGGTGTTAGATGGTAAATCCTACGGACGCGAGTAACGGCAATACCCCTATCAGTCTCATGAAAACAAATATAACAAACAGGCTTTTGACTGAGTCAGTTAAGTATATTAACTTGCCGGCTCCCATAATCTCTTAAATAATATTTTTAAAACTTCAAAGAAAAAAGTATATCTTCATCAATAATCTCCAAAATTATTATTTTAAGTGTTAAAATACTCTTTGATATTATTTTAAAATTATTATTATATTTAGCAGCGGCGTATTATATTTCCTAGGACGCGGGTGATTTTCAGCATTATTGGTTAGCTTATATAAATAATAGGCATATCTTTGTATTTTAGGATAATGAATAAAACAATTATATTTATATTCTTATTAATTACTACAAGCAATACAAAAATGTAGGTTTTACAAAAAAAATAAAAAATTGTACACCCGCTCTGTCGTAGCTCGCGGCTCACTGAGTAGCGGCACTCGGGAGTCGCCCCCCTGCCTATCCCGACCTCGCACCTCTTATAGATGAATTGTATATATGTGTGTAGCTAAAACACTCAACTATAGTATACATGAAACGCAGATCACAAATAGTGCTCGTGATTTTAGATAGAACAGTGCAAAATCTGATGCCGAATCCGCGAGCTAGAGAAAACATACCATCACGAATGCTGTTCGTGATACGCTGTTAACGTGTTAAAACTAAACCTCTCAGCAGCATAATATAATTCTAACCCAAGGAAACACTTCTTGGTGAACAGAGTTGTGGACTGTTGGAACGAACTACCGCAGGAGGTCATAAGTGCTAAAAGTGTAAACGGATTTAAAAACTAGTTAAATAAACACCTAAATGGGGGAAAAAAACAATTCAACTAAGAGAATAGAGGTAGAGAATAGAGATTTTCAGACGTCATTATTTCGTGAATGGTAAGAGGGTTTTTATTTAAATTTCAGATTTGGTAATTAGAAAGGGTCTTACTAGACAGTAGACACGCACAATTTCAAGTGTGTAGATCAAATAGATTTTAAGTTATGGGGGGTCGAAAATTGGTCAATAATAATAATAACCCACGGCCGGTGTGTTGCCCTTTTGCTTTGCGAACTTGGCTTACACACTTTGTATATTGTATATTGTTTATTAAGCATTCATTAGACAGCATGACTGTACTTGAATTTGTTACAATTTGTTCTATCCGATTCGATTACACCCACGAAGAAGAACCGGTAAGAAACTTCGCAGGGTTTTTTTTTTCATAATCATTTTTACAAGCATTTATTGACTATCCACATAATAACACCGCCTACAGTTGATTGAAAATACAGCTTGAGAGCAAGATCAAAAACAGATTTTTGTTTTGTTTCAACTCAATGTTAGTAATAAGTATACATACTACAACGTAGTATTGTCAAATAATAAAAAAAAATTATAATAAAAATATTAAGATACTTGAAGTATCACGTTGTCAATCGCTTAGTAAATAAATTTGGGTACAAATAGTACCTAGTCATGCGCTAACTAATTATGCAGTCAGAACCTCAAGATATAGTCCTGTCGGCTAATGCCTCTTTTACAGTGTAGTAGGGTTTCTTTACAAGAGTTGATTTTATATGTTTCTTAACCAAAGTATCATTTAGATTTTTTACCTCTTCTGGTATTTTATTATACAATCTAACATTGTTGCAAACAAAACTTTTCGACATTTTAGATGACCTGTGCTTCGTAATTAGAACATTATTTTTATGCCTAGTATCATGCTGGTGCATATCAGAGTGAAGCGTAGCATCCTGTATATATTTCCTAGCATAGCAGATATTTTGATAAATATAAACACTGGGTAATGTCATAATTCCTATTTTATCAAATACATTTCTACAAGAGTCCCTTGCCCTCATACTGAGTATACAACGCAGTGCTCTTTTTTGAAGAATAAATATTCTATTAGATTCCGCCGCGTTTCCCCAAAATAATAATCCATAAGATTATCGAAGTAAACATAATACACAGTTTTAGCAGCTTGTATGCCACATAATTCTTTAATTTTTTTTTATGGCATAACAAGCTGAACTTAGCTTACCAGCAAGCGTATCTCTATGAGGTTTCCATGTTAGGGTGCAATCAAATATTACTCCTAAAAACGTTATTTCTTTGGAAATAGGCAATGTCAGATCTTCTGCTGTTTTAACTATTTCCTGATTAACAATACGTCTGTGAGTTCCAAGTGCAAAGTGCATTACATTTGTTTTATTGACATTGAGTAAGAGGTTATTGGAATCAAACCAACACTTTAATGACTTAATTACATCTATGAAGGACTCACGTAATTCCGCAATGTTTTTATTTTTTAAAACTACATATATATCATCGGCAAACATTACTAACTCAATATCATCTTTAATACAACTAGAAATGTCATTTACATAGATTAAGAAGAGCAATGGTCCCAGTATGGAACCTTGAGGAACTCCCATTGAAATGGATTCTACACCAGACTTATTACCATTAACATCACACACCTGCTTTCTGGTACTCAAATATGATTTACAAAGATGCAACTCTTTATCCCTTACACCATAATGTTCTAATTTCATTAAAATTATAAATTAACTTCCGTGTTATTTAACCTATTGTTTCAGAACGGCTTAATGGCGCACTGCAAAGCGAGCGACCGCGACCGTCGGAGTGAGAGAAACCTTCACATCATCGTAGCTCTAATCGTGGCCGCCTGTGTTAGCCTCTCACTCCTGCGGTGGATGCTGCCTTCTCCTTATCACCACGACTGAGAGCCTCGCCTCTTCAACTAGCTTCTAACTTGTAGCTGCTCAAGATCTCTAATAGCTAGAAAAATCTGTGTCGGTAGGCACCGATAACATGGTAGGGCGGTGTAAGAAAACCTATTGTATGGTATTTTTCGGAAGGTGAATTTAATATAGTAGATAAATGTTAAGGGTAGAAAGTGGTTATATTATCTTTACATTCAAACTTATTTACTTACATACTTATGACGTATCTACCATTTACTCAACAACACTACCGCATTTCTATTGTAGGTACTTACACAAATAAAAAAGTTTTCGTACTTTTGTTATTGTGAAAATTACTGTACTTAACAAATGCATACTTAGTTTATTGTGTACAACGTCACAAAATTTACATTTTTGGGTTCCATACTTGAAAGAGGTGAAAACGGAACGTAATGGTGAGACTGGTACGTGCGTCCGTCCGTCTGTCTGTCCGTCCGTCTGTCACAAGTCACGACAGGATCATAGGTAACTTCTAAATGGTTGATTGTATCAAGTTGAAATTTGATAAGTACAAAATTAAGGAATATTATTTTGCATAAATTGTAGAAGATATTTTCAAAATATATTAAATATCTGTTGTTATATAGGTATATATACATATCTGTTTTTCTAAGATATTTGACACGTCATCTTTGGAACAGGGTCGAATTGTAGAATCGAATTTTTTTTTTTCAAAATTTTGAAATGAAAAACTGTATGTCTTAAAGTCTTTTTCAGAACTTTTTTTCAAAAAAAATAATATAAGGATAGTACTTTCCATACAGACTCATAATATAACTACCTATGTGATAAGTTGATAACTTTACAGACGATCACAAAAGTCTACAGAAACTCGTTTATAAATTAAGTGCGAACCAAAGATTTAAATCTTTGGTGCGAAAGTTGTTCAAATTACCAAACAACATCTGCAACATTGTGCATATACTATAGGTAGGTAGGTACATAGTTGTTCTCCATCAGTCAGATTTAGTGATGGAGAACAATGTTTGTCATCACATCTAACTAATGAGCTTGACATGCCGCCAATCATATATGGCTACCGAACCCTCAGTAATCGTCTTTTGTTTTATCTATGTTATTATATTATATAAACAAACTTCCAGTAGGTGCCTACTCGCCACAAATTCAAACTTTCGTATTTTCATACCTATACCCATATAAATAACCTAAAGTACCTTCACATAATATTGTTGTAGGCATCCATGGTTGTCGACAAAGACCGTACGGTCTATGGTTGTAGGTGTGCAAAATGTTTTGTTAGTGAGTGATTAGCGAGATTAACAATTTCTAATTATTAAACTACAACCTAAAAATTTTTTTTAAATTCCACTATTAAAACTATTTAAAGCTTTCTTATTGTGTTTAAATTAAATTTTTTCAAAAATTCCGCCGCAAGTCGTGCTTTAAGGATTCCCTCATTCTGAGAAACCGCCCTTGCTCTGTGCGATCGGCTTAGTCGAAATGCCATGGAAGAACGTGGAAGTAATTTCACAGCGCTTTGAGCGTGTTCTATGTTTAGATAAGATAAGATAAAAATGTTTATTTGTATAAATGTTTTTACATCGTACATGTTTAGTATCAACCCCTGCCCTCTGCACTAGCGTGAGCTGTCTTGCAGGGGGCAGGTAGCTGTCAACAGATTAAATAGAAAAAAAAACTTAATATAGAAATACATTTAGAAAATGAAGTGGGAGTTTGATAGAGCACTTTTTTTAGAAGCCTTTTTTTCATATTTATATAGATGGGCTCTCTCTCACCAATACAATCTGTCCGCTCCGCTCAGAGAGGCGCGAGGTGGGAAAGTGGGCAAATGAGCGCTGTCGGTCGCTCAACTCAGCTGATAAAGATGTCAGTGTTCTTATTTCAAGACATTTCAGACCAAATCCTCAGACGCCAAGAACTTTATAGTTCTTGTTCTGAATGAGGTTCTCAATCTTATCCACCTTACTGGCAATCTCTCTCGAAATACCCGCGACTAAAAAGGCCTACAGTACAACGCCGGCGGTAGTAGGACCGGACCGGATAGCTTGCTCGTGTATTGCTTTGCTCCATATTCACAGCACACAATGTAAACAGTAACAGGCGGTGCAAAAGCAGATATTTATCCCTTTTATACAAATTCAATACATTTCTTAAACTGGTTCTACACATGACCTATCGACAAAGCGCTAGCCAATGCAGGGCTCACTGCACGTTGGCGAAAAAGTTTTGTAAGTACCTGCTTACTTACAATATTGGTAAAGAAAATGCATTCTAAGCAAAGGTGATTTTAACGACAGAACATGTTTACTATTGGGGATATATATATATTACGTGGGGAGAAGAACCAGCTTACTTTTTTTTCTAAAATAGAACTAGCACAACCACTGGTGAAATTTCTTCCTCTGCACAACATGCACAGGCAGGGATTCCATCTTTACGCGCTAGACTTACCGCGGATTTGTACCATGGGCACCTGTCAGGCCGGCATGGCATTTGCAACCACCGCATGCGACCGAATGTCCATGGGCGTCGCTAGACACCTATGAGTGGCTCAGTGCCACATGTCGCGCTTTTTTTTAAAGTCTATTAATATATGTATAAGTCTATAAAAACAAATTAAATTTGTTTTCTGGGTTGAGTTTGAATTTTCCCTTCATACAGCTTAGTAATTTTAAAAGCAAAGCTCAGTGCATGTAAGGAATTGTACCTACTCACAATGACGTATCATGTATCTCTTTGCCTACTCATGATAAAATACCAAAAAGTGTTTTAACTCATTATTTTAAGTAAGAATTTCCCAACTTTTAAAGTAATTTTTCATTTTATATAGGCAATAAATAGTAATTTAACAATAATATTATTACGTGTTACCACAGCATATATATGGCTAATCGTTAATTGATACGTATCATGTATCTCTTTGCCTACTCATGATAAAATACCAAAAAGTGTTTTAACTCATTATTTTTAGTAAGAATTTCCCAACTTTTAAAGTAATTTTTCATTTTATATAGGCAATAAATAGTAATTTAACAATAATATTATTACGTGTTACCACAGCATATATATGGCTAATATGCTGTGGTGTTACATTACATGTAATCAACAAATAATAGAGTGAGAAAATATTTCCTTAAAATTAGCCGAACACACTCTTTATCGAGATTGACTGATGAAAATTGTTAATTTTTGTAGCCTTCGGAATTGCCAATAGGTATATACCTGTGTCCTTTGCCTGTGTCATCGTCCACTAAAACGAAAAGAAAATATTCTAGCTTCTCTAAAGAGAGCAAACTCTATTTGCCGGCTACGAATGTTTTTTTAAAAAACTGTGATCGTCACGTCAATGTCATGCAGAGTGCCTGTGTCCGTCAGTGTCCGTCGTGTCGCCCATAGAGTAACTTTTAAGGTGTCGCCGACTCGGACTCGGGATTCGGAACTTAATTTTCTCCATACAAAATCGTCTTTCCGCATTTATGTTTTCTAGCCCCCTAAACATTATAGGATTTAAAAAAATCTTTTCTTAGGACAGTACAATCCACGTTCCTGTCATTTTGTTTTTGTTTAGATGAAATATACCTACAAACCGGAGCTAAAAAATTGTATTACGACCGAAAAAAATAGATTTTTTTATTTTTTTATGTCATGAAGTTCATCAGGCTTTATTGAGTCATCCATCACTTTAAATATAAAAAAAAGGAACGTAGATTTGACGTCCTTATTACAATAAAAAAATAATTGCAAAAATCGGATTAGCTTTGTACCGTGTGGGGTCGGTACTTAAAAAGAATAGCCCCACTGCATCTCTCCCCGTCGCATGTCGTAAAAGTCGACTAAGGGATAAGAAAATTCGTCAGCCTCGGTAGCTCAGTGGCGCGGTTGGTTAGTCAACTGTTATTAAGCAACGCTGAGCGCGGTCAGTGTTTGGATGGGTGACCGCTCGACCGTTGGAGGCTGACCGTGGTTCGGATTCCACGTTAAACTGTAGGTCCCTTCCCTTCTTACCTTACTAGGTGGTAGGGTTTATCCCGGCCGGGTTGGTACCACCGCACTGAACGAAACGTCGGTCGAAACGGCTATGTAAATAGTTCGTGTTTTCCGTCCAGTTTAGTGTAGCCGACATGAAATGAAGGGAAGCACTGACATGGCACCTAGTTCACCCTGTGTTATGGGCTGACATCACGGATGTTGTAGGTGATGTAGCCAACCGTGTCAGGTTCCATAAAAAAATAAAAAAATAGCTTTAGGACCGCCAAACCTTTGATGAAATATTATATAGATTCATTCATTGCTCCGAGGAAATATACTGAGAAGCGGTGTTCCAGCGGCTGAGGTATGGGGTAAGGTAGCGGCACAGAATAGAAAAGAGTACTCCGTACAGAAGCTTCTCTGTACAAACACTCACAAAGAAATAGCTACTCTGCGACGACGCGATAAAGTACAAATTGACTCGCACAGAGCTGCATGCCTAAACACGATAACCACCTACATTTCGCTTCTCTTTCTGTCGCGTAACTCTATCTCGAAAGCGCGTCGTTCAGCGCGTGTAAGGGCTGTGTCTTTGGGCTGTCTTATTGTGAGGAATAAAACGAAGATGATACCTACAAACTTTTATCGTTCTAGCTACCAACAATACGATATTTAACTACGGCAAATTCATGCGAACAAATTCATGCATGCGTTAGCGTCACAATTAGTTTCTCACATGGAAGCTTGACGAGTCCTTAAATCACGCAGCTGTGAGTATGAGGGAGAGAAGATGTCACGTGACATGCGTGTTTCCTCGAAGCGGCACATGCATGACAAAGGAAGTTCAGCTGTTTTCGCGCGCCATTGTCCGTCTACCCACATGTACGAAACGAAACGTAACAAAAACGAGATGCACCGCCTCAACATTAGGTTAGGGTTAATAGATAGATAATAGATAGTTCCTGCTGCATCATCATCATCATCATCATCATCAGCCTGTATCGGTCCACTGCTGGACATAGGCCTCTCCCAAGGCACGCCACCACACGCGGTCTTCCGCTCTTCTTATCCATCCACTCCCGGCTACCTTTTTTAGGTCATCTGTCCACCTAGCCGGGGGGCGTCCCACGCTACGTTTGCTTGTACGTGGCCTGCCTGCTGCATCTCTGTGTGCTATTAAGTAATTGGCGGTCCGCCACCTGAAAGAGCTGCTGGCTCCTACTACGGCTCCTTTAGATCCTTACTTAAGCCTACTGATGGGTCGATCCCGGGATTGAATCTTTATGGGCGGGATTTTATCATAAAAACCCGGATTTAATCCTATTCTAGGACCGAATGAGGATTTTATGTTTTAAGGTTAAGTATGTGAAGTTGTTCTGTAATATGAGCGAAATTTTATCATAAAGTCCCGGATTTAATCCTATTTTAAGATCGAAATGATTTTATGTTTTTAACTAGCTTTTGCCCGCGGCTTCGCTAGCGTGAAATTCGTATTTCTTAAGAAGAAACTAAATCATTAAAGGCGAGGCCGAAGGCTGAGCTGCGTTCAGGTTAATGATAAACCTTCTCGAATAAAGTATGTTTTTAACTAGCTTTTGCCCGCGGCTTCGCTCGCGTGAAATTCGTATTTCAAAAGAAGAAACTAAATCATTAAGGGCGAGGCCGAAGGCTGAGCTGCGTTCAGGTTAATGATAAACATTCTCGAATAAAGTATGTTTTTAACTAGCTTTTGCCCGCGGCTTCGCTCGCGTGAAATTCGTATTTCAAAAGAAGAAACTAAATCATTAAGCGCGAGGATCTCGTTATGAGCCACGCAAGTTTGTAACGAGTTTTCACGAGTCGTATTTGTGAGTGGTCATTGCAAGGGATCGCTTGGACTATCCGCTCTGATCTGATGACATTACATCTCTGATTACATTACACAAGTAGTATTAAGCGGCGGGTGGCCGAGTTTTTGGGCATCGGGTTCTCATGCAAGAGGTCCGAGGATCGAATGCGGTCGGTGTGTACCAATGAGTTTTTTCTGACGAACAAATTTACGTGCATACTTACACCTGATGCTTCACCGTTTAGAACTGGTGTAAAACTAGGTACCTTCCCTTGCCCCTTACGAAGTTGTAGGCTCAAATTGTAGCCGACTGGGTTAGTACCACCGTACTGGATGTAAGATGGCCGCATAGCAGGCTCGGCTGTGTTCTGTTCTAGTTCAGTATATCCAGCAATCCAGGGAAGTCTCCGGTATGCACGGACACCTACTTTCTCGGAGGTGATATTGGCTGGTCGGAGAATGTGCTTAGGCCCCTTCGACTCAGGCGACCGGATTACATAAAACAGTATTATTTTTAGTAACTATTATAGTTTACTAGCTTTTGCCCGCTCTCGTGAAATTCGTATTTCAAAAGAAGAAAGTAAGTTATAAAGCGAGAAGGTCGAAAGCTGAGCTGCATTCAGGGTAATGATAAACCTTCTCGAACAAAATATATAACTACTGACTACGCCGAAGGTCGAGCTCCTTTCAGGTAAACGTTATTTTTCTCGAAGAAACTAAGTTACCTATGGCGACACCGAAGGCGGAGCTCCCTATAGGTAAACCATATACTTTTTCAAAGAGGCCGACGAGGCCGAAGGCCGAGCTGCGTTCAAGTAAATGATAATCCTTCTCAAAGAAACTAAGTTAATGCCCTGCCGAACGCCGAGTTGCGTTCGCGTAAACGATATTCTCGCCCTTATTTACTTACTTTCATCGAGAAATATATCGTTAACTTGAACGAAGCTCCGCTTTCGGCCTCTCCCTTAGTTACTTACTTCGAAAAGGTACATGTTTCGTATCGGTGATGTCATATTTAGTTTACATGTATCCTAACTTGTACCATAAGAATAGGATAAAAAAATTAGGATCGAATCAAATTACAATTTTGGCTTTCTATAGTATGGGGAGTGCGCTTTTATAGGCACCCGCCCGCGCACCGCGCCGCCCGCTCCGCCGCGCCGCCCGCTCCGCCACGCCGCCGGCTCGCTCATATCTGATACCTACTCGCGCTAAATGGCGCGCGAAACATTTCAGTTTGGGAACCACACCTTAGCGTAACCAGAACTGAATTTTATTCAGCTTATCCTCTGTGTCGTATAGTATAGGATATAACATCCTTGTACGATGTTTCATCGAATTCAGATGATCGGTTTAAGAGTTATGGTGGAACATACATACACAGAAAATATTTCTAAAAATCGCCAATTTAGCTTTAGTATCATACATAGAGTCTTATACCTCAGTATCTCATAAAACAAAGTAACTTACTCTATGACCATCCCTTACAGATTTATTACAATCGGTAGATTATGACCTCAAATCGTTATTTTTTAACCGACTTCAAAAAAAGGACGAGGTTCTCAATTCGAGTGTATGTTTTTTGGTCAAACATGACCGAAATTGGTAGATCTACCAAAAAATCGGTACCTAACTTTTCACACTGTCACTGTCACTGAACAGACTCGATTACCGACCTTTTTCCTCTCTCACATCACGGCGAAATGTACGCGCGCTCAAACGACCACAGATATTGATTATTTTGTGAACATAACTAGGGAATCATGCATTCAAATTAAAACCTGTCGAGACATTATTTATTTAGATATAGGAATTCATCCAGTAAAACAATGATCTACATACCTACTACCATATTATGCCAAGTACTAATGAAAAAAACTCATTCACGATGTTGAAATCTAATATTAAAATAAAATCCTATTTCGTAGGATCGAATGAGGAACCTTCCCCAACTTTCCCAATAAAATCCCTATAAAGTCTCGAATAAGGATTCGGTCCCAAATGGGATTGAATCCTTGCCCATCAGTACTTAAGCCTAAAACCTAACCTAACCTAATGTTGAGGCGGTGCATGTCATTTTTTGTTACGTTTCGTTTCAAGCCGAGTGTTTCGTTTCGAGCCGAGTCAACCCGAGCCGTAGGATATATATTCGGTGCCGTAGGGTAGGATAGGAGCCGCAGGATCCGCAGGAGCCGCCAGAGCTTTCAGGTGTCAAACCCAGGTAACCTCCTGAAAGACTTTCCTGGCTCCTTTGGCTCCTTTCGGCAGACTTCGGCTCGAAGGAAAGTGTGGTATGTTATGTTATGTATGAGTATGAGTGATGTTTTGGTGGTTAAAAAAAATAACCAAGATATAAAGAAGATGCGTCGCTCGCTACGCGACGCATCTTCTCTATATTAACCCTAACCTAATGTTGAGGCGGTGCAGTGCATGTCGTTTAACCCTGTTTTTTTTTAAACCATCTCTGTTTTGGGGAGAAAACTCATGTAATCTCTGTTTTGGGGAGAAAACTCGCATAGTGCCGTCCGTCACAGCTGCAGCAAAACTCTCCTGCGATGAAGGACTCGTGGTGTAGTAAGGTGTTTGTTGCCATATAGACAATATTTGATAGGACAATGGGGTAATTAGCATACTTTACGGAAAATCTAAATTCACCGCCCCGACATAACCTGTTAGTATGGCTATTCCGAGGGCTATTCCCTCCCGTGTTTTTATAAGCCGAAGGCGCGGAGGGAATGCAACCCCCGTTCGCCGTAACAAAGCGCAGGCACCCGTGTGAGCCGGAGCGGCTGAGGCTGGTCGCCGAAGGCAACCAAAAAGCCGAAGGTGCGGAGGCGAGTACGGGTGCCTGCGCTTTGTTACGTAAGGAAGGAGGGGCTGCACTCAGCGTGTAGAGCCGGCTTTAGATAACCATTGAATTAGTCTTTTGATATATTGTACATATTGTCTATTCCCACCTTCACCACATCTACCATAGAGTACGATAGACGCGAAAGAAATATTATTTTTGCGTTTCTCGCGATTACGAGAAAAATTACGACAGGCTGTATGGTTTACCTTTGCTTATCCCGAAAAGAGACAAATACAACAAAAAAAGCTGCAATCTGTACGGCGCGGGTTTTTTAAATTTAGATATTCTCCTCTTTGATTCTCCTTGTTTGTGTGAAATAGAGCACACTCACACCACACCACACGCCTCTCACCCATTGACTCACAAAAATCATTTCTATAAAACGGGATAAGGACAAGATACTGCGCTAAAGGGCGACAGGGTATCCACTTCTCACCTTGGCGCAGTCCTTCCACCTAGTCATGCAGCAGATGGTGGGTTCTTCGTGCCTTACTTGCTGCTTGATAGTTGTCTTGTCCGTATACTGTGATAAACGTGGTGGTCGGTGTTGTGCTGTAATTTACCAAAGTCCTTGTAACACGTATGTATTTGGTTATATTCCTCTTTGATCTATGCCTCCGCCCAGGCAGAGCACCACGTTTAACGATTCCTTCATCGCAGGAGAGTTTTGACGCAGACCACAAACTGCACTATGCGAGTACAGAGATTATGGTGGTTGAAAAAAAAATAACCAGGGTTAAATTATAGAAGATGCGTCGCGTAGCGTAGCGACGCATCTTCTGTAATTTAACCCTGGTTATTTTTTTTTCAACCACCATAATCTCTGTACTCGCATAGTGCAGTTTGTCCTCTGAGCCAAAACTCTCCCCTGGGATGAAGGACTCGTCCACGTTTATATCGTCTAGTATACTGCCCGGCACGTAACTTGGCCTCTGTGCGAGCGAAACAGCGTTATACCAACGATCGCATGCGTGATGCGTAATGCGTATAACGCCGGCCCTCTCGCACAGAGGCCAAGTTACGTGCCGTCTATTCTAATCACTCTGTGACCATGAGTGAGGCTCGTCGCTCGCTCGACACGACACGACAGATTGGCTGATACGGATTTTTCGTCCACTCCAAAATTCCAAATCATTGACTGAACGCACCCATATGCCTACAAACTCCCATAAACAATCCAATGTAGAACACGTCGCCTGCGTTAATGCTCCGACAGTGGAGCATCATACTCACTCTTTTTTATTTGTTTGAGTGAGCGAATAAGAACATAATAGAATGTGACTCATGTCATCGATTGGAGCGTGCAGTGGACGTGACCCGTTGTCTGTCCGTCCACAATTCGTTCGTGTCGACTGTCGATCGTGACGTAAACCGAATACAATACTCTCGCTTTAGGTTCTTCAAAGAAACGATAATTTTCGGATGAGTATGGAGTGTTCTACAAGACGGTGAAAGACCCACTGAACCGGCGCGAGGCGCGTTGTGACTCGGGAACGAGCGTCTCCAGCTCACTGACATTAATACCACGCTCATAAAAATAGGTTTGACATTCGCCATAAAAAAATACCCTTTGAGTTGTCGTTCGAAACCAGTTCCGACGGCTGGGTGAACGCGATACGTTTACAAATCATAGTACCGGAGATGTTGGTGATGGACGATGGATTAAGGCTGCGCGACTGAAACTAGTGGTGCAGCGAACGAGACCGTTTCTATCTAGTGCATCGACACAGAAAGCAATGATGAAGAGTGCAATCCCGAAGAAGGAGGGGGCCAAAATGAGGATCCGAGCGTTCCCTGTAAGTAGTGGAGTTGTTGTAGGATTGGATGTGTTTTTATAGTGTAAGTTCTCGGACGTTGCGTGACCTTGAAATATATGTTTCAGTTCAATAAAGAATACACAAGAATGTAGGTACATATCATAGGTACAGTAACAAGTTTGTTGATTGTATGCAAATCTATAGCTAAACAACAAAGAGGCGAAAAGCGAAATTTCAATAAGATGCGATGAAATTGGAAACATTGAAGTAACATACACATTACAAAATATAAGGTAACTATAGGGTCACTTAGCAATCAAAAAGTTAAAAAAATAATCAAGGGTATGCTCTCTGAGGCTAGCTTCACCTTCTATTTCAGGAATATACATATACAGCTTGCAGATGTATGAATTTTTTTTTTTATTGCACCCAAACAGTTTGTGCTTGAGGTTGGAGCCTCAGGCGCAGCTAATTTCACCCCTGAGGAGGTGCCAGTCCGGCTTGAAGGCGGACTAAAGTTGCTGGAGAAACAGATAGAGATTTGAAATAATTGTCATTTGAATTATGACAAATCCCACCACCAGTTAGTCAGTTGCCGTGTATGCGTCCACTGCTGGACATACAACTCACAAATTTACCCAGTCCCCAACACCATTCCCATTCTTATTAAGTGGGACTTATCTGATATCTTGATGATGTACAGTGCCTGCTACCCAGGGGCGCCGACTTTTAGAAATCCTCGTGGGTGCTCATGCAATTTTTTTTTTTTATTGAACAATCATCATCATCATCAACGTGTTGCCGTCCACTGCTGGACATATGCTACTCCAATTTTTCATTAATTCGCCCAGCACCCGGCAACATGGATTCGAAAAACGTTCGCACAATATTTAGCATTTGCCGCATTTACACATTCGCACGATGTACCTACGCATGTAGTGCTATTTCTATTGCATGGTATAGAATAATAATATAGGAGTACTATAACATTCGCTATTCGTCGTGCCACTAGTGCGAATGTGTAAATGTGGCCACCCAAAGGCTTGTAAGTAAATAAGGCACTTTTATCGTAGCTCTAATCCGATTACTGATCAGTTTTAATATCTATCGTCGTGGGTGCTCCGCACCCACTACTCACCCCTCGTGGGTGCTGGAGCCCCCGAGCACCCACGTAGTCAGCGCCTATGCTGCTACCTACATTAGTATAACGGCCGTAGTTGCCAGGCTTAAAAGTCAAAAAGTTGCAATAATTTATCAGTACCTAATAATTAGAAAATAAAATGAAAAATTGTATGTATACAGATAATAACAGAAACAATGTTGGCGGCACTACCTATTTTTCGGTATTTCATCCGATTTGGAGATTGGTCTACCGAAATATAGAAAATGTTTACTTTTACCAAAAAGTGGCAATATTATACTTAAGTAAATATGATTTCACACTCTTCCGCATTGCCAACATTGGGTATTGGCGTTCAATGTCATGTGACAACATGTCGAGCTGGAAGCTAAGTACGCCGTGCACATGTTGCTATATTGCTTCTACGTCCGTCAGATAAGAAGAGTGTGTGAATGTACAGTATACAAACCTGGCATTGGTTTGTACTTTCAGTGTGCTCATATTTTCAGAAATCAGTCTCATTTTTTTTTTTTTTTTTTTTTTTTTTTTTTTTTTTTTTATATTTGTTACTGCAATCTGTCTGTGAGCCGACATTCATCAGTAGTTGTGCATTTGAAATAGGTCTTGTATGGTAAGTGTCCATTGACAGTTCCATATACTTTATTCTCAGTCATTTCACTCTGTGATGAGATCTTGAGGTGCTCTTCTTTTCAATCTGTTGAAAACTTTCCTAGAAGCCATCAACTCGGTTGCCAGCTTGTTTGGGTGCCTTTCGACTCTTTTTTTGTATGCCTCAGTTCTGGCTTTTGCTTCCTTCTTTACAGTTGGAATCTCAAGGTCCCGATGCAGCTGATTATTGGTGACATACCAAGGTGCGTCAACAACCATACGAAGGGTTTTTGATTGGAACCGCTGTAGGATTTCGAGGTTTGAATTGGCCGCAGTGCCCCATAGTTGAATACCGTAGCACCAAATAGGTTTGAGGATACATTTGTACAGCAACAATTTGTTTTCCATGGAGAGTTGAGATTTACGGCACAGCAGCCAGTAAAGTTTTCTGAGTTGTTGGCTCAGCGCTTTCCGTTTTGTGAATATGTGCTTTCTCCAAGTAAGACGTCTGTCCAAGTATAGTCCCAAGTATCTAGCATCGTCCGCTTGGGGGATTTCAACTCCATTTAATGTTACCGGCGGACATGTGTCACGTCTAATGGTGAAGGTCACTTGTACAGATTTGGTTTCATTGGCCTTGATACGCCAATCTTTTAGCCATGCAGATATGTTATTTAGGCTCCTCTGCAGCATGCGAGATGCCTCAACAGGGTCCACGTGAACAGCCAAAGCAGCTGTGTCATCTGCAAACGTCCCCATCAGGACGTCGTGAGTCAGTGGGAGGTCGGAGGTATATAACAGGTAGAGTACTGGGCCCATCACGCTTCCCTGTGGAACACCCGCTTGGATGTTGTGCAGGCTGGTTGTATCTTCACCCTGCTTTACAAAGAAGTGCCTATTATTTAGGTATGATTTTATGAATATGTAATAGTTTATTGGCAAGGTCTTTTTTATTTTAAAAAGGAGGCCATCATGCCAGACACGGTCGAAAGCCTGGGATATATCAAGGAATGCCGCAGAGCAGTACTCCTTCCTTTCGAAAGTTATGTTTATCTTTTCAACAAGCCTATGTATTTGTTCAATTGTTCCATGGCCTTCGCGGAATCCAAACTGATGGTCTGGAATCAGTTCATTTTTGTCTATGATTGGCTTCAGTCTCCTTAGAAACAAGGTTTCCAGAATTTTAGATGGAATTGGTAGCAGACTAATTGGACGATATGATTTGACATCTTCAGGGCTTTTCCCCGGCTTAGGGACCATAATAATTTGCGCCACCTTCCATTGAAGTGGGACATAACATCGGACTAGAATAGCGTTGTATAGCTCAGTTAAAAAGATAAAACCCTCTTCTGGTAGTTCCTTCATAATTTTCGCAGTAATTAGGTCATATCCAGGAGCTTTATGTTGTGCGAGTTTTTGTATGACATATTTTACCTCGTTTTTGGCGAATTTCTTTATGGGTAGGTCTAGTTGGTGTGTTTGTCTTAGATAGTCAGTAACTGATATTCCTGTCTCAGGTGATCCCGTGTTTGGATTTGGTGTGAACACTTCTTCCAGGTGAGTGGCAAATGTTTCAGCCTTTTCAGCATCGCTGGAAGCCCAAGCATTGTCCCTTTTACGTATTGGAGGTTGAAAAGCAGTAGGTCTTTTAAGCTTTTTTGTTGCCTTCCAAAGAGAATAATCTGTGGCTTTTGTCGCGTCCAAGTTCTTCATATAGGTTTCAATTCCTTGGTTCCGGTCATCCTCTAGCAGTTGTTTCAGCTGAGCGGTTAAGGCGTTTAGGCGTGTTTTGTCCTCAGGGAATCTGGTCTGCTGCCAGCGTTTTCTGGCTTGGCGTTTCTTTGCTAGCATTTCCCGTATTGTCATGGGACATTGAACTGAGCTTAATTTAGAGCTGCTTGGCATGGAATTCCAGGATGACTGTTGAACGCAATTATTGAAGAATTCGACTGCGTCTTCGATGTCATTCTCAGACTTTAGTGGTAATTTCACATTAAGACCTTCTGCACACAGTTTTTGAAAAAAGGGCCAGTCAGTTTTATTATTGTGGAGACGGCATGTTTTGGCCACTTGGTTAATTTGTCTGCTTATTGTAACAAAAACTGGAGAGTGATCAGATGAGAGTTCTGTACTTGATTTGCACGTCATGTAATTATTTGCAATGCCTTTGGTCACACAGAAGTCTATTAAGTCAGGGATCTTCTTTATATCTGTAGGCCAGTATGTTGGCTCCCCAGTTGACACAACACGGAGATAGTTTGCATGGATGGCATTAAGGAGCTGGCGACCTTTAGTGGTTATTAAGCGTGAGCCCCACACTGTGTGCTTAGCATTGTAATCTCCTCCAGCTATGAACCTGTGGCCCAGAGATTTAAAGAAAGTTCCATAGTCTTCACTTCTGATGTTGTGTTTGGGTGGGCTGTAGACGGCTGATACGGTTATCGATCCTTTCCAATCTTGTACGACTATGCTTGTTGCTTGTATTTCATTTGTACAATATTGTTCTAACTGATAATGTTTAATGTTATTTTTTATCAGGATAGCCGTCCCACCATGTGCAGTTCCATCTGGGTGATCTGTATGATATAATTTGTAATTCGGCATGATAAGGAAACTCCTTTTTGTAAAATGGGTTTCGGATACTAGTAAGATATCCACTTTGTTAAGCTCGAGAAAAGATTTTACCTCTAGGGTATGTTGTGACAGCCCATTTGCATTCCATACAACTAATTTGAGTTGATCGAATTTTGTGATAAATTAGTTGTGAGCTTCAAAAGGAGATTTGTTATAGTGGACATCTGTAGCATTATCTGCTTAAACATGTCAATTAGTGTGGCATTTGCATTATTCACAGTTGGAGGGAGGTTTTCATCTAGGGCTTTGTCGTTTGGAGGAGGAAGATTCGTTTTTATTGCTTGGGCAAATGTCAAATTTGGGGTCCTTGTATGGTTGCTTATTAGGTTTTCTGAGCCTGTTTCTTTTGGCTGGCTTTTTGATAAAAAGATATTTCTCATCGGTGGGAATTTAGATTTTTGGAGTTCTCTGTACACTGAACACCCCTTATAATTTGCTGGATGATTTCCATCACACAATACACATTTCACCGAGTCTGATCTACCCTTTCTTGCACAGTTAGCTGAACTGTGGTTTCCAGCGCACTTGATACATTTTGGTTGACGTCGACAGTAGGTTTTGGTGTGACCATATTGTTGGCAATTAGCGCATTGAGGAAGTTCGCGTTTAGGTCGCGGTGGTTCAAAGCTAATACGACAGTGCAGTAAGTTTTTAACCTCATAAATAGATTTGTTATTGCTTTGAGGTTGGAGTTCTATGATGAAGATAGGGAGTGGATTTTTTGTTATTCTTTGCTTTATGTTCCAAATGTTAGTGGTGATGTGTCCGAGTTCCTCGAGTGCACTTTTTATTTCATCCATATCAGTTGAGTGGTGCATATTCTTTAATACAACCTTAAAACTTCTTTCTTGTTTCGGTTTGTAAGTATAAAATTCAGTTTCTTTTAATTCTAGTTGTTTTATAATGGTTGTATAGTCTTCAGAAGTTTTCGGTTGGATTCTGACTTGTTCGTTGCGTAGCACCTTGATTTCGTATCTGCTATTTATGTGGTCATTAAGCAGTTGTATTAGTGGCTGTATGTTACTGACCTTGTCCACAAATATAGGTGGTGGCTTCGATGGTCTCTCTATGGGTTCCGTGTTTGTCTCTTCTTCATTTTCTATATCGAGGCTGGCAAACCTATTTGAGGTCTGTATTGGTTGGCTCAGCCAGTAGGCACTCAATTCAGATTGTTTCCGCTTTCTTGGTTGTTCAGGGCTTTCATGTTGCCTTTTTCGTGGAGTGTCCTTATTGATACTTTGATCTTGTTCTATTCTTTTCGCAGTGTCTCTGATTTTATTGCCATTTGTTTCAAGGCTTGAGGGTCGGATACCACTGAACGAATGAGAGCGCGCCCGGCTTGTGAAGAGGCCCCTATGAAATACTTGTTGAGTTAGGGTTTTTTGGTAACCTGTTTGTTTATTGCAATTTGATGTTTGCATTGGCTCTCCAGCAGCATTTGCCAACGCAGCAGCCTGGTGAGTCACTGCTACGTGGCCTTCGGTTAAAGGTGTCACGCCTTCCAGCCCGGATACTGGAAGACGACGGTGGTCAGCCGGATTGCGCGACGAGTTTCCTTGCAGAAGCGGCACAAAGTTGCCCCCCCCAGAATACGCGGGGCAGCCTGAGCTATGCTCAGGGAGGGATTCTCCGGCACGGCCGGTACCCTCCTGGGGTAATTTCTCTTTATTTGTGTCGGTTATCATGGTGTTTTGTGGGTTTGTAGATACAGAGGGCCCCATACCTCTGTACGGTTTTAATTCAGAGTTGCCTTCTCCTAGCCAACAGTTGCCCTCTGAGGCTGACGAGTGTTGGCTCCCGGGTTTGTGTTAAACGGAGTTTTCCTTCGCCGTTCGGGATGTGAAGGTTATTTAGTTCCTTCCAGCTCCCTGCGGCTGCCACCAGCGGGTGCTGGCGGTTGTCGGGTTAATTAACCGCCGCCCGATGCTCGGCGTTGTTACTCTTTTAGCACCACCCGGGGTACACGTGTAGGGTGTTAGATGGTAAATCCTACGGACGCGAGTAACGGCAATACCCCTATCAGTCTCATGAAAACAAATATAACAAACAGGCTTTTGACTGAGTCAGTTAAGTATATTAACTTGCCGGCTCCCATAATCTCTTAAATAATATTTTTAAAACTTCAAAGAAAAAAGTATATCTTCATCAATAATCTCCAAAATTATTATTTTAAGTGTTAAAATACTCTTTGATATTATTTTAAAATTATTATTATATTTAGCAGCGGCGTATTATATTTCCTAGGACGCGGGTGATTTTCAGCATTATTGGTTAGCTTATATAAATAATAGGCATATCTTTGTATTTTAGGATAATGAATAAAACAATTATATTTATATTCTTATTAATTACTACAAGCAATACAAAAATGTAGGTTTTACAAAAAAAATAAAAAATTGTACACCCGCTCTGTCGTAGCTCGCGGCTCACTGAGTAGCGGCACTCGGGAGTCGCCCCCCTGCCTATCCCGACCTCGCACCTCTTATAGATGAATTGTATATATGTGTGTAGCTAAAACACTCAACTATAGTATACATGAAACGCAGATCACAAATAGTGCTCGTGATTTTAGATAGAACAGTGCAAAATCTGATGCCGAATCCGCGAGCTAGAGAAAACATACCATCACGAATGCTGTTCGTGATACGCTGTTAACGTGTTAAAACTAAACCTCTCAGCAGCATAATATAATTCTAACCCAAGGAAACACTTCTTGGTGAACAGAGTTGTGGACTGTTGGAACGAACTACCGCAGGAGGTCATAAGTGCTAAAAGTGTAAACGGATTTAAAAACTAGTTAAATAAACACCTAAATGGGGGAAAAAAACAATTCAACTAAGAGAATAGAGGTAGAGAATAGAGATTTTCAGACGTCATTATTTCGTGAATGGTAAGAGGGTTTTTATTTAAATTTCAGATTTGGTAATTAGAAAGGGTCTTACTAGACAGTAGACACGCACAATTTCAAGTGTGTAGATCAAATAGATTTTAAGTTATGGGGGGTCGAAAATTGGTCAATAATAATAATAACCCACGGCCGGTGTGTTGCCCTTTTGCTTTGCGAACTTGGCTTACACACTTTGTATATTGTATATTGTTTATTAAGCATTCATTAGACAGCATGACTGTACTTGAATTTGTTACAATTTGTTCTATCCGATTCGATTACACCCACGAAGAAGAACCGGTAAGAAACTTCGCAGGGTTTTTTTTTTCATAATCATTTTTACAAGCATTTATTGACTATCCACATAATAACACCGCCTACAGTTGATTGAAAATACAGCTTGAGAGCAAGATCAAAAACAGATTTTTGTTTTGTTTCAACTCAATGTTAGTAATAAGTATACATACTACAACGTAGTATTGTCAAATAATAAAAAAAAATTATAATAAAAATATTAAGATACTTGAAGTATCACGTTGTCAATCGCTTAGTAAATAAATTTGGGTACAAATAGTACCTAGTCATGCGCTAACTAATTATGCAGTCAGAACCTCAAGATATAGTCCTGTCGGCTAATGCCTCTTTTACAGTGTAGTAGGGTTTCTTTACAAGAGTTGATTTTATATGTTTCTTAACCAAAGTATCATTTAGATTTTTTACCTCTTCTGGTATTTTATTATACAATCTAACATTGTTGCAAACAAAACTTTTCGACATTTTAGATGACCTGTGCTTCGTAATTAGAACATTATTTTTATGCCTAGTATCATGCTGGTGCATATCAGAGTGAAGCGTAGCATCCTGTATATATTTCCTAGCATAGCAGATATTTTGATAAATATAAACACTGGGTAATGTCATAATTCCTATTTTATCAAATACATTTCTACAAGAGTCCCTTGCCCTCATACTGAGTATACAACGCAGTGCTCTTTTTTGAAGAATAAATATTCTATTAGATTCCGCCGCGTTTCCCCAAAATAATAATCCATAAGATTATCGAAGTAAACATAATACACAGTTTTAGCAGCTTGTATGCCACATAATTCTTTAATTTTTTTTTATGGCATAACAAGCTGAACTTAGCTTACCAGCAAGCGTATCTCTATGAGGTTTCCATGTTAGGGTGCAATCAAATATTACTCCTAAAAACGTTATTTCTTTGGAAATAGGCAATGTCAGATCTTCTGCTGTTTTAACTATTTCCTGATTAACAATACGTCTGTGAGTTCCAAGTGCAAAGTGCATTACATTTGTTTTATTGACATTGAGTAAGAGGTTATTGGAATCAAACCAACACTTTAATGACTTAATTACATCTATGAAGGACTCACGTAATTCCGCAATGTTTTTATTTTTTAAAACTACATATATATCATCGGCAAACATTACTAACTCAATATCATCTTTAATACAACTAGAAATGTCATTTACATAGATTAAGAAGAGCAATGGTCCCAGTATGGAACCTTGAGGAACTCCCATTGAAATGGATTCTACACCAGACTTATTACCATTAACATCACACACCTGCTTTCTGGTACTCAAATATGATTTACAAAGATGCAACTCTTTATCCCTTACACCATAATGTTCTAATTTCATTAAAATTATAAATTAACTTCCGTGTTACACACTTTTCAAAAAATTGACTATTCCCCCATACAAAATTATATATTGATGTATGTCTAAAGAACGCTGCGAAATACAGTGGGAAATATAATGCTTTATTTGAAATAAAGTCTGTCTGTCTGTCTGTCCGAGGGCTGAGATACAGCCCTCGGACAGACAGACAGACAGACGGCGTAGGCTTAGTAATAGGCTTCCGTACGGGATACGGAAACCTAAAAATTTAATCTAGACCTAACTAAATTAACTAGGTATAAAAATAAATTTAACTATAAATAAAAATAATCGTCCATAGGGACCATTACGATGGTCCCCATGACTGAAGCGGCGTTCCCCCTCTGGATCGCCATGCTGATCCGCAGCTTGAAATGCGCCCGGGCACGGTGGTCCCCAGACACATCAATGAGAAGTTTTCCCAGTTTCTTGGAAAAATTTATCGCGTCCGGGCTCCATGCCCCAAGAGTCTCTACAGCAAACTCGTTGTTTTTGAGTTGGTTGTATTTGTATAATTATATTGAATAGATAAATTAGTTAAGAACCACTCACCGCCTTTAAGGCAGTTTATTTGCTATTAAAACGTATTTGCTTGAAGTTGAGGACTTGGCGAGCACGGCCGCGAGCACACTTAGCCACCGCATGAAATCCATTTGTTAGTTGTTCATAGTTGTTTATAAGTACTTTTATAAAATAATGTACTCACACAAGTATATTGAAAAGGCGTTTATTTGCATGTTCTTATATATAATACATTTAAATTTGAAAATAATGAAAATTAATCTCCGCACATGAGTGGAAATGGTTGAAAGTATGGGACAGGTGTTTCGTAAAATGTTGGCGATAATCTAATACAATTTTAAGATATTTTTTACCAAAAGAAGTTGCCACTGGTTATTACAAATGCGAAATTATCTTGTAAGTGTTTTTACAAATATCTTTTTATAACGACGCAGTATTTATCAATTGATTTAACATAACAACAGAAAAAAAAAATTTGGTACGCTTTCCTTGTTAACAAAAATATATCAGATAAACATTTTACCGCGTATATTCAGACTAAGATATGAGTTTTAGTTTAGGTCAGATGGTGCAAGTTTTTTTTTTTTTTTTTATTGATACTGACACGGTTTGCTACATCACCTACAACATCCGTGATGTAAGCCCATAACACCGGGTGAACTTGGTGCCACGTCAGTGCTTCCCTTCGGTCGTGCCGGCTACACTGAACTGGACGGAAAACACAAACTATTTACATAGCCGTTTCGACCGACCTTTCATTCAGTGCGGTGGTACCAACCCGGGTGGGTTAAACCCTACCACCTAGTAATATAAGAAGGGAGTCATATCCCTTAGTCGCCTTTTACGACATACACGGGGAGAGATGCAGTGGGGCTATTATTTTAAAGTACCGGCCCCACACGGTGAATTAAAATAGATTTTATGTCACTCATGTGAAGCCAGCCTATACCTCACACTCTCTACACCACACACACTGACGGGCGATCGTCCCCCGTCGTTCGAAACAAAAGTAAACAAAAGAAGAAATCGTTCGAATTGAGTTCATACAAAAATCCCATAGAAAAAAGTACCTTAAATTTTTCCGAACTTTCCCGCCTACTTTTAAAAAATTTTCTTCATGCAAACCTTGTCCTGACAATTTCGGACACAATAAAAATCAGCCAAATCAGTCGAGCCGTTCTCAAGTGATGTTCTTATATACATGCGGCATTTGATTTATATATGGTAGGTAGGTATATATCCAGCAGTAAGTATCTTACGATTCTAAAAACTAGTTAGTATTTAGGTATGTAAATAATCAGGTAGCGAAGAGAGATTATTTTGAGTTGGTGCTGATGGCATAACACTATCCCCATACAACATTTTTGAGGTGAATTATCCAATATTTCGAATATGTAGCGTGTACTTACCTGTGATATGATATTCCTGAATCCTTTTTATGGTTCGTCGAGTTGTTTTTGCACCACTTTACAACACACGAAGGCATTTTAAAGTAAAAATTCGATCATGCGGGAAGACACGCGCAACATGACAGCTGTCGCGATACTAAGATGACTGCCGGCAAAATGAAGGAGGCTCGACACTTTTTTAGTTCCATTCGTTCTCCATAAATCTTCCCCAACTCCATGATGAACATGCAATCCAGTTTCCCAAGGCATGTAGGAGATCTATAGCTAGGGTTTTTAATCATCTGTCGACCATTCTCTCTTGTTCTAATGAGAAAAATTCACTGAAATAGCATGATCGCACAATGATCGCGACCTGGGAAGGCGGGGGGAGTAAGAAATGTGGTATCCACGCGGATATCAGGGAAGACTACTGGTTAAAACACCTTTCTAATGCCATCAAACACATCTAGAGACAATTCTGAAGATGTTTTTTTGTTTTAATAAATAAATACCGTTTGGAATTTTGTATATCAATGAAAATGTTATATCTCCCAATTTGCAGTAGGGTATTCTCCAGATATTGCATGTTGACTTTTGGCAGTATGAAATAGAAATAGAAATAATTTCTACAAAAATAACATTCACATTTGTTGCATTTTTGGTAATTTCACTTCGGTACGTAATTTTATATTTGGAACTTTTAAAAATACTATATGTCAACTTGACAGCTCAAAATGTTATGTCAACACATCATTTTCATAGGCAGTGAGGTTTTATAAAAGCTTACATTTTCATAATAACACAACATGACGAGAAATTTTCAAGTGTGGAATTTTTTAGAGCCGCTTTATTACAAACTTCATCCTGATACTTGGGTACACTGTTCCAATATTGAC
Source organism: Nematopogon swammerdamellus (assembly GCA_946902875.1). NCBI lineage: Eukaryota > Metazoa > Arthropoda > Insecta > Lepidoptera > Adelidae > Nematopogon > Nematopogon swammerdamellus. The sequence continues at coordinate 15,774,681 of OX336334.1, forward strand.
TTACGTGCTTCGGAATGCAAGCTTTCTTTTGCAAGACTTCAACTTTCTTAGCCATTACCTTCTAGGAAAAAATAAATAGAGGCTCATACAAATTAATTCACAAATATGTCTCACCAAAGTGTGGCCACTAATTTAAATAATTACATACAAAGCTGACTTATGGAGTATGGCAATTAGTAACCACCAAATGTGATACCCTAAGGGCCCATTTAACCAGTCTTGGTTAATATTTAACTGCTTGTTAAAATAAAATTTCACAGTTATCCTGAGATAGCCGAATAACTACCGACAACCGACCAATGAAAAACGGGCCCTAGCTCCGCCTCTATTACCATGACAAACACAAAATATAGAACTTTATATCTAAAACATACAAATGAGACATCCGTGCTCCTCTTGATCAACCATTGTTGCTTATTTTCAGATGACCATGGATGAGAAGTACGTAGAGAGTATATGGAGCCTCTTAAAAAATGCAATTCAAGAGATCCAAAAGAAGAACAACTCTGGACTATCTTTCGAGGAGCTGTACAGAAATGCCTACACCATGGTCTTGCATAAACACGGTGAAAGGTTGTACACTGGTCTTAAGGAAGTGGTCACTCAACATCTGGAGACTAAGGTAAAAATATCTAAAAATAACATTATTTCCATAAAGGTATTCCTAAGTACGTAGAAACTGAGGTGTAAAGGCTGTTGTTGGTTGTTTTGTGGATAAATAAGTGATAAAAGAAATTAGTATGCTTTGTTCAATAATAGTTTACAAAAATGTATGTCCTCTTAACCTCTCGCTTGTTCCATTGCTACACCATATATAAGGTGCTTCGTTATTCATGTCAAATGTTTCGGGAGGGTTACATACACACTCAAATAAACACGTTACGCAAAAAAAATTATATCTTTTTAGCATTACTTTTCGAGAAATTTAACAAAACATGTTTGCTACCTAAACATTCAAAGGATCAACCTGTGTGTAACAGTAGGTAAGTGGCATTGTACGGGGTCAATGACCGTACTATGTTCAAACTTGTACCGTGTGGGGCCGGTACTTTAAAAGAATAGCCCCACTGCATCTCTCCCCGTGTATGTCGTAAAAGGCGACTAAGGGATATGACTCCCTTCTTATATTACTAGGTGGTAGGGTTTAACCCGCCCGGGTTGATACCACCGCACTGAATGAAAGGTCGGTCGAAACGGCTATGTAAATAGTTTGTGTTTTCCGTCCAGTTCAGTGTAGCCGGCACGACCGAAGGGAAGCACTGACGTGGCACCAAGTTCACCCGGTGTTATGGGCTGACATCACGAATGTTGTAGGTGATGTAGCCAACCGTGTCAGTTTCCATAAAAAAAAACAAAAGAAAACGCAGAACAGCTGTTTGTTGCAATTAAGTCACAAGGTCACTAGACCTGTGTGTAACAGTAGGTAAGTTGCATTGTACGGGGTCAATGACCGTACCATGTTCAAACGCAGAACAGCTGTTTGTTGTAAGTAAGTCACAACTCACAAGGTCACTAGACCTGTGTTTAACAGTAGGTAAGTTGCATTGTACGGGGTCAATGACCGTACTATGTTCAAACGCAGAACAGCTGTTTGTTGTAAGTAAGTCACAACTCACAAGGTCACTAGACCTGTGTGTAACAGTAGGTAAGTTGCATTGTACAGGGTCAATCACCGTACTATGTTCAAACGCAGAACAGCTTTTTGTTGTAAGTAAGTCACAAGGTCACTAGGCCTTTTGTCAGCGCGCCACCGGGCACTGCGCTGCCCGCCGCCGCCGCCGCCGCGCGCCGCTCTAAAACTAGAGACGTCAGACGTCGCGCTAGGTAGGTACCTACTACCTACGTGTGCGGTGTGTGTGCCTACGTTTTGTGTTTGCGAGGGTTGTAGCATGATTGGTTTTTACAGCTATTTGATTTAATTTTTTTGTTAGGAGATGTTAGGAGAAAAATGCTCCTATAAACATGTTTTTTTTTTTTGCCTAAAGTGTAACCCACCCGAAGTTATTGACATGAATAACGAAGCACCTATTGTGGGTAGAAGAAATAAAATTGTCCAACCTGCCAGCTGCAGTGTAACCTTTCATTTCACATCAACATAAACAAATAAACAAACAAATATCTTTATTGATTTTCTCAAAGGTCATACATAATACACAAATATAAACAAGAATGATGATGAATAAGGAAAGAGTGAATACTTAAATTATCCCTGTTTCCAAAAATAGGATTCCCTGAGCTATGGGAAACCAACGACATTCTACTTTCTGGACGGGCCCTCGTCATACATTTTACCGGTAGAAAAGTGCGATTGAAGTTCTTCTATATATTGCCAATATTTAAAACAGCGTAAGTGCGCGAGCGCCTCATACATCACGTTACGTTTCCGCTCTGTGAACGTCGATAGAGTAAGACGGTTAAATGGCAATTTGATACGTATAAAGGAGAGACAACGATTGAATGCTCACAAATAGCGCGCCTCAATTCGGTGCGTTGTATGCAACTTCCCGATAATTCAATTCATTGTGGGAAACAGGATCTCTCGTCCGGTCTGTTTTATACCATATAAGTCAAAGGGCATTTACACATCACCGATGTGCTCATTTCTTCTCGCTACTAATGCAGAATCAAGGTTGTCTTTGAGGCCTTTTCCGTATGTGTGTTTACTTTTTTTTTATGTATAGCGCGACATGTGGCATCGTTTCACCTACAAGTAGGCGTCTAATGCCCATGGACATTCTGTGATACACGGGGACTGCGAATGCCATGCCGGCCTGACAGGAGCCTTTTCACGCCCCTTTTGAAAAACCCCAGGCTGTACTTGGGAGGAAATAGATGGGCAGGGAGGGTGTTACACATTTTCACTGTTCTGTTAATAAAAGACCTACAGAACCGGCTGGAGTCCGTGGTAGGTTGATTGAATAGGGGTGCCCAGTACGCGTAGTGCAGAGGTGGAATGGGGACTGCGGAATCGCGTTAAACATCTCCTCCGAATACTCCCCATGAAATAAACGATAGAACACACTTAGGGAGCCAACGTCCCTACGGAGTTGCGTGGTTCTAAGTAGCAGGACACCGCACGGTCACCCACCAGTCACACGGTACGAGGCTGGATTGAGTCTATCGGAGCAAGCTGGTATTTAGCTGAGCCATCCCACAAATGCGAGCAGTACTACAAGCAGGACCTAACCTGTGTTTTATACAGCTTCAGTTTTTGGCCCGGCGTGAAGTACCGTCGCACCTTGTTCAGTACTTCCAGATTTTTGAGGCCAGCTTGGCCTTGCCCACAATAATGTGGCGCCGGAAGTTCAAGTTGTGCGACAGTTCGACACCGAGGACAGGCCTCACGCACTCTATGTACTTGCGCACGCTAACTACCTACCGCCCGGTGCACCGCCGGCGGTGTAATTCAGTAGAAATTCGTCAGCCGCGCTAAATATGCCTACACGCTCGCCCACGCAAATGCTGCAAAGCAATAATGCACTTTACACTCGTTCGTTTAGGTACATTTTCGCACGCAGCGATTGGCGACGTGAAGCAGTAGGCTATTAAAGCCGAAGGTATGGAACTTTTTCTATGGAGTGATTTATCTTTACGACGTAACTATTTAGTAATCTGTACCGAGGACCCCGAGGTGTTCGCTTGCTGTAAACCTGTATACATTTTGAAAACTGCTGTATTACTAGTGGTCTAACATCCGGCCTAAGGACCCTCATCTGTTAGCCCGTATATATATATAGTTATGGTAAAGATAACATGTAGGTTAATACATAGATCGTGACTAAGCTTCCTAGCTACATATATCTTGACTCCAATAATCTTAACCCCCAAGATATTATATTCCCGTCATTATCTATTAGCCTAAATTGTATCTTTTATATTCAGATTGAGACTCCTTGTCGGATCTTGTACTGTAATAATAAAAGTAAGTCCTTTAGTACTTACACCGGTTTTGTTAGGGTATGGAACTTCCATACCAAAATTAGTTCAAAGGTAAACTTTGGAGAAACTTTTGTCTGTCAGGCAACTTCTACATACTTAATTATAGAAAATTTTGATTGGAACATAATGATTAATGATTGTTTTCCACATAAAATGTTTCCCCCCCAGGTTCGAGAAGACGTACTCCACTCTCTACACAACGGCTTCCTTCAGACACTGAACAGCGCCTGGACCGACCACCAGACCAGCATGGTGATGATCCGGGACATTCTCATGTACATGGACCGCGTCTATGTGCAGCAAAATGAAGTGGACAATGTCTACAATTTGGGTCTGATTATTTTTAGAGATCAGGTGCGTGTAAAAGCTATCTAAGGCGTTATTTCTTTATAATTGTGTTATTTCCCATAAATGTATTATGGGAAAATAAATATTCACATTTTACATTGTAAAATTGTTATGCTGACTTATGTGAAAAACGAAAAAAAAATTTGCAGTTTTCTATCTGGCAAAGCTTGTGATTAGGATTATCGAGAGATCAACTGGACACCACTGTACATACCTATGTCTTCTATAAGAATTTCTTACACGCAACCTTGTACTCGCAAGAATGTGTTGTTTACAAGATGCGAAATTTGCCTTGTGCAATAAGTCCACCTTCTCCACTGCAGGAAAGGCGTAATACATACACAACATATTGTATTGTTAGTGTGCAGGTTTTCACGGAGTTGGCCCTAGTTATAGGTAATAGTGATATAGTGGAACATGGAAGATCTCTTTGGTCCCTGCAGGGAAAATATGGACTACTTTTCAAAACTGTTTTGACCAACCTTTATACAGCTCAATCTTAGCAATTGGGAAAAATGTAGTACCGTGTAATAGATATAGTAAGGGGCGGTGCTGATGAGTGGATTGGGCAGGTGGTGCGGTACGGGTGCGTGCGAGACCACCTGCGGCAGACGCTACTGGAGCTGGTGGGGCGCGAGCGGCGCGGCGAGGTGGTGGACCGGCTCGCCATACGCAACGCCTGCCAGATGCTCATGGTACTCGGCATCAACTCGCGTGCCGTCTACGAGGAGGACTTCGAGAAACCCTTCCTGCACCAGTCCGCAGAGTTCTATAAAGTTAGTCCTTCATTGGAGCCTTCTGGTGTCTGATTTGAAGAGGTTTATGTCAAACTGAGATGGCATTCACACTTTCTTGAGCTCGCAGTACCCTTGACCTCTATATACCTAAAGGAGTGTGGCAGCAGTCACTGCAATAATTTCAACAGAGCAATCCTTATAGTTTTCTGAGAAAATAATAGAAGTTATCAGTGTATTGTCTCCTGAAAAATGGGCTATTTGTAGGCACGAGGTTTGTTAATCTATGTAACATTATCTTCTCTAGCTGAGGATTTTATGTTTGGGCTTCTCAACACTATGAACACAGAAATACAATTCTGTCTATCTTATTTAAATGCAACCTAGCCATACATCGAGGAATGGATTCATGAAAGATTTGGGAATGTGTTTTTCAAATTATATGAAAAGATGCATTATTGCCCCAAGATGCATTATTGTTAATTTCTGCAACCACTCTTCGGCCCTATGCAGTGTGTAAAATCAGAACCTATACACAAGTCCTTGGCATTACTAAATGTTGACTAAAAGCCATAAGAAAAAAATATAGGAAAACAAATTCTACCTGCTTAAATACCACAAGTTAGTGTTAACGAACATCCTCAGTCACCCATGACTACCAATGACAGATGGAGTCTCAGAAGTTCCTTGCGGAGAACAGCGCGGCGGTGTACATCGCGCGGGTGGAGGCGCGCATCGCGGAGGAGGGCGAGCGCGCGCGCCACTACCTCGACGACACCACCGAGCCGCGCGTCGTCGCCGTGCTCGAGCACGAGCTCATCGAGCGCCACATGAAGACCATTGTCGAGGTAACCTCTGCGGCGGTGAGAAACAATTCAACATTCAGGAAGAACCTTGTGATGCACACAATCTGTACACTCTGATTGCGAAGCTAGTGGCACATGACGACGAGCCTGCTTTGGTACATTTCAGATACTACGAAATTCAGATATTACGACCAATAATACAATGTAAATAAAGGTAGATAGGCAGCGCAAACACATTCAAATCAGTTGCAATGAATGACATTTAATTCCTAAATGGAAATATATTCAATGGAAAGCTATTTCAAGAATGTCTAAATACAGTGAAAGGAACAAAGTAAACCTACATAAGATCACATGCTTGCGTGCTTCACATCATAGGGTTGCCTAGCGTGTGATTTGAAAGTGACAATGGTTGCATACCAGATTCTAGCACTTTGCTGATTGACAGATGGAGAACTCTGGGGTGGTGCACATGCTGAGCCACACGCGCACGGCTGAGCTGGCGTGCGTGTACAAGCTGCTGGGCCGCGTGGCGGACGGGCTGCGCACGGTGGCGGATGCCGTGTCGGCGCACCTGCGCGAGCAGGGCCGCGCCCTCGTCACCGACGCCGACCACAACACCAATGCCATCGCCTTCGTACAGGTAAACCCCTCGTATGTACGAGCTAGAGAACTCTGCGGTGGTGATACTGAGTCGCATGTGCACGGCGGAGCTGGCGTGCGTGTACAAGCTGCTGGGCCGCGTGGCGGACGGGCTGCGCACGGTGGCGGATGGCGTGTCGGCGCACCTGCGCGAGCAGGGCCGCGCCCTCGTCACCGACGCCGACCACAACATCAATGCCATCGCCTTCGTACAGGTAAACCACTCGTATGTACGAGCTAGAGAACTCTGCGGTGGTGATACTGAGTCGCATGTGCACGGCGGAGCTGGCGTGCGTGTACAAGCTGCTGGGCCGCGTGGCGGACGGGCTGCGCACGGTGGCGGATGCCGTGTCGGCGCACCAGCGCGAGCAGGGCCGCGCCCTCGTCACCGACGCCGACCATACCACCAATGCCATCGCCTTCGTACAGGTAAACCCCTCGTATGTACGAGCTAGAGAACTCTGCGGTGGTGATACTGAGTCGCATGTGCACGGCGGAGCTGGCGTGCGTGTACAAGCTGCTGGGCCGCGTGGCGGACGGGCTGCGCACGGTGGCGGATGCCGTGTCGGCGCACCTGCGCGAGCAAGGCCGCGCCTTCGTCACCGACGCCGCCCACAACACCAATGCTATCGTCTTCGTACAGGTAAAGCCCTCGTATGTACGAGCTAGAGAACTCTGCGGTGGTGATAATGAGTCGCATGTGCACGGCGGAGCTGGCGTGCGTGTACAAGGTGCTGGGTCGCATACGCACCAACACAGGCCGCCGCGGAACCAACCTGGCGGTGTGTGTGTACAATAGTGTCTTTGACAGAAAGGAGTTTGTATGCATAGCTGCGTTATGGTGGCCAGCTTAGCTTATAGTTTTCTGTGTGTTTATTTTTATTCATAGACTTTCATCAATAAGGTGGTATAATAAAAAATTCAATAGCAGAAGACGCATCCATCATATTTCATTATTTTATTTTTGTTACAGAATCTTCTCGACCTGAAAGACCGCTTTGATCACTTTCTTCACAACTCTTTCAACAACGATAAGATCTTCAAGCACATGATCGCATCTGACTTTGAATACTTCCTCAACCTGAACACAAAGTCGCCAGAGTTCCTCTCCCTATTCATAGACGATAAACTCAAGAAGGGAGTCAAAGGGGTGAGTTTCTTTCGACATATTGTTTGAGCGGTTCGTAGCCGGGCGGTAAAAGACTGCCGAGAAGTAGTTTGAATTAGTGTTGCAACGAATATCTGGTTACTATCCGGTATCTGGCCTATTTTTTGTCCGACCACTTCATTGGTAATCCGCAGATGGCCTGATGGTGTTGAACTAACCTGGCGATGGCTTCACCAAAAATATCCAAGCCTATTGGCAGTAGAGGAGGGTGTCAATCAAGGTCGGGAGTAGTGTTTTTTTTTTATGGAAACATGGTTGGCTACATCACCTACAACATCCGAGATGTCAGTCCATAACACCGGGTGAATTGAGTGCCATGTCAGTGTTTCCCTTCATTTCGTGTCGGCTACCCTGAACTGGACGGAAAACACGAACTATTTACATAGCCGTTTCGACCGACGTTTACTTCAGTGTGGTGGTACCAACCCAGGCGGGTTAAACCCTACCACCTATTAAGGTAAGAAAGGAATGGACCTACAGTTTCAACGTGGAATCTGAACCACGGTCAGCCTCCAACGGTCGAGCGGACACCTATCCAAGTACTGACCGCGCTCAGGGTTGCTTAACAACAGTCGACCGACCATACCACTGAGCTACCGAGGCGGACGAATGTATCCGGTAATGTAATGTAATAATGGAGTAATGTCCGGCCGATGGTGGATAGTGATATTTAAATAATAAAGAGCTGGTTGGAAGTTGGAAAGAGAGAACAGTTTTATTCTTCATGGCATTACATTATATTATTATTATATATCTCTTTATTCACGCTCTTATAATATATTACATTAATTTTACATAAATTTTACAAAAAGTAATAAAAATACACAAAATTAATATAATGTAAATAAAAACGGTAATTTCCGCCGGCGGCGGGAGGCAGGCCTCCAAGCACACCGGCGGGTGCAGGCCGTGGCTACGGAGCTCTCCGAGACGACGCGAGGCAAGCTACGAGCGATAGGTGGTGGTACTAGACACGTAGGCCACCACCACCCCCATCTCGGAGAGCTCCGTATCCGCCGGACTGCACGGCGACGTCGTCGCGCAGCTCTTATAAACTTCTTCCTCTTCGCGCGCGCGTCGCCCGATGTTCGCACAGCACCACCGGTAGCGGGGGCACTAGACGGGACGTGAGGTCCCGATGACCCCAAGCTGGCCGATGGTGGACGTCGCCCTCACCGTAGATGTTGTGGCTCGGCCGACGTCAACGCTCCATCTTCGCCGTCGATGAAATGCACCGGCGGCGTGGAGCTGGGTGGTGTGGCGTGCGTGTGGTGTTGGAGAAGAAAGGCGGCGGAAAGGCGGAAGAATTATTATTATTATTTTGAATAGGCTAACAGCTACAAGCTGATGCGCCTATATCACAACACTTATTTAGTTACTATTATATATTTGTGTTTTTTGTTTTGTTTTTGTTTTATATTATTGTCCAGTTTTTTTTATACTTACGGGGACAGCATATATTACGACATATTTACATACATAAAGTCGGTACTTGAACTTAATATTTGGCAGTAAGCGATTACACTTGTCTTCATAGACACTGCCGGCCTCAGAAAACAATCGCTGCTATAAACAGTACTACAAGAGAAGATAAACCCATCAGCCTCTCCATTGCACGGACGAGGAAGGGACAACCCAGTAGTAGCTTCCAGAAGGTCAACTTTGTGAAACCTAGAGCCAATAAGCTGCCCAAAGATGGAATTAAACTCCTCAATTTTGTATGCAGCAAAGGACTTCGAAGTGTTGATGGACACATAATATGAGAAGCATTACCAAACACGTTCAGAAATCTGTACCACAGTATACAGACCGAACATACTCATATTCTCAAAAGCGACAAAGCATCTAAGTATTGTTAAACTTACAGTTCCATGGGAAAGCAACGTACCGAACGACCACAACTTCAAAGTAAATAAGTACTGCAACTTAGTAGAACGTATAGTGAGAAACATATTCAAGACTGATCTCTTCTCTGTGGAAGTTGGAGCAATGGGTGTACCAGGGAAGTTGCTCTACAGTCTCTTCAGAATCTAGGCCTGCCAAGTTCGACGCTAAGCTCCCGTTCGACGAGAATTTCGAAAACCTCACTGGAGGGTCGAGAGCGGGATTGGTCTGAAGCGGCGGGTGGCCGAATGGTTTGGGCATCGGCTTCTCATGCGAGAGGTCCGAGGTTCGAATTCGGTCGGCATGTACCATTGAGTTTCTTCTGAGAAAAAATTTACGTGCATACCTACACCTGCTGCTTCACCGTTCGGAACCGGTGTAAAACTAAGTCCCTTCCCTTGCCTCTTACTAGGTGGTACACTCAAATTATAGCCAACTGGGTTGATACCACCGTACTGGATGTAAGATGACCGCACAGCAACCTTCGGCTGTGTTCTTTAGTCTAGTATAGCCAGCAATCCAGGGAAGTCTCCGGTATGGCACCTACCTTCTCGGAGGTGATATTGCCTGGTGGGAGCATGCGCTTTGGCCCCTCCGACTCAGCCACCAATACTGGATTACATAAAAAAAACTCCTTTCTCATTTAAATTTTCATATGTGCGTTCAAAAAATGCAATGTAAAACTGTAGGTCCTTACCTTACTAGGTGTTATGCTCAAACTTGCCTGTATTGACCAGCAATAATGCAAAATTTTTCGAATATTGTGGCAATAAAAAATTCAGTTTTAATATTTTCATCCAATTCAATGTAGTCAGCACTTGGTGTAATCTTGGTGCATCTTGAGACTAACAAGCAGGTGATGTAAGCAACCATGTCGGGTAACATAAAACAAACATAATTATCTACTCCAGCTACTGATGCGAAGCGCAGTGTACGGCACACGATCGTCGTTGTATCGTACGCTTATTGACAGAAAGTATGGTGTATGATTTCAGATGAGCGAGCAAGAGATCGAGGGAGTGCTGGACAAGACGATGGTGCTGTTCCGCTTCCTGCAGGAGAAGGATGTGTTCGAGCGCTACTACAAGCAGCACCTCGCTAAGCGACTCCTACTCAACAAGTCTGTCTCCGACGACAGCGAGAAGAATATGATTTCCAAGCTCAAGGTACACACACACCACAACAATATTTATGTTCATGATAAACGTATCACTTCAAGTCTGCTCAACTAATCTGCTAAAGGCACACCGATTGTGTAGGAAAGCACTAAAAACCATCAACTTTTTAATCATTAAGATAATACATACATAATTCCATGCCCGTTTCCCAAAGGGGTAGGCAGAGACAATGGATAATTGATCCAATTTATGATGGGTTGCAGTGTTAAATTACCTTTTAAATGCAATAGAAAACTGCGGCATTTTATAAAAATAGGTACAAATCTTTATCGTGCACAATTTTGGTTTACATCAAACATGCTTCCAGGCTGCAGATTAATAATGACAAATGACGATGTGCACATGACAATTTTTTTTTTGTTGGATATATAAATGGTATTTCCATGTACATATATTACGTACACTTTTCTGTGGTACGAACATTGAACTTATGGTCAGATAACATGAGACCCATTTTAGGTGACACTCCAGTTTATTAGATTGTACTAAAACTTGTCCAAGCAACAGCAACATGAATAATGAATTCCGAAATGTTTGCAATCCACAGAACGAAGGTTTATTTAATGAAGTGGAGCCACTAGAGTTCCACTGTATAATCGGAGATGTATCCCAAATACAACAGCCAAGCCTCCACTAAACCCTGCCCACCTCCCAGACTCCCAGCACCACTCAGTCTTCAGTTTTCTGCAAAATTCTGTGTACCTATAGACTTGTCGGACATTTTTGTAAGTGCTCCGTACTATTATAAATATACGGTAACTTGCTTAAAGTCTTTGAATATAGTTTCAATAGTATTGTGGCACTAAATTTTCTTTTATACTAAAGTTATTTCAATTGTTAACAATTTTGCAGAAAACCTGAAGACTTTAAGCAGGACTTTAACCGCTCAGGCGTCGGCGCCGCTGCAACCTCATCTCCGTAAAACGTCTGAGGCTTTCGCGCGCGCTATTCGTTAGGCAAGGGTTACCGAAAATACACTTTTGGAAGAAAATATATGAACAGCTCTAGCCAATTTAACATGGTTGAAATAGTTACAATATTTTCTACAAAGATATTTGTAACTAGAGATAGGATAATCGGATACATATTTGCCTAAACTTGAGAGGTTGGATAAGTATGGAAAGACACTTTTTAATTTTTTTTCCAGAACTGACGTATTTTAATTGTAACCGTATATTTTTGTGTTAATGTTTTGTTAACGTTTTAACATTGTTAGTATATTATTAATTATTTTCTTAGTATTTGATTCACGCATACATATACAAATTATGTTGGTGCTTCACAAAAATTGATAGTTATACATAATAATAAAAACTGATAATTATGTATAGGTTCCTGGTAAAAGGTGGGCCAAAATGATCGTTGGAATTTCAATCTCGAAAAGTAACTATATTATTTAGTGACGCAGTCGAATAAATATTCTCACGCACGAAAGAAGTTGGAGGTGAACGTCTGTATGTATTGAAAAAGTATTAAGAATATTTATTTTGAATAGATCTACTAAGTTTTATAGTATTATGTAGTAACGTTCCCGGGAATGCCGGGAATGATTTAATTAAATACATTTTTCAAAGACGCCACTTTTCTATTTCTAGCGTTTAGGCAAATATGTATTCGATTATCCGATCTCTATTTATAACATATAGTGCACTGACCAATGTTTTGATTCCAAATTGTGAGTTGAGCATTGCACTTTTATTTACAGTTTAAGTTTTTTTGTTTCCGATTTCACACACTCGCGAATTGATAAAAACATCTAAATAACACATTAACTTGAGAAATTTTGTATTCTTTCGAATTAATACACAAACACAACAAGCTAAATACTAAAAACACAAAAAATCCCTTATATTTGGGTCTCAAAAACAATTGAAGAGTTCGTTTTGTTTATAGTGGGCGACAAAGTGAATCAGATAAGTAGGTCATATCTTCACGTTTGTTTAGAAGTATAATTGAGCCTTATCCCCATATTTAAAGAGTGTGTATTTTAATGCTGAAAGTAGGCCGCGTCGCCGGGACGCATTCGTCCCGCCGACGCTTCGGGCCTCTTCGGCGCCGTTCCGCCGTCGTCTGAGCGGTTAAGATTAGAATATCTATTAAATATTGTATTCACCTTCTTGGTAGAATGAACGGTTAGAGAACTAGAGAATCTCAAGAAGTGAGAGATCAGTGAAGTTAGCTGCGTATACTATTCATCCCCCTCTTATTTTTGCAGCATTCACAAGTGTGAAAGAGATGGAGTGTCTCTGGAGCAAATTTCACACAGCTCTAGTTACTTTTTTTTTATGGAAACTGACACGGTTGGCTACATCACCTACAACATTAGTGATGTCAGCCCTTAACACCGGGTGAACTTGGTGCCACGTCAGTGCTTCCCTTCGGTCTTGCCGGCTACACTGAACTGGACGGAAAGCACAATACTTGCTATTTATTTTAATTATCACATTCACTATATTCAAATAGTCTCATTGTAAGAATTCTGAAAAATAAATATGTCCAATGAGAATAGATTTAACATGCATGGTAACATTTACACATTGTCTAAAATAATTTAACAATGGCACTGTGACGATTACAGACTGAATGTGGATGTCAGTTCACATCCAAACTGGAGGGAATGTTCAAGGACATGACCGTCTCCAACACCATCATGGAGGAGTTCAAGGAATACATTGTTTCTTCGGGGGTAAGCTGTCGTTCGCAAACAATTCTAAAATATTAATGTTTCATTATTTATTTTGAATATACTTGGGAATTTTATGCCCTTGTGGCGGGCGAACATTTATTAAAAATTAGAAAAAAGCAAAATAGATCTTATCCCCAAGGTGGGTGGCACAGAACATGAATGGATAATTCCTGGTGGTAAATTGATGTTAATTTTTCTGTTGTGTGCAGTGGCACGTCTTGTTTGTCAATTATGCCTTCACCCTTCCATTAAAAAAACAAACTCTAACTGCCTAAATTAGATCTAGTAAATGCTGATTTGTCCTCATTTACTAGTATCCGAAAATCTTACCTTGAAGACAAATGTATTTGAATAGAATTATGTTGTTTGCAGGTGAACTTACATGGTGTAGATTTATCAGTAAGGGTGCTTACAACTGGGTTCTGGCCAACTCAAAGTGCAACACCTAAGTGCAACGTACCGCCAGCACCACGAAATGCATTCGAAGCTTTCCGGAGGTCAGTCCTATTCTAAATTATTATATAAGATTACCTCGTAGTAGTAGTAGCTGTGTACTTAAAATCTCTAGTGTACAAGCTTCCTTACACTATTTTCATTCAGTGAAGACTAGGGAATTGCCACAAAAGGAGAAATCTATCAACAACAATGCTTCCTGTGTCACTATTCCCAAGGCGCTATAGAAGTGCTTGGTAAAGGTTAATATTCATATTGTTAATAATGATCAGTGGCGTGCACAGACATTCGAGACCGAGTAGGCAGGCAGCAATGAATATTCAAAATATATAAGCACATAATTTAAAAACAAGTTGAATTATATTCCTCTTTGCCCTTCCATTATCAGCCCGGTTTTCATCTCTAACATCTTCATCATGACCACATGAAGACGTTCCAGCAGATAATTTTTTTTTCAATTGCACCTCAGATATCCATAAAATTATTTAATTTTAATTACACATTTCATAAATACAGATATGCAGCAAGGATATTGAGGGAGTCTGTGATATGCAGGGTGGCTTTGAAAAAAACCTTTTGTGTGATTTAATCAATCTACAAATACAGTGCCGTACATAGACTTAAATATCACAAGAAAAAACAGAAAAGATTAAATATAAATAAGTAGAGTGGAGGGGAGGTACTTTTCTTATTTGTAAACTAAATCAATGAGCCTATCCTTTTGTAAATATAGTATAAACACTTCTTTATAAAGTGTACCAGACAAGTGCCCGGCCCGGCCGAACGACGACGCGCGCGCCCGGGAACGATGCTAGACCAGCTACATACACCTACGTTATGAGGAATTGTTGTGCGTATAAGTTACTCTATGTGTTAGTGAAAGGCAAGCCTGCCCTGGCCTAGTAAATTGCGAATCACGCATACACCCGCACAATTCCACCGTATATGACGCAGGATTTGAGTAATAGTGTGAGTGACCATAAGGCAGTCATGTTGTGTGCTTATCCCGCTGCGTTGCGTCCGTGCGAGCGGCCGCGCCGAGGAGGAGCGCGCGGAAAATTTTAAATCATTAGTTTTTTCGTGAAGCCGAGTAGTTCTATACGTTTTAATTTGATTGTTTGGTTGGGTGGAATTGGGACTTTACTCAGGGTAGGCAGTGCTTTTCTGCCTTTATGGGATGCACGCGCCTGATAATGATGGGTGGGTTGCGTGTGCAGGTTCTACCTAGCGAAGCACTCTGGCCGACAGCTGTCTCTACAGCCTCAGCTGGGGAGCGCGGATCTGAACGCGACGTTCCGCTCGGCGCCCGCCCCCGCCTCACCGCCGCGCTCGCCCTCCGCCTCGCCCGCCGTCTCCTCGTCCACCACGCAGTCTGCCCAGCCGCGCAAGCACATCATCCAGGTCTCCACCTTCCAGATGTGCGTGCTGCTGCTGTTCAACAAGCGTGATCGTCTCACTTACGAGGTACACCCCTTTGCTCGCCCTCGTGGACAGTTTCAAAGACAGCTAAGCTGTCTCTCTAATAAAAAAATTATCTAAATATTATATATTGCACGCCGTTACAGAAGCTAAATGCAAAAGCCGAGTTTATGACTAAAATATTATATGTTCCCATTTGTAATCTAATTTACTATCACCTTGTGCCACATAAATTCCGATAAAGAGGAATGTTATCGTTCATGTCATTATAAGATTAAATTGTAACTTAGAGACTTGACACTAAAAGTAAAAATGATGCTGCAGGAAATCCAAAACGAGACTGACGTTCCGGAGAAGGATCTGATCCGAGCGCTGCAGTCGCTGGCCATGGGGAAGGCGACGCAGCGAGTACTCATCAAGCATCCCAAGACTAAGGACATCGAGCCGTCGCACGTGTTCTTTGTCAACGATGCTTTCACCTCAAAGCTGCATAGGTTATATTCCAATCTGTTGCTCTTATTGTTCTTCACTTAGTTGTGTGCGTATTTTACTACTGCCGTATTTCATTTCATGTCATTCATAACACCTAAAGATAACATAGTACACCTTATAATAGACTTGATCTAGTTAATTAAGCGATCTAATTAGACTGACTGCAGATAGTTATAATAATAAATAAAGAAAAACTCTTTCTCTGCCACGAGCATTCCCAGGATGCATCCATCAAGGGCCTTGAAAGAGTTAAAAGAGTAATAATTATAGGTACGAGGGTTAAAAGTAGTTGTCCCACTGCATCTCTCCCCGTCTCCCCATGCATGTATCAAAAGGCAACTAAAGAATAAAAACAAGATGCCACGCTAAAGTACGACTTGACACCTTGGTACTCTGTACTGAGTAGTTTCGATTGTCTGTCATGCATGATGTACGGTGTGATTATAGTTACCATTTATAAATTTTAAAGTCCTGACGAAAAGACGGACATTTAAAAAAATCGGGACATTTTTAGTCACAAAATCAAATAATAAATCCCACACAAGAAAATTAAACATTTATTAAAAAAAATTCTGTCTAAGTAAAATATCCACACAAATTAAAAAGCGAGACAAAGTCCGGACGGAAGGCCAAAAGACTGGACGTGTCCGGGCAAATCGGGACGGGTGGTAACCACTGGCGGCTGGTCCTAAAGTGCGCTCGTGCGCCGCACTACCATACCACGAGAAGTCTTCACTTCACTCAAAATAAATAATACCTTACAACATACTACATTAAAACCATAAAGATCGTACTCCAAATAAATACGAATGTGAATTCGACCTTATTTTATAGATGCCAAGGCACGTTTTTGCGAGTAAACGCGCGCGCCGTGCGGAATATAAATCGAACGCGGGTCTCCCATACTGAATGTATGGGGATCGGCAAAACACCGCTGGCGCGTGAGACAGAAGATACTTCATAGAAACAGTATGGGCCGAAAGGAGTTCTGCGTGCGGTGCACGAGCGCCAAACAAGGACGCTATATCGTGAATGCCCGCGCGTGCGACACGTCACGTCGCGAGCGATTCGTTTTGCACGAGTCCGCCTTACAAACTCTTTGCCGTCTACCTCGAAGCGAGTCAGCGCGCTCGCGCTGTCATGTGATGTGATAATGTCACATACCCGTTAGCGCGCGAATATTTAAAATGGGATATGGTTAGGTTTTGTGCTTTCTGTCACGTGATACTGTGAATTAAGTGATGCCGATATTTGCCTAAGCGTTGGTTAAAGGTAAGGCTTTACAATCAGGTGATCCCGGGTTCAATTCCTACTTTTCAAATGTTTTTTTTTTATATATTTTTTTGAAGCATTTTTGGGACATTACTACTGTTTTCTTTTTGAAAGCTGCAGTAGTGTTGTGGTCTATGGGTGTATTCATAAAGGTATTAAAAATAAGTTAAAAAATTTGTTTGGATTTTTTTTTTTGCAACTCATTGAGGGTCTTGAGAATATTCATACAAGGTACGTACATAATAAAACGCAGGCGTTTAAAAAAATTGGAACTCCACTCCCTATCTTAAAATAACATGACGGGAATGTGTTGGGAAATTTGGTATTTAAGTAGGTAGGTACTTAGCGCACTACCGGTCACTGAAGTCACCAGCCGCCACTGGTGGTAACCCTAGGTGTGATAATAATATGATGTATATATGTTTGTATGAGTGACATGTTTGTAAATGTTTCAGGGTAAAAATTCAAACAGTAGCGGCGAAGGGTGAGTCGGAGCCGGAGCGACGCGAGACTCGCAGCAAGGTAGATGAGGATCGTAAGCATGAGATCGAGGCGGCCATCGTGCGCATCATGAAGGCTAGGAAGAAGATGCCCGTGAGTTCTATCATATAAATGGGTGGATCAACTTTTTCTTGTAACGTAAAAACCAGCTGCAAAATCAAATTAAAAAAAAAAGTTTATTACAATTTATTACTTAGTTGAAAATCAATAAGTATAAAATAGTTAGGTTTATAGGCAATTGAAATAAAAGTAGAGAACTATTTAAAATAAAACATTAACCAAATTTTTAGGGGTGTAAATTTTGTCCCCTGGATCTTTTTTTGTTGGAAAAAAGTTTTGTATGGAAAAAAGGGGTTGTCCTCAGGGTAACCAATATTTTTTTTTTAACTCAAAATTCTTTGTGCATCTTCTTTTTTAAAAACCAATTACTTATATGAGAGTTGCTGTAACTGTAAAATGTAAAATAAGGTGAATTTGTCAAGATAATACCCTGTTTTCAGACAGATACCAAAAACAAGAAAAAGTTGATTCACCCAAATGCATATTTAGTATATGCATAGTAGTTATGTTAACGTCTTGGCATCCGGAAAGGCCAGCCGGCCCCCAAAATTTTTTTCGAAAAATATTGCAATTGCAAATTGCAAGTTCTATGAATGTTTCTTACGAGAACTAATGAGAAGGACTGACTACACATGAAAATATTTGCCTTTCCTATAGAACATACATTAAAAATATTCCCAGGTGTTGTGTAAACAATTATTTTGACAGCTGTTAATTTTTTTTTATACCTACGAAATCTCGTAAACTTCTTACATAAAATTACCTATGTCAAATTCATCTGTGCTTCTAAATAAGTGAATCCTCACTTGTTGTATATCGCTTTGCGGGGAACTTCATCAGGGATCAAGAGCCCATAGATGCTCTGACTTAATTACTTTACGAAATATTCGAGTTTACGTGAATTTTCGCGCGGCGAAAATGGCATGGAAGCCAAGGGGTATTATAGCCAAGTATATTAAATATTTGGGAAGCCAAGAGGTTAAACTAACTATTTCATGAAATAAAACAACAGTAACATAATTTTTCCGATATCTCGAGTTATGAGGTCTCAAAGCAATACAAGCCCTGAAGATGTTTGCTAACTTTACATTTAACCTAGCTGTCTTTAAATTTTAATTAGTTGTTTCAAGCTATTTACTATAAAAAAAGTAAAAAAAAAATTACATATCTCAATATCTTGAAAATAAAATTTTTTTATAAACTATATTTAGCGTTAGTACTTTTAATTGGTTAAAGCACATTTTAATTTAGCCATTTTAATGCATATTTAATTTGGAATTTACGAACGTAAGTTTTTTCTTTTGCTTGTTTATTTATAATGTGTAAGGATAAGGATGTGTCGTACACTGCTTATTCTGGCAGCTGCTATATGTAAGTTGAACTTGGGTTTGGTGTGAGTAAGAGTGTGAATGTGTTTGTGCGTGCGTCAGCACACGCTGCTGGTGGCGGAGGTGACGGAGCAGCTGCGCGTGCGCTTCCTGCCGTCGCCGGTCGTCATCAAGAAGCGCATCGAGGGGCTCATTGAGCGCGAGTACCTAGCGCGCACCCCCGACGACCGCAAACTATACACCTATGTTGCATAGGTAACCAACCTCCACTTATTACTCCTGCCACGTCAATATGTATGAATGTATTACAGTTTTCTGTGGTGCAGACCAACCTCTCTCACTCAACATTGTGCGCAGTGCATGAGCAATGTTACCATACATCTACATGTTTCCTCATCCTGCTCTCCTTCCCGGAGTGTCGGATCAATTGTGCAATATTTTTTTAGGGCAAATGAATTGATATTTACTTAGATTTTTTTTTTTCAGATATAAGTATTCCCCAAGTTTCGGCCGATGCCAAGACTAGAAATTATTTTAATAGAATACTGGAGTTTTAAAAGTATTTAAATTATTTCAAAATAAAAACTACTAGATATCAATAAAATCAAGTGTTATGTGTTATGAATGTGAACAGTTTATACAGTCCGAGTAACTCCTACGTTCATGTGACAATGTGAAAGTATGTTGGCCACAGAAGTTATAAAATTTACTGTATGGAGACTTGATCTTATTTTTAGATTATTAGATTTATTCAAAACCATCATAAGATGAATGTTTTATAACAATGAAATAAATGAATTCTCTGAAAATTCGTGATAATATGATGTTTCAAATATTTTCACTTATTGTCCCCATCGGAGTGACTCGTGCTGTAGGTTTGGATTTATAAAAGGCTCTTTGCTGAACTAAGTGTCGAAGGCAAGGACAACGGGCCGGTGTGCTGATATGCAAAATAATATACCCAGCAAGTTGATTTCTTTTTTTTTTTCCTGTAAATAATGTTTAAAATGACATTAAAATATCTGAAACTGCACCGGTGTTGTCTCAATGAACCTCCTGCCATGCTTCGGCAATTTCCCAAGTGACAGGGCCCACAAAGGAGTAGAAGTGGATAGAAAAATGTTGGCGCACGGTGCAAACAATATTCTTTAGTGGTGTGCTGTCTGCTCTAATCAGTACCTACATGAAAAACTATCAATAGCACCACAAAATATCTGCGTACGGTCCCAATGTAAATAGTACCTTCACCCCTGTGAGGATGTTCCACAAATTAAAGAGCGTTCCAAGAGTTTGTTCACTTGTACCGAAAAGCTACAAAAACTGTCCTGCTCGGATAAAGTTGAAAATATTAATAGAACTTCTTTATTAAGACAACATTGTATTTTACACTTTATTGTTTTATCAAACATTACAGTACAGTCCTATGCAATCTGTCAACCGAGAATCAAAACACAAAACAGCACATTTAAAAGTAACACAGTTAATATTCTAATGTTATCGCTTGCGCTGGACGTGAACGGATAGAAGAAATCACTTGGGACATGTATGTGAAGTTGTGGACCGCGGGCATACTCATAAAGCACTGGTTTTGTAACATCGAAAAATAGCACATCAGTGCTAACAACAATGGTGGCTTCTTCCAAATCAAATTGAACATTCTCAGAAGCTCTATAGTGAAGAACGCTTCTCAGTATTTTACGATCTGTCTGGCCGTCTGGTGCCGGTCGGCTCACATTCGCATAAATGAATTCATAAGATAGAATGGACACGAGGTTGTAACAGATAAGTGAGGTGTTGTGCCGATATTCTCCGCGAATCAGCTTTCCGTCGAGTCTATCAGATAGCAGTTCGATCCAATCGTCTGTTGTTACCAGGGAAGGGTTTCCCAGTGGTGATATCATTACTTTTTCTTCGACAATTACGCCCAAGAATACATACAATTCATTTTGAATGCGATTACAAGCACGAGTGCCATTACTTTCAAGTTTTAGATTCTCAAAAGTATGTTTGCACTTGCTTTGTATATTCAATCCGAAGTTTATTATTTCATACGTAAAGTTAGACAGGATGCAAATGCCAGCAACATTTTTTGGAAACGACATGACATTTCTCAGAGGAAATGAGTTATTAGAAAAAATATCAAATACATCTTCGCCTAATGGGTGCGCTTTGATAACTGGTTTGCCCACAATATAACCTGGATTTCCACTTAGGTCCACGGGTGCATTTGCAGTATTATTTTCTTTTTCCAAGTAATATTTAACAATTATTTCCTGTTGCAAGAAAGGGATATCTGCTGAGATGTTTATTATGTATAAATACACTTCAGCCCTGTTTATTCTTGAATTGAAGCAGTGGAAAACATATTTTAATTTGTTAGCAATATTGACGCACATAGAGTCATCGCAGGAAGGGGAGTGCTTTGTTTCATTAAAAGGCTCGCAGCTGGCGTAATCGCAGATAAAAATTGTCCACTGGATGCAAATAATGGTGGAACAATTCTGAAAAAAATTAAAAACATTCTTAACTTTTTTCCGAACAATTCTGAAAAAAAAATTCTTTTTGGTTTTTTCATAGAAAATAAAACATGAATCCCAGAAAGGATCGTCGCAAAAAGGGGAAACGGGAAAGCTTTAAGCTGAGACTGCACAGCGGCGCACGGATGTGCACGCGTGTCCACGCCAAGCGGATGTGTACGCAGGCGACTCCACAGCCAACTATGCCGAGCCACGTGTCGCATTTGTTGGAACATTTCAAACGAAGCGTACGTATGGCGGCGCTGCAACCTTTGATTTTACTCGATCTCGAAAGTTCTTTCGATGATGATACTGACCGTATAATGCAAGTTTACCCAAAAGAAAACATCGATTTTGGCTTGAAAGTCACATTGTGCGCAGAGAAAATGAAGGAGAATTTCATACATTGTTTCTTTTACTTTCTAAGGAGAAATTAAAAAATAATAGAATGATCTGGATAAATTTCTCCATCATGCACAAAGCCGCAATGGAAGGACAGCAGGAGCGAGCGAGCCATAGCGGTGAAGCAGCGGGAGGGGAGTGTGCGCGCGGGTGGAGGGGAGCGAGCTGCGTGGGTTTGGCTTCGCTCGCCCAGCGAAGCGAAATCCACGAGTGGCTGTGGGTGTGACATCACATATCCACGTCGCCGCACGCATCTCACTATACAAATCCATAGAGAGGGAATCTAGACACACGTGCTTGGCCATGCGCCGCTGTACAGTCTCAGCTTTGCAACCGGATTGTCTCTTCCTAAAGCTTGACACGCCATTATTTGCAGTCGGGAAATGTAGATAGTTACTTATTATAAAGGGTTTTCCAATAGGGACGGGTCGATGTTCAAAAGGAATAAAACAAGCTGTGTGTGAGGTATTAACGAATTTATTTTTTTGTTTGAAATGCCCATGTATGCCATTTATGTGTGGAATATGACATCATTCAAATGTCCGCCGCGGCTTCTCACGGTGGCACAGAAAAATCGAAAAAATACGGGCCAGTGACGCCACTGGCCCAAAATCCACACCAAACAGTCACTTTTTGTGGATGCATTGCCACTTGGTGAACCTCATGTGGGTTGGCCTCGTCCGAATTTTGCTTGTTAACATAGCCATTCATCCAAAAATGTGCCTCGTCGCTAAAAATGATTTTTCGGCCAAAATTGGGGTCCTCTTCCAAACGCTCCGAGGCCCAGGCAGCGAACAAACGGCGTTGTCTATGTCATTAGGTTTGAGCTGCTCAATCGTGTAACTTGGCATGATGATTTGGCATCAGTTACTGATTAATGAACAACTGATTTGACAGTTGCCGCCAAAACAGCATGGCCGCCACAGCCTGTCAACATCGACCCGTCCCTATTGGAAAACTCTTTATTACATATTATAATATATGTTGTAGTGTAGGTACCTACAATAAGTTACATGTTTGATTGATCACAAAAAAGATATTCCTCTGCCATCAGTATTGAAGAAATGGTAAGTATGCATATTTTTCCATTCTTCTGAAAGACTCAACCAAACATTTCTTTCCACCAAGCCTCTCAATTTTTATTTTATTTTATCTTGTTTCATTGGAATAGTTGACTCATGTTTACCTTAGCATCCAAATGTTGTACATCCTTGGCAGTTCCAGAAGGTAAGCCGGCCACTAAAGTGTTGTTGAAATTCTTATAAATAGCAAACATCTCTAGGTCTGCTACTTTAGCGATACACTTGTATTCTGTGTTCTTTAAAAATCGCACACGTGTTCTATGATGGCAGTAGTCGTTTAAGTATGATGACGGCACATCTGAGAGATGTAAATTATTAGAACTTAGAACTATCAAGACTTTAGGCAGTCAGGTTTTTACAAAGAATTTCACTAAAGACATAAGAAAACGCTCTCTGCCTTCACTTTATTCAATGCCACCTCAAGATAATTTACGACACCGCTTTGTGTCGCGCACCGCCGCCGCCTAGAGTAAAGAATTTTGTATTAGAAGTCGTGATAATAATTTTATTTTTTAAGTGTAAAATTTTGTCCAAATTAAAAAAAAACTAGCCTATCCGATTCAGTATCTGAAACTGTACTTCGATAGGTTGTACGTGTTCGACAGGTTTTTTGTTCACCGTGTATATAAGGTCTTTCATTAGTAGGTAGCGATACGCTAAGGGCTTTATGTGTATCAGATACTGATAATAACGTTCCCATAACAACTATTTAAGCGGCGGGTGGCCGAGTGGTTTGGGCATCGGCTTCTCATGCGGGAGGTCCGAGGTTCGAATCCGGTCGGCGTGTACCAATGAGTTTTTTCTGACGAAAAAATTTACGTGCATACCTACACCTGCTGCTTCACCGTTCGGAACCGGTGTAAAACTGTAGGTCCCTTCCCTTGCCCCTTACTAGGTGGTAGGCTCAAATTGTAGCCGACTGGGTTGGTACCACCGTACTGGATGTAAGATGGCCGCATAGCAACCTCGGTTGTGTTCTCCTCTAGTCCAGTATAGCCAGCAATCCAGGGAAGTCTCCGGTATGACACCTACCTTCTCGGAGGTGAAATTGGCTGGTTGGAGCATGCGCTTTGGCCCCTCCGACTCAGCCATCCATACCGGATTACATAAAAAAAAAAAAAAAAAAACCATTTTTATTTTTTTTACGATATAAAAACCTACTCACTCCTCAAATTTAATACGTGAAGTGTGCATATTTAACCTTAATAAGTACTTTTTTTATATCTTAAAAAAATAAAAATTGGTATGGGAACGTGATCGATCAGTATCTGATACACATACACCCCTTAGCGTATCATTGCGTCGCATACCTACTATTGAAAGACCTTATATTATAAGCAGTGGCGGCTGGCCCTTAAGTGCGTTCGTGCGCCGCACTACCACAAAACACAACGCCTTCACCCGAAAGAAAGAAATAAATTAAAATATTAAACATTCTCCATGAAACCGATCGAAGTAAAAATATCAAACTGAATTCGATCCTATTTCCTAGACAACAAGGCACGATTTTGCTGTACGTAATACGTACTACATACTACGTATAGCCGCCGAGCTCGCCGCGCCGAGTGCAGTACAAAACACCGCGAACGTTTACTATGACAAAATGTCAAACGCCGCTGCCCCGCCGCGTGAAACAAAACACTATTCATACGATTATGTGCGGCCTTCTGCGTGTGACACACGACGGAAAAAGAAGGACAGTATATTGTGGATAGACGCGCGTGCGACACGTCGCGACCGAGCCAGCCGACGATGAGCCGAAGTAAGCCGAGATCGTAAACCCGACCGAAGGCACGCGCGGGCGGGGGGCGCGGGCGCGCGGGCGCGGCGGGGGCGATCCAAACTCTGGGTCGAAGTCACACACACACAAGCGCTAAGTACCTACACATACGCTGTAGCACGAACCGACAGGCGAGTCCATTTTTGGAATATGGGTGTTTCTTATATTTATATAACAGATCGAGTTTGCAATTGAATAATTTGAATTATTCGAATATCGATTTGATACATATTCGAATGGTAATTTATAAAATATTCGAATGTTACGACAAACATTAATGATACTGCATATTTCGCTATTTTAAAGTCAAAAATTGAATCACCCAAAGACCTAGGCGTTGTTGGTCGCGCGATCATCCGATCGATCGCTCGCCGCTCCGCGCCGCGCCGCGCGCGCCGCGCCATCTCAGTTCGGGGCGAGACCCGTCGTCGTCGCGTCGACCGATGATGGCCGCTCCGCGCGCTGCGCCGCCACCGCTTAGATGAAATATTGTACGTAATATATCTTTGCCGCGCCGGGATGTTTTGCAAATCAGTTTTTTAGCAGTTTGAACGACTTTTCGTCAGTTAACAGTACATTGTGAAGTTTTCTTCATTGCCCGGCGCGGCAAGGCTGGCCGACGGGCGCGGCGCGCCGGCCACGCCTCGCGCGCGGAGGCGCCCCGGCGCGGCGGCCGCGGCTCGGTGCTCGGTGGCCACTGCGCAGTGAAGTGTCGCTTTGGTTCTTCGAGCAATTAGGACTCTGGTTGTGTTTCTAGTGCGTTATAAAAATGAGTGGATTCAGTGTTGACTATATTAAAAACGAAATAAATAGAACAATATTAGACCTACCCAATCAAACTGTAGTGTGTGTGGTGTGTGTGTGTGACTGATTTCTTCATAATTTTCATAAATTCGCTGGCGTGTTCTTCAAAACACCATACCTAGATATTTCAATCTAAAAGTGAGTACATTTTTATTACTTACATTTTAATGATTTTATCACTTTTATCCTTACCTTATTTTGTCTTTCAACTATGTATCTGTTGAGTGAGAATACTTTTACATAATTTGGGCAATTAACTCAGACATGAAAATAAAATAAAAAATCACGTCTCGGTATCCATTAGATTCACGTTTGGGTTTAGTACGAGTAAGTTAGCGCACACTGTACGCTAGGTACCTATGGGACTGGGTGTGCTGTGCGCACACCCAGTCCCATAGGTCACCAGCCGCCACTGATTATAAGGTCTTTTTTTTAACTGACGAAGCTTAAAGGGGATGTCAGTCAGTCAGTCAGCGTGTAAGCGTCCACTGCTGGACATATGCGTCCACTGCTGGACATATGCCTCTCCAATTTTCTTCCAGTCCTCCCGGCCTTCAGCGATACGTAACCACTGCTTTCCGCCGACGTACTTGATGTCGTCGTCCCACCTGGCGGGTGGTCTTCCAAAGTGGATGTGCTGTATCGGAAATAGATCATAATAAAATTATAAAAAAGTGGGTAACATTTTATATTTTATTAAATATAAAAAACAAACAGACTCGCCTGAACATATTAAACACCTTTTGCTAAGAAACTATGTTTCTATTTATTATAATCACAGAGATAATAATTGTGAAAGTTTATTAAAGTTCATAGTCTAACGACGGGACGGAAATCGGAATGCGCCGAATGGTTATCAACCTTGGCACAAATTCGGGTATGCGGCGCGGCGATATGTGCGCGCTATCAGCAGAGCGGACATAGGCATTACCCCCCACCCCCGCCCCGTCTCGAAATGGAAAGGAACTTCGGCCTTGCATACCGGCGTACAAACAAAACAAAAAACTTCAGACGCACGTCTGAAGCTCGCCACGATTAGCCAATAGTTGCGCGGGATGCAGATTTCGCTTCAGGATAGGAAACAATAACATGCATTCGCTCCTCCCGGCTCGTCTTGCGAGTTTTTAATTTATTTAGTTGTTTTTGTGTGACTACTTAACTATAATTTTATAGAACAATCTTTTTACATTGTTTCATTGTATCTCCTTTTTTTAATCAGTGAAATCTCACGTTAAAATGCCATACAGGTACAGGTAGATATGGTTGTGCCACGGAGGAGGCGGCCGGCGGCGGCAGCGAGTGCTCCATACATAGTATGCACGCTCTCCGACTTCCTATCAGATCATTGTGAGTTATTGAAATTGTAAGCCCAAAGAAACTACTAATGTGTGTCAAGGCCGAAGTTCAATAACCGCCGCCGCCTAGCAAAGATAATGCGCGAAGTTACGTAGGTAGGTACCACCTACCCAACGCGTGTTCCTTATGAATTTAAATTTTAATAAACTTTTACAATTATTATATCAGTAATTGTTAGAAATAGAAACATTGTTTCTTAGCAAAAGGTGTTTAATATGTTCAGGTGAGTCTGTTTTTGTCTGTATTTGTTTTTTTAATATTTAATAAAATCTAAAAATGTTACCCCCTTTTTTATAATTTTAATATGATCTATTTCCGATACAGATAGATATACCCCTTTAAGGTTCGTCCGTTTAAAAAAAAGGCCTTATAATATATAAAAAATGTAAAAATCTAAATGAATAAACAGTTATTTGAATGCTCCTACTCACCCAAGACGGAGATACGGTAGTTGTTCAATGACCACACGGGGTCACCGTAAGCATATTGCTTTGCTTTGAACTTGTCTTCTTGTTTGGACTGAGCATTATGAGGCCACTTATAGAAGTTTTCTATTAATCGGCCTGCTTCGCTTGTGTCAACCAACTGTAAAAATCATAAGTTAAATTTCAATTAATGCAATATAAGCTAATGAATCATCAGGAATACAATATGTAGGTATTGCACCAACCTTGTGGTAGCTGGCCGTGTTCCTTTTATCAGGAAGATTGTCCTTGAGTATGCAAAACAGATTATCACTTTCTAGTTTTATCTTACTCGCTGTGTTGTTCTTATAGTAAAATATATGCGAGTAACAATATCGGCTGTCTTGAGGCACGTAAGATTCCAGACAATGTGAAAATGTATTTCGCTCTTGCTCTGTGCAGTCGTCGCAGCAACAATTTACATCACATGAGTGGAACTGAAAAATAGACTCCATACTTTACAGTTATTTGCTTCCAGAAAGAAATATATAGAGGTGTGGTCTCATACAAAAGAATTCACAAATGTGACACACCGAAATAATACCAGCCACATAATGTACTCACGTATGGAGTAGTTAGGTCACATTGGTAACACTTTCGTGGGACAAAATTGATACCCTATACCCGCCCGCCACTCTCCTCGAAGGTAAATGCATAACATATAATGTCCAATGCAATGCAATATATTGTCCTCCAATTGAGTAGGCAGAGAGAGACCACATATCTGCACATGAAAAATCCTGAGAAACCGTCGTCGCCAAGAATAAACATAATGTGTTGGTTGGTTGAGGTTAATCTCAGTCTAATATTATATTTTATGATAATTTTTGCGGACGCCGAATGAAGAAGCCAGATTGGGTTTATTGGTTAAGGTTCATCAGGTATTATTTGGTTTGTTTGTTGGTCTTCTGGTTTCAGTTTAGTATTTTATTTTATTAGAATTACACGCCATACAATTGTGTTATTTGGTTTCAATTATTTCATTGCATATTTTGGTATTTTAAAAAAGTATGTTGTTGTCCTGTGTGTATTTTGTTGCAAAAATACATTAAATTTTTTTTCACACCTCAGTAGGCAGGAACTTTCCGAATGCTATACGTACGTCCCTGGTTAACAATATTTCATTGAGACCTTTGTTTGTTGTATGTTTGTTTGGACGCTTCGCAGCCTCTTGTGTTCTCGTGGGCCATTCTCCGCACTGACACTTCAGACCGGTCCATTGTACGTTGTTCATTGAGATCGCGATGTAGAAAGAGGAATGGTGAAAGCACTGGCGAGAAAATGTGAAGCAAAACCTGACGGCACTTTGAAGTTACTGCGGCTGCCATGCGCAGCGCTGCGTTTGCCCGTTGGGTAATCCTGGCACCCGAGTTCAATTTTCAAGTTGATATAATTTTGATATATCCATCACGCTAGCTCTATCACAGTTGAACGCTAATACCAGTTTATAAATTAAGGTTCAATAAAATCTCTTAAATATGCCAGAACATAGAATTACAATATCTTTTTTTAAAAAGTTATATAGTTTTTTTGTCTCCTGAAAAA
The DNA here is from genome assembly GCA_946902875.1 of Nematopogon swammerdamellus. Classification (NCBI taxonomy): domain Eukaryota; kingdom Metazoa; phylum Arthropoda; class Insecta; order Lepidoptera; family Adelidae; genus Nematopogon; species Nematopogon swammerdamellus. Next base: position 15,803,540 of record OX336334.1, read on the forward strand.
TCGAGTTTTTGTGACATAGCACGTATTGCAGTATCAGCGACGTAAAAGTGATACGCTCCGTTCTATGTCAAATATTGGTGTAAAAAACGTCCTTATTAAGCTGGTGCCAAATTACACTGCGGGTGTAATTTGAACGAACTGCCGACTGCCAGCACATTTGTTTGTTCGTTCGTCCGCTCCCTCGCGGCACCACACGGCAACAATGGCCGTTGCGCTGTCGAATCATTCGACGTTCTTAACAATAAAACTTGTAACATCATAACAATTTAAAATAAAATGTACTTACAGGTGGAAGGTAACTCCGTCCCTTTTGCTTGACTTATTGGATTTCTTATTGCACCTGAAAAAGCTAGATGAAGGCATTTTTTCGGGGCATTCAAACACGTTACCGGCATCAAGATGTGAACGTGTATGAACGCGAGCGCGAGCAAAACAGTTTTATATAACGAATAAAACTTTTGATATCATTCCCTCTCTTTGTTGCCGTGTTGTCATTTGGCGCTTCACTTTATTGCTGGCAAACCGCTTATAGTCAGAGCACCATTCCCCTTTCTACGTCGTGATTGAGATAATATATGCATATTCACTGGCTATTAACCTATTCGCTCGTTTTTTCCGTAAGTTGAGTTACCCCACAGGACACTAGTACCTACATAATAGTAAATTCTTGTTTACTTTCTCTTTTTAGTTGTAGAAAAAATATACATATGTAGTATTGTTATTAGTACAGTACCCGGCAGTAAATAATGAACATCGAGCTTTAGAAAAAAATAAATCCGGTTGTAGAGCGTCGTCCCTGTCGGGTTTGTCCCTTTCTAAAGCTCGATGTCCATTATTTACTGCCGGGTACTGTACCTGGGCGACGGGACTTCGCTCGGCGCCTTTCCTGTTCGACTCAACAACACATGACATTGTTAACATCAGCCTACTGGTACCTCAATATATTCTAAGAGATGGTGTTTAAAAAAAATTTGAAAACGGATTTAAAATTTATCTAGATAAACTTGAAAAAAATGCATTAGCTAAATACTAAATTTCATCCAACTTGTTAGAGCCGTTTCCGAGATACAAATTATATAATATGTATAAAAGTATTGCTCACTTAAAGTAAGAGGATTTGCAGTAAACTCATACCGTTAGGTCGCAGTGGCAGTATTCTTCTTTAGTCTTATTGGTGTGTATTTTTTTCTTAGGCGATTGCGTAGTGGATGCTTCGGCTTGTTTAGTAAAGAGCAAACCATCTATATTGTCGCTTGAGTCCGTGTCGTTACTGTAGTCAGTACTCTCGGCGGTGGACAGTTCATCTTCTGCAGTTGTAGTGTTACCATCGTAAGTAACAGTTGTGCTTGGTATTTCCGTCACATTAGTCCAACTTTCCAGATATGAAACATGTTGCAAGAAGTTCTTCTTGTAATTTCCTTGTAAGCTTGACTCCTCCGTGCGGTAGAACAAAGCTCGGGGAGCGGCAGCGGAAACTTTTAAGTTTGTTTGCTTGACACCTTCATCGTACTGTTTTGTACTTTCAGTATTGCACAAAATCGTCATTGCAAGTAATATGAGTATTGTTGTGGCAATCATATTGAGCATTTTATTTTACTTATACTCTACACCAAACTTTGCAAAGTTCCTCAATATCACCTGCATACGTACTTCCACATTACCAGTAGAGTGTGTTCTTAGTCTGTACCTGTAGGTGAGAAAATACTCAAATGAAATTGAATATGTTAAGGAGAAAGTGGAGCGGAGAAGGGAATATTGAAAAGGAATCACACAATTTTATTATATTGAATCTTCTTAATTCCACGTAAAACTGTACTTCCCTTCCCTTCTTACCTTACTAGGTGGTGGGGTTAATCCACCACTCCGCTCCCCGCAACTCGGCGACGCCAGTTCTCATACAAGCATTTGACAGTCCGGCGTTCTAGATATAGACATACGCTTGTAAACACACATACTACACTAGTGTCGTGACCGTCGAAGTCTTATACTTTTTTCGGCCTAGCTCTCATGTCTGTAGTGTAACGTGTGATAAGGAACTTTGTTCCAAAAAAACTTTAAAAATCACCTATCTTTCCCAATGGCCAGCGTATCCGGTTGTAAAAGCTGATGCGATCCACCTAAGAAGTACTGCCTTATTTTGTCCCTAATGCCAACTGGGCTCGGCACCCAGCACGGACAGGAGACGGTGTGAGCCCCCGGTGAGCTCGGCACGGAACAACTGCTGTAGCCCACTAGCCAGCTTCTGCCGATCGAGTCTAAACAATACACTTGTAACTGTAGTTTGGGCCAACCTGTAAGACAAGATAGAGTCAGCTTTCAAAAATGTCTGTACAATATTGTCACAATATGTAGATATAGGTAAGTACATGCACTTTTAGATTCGTAGATTACAATAGATATTAGGTTGCAAGTGATAACAGGGCTTATGGGCCCTAACTTACACTTTAAAGCACTTTAGAGCAGGCAGACAGTACTGTAATCACATTAGAGTAGGTAATTATATATAATAGGTTGTACTCAGGGTTGCCAGATGGTTCAGATAAAAAAAAACGAACTTTTTACATCAAAGGGGGGGATTTTTCAAGAACACACTTTCATGACTTATGCTACCGAACGTCCTTGGGCGTCGTTAGACACCTTACGGGTGGCTCTGCGCAACATTTCGCAATTTTTATTTAAAAAAAGGCAAATTAGTTACGGCGAAAATCTGCAAGGGTCTTCCCAAGAGTGTGTTCTGTAGCTCCTATTAGCCTCGGGTCTTGGAAAGAAGCGTCAATGTACAGCACGCGCCAGCTGACAACAGCGCGCCAAATCTGTATGGATTTGATATTGCGAAACAGTAAATAATGTGTGATATGAATCGATATTTAGCAAATACCGAACCTCTCATACTTCGGTATTTTCGTCATACCGAACACCGAACACGGTGCTGAAATACCGAACAGTTCGGTAAAAAACCGAACACCTGGCAAGCCTGGTTGTACTATATTATACTTGGAATATTTAAACAATATGAAAATGTGTCTAATGCAAGCACAGAAAAATGGGCGAACAAACCTTGAATGCCCGTAGTGAGGTAGTGCAGATCCAGTGGCTGAGACCAGACAACTGGGCCTTCGTATGCAGGTGAGTCGGCAGCAGTTTGCCCCTCAGATTGTCCAGTCACCAATGACCAATTTGGTCCTGAATAATTTTTAGTTTAACTTTTTTGTTCTTTCGAATATAACAGTAAAAAAAAGATTACCGTGAATCGTATATAGAATATAGATTTCGCCTTTATAAATCTATTCTTTACTTACCAGCATGCACCGAGTGTCTGCAGAACAAAGAATGTCCGTCGAAATCTGTCGCCGCATAGATCTCTCCTAAGACGTGCAACTCCCCCATTCCCGCTCTTCCGACCCTTATTTCAAGATATAATCAAAGCCCAATAGGAGTTTCAATTATATCCAGTGCGGTATCAACAGACTCCTGCGGGTCTACCGGCGTTAACTCACTCGCTAGCTGCTCACATATTTCAACCAATAGCTCTCTCTTTTTATTAGACTAAGACCGCGGGAGTGATGGTCTGTTCAGTCAGACCTCAGGGTCTGGTCTTCTTCTTTTTATTAATTCTGGCCATTAACCGAGTCAAAAGAAAAGAAACTGAAAATATTTGTGAACGAACACGGTCAAAGATTTTGCATTTCCCGGTTACTATGACAACCCAGTGTTGCCAACCATTAAAAAAAACCACTTTAAGGCTGCCATGCACAAGCGTAGAGAGCGTTCCGTCCGTATAAATCTTCCCTTCGCCGTTATGTTGGCTCCACTGTCTATCTCTCAAAACAGTTGAGGGTTGCTATGTGTACAGATTTACCCGTAATATTATCAGTATTTACCGTATTTATTATATTATACGAGAAATATAATCTTCACAATCTGGCAACAGGAATTTAAGCACTGACGGTGACACTGGCAGTGGAGCCAACATAACGGCGAAGGGAAGATTTAATTGGAACGCTCTTTACCAATGAGGATCAGTAAAGTAACAGCAAATTCAATAGAGGTGATATCCACGTTGTTCTTTATGGCATAAGAATGGCATATCTTTTTGAATTACCAAAATCGCACCATTAGTTACGGAGATATTATCAATAAACTTAAGCCGTTTCTGCCGCTAAAACTCGGTGCGCCGCGGCTACGTGTGACGTCACTCCACCCCAGCACCTGCGCGCCCGCGCTAGCCAGCCAACGCGCACTCATTCGTCGAGGGCTGTATCTCTTGAACCGTAATAGGTAGCCCGTTGAAATTTTCACAGAATATGTGTTATTATGGCCGATATAACAACAAATAATAAAAATAAGAAAAAGTAAAATATTCACGGGGGTTCCCATAGAAGAAACCAAGCGAGTTCGACTCACACTTGGCCGGTTTAAATAGTATAAATTTTGCATTGTGCCGAAATGTACAAATACGTCTATCAAAACGCCAGAGAAACTGATGTACCGTGTGGGGCCGGTACTTTAAAAGAATAGCCCCACTGCATTTCTCCCCGTGTATGTCGTAAAAGGCGACTAAGGGATATGACTCCCTTCTTATATTACTAGGTGGTAATTACTTGACTGAACCCTATGTTCTTTGTTTTGTATTTTATTGTCTTTTTTTAATGGGTATATTTTTGACTAAGTATTTTAAATTTTTTGCTTAGATATAGTATGTTATATTTAACATAAAGAAAACTTAGTATGTAAGTTATATTTAAAAAAAGCTCTGTAAGGTTTCTTACCCGGTTCTTCCTTATAGATTGCACTACTGAACGGGACATCATAAAAAATGATGACGAACCATACTGAATATGCATATGTCTCAATGTAATATTGTTATTGTTGTGTGTTCTTTATGGCGAAATAAATATCTGAATCTGAATCTGAATCTGGTAAGGTTTAACCTGCCCGGGTTTGTACTCATTTGGTGGGTTTGGACGAGTGTGCCATAATTCCACCAATACACTTGGTGACGAGGGTCTGATGATGGAGACAGAAGGTGGACAGTGGAACTCTTCAACCGTTACTAGTAAACCCCTCGAGTTTGGGTTCATTTCGTTGGTTCGGACGAGTGCTCCATACTTCTACCAATCAACTTGGTGACGAGGGTCTGATTATGGAGACAGGAGGTGGGTAGTGGAACTTGGTGATGATGGAGACAGGAGGTGGACAGTGGAACTCTTCAACCGTTACTAGTAACCCCCTCGAGTTTGGGTTCATTTGGTTGGTTCGGACGAGTGCTCCATACTTCCACCAATCAACTTGGTGACGAGGGTCTGATTATGGAGACAGGAGGTGGGTAGTGGAACTTGGTGATGATGGAGACAGGAGGTGGACAGTGGAACTCTTCAACCGTTACTAGTAACCCCCTCGAGTTTGGGTTCATTTGGTTGGTTCGGACGAGTGCTCCATACTTCCACCAATCAACTTGGTGACGAGGGTCTGATTATGGAGACAGGAGGTGGGTAGTGGAACTTGGTGATGATGGAGACAGGAGGTGGACAGTGGAACTCTTCAACCGTTACTAGTAACCCCCTCGAGTTTGGGTTCATTTGGTTGGTTCGGACGAGTGCTCCATACTTCCACCAATCAACTTGGTGACGAGGGTCTGATTATGGAGACAGGAGGTGGGTAGTGAAACTCTTCGACCTTTACTAATAACCCCCTCGAGTTTGGGCTCATTTGGTTGGTTTGGACAAGTGCTCCATACTTCCACCAATACACTTGGTGACGAGGGTCTGATGATGGAGACATGAGGTGGACAGTTACTAATAACCCCCTCGAGTTTGGGCTCATTTGGTTGGTTTGGACGAATGTTTCATACTTCTACTAAATACACTTGGTGACGAGGGTCTGATGATGGAATCAGGAGGTGGGTGGTGGAACTCTTCAACCGTTACTAGTAACTCCTCGAGTTTGGACTCATTTGGTAGGTTTGGACGAGTGTCCCATACTTCTACTAAATACACTTGGTGACGAGGGTCTGATGATGGAAACAGGAGGTGGGTGGTGGAACTATTCAACCGTTACTAGTAACTCCTCGAGTTTGGACTCATTTGGTAGGTTTGGACGAGTGTCCCATACTTCTACCAATACACTTGGTGACGAGGGTCTGATGATGGAGACAGGAGGTGGACAGTGGAACTCTTCAACCGTTACTAGTAACCCCCTCGAGTTTGGGTTCATTTGGTTGGTTCGGACGAGTGCTCCATACTTCCACCAATCAACTTGGTGACGAGGGTCTGATTATGGAGACAGGAGGTGGGTAGTGGAACTCTTCGACCTTTACTAATAACCCCCTCGAGTTTGGGCTCATTTGGTTGGTTTGGACAAGTGCTCCATACTTCCACCAATACACTTGGTGACGAGGGTCTGATGATAGAGACATGAGGTGGACCGTTACTAATAACCCCCTCGAGTTTGGGCTCATTTGGTTGGTTTGGACAAGTGCTCCATACTTCCACCAATACACTTGGTGACGAGGGTCTTATGATGGAGACAGGAGGTGGACAGTGGAACTCTTCGACCGTTACTAATAACCCCTCGAGTTTGGGCTCATTTGGTTGGTTTGGACGAGTGTCCCATACTTCTACTAATACACTTGTTCGACCACCCACCTCCTGATTCCATCATCAGACCCTCGTCACCAAGTGTATTAGTAGAAGTATGGGATACTCGTCAAAACCATTCAAATGAGCCCAAACTCGAGGGAGTTACTAGTAACGGTTGAAGAGTCCCACTGTCCACGTCCTGACTCCATCATCAGACCCTCGTCACCAAGTTCAAATTATCACAACATTGTATTGTCACGGGAAATCAATGTGTGTGCAAAGTTTCACAAGAATCGGTTCAGTAGAAGTAGTTGAAAAAGTTGTCGCAAAGTTGTTGAAACAAATAAACAAGGGGTCAAGCTAAATAAAACCGTTTAAAAATAGTTTCTCTGGTGTTTTGATAGACGTATTTGTAAATTTCGGCACAATACAATATATATACATTGTGAAAAGTGAAACCAGGCACAAATCGGACACTTAATTTGTTTTAAACACAAATTAACAAACATGAACACTGCGCGCCTTACCGCTTCCTGGCAGTGCGGAGCGGCGTGGGGTGTCGTGACGTCACGCACTTCGCGCTGCGATTAGTCGAGATCGGCGCATTCATTTGATCGCTACTAGCTAATTTTTGGTCGTACGACAAAAATAATTACACCAATGTTTTGGATTTTTCATGGACTACAATACTACATTAAAAACTAAAAACCGCGTTGATCCTCATTCGCTGGATTGGTCGCTGACAACAAATCCGCGGACAAATCGGCGTGTGAATGCTATGGTTCGCAGTGCGGCTCGCGGATCGCCGCTCGCCGTCTGGAGATGCGAGCGGCGAGCCGCACCCCAGCCGGCCGAGCCGAACAAATCCGTGCATGTGTGTGCGCGCCATTGACTTATGTGCGCGCACGGATTTGTCGGTGGACTGGATGCATTTCAGCAATCATAAATGTGTGTATTGTGCTCGTTGTTTCAGCCATTCCTTTGTCCACACGCGCTTCTTCTTTTTGACGTGATGACGTCACGTCTTATAAATTGATGAGCACCGGCTGCACGCACGAAAGCGTGTCACGTTGATATTCAAAGTTACCATGGAAACGTCTTAAGAAGTAAAACTGTCAAGATCAGACAACAGAAGTTTTGATGGCCAGTCACAAGATGATTAATCTTTCTACTGGTAATAGAAATTACTGATCTTTGATCTATGTACTACGATTATCGTCATCACGTAAAACTATCGTCCGTAAACCGACTTTACAGACAACCAATTTTTTTTCTGTCAGAAGTATTGCACCAAATTTTCTACTTGATTTTATTTCCACATACTCAGAGGCTTCGAGATATATTTCGAATCTTTGTTTGAGCCAGCTTTCTCTGATTTCTCCATCTTCCACGTCCATAGGAGCTGGTATCCTACCGGCTGCGCCATGTTGCAGCATGTCTTTATGCTATTCTCAATAAAATAAAAGTATTGTACTTTTATAACATTTTAATAAAATTGTTGATCTTTTTCTAACAAACATGTCAGTTCATATGACATTACTAACTTTTTTACAACAGAAATTCCTTACACTAGGGCAGCCATACTCAAAGTGTGCTCCGCGGAGCCTCTGTGGGGGCTCCGCGGGAATACGAGAAAAAAAAACAAAAATACACCTCTCCTCTCTGGCTCGATTCAGCTCGGCTGCGCAGACGAACTCAACTCAACTCTCTTCTATCAACCAATTGATGATAAATAAGAAACAGCTTCATACCTCCCATTAGATATTTAATTATTGTTTTTTCTCTTTTATTATAATACTAGCTGTGCCCGCGATTACGTCCGCGTGGACTTGATCTTTCTCAGCCTGTTATAAAACGCAACGTCCGTTATGGCTAAACTAGCCAAATTGTGATGTAGGTAATTGTTTTTTTTTTTATGGAAACTGACACGGTTGGCTACATCACCTACAACATCATGTCAGCCCATAACACCGGGTGAACTTGGTGCCACGTCAGTGCTTCCCTTCGGTCGTGCCGGTTACACTGAACTTGACGGAAAACACAAACTATTTACATAGCCGTTTCAACCGACCTTTCATTCAGTGCGGTGGTACCAACACAGGCGGGTTAAACCCTACCACCTAGTAATATAAGAAGGGAGTCATATCCCTTAGTCGCCTTTATTATATATGATATTATTATAATCTTTATGCTATCATATATTATTATCATATATTAATATGATATATCAATCATCATCAATCAATACTAATAATAAATCTGTAAGGGATGGTCATGGAGTAAGTTACTTTGTTTTAGGAAATATTGAGTTTGTAGCCTCTATGTACGATACTAAAGCTAAATTGACGATTTTTAGAAATCTTTTCTGTATGTATGTATGTATGTTCCTCCATAACTCTTAAAGCCATCATCCGAATTCGATGAAACATAGTACAAGCCCATTTTACTATACGGGACACAGGATAGGCTAACTAAAATTAACTTCCGGTTACGCTAAGATGTGGCTCCCATACAAATCGAATTGTATGGTAGGCGGCGCGCCGCGGCGGAGGTTGGTAGCGCGGCCGGCTGGCGGAGGCTGGTGGCGGCGGCGGAGGCGCGGGGTGCGGTCTGGCGGAGCGTGGTGTGTGTATGCATTGTACGACAGTACCTATTTAGTATTCTGTGGCATTGTCTCGAGCAGTTTCTTATTTAATTCGATTCATAATATTATGTAGGTTTACTTCGTCAGGTATGATTGATTAATTTTAGGTGCAAACCTATGTAAAAGTGTTGTTGCGAGTCGATGTTAGCGGATATTTACTTAACTGAAGTTCCTATTTGATTTAAAGTTAATTGATCGTATGTTTATTATATTGTACGTAGTGTAGTATGCGCGCAATATTAGCGAAAGATTCTTATTTTTAGCCGACTACGGCGAAGCGAAAAGGAGAGTTATGTTTTTGACCGGTATGTATGTATGTAGTATGTATGTATATTCATCTGTTCCCTCATAACTTTGAAACTACTTATCATAATTTGACAAATGAGGTATCGTTGGATGCGTCTTGACCGTCCTGGTTATAGGCTATGTGACGTCCCATAAAATTGGATATGGCGCCCTGTAAAGGACATAAAGTCATGACCTAAAAAAAATTTTTTTAATGATGCCGTGTTGGCTATCAAATGAAAGGGCTTAATTAGCACATTTCAAAAGTTTATATATTGCTAGCTGTTGCTTTCGGATTTGCTTGCATGCATCCGATAATTGGGAATAATTTCTAAAATCAGGCCTCACTCCAAACCTACCCAAAATAAATCCTACTAATATTGTAAACGCGAAAGTTTGTGAATCAGTTGCGTTCAGAAAGACGATAAACCTACTCAAACAAAGTAAGTAACTAAGGGGGAGGCCGAAGGCCGAGCTGCGTTCGGGAAGACTATAAACCTTCTTGAAGTAAGTAAGTAACAAAGGGCGAGGCCGAAGGCCGAGCTCCGTTCAGGAAGACCATAAACCTTCTCGAAAACAGTAAGTAAATATGGGCGTGGCCGAAGGCCGAGATGTGTTCAGGAAGAGAAAAAAACTTTTCGAAGAAAGTAAGTGACAAAGAAGTTACTTTCTTCGAGAAGATTTATGGTCTTCCTGAACGCAGCTCGGCCTTCGGACTCGCCCTCTGTTACTTACTTTCTTCGAAAAAGTTACCCTCATCCTGAACGCCTCGGCCTCGCCAATAGTTACTTACTGTCTTCGAGAAGGTTTATCGTTTTCCTGAACGCAGCTCGGCCTTCAGACTCTCCCTCTGTTACTTACTTTCTTCGAAAAAGTTACCCTCATCCTGAACGCAGCTCGGCCTTCGGCCTCGCCCATAGTTACTTACTGTCTTCGAGAAGGTTCATCGTCTTCCTGAACGCAGCTCGGCCTTCGGCCTCGCCAATAGTTACTTACTGTCTTCGAGAAGGTTTATCGTCTTCCTGAACGCAGCTCGGCCTTCGGCCTCGCCCTCTGTTACTTACTTTCTTCGAAAAGGGTGTCCTCTTCCTGGACGGAGCTCGGCCTTCGGCCTGGCCCTCTGTTACTTACATTCTTCGAAAAGGTTATCCTCTTCCTGAACGCAGCTCGGCCTTCGGCCTCGCCCTTTGTTACTTACTTTCATAAAGATGGTTTATCCTCTTCCTGAACGCAGCTCGGCCTTCGGCCTCGCCCATAGTTGCTTACTGTCTTCGAGAAGGTTTATCGTGTTCCTGAACGCAACTCCGCCTTCGGCCTCAAAAATTTACTCACTTTCTTCGAGACGGTTTATCGTTTACCTGAACCCAGCTCGCCCTTAGTTACTTACTTTATTCCTTTGAAATACGAATTTCACGCGAGCGAAGCCGCGGGCAAAAGCTAGTTATTATATAAGAACCTTTTGTTTAAAATATACTACTGTGCAAAATCAAAGAGAAAACAATAATCGAGAAAAGGATGGTACGGCCGTGTTTGCTGGACTTGGCGGGGGCACTGCCGTGCCCCCAAATTATGTCCTTAGGTACCCGAGGGACAAGTGCGCCTCTCGAAATGAAATTCGCAATCGTGACTAATTGATAGATTATGTAAAACATGTGTTCTGTGATTTATTTACTTACATCCCCTGGATTACAGTACAGAATTTGGAAGCATTACGAACGTACATCATACGATCGTTATAATTATCGTACAAGTACGATAATAATCGTACGAATTCCAAGCCTGGTCGGAAACAGGCGATTGCAGCGCGCCCGTGCTAGCTGCTGTAACTAAAAGATGCCGTCAATTCTTGCTTCACTTTTTCTTCTTAGTTATCCCAGTACGGATGAAACGCGAGATGAAGTCACTGGATACTGGCAGTAATATGACTATAATATGGCAATAATATGACTGACCAGAGCTAGAAAGCATGTTTGTGTTAAATTCAAACACTCACCTAAGAGGTCACAGCTTGAAACTCAATGTAACAAGCTTCTCAACCGAAGCAAGAAAACACTTCCTGACTAACAGAATCGTAAACAGCTGGAATAAACTGCCCGCAGAAGTTTTGAACCAACCTCAATAAACACATTCAAAAATAGGCTTGACAAGTACTTAAAAATCGAAGAAATATAGCAAATAGCAACACCAGTGATAGACATGAACACATCATCATATTAAGCTGCTAGTTCATTAACAAATAATAATAATAATAAAAAATATATATATAATTACTTTTTTGTATAATATAATGTGTAAAATTAATATAAAATTTAAATGATGGGAAATAAAGGAAATAATAATAATAAATAAACGAATTTCCTATTCGTTTAGTTGCCACTATTTAAAAAAAGAAGAAGAAGAACAGCGTGAACAGCCGCATAGTCGCATATTTCAACCAATAGCCGGGCCGGATGCCTCACCGAACGCCTTCTGATTGGTTGAGAGATTTTTTTTTTTTTATGGAAACTTTAACATCCGTGATGTCAGCCCATAACACCGGGTGAACTAGGTGCCATGTCAGAGCTTCCCTTCGATCGTTTCTCATACTCACATTGGCGAGTGAGTAACACCGGTACAGGGGCTGTTCACGCTGTTCTTCTTCTTCTTTTTTTAAATAGTGGCAACTAAACGAATAGGAAATTCGTTTATTGCTGCCAGTATCCAGTGTAGGCTTGCCAGGTGCCCGGGATTTCCGGGATTGTCCCGGGCTAGGCTGCAATGTCCCGTGTCCCGGGCGAAGGGTAATTTTGTCCCGGGAATAGTCCACATGCCGATTATGTGCTCAAATTCGCAATTTCCTTCTTTCATTTTAGTGTAGTGTTGCTTACTAAAGTTGTTCGCTTTAAAACAAACGCTAAAAGTTCGCCGTAAAAATTATAGCAGAAAAATATTGATCTTTTCTTTCTCCATATTTTTTTTATGTCAACCAGCATGGGTGGCTGTGCCGAGAGACAAATGGTGCAGTCGACAGAGCCAAAATCACCTCTCCTCGCGAAACCACGCTCAGTTAGGCGCCATGCCACCAGATTTGCGGACTGTTGCTAGGCTGTCTAGCCCGTTAATACGACGCTTGAAGACACCCAGGTTAAAGGATTCAGCAAATACACTCGACGGAAGACAGTTCCACACTCTAGCGGTGCGACAAAGAAACGATTTAGAGAACCGATGGGTTCTCAAAAGCCCAATGTCAACAACAAAAGGGTGCTGAGTCTCTCTGCGACGAGTCATACGGAGATAGGACGGATGGCAGGGATCATATTTATGAAGGACTGCAGTAGTAGATATGTCCCGGGAAGGCTAACATCAGATCTGGCAAGCCTAATCCAGTGGCGGCGCTGCACGGTATACATTTATGATTACTTATAATAAAACAAAATAATTTTGAAAGGAACGAGCTCGGGGAACGAGACATTTGAGGTTACTAGTTTGCAATTTGCATGCACAAATTCTGGTAGACACACAGTTGTAAATAAGATAAAAGTAAATAAATACATTTTATATAATAGCAAATAAAAACATTATACATATACAATATATATTTAGTCTTACATCATTGCATTTTATAAATTTTAAAATATATTTTATAACATGGAAATTGTTAGTACACTGTATTGTTTGTATGTTAGTTCGTAGGGAGTGGGATTTTAAACGAATGTGAAGTGGCATATAATGGAGGGGAATTAACCTTGAGGGTAATTTGTACAACCGAAGAGGATACGGCCCAGGGCAGAGCTCTCTTGGACTACCTGTTATGTTGACATAACCAGAGAAGGTTATATTCTCTTTGCCAGAGACTCCAAGAAGATTGGATGAAGAGATTTATATTAATATAAAAATGTATGTAAGTACAGCACTTACAACAAAATTCTTCATTAAATTACATAGTCATTGTTTATGAAATAAATGGAGTTGACGATAATCAGTTTTTATTGTAAAAATTTTGTTATCAAATTCGTCATTATGTTTGTTCTCGTTTTCAATAAGCCAAGGCACTATTTAATAAATAAGTATTATCACTGTTTATATGAGAAATGGACACAGGAGTAAGTTTCTTTCAGTCATGTAAAACAGTAAATCCTTTCCCTTCTTACCTTACTAAGTGGTAGGGTTAAATGAGCTATGGCTAGTAAAAATAAACAAGCGACCCATACAAAGAAAATATGAAATTTATTGAAGTACATACATGATTACAGGAGGAAATAAATGTCGGGTCACAATATGGTTTATAGATATGGTTGCCAGCCGGGGTAGAGTTGGGCGAAGTTGGCTGGGTCGGCGGCCTGCTGGAGCAGGCGGGCCACCAGGCCGGGCACTGCCATGCCGCCGCCCGCGCTGCCCTCCGTCCCACACAGCTTGCTCCGCACCGCTAGCAGTGCACGTTCTGCGGGCCCGCCGCCCGAGTTGCCGCCGCCACTGTCCGCCATCATGCCTGCAATCAGATCACAATATTATGATTGTCATTTATTTCTACAACCTGTACCTGTTAAGCAGGCGATAAACGTCCACTGTGCGCAGGGGTCGTCGCCGTCGGCAGTTGTTCGAAACCATCGAACTCGCAAAACATGTGAATAGCGTAGATAGCGTTACTCGCAAGCAGCATGAAAACTTACCTACTGATAACTCGGTGCAAGGACCGTACCAAGGCGAGAGGTGGCTACCATTCGCTCTTTGCACGGCACTTTAGCACAGTACTTTTACTACAGGATAAAAGTGTTGCATATCAGATTATATTAATTTAACAAAAAATAAAGTGACGAGCATCAGCAGCATTTTAGCATGTGTGAATCTGCAGTCTCTGCTTTCATTCAGGCTTTAATTGTGTTCCACCTGTTGACACTTGTTCCTCTTGTAAATACAGTGCTGGACCTGTATCTGCCTACTGGAACATTTCAAATAAATATAATAAATAAAGTGAATTATCACCTGGCAGAGTGGTGTCCCTGGGAGTAGTTGGAATGTTTTGCTTCCGCTTAGCTTCTCCAGCCGTAATGGTCCACGTGTAGAGCGGGTCACATAGCAACACCTCCAAGATTGTCAATAGTGTTTCCTGATTGTCCCGCAGGAGTTGTAGTGTCTTCTCACATGACCTAGGTGGTGACAAAATCACATGTAAAAACTGATAAATATAATTTAACAATGTACCTACCTACCTGACAACGTATGTACGAGGCCATTGAATCTTATTCACAATAAAAAAGAAAGAAAAACAAAGACAAATAAAAAAAAGAGGTGTCAAATATATGTTTTTCTATTTGAAAAGATGGCGACTGAACAAGTTTATTTGCCACGTCGTCGTAAATAAAAAGTATATATTTTTGAGATTCTCGCAATACGAGAAGAAAACAACAGACATTAGAAGTAATGCAGAAAAGGCTGTATACTTTAATTAGTTTTTCCTGTCTCGAAAAGGGACGAATAAATAATAAACAAAAAAAGAGTGTTTTTCTATTTGAGTGCAGAAATCTTTGTAGGTGTGTTTCATATCAATGGAAAGGTCTTGTGTTCTCTCATTCTAATAAGAAAAATTCACTGAAATAGCACTAGACGAAAACCTGCACGGATACAGATGGCAGCCGGCGGCGTAAGTAATACCTGTTCCGCACGGAGCAGTGGGGAGCTGACTGGTTAAGTAGCTTAATACAACATGCATAGCGTAATTTAGAAGAAAAATCACAGATTAGGTCCTGCTTGGGTACTGCTCGCACCTGTGGAATCGCTCAACTAAATACTAGCTTGCGCTTCTGGACTCGATCCGGCGTCGAGCCGTGCGACTAGTGGCTGACCCCAAGGTGTCCTGCGATGTACTCATGTGTCCGCTATAGCGAAACGTAGCTGAAAACCGTTGCCACGCCTCTAGCACGCATCGGTATTGTCATAGCTAACAACGGCTATCGGCTATCGGCTACCAACCAAAGCGAACGAACACCGTATGCCAGGCAGCCTGACAGACAACTGATATCCGAATCCGACAATAATTATGCCTTCCCTCTCTCTTTAAGTAAGTCCCCAAATGCAAGAAAGAGAAGGTGCGATTCTTTCTAGTTTCACCAAATAAATATTTTCATGGAAAATAACCTTTATAATAAAAGCAATAAGGTCGTATTTGGGTTTGATATTTACGAATATCTTAGATATTTACGAAATATCTAACGGCGCGGGTGACAACTAGAACAGTTGTCAGTTATTTAGTTGTTAGAACAACCAGTTGTCTCAGTCCAGTCAGTTTCAGTTAGTGAGCCAGTAGCCACTAGCCAGCCACTCACCCGGTGCGGTACGGTTACGGTGGCGGTGCGGCGCCGCGCCTCCACACGCCAGACGCGCAGAACGTTGAGTTAGCGTAGTTCAGAACAGAAACTTTGTAGGTACCTACTTTACTGTGTATTTATGTGTGTAGGTACAACTCTTCTTAGTGTGTAGGTTTTTTCGTTAATAAACAATTACATAGTGCGTGAACATAGTGTATAAAAAATTTATTAGTATTAAAATAAATAATGTAAAGACAGAACTTTACTTTTAAAATGTTAAAAAGAAAGACATCATAATGGCCAACAGAAAAGGTGTGGTGTGGACTCATTAGCGACCGAAGGGAGAAATCCATGTACATAATGATCATTGTAAATGTGGTGATTTTTAAATGCGCCACAATTTTTGTCTTACTTTTTTTTTTTATGGAAACTGACACGGTTTGCTACCTCACCTACAACATCCTTTCCTATCATACTTTCATAAAAAAATTGTGCTAGTCCTAGTAAAACGTGAAGGGAAATGGCATTATCTTTCTTTCTAATCACTTCGCTCTCGGTTCTGAACCAGGTCGAACCAGGAACCGGTCTGAAGCAGGTACCAGTTTTGTTAGCCAATATCGATGCGCAAGCTAAAACGATAAATAAAACGATAAGCAAGCCATTTATTTGGAAATCTACGAAGCAGAGTTTTTGATACCGATATTTGGCAACGGATATCAACATCGGTATTGAAGACAGATATCGGTTAGATCACGGTTGCCAAAAATTGTTGATAACCCACATGACTACTGCGATGCGATCTAGAATCATTGCAACTTCGTAGGGATGTCGGCGCCCTAAGTGTGTCATATAATTTATTCCATGGGGAGTACCAGGAGGAGCTTTTTGATGCTATACTATATACTATCTACTATTATATATGATACCATATACTAATACATATTATGAATGTTACATGTAGAAAAGCGAGTCAAAGGCATGGGCATCAAGTGAATGGGGAGTTGCACGCTATTATGAGCAGCCAAAGTATGTCCACTAGGGCGCCTTTGGCTACACTGATACACAGACTCTACACTGATCTACGGGAGTGAAAGTTTCGCATGGTTGACGAAGCATGAAAGCAGGATAAATGCTGTGGAAATGCGTGCTTAAGGAGTATGCGAGGTCTTGCAATGCAAGATAGATTGAGAAATAGTGTAGTGCGAGAGGGATGTGGTTTGAAAGAAGATATAAGTAGTGAGATTGAGAAAGAAATGCTTCGGTGGTTCGGTCATGTTGATATATTCGATAGTCTCCTATCAAGAATGTATGATAGGAGACTATCGAAAGAATTTATGTAGCGAATGTGAGTGGAAGAGTCGTCCTAGATGCACGTACCTAGACCAGATTGGGCATGTGCTCAAAAAGGGTCAAGTGCGTAGTACCCGAAACCGACAAGTATGTATGAAGAACATTATGAGAGCGGAAGAGGCGGCAGAGGTGTGTCAGGATCTTGTCACGTGGAGATCCGTTGTCTCTGCCTACCCCACTGGGAAACAGGTGGTGTGAGGCTATGTATGTATGTATGTGGACATGTTTGTTAATTTCGTTAGATTATCTCATCTTAAATTATTGTAAAAGTAACTTATAAAGTCATACCGTCTAAATACACCTTCTACACCACAAGAACCAAATCCGGCTACTATATCTTGAGTCAGCCGGAAGGGCACTGTTTCAGGAGTAGGCAATGCTCGTGCTTGATCAAACGCGATACCTGAAAAAATAAAAATGTTTGTTCAGTTCATAAGACTTTTTTTTAATTCAGGTCATAAACTAAAAAAAATTAGTGTGTGTACTTATGTACGCATTAGAAGTTATACTTCTCTCTCCCCCCCCCCCCCCCCCCCCCCGCCCTCTCTTCCTTTCACTGCTCTATCGGGCAGCACCGCACAATACCTCATATGTACATACAAATAATTTGTATGCGGTGACGATGACAATGACGTTTTCATAATGCGTGTATACAGAGAAAGGAGTATACTTAACTCCGAATAAAGGCGACTAAGGAGTATGACTCCCTTCTTATATTACTAGGTGGTAGGGTTTAACCCGTCCGGGTTGGTACCACCGCACTGAATGAAAGGTCGGTCGAAACGGCTATGAAAATAGTTCGTGTTTTCCGTCCAGTTCAGTGTAGCCGGCACGATCGAAGGGAAGCACTGACGTAGCACCACGTTCACCCGGTGTTATGGGCTGACATCACAGATGTTGTAGGTGATGTAGTCAACAGTGTCAGTTTCCACACAAAAAAACTACAAAAATCATTGTAAAAAATTTATGAATAAAGCTGTGCCTGCGGCTCCGCCCGCTCTCATATTTCACTTCACTGCTAACCTCATAAGCTATTTAGCGTGATAGTAAGTAGCCTATAGTTGATGGGAAGAATCAAGCTATCCGTTGCATATTGTTTTATTAAAATTGGTTCAGTGGTTCTCGAGTTATAAGCGGACAGACAGACACTCAGACAGACAGAAAGCAGACGTTGGATTTTATTATAGGTAAGGAAACTAACCAAAATCTATATGGATAACCTCCGCTGTCTTCTGGTCAACCAGAAGATTTTGAACATGCCGGTCTCCAAGACCCAGCATGTATCCGACCATTGACGAAGTAGCAACACTGAAACACATTACAGGAAAAGTTTTTTTTATTAATCAGTAATCACCCACTGCCTAAGTGTTGAATGGGCTTGTGCCACTCTTAGGTATGTGGGTATTAAAGTCTTATATAAAATTAAATAAATAATACAATGCGAGTTATATTCGAGAAAGTATGGTTGAGTAGGTATACCTCAGGCGCGAATACAAGACTAATTAACAGAAGGGAATGGAGCGGTGAGGCGGTGCTGTGCTCCCCCCGCACAGAGATGCAAGGCGCGACACAGCAACGCCCATGTAAAGTCCAATGCAATATTACAATCCGCATGCACAGGCTTAAGGAAAATCTTCATAATAATATGTATAATCTTCAAAGCCACAGTAAAATAATGTGAAATAAAAGATTATTCCATCTACACAGATATAAAAAAAATCTAAAATTATTACAACTTACCTTTTGGTGTAAGCTAGTCTGCGCTCGTACCAAGTTACAGGAGCTAGGAAATTCTCAGTGAAGTAGTGGTGGAAGACCGGTTTGAACTGACTCAATATCTTCATAAACACCGATAACTTCTGCTCCTTTGACTTTCGTTTGTCGCTGCACGCTGCTAACATTGACCGTGCTGTGCTCGCTGATATATCCTAGAAAACCAATGGTGATGCTATGTAAACTGTAGTAAGAATCAAGTTAGCAATAATTGGATCAGTAGTACTCAAGTTATAAGGTGATCAGAAAGTCAAGAGGATTGTTGTATGAATCACAACATAAATATCTTACCTTGGGTCGGTACCTCTGATGGGCGCCGCCTGCTCCGACCAGGAAGTTACCAATCGTGTCTGTACCCTCACACCACTCCAGCACTCCAGAGCGACGAGATAGTGGAATCACCTGCAAATGGTAAAATATTGACGAATCATAGTATTGAAGCGTAGCATCATCTAAGTAACAACTCTAGACTAATCAACCGATTCTCAATAAACGCCTCACGATATTCGTACGGAATTTCTGTTTTCTCTTAAGCCGCGTCTCCTGCGAATGTTTTTTTCGAAACATCACAGAAACATCGAAACATTGGGGCGTGGCCATACACATTTGTATGAAAACAAATGTTTTAGGGTAATGTTTCTTGTGTAATGTTTAAAATAAAACGCGCACGTTTTTGCGCGGAGGAGAGAGGAGACACGGCTTTGCTCTCTCGTGCCCTAGCAATCTCTGTTCTGGCTATTACTGAACCTACCGTTTGTTCTCAAAGCACAGTTCTTCAAACATGTACAAATTGAGTATTTCTGAAAAGACAGAAGACCAAATTATATTTATATATGATTATATGATATATGATTATATTTAATACATTAAAACTAAATTAAAATATCCTACCTTGTATGTTCGAATGATCAGTTTACGTCTACTGGTCTCTCGATTCATTTTTAAGAAGCTGTTGACAATAGTGAATACTTGTTGCATGACGGCATCTTGACGTGGGTCGTCTTCTCTCTGTGAGATCATTTTGAATTAAGTATATTAAATCCAGAATAAGAGTGTTACATGCTAGAAACACTTTAGTTTATCTATTGTATTAACTTTCAGTGCAAGTCAACAAAAATACAATAGATAACTAATGAGTAATTACTATTTACAATTTACCTTAAGTAGCATAGTTCTTTCGATCCCATCTGAACCCCGGCATAACATCTTCTTCGGCGCATTGATTCCTCCGACCAAGGAAAATTCGTTAGAGAATGATACCACACCTATTTGGAAAAACAATTTGAATATAAATATTCATAATAAGACAAAAAATATACAAGCTGTCTGTCACAACATTTAGGGAACGGCTTACTAAACAAACATGTTCACCCGATACAATTTCGGTCTACAGATGCATGATCAGATTTCCGAGTTCTGGCAATGCTAGAGCCTTCAGTGCCTAGACATTCGTCGTCGGAGGAATTCCCATGCCCTCTCTCTTGTAATGCGCACTGAGTGACTGCTGCCCCTATATACCTATCTGTTTCCAATTTCTTTCCTCCCACTGTGTCCCATTAAGGTCCTCCAACAACCTTGTCCTAGCTATCCCTTCCAACTCCTCAGTCTTTTACACGGACTCTTTCTCAGTGCATGCTGCACAAATGTGAACAAACTTACTCGGTTAGTTTGTTCGATTCCATCCGTGTGCATCGGATTCACACAAAGTGCTGTTGAAAGACTATCTCCTCAAATCCTAAACCTCATCTCCTTCCTCTACGTCCCTAGTTTCTGGGTTGGCTACCTAAGTTGTATGTAGTTTTATTTTGTTTTATGTCTGGATTTTTATTGGTTTTACTTTATACAGGGTGTCCCAGAAACCGACGATAATCCTTTAACAGGAGATAGGGCTGCTAATTACCTATCAGAATATCTAATTTTAGGTTTAGTAAAAATGGCTTAGTTTTTGAGATATTGCCATTTTTGTAAAAATCCAAAATTTTCTCCCTCAGCTCAATTTTTTAAATGCCACAAGTACAAATGTAAGATTTTCTTAAATCTAGTTTTTGTCAAATATTCCTGAAAAGTAAGGCTTTCACACGGTATAATTTATTTTTTCATGTTTAATCCTGTTTAGCTGAAAAACGACTTAAGAGCCACATGTTAAAAAAATTTCAGCCTCATCCCTTGAGTTTGGCCCTTCGCGGTAAAAAAAAAAATTACTACACTAAAGTGGCATTATGCAACAAAAATACGCTCATCTAATGTAGTTTTTAAAATGGTACATCACTTACCGATTTGCCCAACAATTTATGAGATATTGTTATTTAACTGAAAAAGGACCTCGGAATTTGATATCTGTTCTACCAAGTACGAATTGGAATAAAATAAACACTTGAAGTAAATTGGTCTTTAAAGTAGATGTTCAAATTGTTTACCACCTGCACAAATGCTAGCTCGACATCTTCTCACAAATCCCCGTTTGATGCGTCGAGCAAGTACTCGATGCAAGTGCAGATACGTCCACCTATGCTATGTAAATAGTTTGTGTTTTCCGTCCACTTGACTATAGTCGGCACGACCGAAGGGAAGCACTGACGTGGCACCAAGTTCACCCGGTGTTATGGGCTGACATCACGGATGTTGTAGGTGATGTAGATCAGTTTACATTAAAAGAAAACCTGAGCTACTGCCGTAATTCTTTCTTTGAGCTCTATCAAGTTTTCCACCGGTTTCCAGTAAACTTTTTCTTTAAATAGCCCAAATAATAAAAATCTAACGGATTTAAATCCGGTGATCTAGACGTCCGGTCTATCTGTGGGGATGCAAGTGGCTAGGAGGCCACAAGATGTCCGTTGAATTGTAGAAACTTTAAACGGGCGAATTATCTTGAGTTTCTGCAACAGGAGCTTCAGAGCCTTTTAGAAGATGCACCATTGGCCATACGGAGGTGGTTGCAAAATGATGCCTGCGCAAAAATTACGCACTTCTCTAGCGTAATGGGCTGGCCCATTACGCTAGAGAAGTGCATAATTTTTTAGACCAAGCATATCCCCACAGATGGGTCGGACGTCTAGGTCACCGGATTTAAATCCGTTAGACTTTTATTATTGAGGCTATTTAAAAGAAAAAGTTTACGGGAAACCGGTGGAAAACTTCATAGAGCTCAAAGAAAGAATTACGGCAGTAGCTCAGGTTTTTTTTTATGTAAACTGACATGGTTGGCTACATTACCTACAACATCCGTGATGTCAGCCCATAACACCGGGTGAACTTGGTGCCACGTCAGTGCTTCCCTTCGGTCGTGCCGACTATAGTCAAGTGGACGGAAAACACAAACTATTTACATAGCATAGGTGGACGTATCTGCACTTGCATCGAGTACTTGCTCGACGCATCAACCGGGCATTTGTGAGAAGATGTCGAGCTAGCATTTGTGCAGGTTGTAAACTATTTGAACATCTACTTTAACAGGTTAATAAAAACCAATTACTTAAAGTGTTTATTTTATACCAATTCGTAGTTGGGAGAACAGTTATCAAATTCCGAGGTCTTTTTGCAGTTAAATAACAATATCTCATAAATAATTGGGCAAATCGGTAAGTGATGTACCATTTTAAAAACTACATTAGATGGGCGTATTTTTGTTGCATAATGCCACTTTAGTGTAGTAATTTTTTTTTTCACCGCGAACGGCCAAACTCAAGGGATGAGGCTGAAATTTTTTTAACATGTGGCTCTTAAGTCGTTTTTCAGCTAAACAGGATTAAACATGAAAAAATAAATTATACCGTGTGAAAGCCTTACTTTTCAGGAATATTTGACAAAAACTAGATTTAAGAAAATCTTACATTTGTACTTGTGGCATTTAAAAAAATGAGCTGAGGGAGAAAATTTTGCATTTTTACAAAAATGACAATATCTCAAAAACTAAGCCATTTTTACTAAACCTAAAATTAGATATTCTGAGAGGTAATTAGCAGCCCTATCTCCTGTTAAAGGATTATCGTCGGTTTCTGGGACACCCTGTATAAATGTGATTATTTTATTAGATCATTGTATAATGGGCCCGGATTTTTTTTATGTAATCCGGATGGGTGGGTAATCCAGTACGATGGTACCAACCCAGTCGGCTAAAATTTGAGCCCACCACCTAGTAAGGGGCAAGGGAAGGGACCTACAGTTTTACACCGGTTCCGAACGGTGAAGCAGCAGGTGTAGGTATGCAATGCAAGTAAATTTTTTGTCAGAATTAAATAACTCATTGGTACAAGCCAACCGGATTCTATCCTCGGACCTCTCGCATGAGAAGCCGGATATGCTTGGTGAAGCCATCGCAAGCTTAGTTCAACGCCTTGCCCTGAATTTTGTTGCACATACCCTGATAAAAGTTTATTTAAAAAGGGTGGAATGGCAGAGAATGCCATGCCATAGGTACGATTTTACGCATTTTTAAAGTCCCGTCGCAAAATACAAAAAGGGACCCTTATGGGATCGCTCTGGTGTCTGTCTGTCTATCGGTCACACGCAGATATCTCCGGACCAACTGAACCGATTTCGATGACACTAACGCCAAATTACGTATCATTTTTGCCGCTAGATAGATTATAGATCCATTTGTCTAATAGTCCCGTGGAAAGTGTAGGGTACCCGAAAATGTGAAGGGATTTTTTTTTAATAAATCAAGTGTCATGTCATTCTATAGGTATTGCTAAGACAATTTCAAAAATATATAACTTTGTTATAATTAATAAGTTTGCTTTAACAAACATACCATTTAAAAGTTGACAAAAAACTGCAGTTTTGTCGCCAAACTTTTGCATATTAAGGGTTGTTTGAACATTCTAAAAAAATGAACAATATAGGTATTCCTATTTAGTTGTGCACAAAACTATTCATTTGCTCAAAATGTCATACATTTTGTGAGAAAGTTGACTGAACAGCCAAGAATTAAATTTTTCGTGTGACTTTTTGCTCACAGCTGAGGCCACCGATAACGTAGCGTTGTGATTTATAGCTTAAAACTATCCTGAGAAGTGACGAAATGTAACAACGAAAATCGTATGTAAATCGATAAAGTGGTTCTCGAGTTATAAGGATATTCATATATTGACGTATGTTACACGGTCGGTCGCCTGTAGAAACTTTGCTTTACTTATTAGGATTATCTACCAAAATAAGTCACTTTGGCACCTAGGTAAGACAGAAAAAAATATGCTTTGGTCGTGCCGGCTACACTAAACTGGACGGAAACAAGAACAATTTACATACCAGAATGTAACCGTTAAAACGATAAGTAAATCAGTGAAATTTATGAAAATTCCGTAAGCACGGCTCTCTCTACGGTCACTTAGAGAATCGGAGATCAAGAATAGCGCCTGAGAGGTGGCGCCCTCTGGCGGCCGTGGAGGGAATCGCCCTAGTTAAAGAAACAACGGCTCGTGATTGGTCAAGCTGGTGAACCAATGCACGTGTCAGACAGCTCGCGCGCTTCTTCGCGCTCCTTCGCATCTTTGCGTTTTTATATGTAATTTCTTCGCTGTGATAATCGAACTGGCGGACTTCTTTCTTCCAGCACCACCGCCCCGGCGGGCGCTGGGGACGATGTTGAGCAAGGAGGCGGTTCGACTGACATTCGCGACTCATTCGCAATTTTCTTCACAACACAGGCAGCTGCAGCAGTCGAGAGACTGTAGAACGTGCCAGCAGCAGTAGCGGCTTCGATGCCGCTCGAACCTAGCCAGCAGTCGGTCACTGCGACCGCCCTAACTTAGGGTGGACAAAGCGACCGCTCTTTCGCCGCCAGCCAGCCGGCTGCTGGTGTACCAATCCGAAACGGTTAATCCCTACCAGGTAAATATGTACACATAAGGTAAGTAAGATAAAGGGATGAAACTAAAATTTCAAGTGGAATCCGAACCACTGCCAACTTCGGACCAACAACGGTCGTACGGCCACCCACCCAAAGCCTGACCGCACCCAATATATAATTAGATTTCAATTCAATTTCTTTTTATTTATTATATAAAAAATGTTTTACAAATATTTACATGTCACTTCCCACACTTTAACTAAGTTTGTCCTGTGGGAAGTAACCTAGGTAATGTATAGATTTGACAACTTACAATTTACTTGATCTTACCACCTTCTAAACTCTTACAATAATATTACATGATTATCTAGTTAGCCAGATATCTAGTCAGTGTATAAGTGTGTCAATTGAATGTGAGGGAACCTATGTAGTAAGTAAATGAAAGGTGGTCGTGTATGTGTGTGCGTGTGTATGGGCGCGCGTGCGCAGTGTTTGTGTGTTGCGAGTGTGTATGGTACTGTGTGAGTGTATTCGTGTGTACCTACCCACTTTTATTCCTTACAGTTTCAGCCAGTCAGTCGCGATGCATGTGTACTGTCTGTGACACAATGTGAAACGAGATGAAAGCAAAGCAGCGGTTACGGGACCCTCGGCACGTGAACATGGTTCACTTGACCACTTTTTTGGTTTAATTTGATTTGACTTTTCTACTCTCTTAGGACTAGCACGCAACTTTTGCCTCCGGCGACTATGCTGGGTAAGTTGGTACTATTCTAGATATGTTCAACAGTCCATACAAACATAAAATGAACAAAATAAATATTTAAATAAAAAAGCTTACTTGTAATATCTGTGTAGAGGCAATCCTTCTTCACTGGTAAGTTAACAATCGGCACAAGAACCGAGTTCAGATTCTTCAATTTTGTCAACGGCTCTGCCCTTGGCATGGAGTGTTTCTTGTTCCTTTCATTATCCTTCGCAACGGTGTAATACGCTAAGCTTATCAGGGCTGAAATTTTGTAAACATTTTATTTATTACTGAATCAATGTATCAATATCTGAATGTGTATGTAAAAATACTTTCTGATGATTAGACGATTGAAAGTTATTTATAATGCGTTATTTGGTTAGTTAAATTCATAATCTACACGTCGATATGTTTCGCAAAGGGTAATTGGGCAATTTTAGGTTAGAAAATTTCGGAAAAAATTGCAGGCATGTTTTGTTTTTCCTGCAGTTCAAAAAATCCGTCTGTGCTTCTAAATAAGTATTTTTTATATCTCCTTTTTTTTACTTGCCGACTCATCTGTCTCTGTTGAGACATACAATGTCAGTTTTGACCTATGTATCTGGTCTTGAGGGGTGTATATCCACTGACGCATCACCGTTGTCTTTCAGTCCTCTTGTAGCAGGGTCCTGGGGCACGATTCTTTTAAGTCTTCTCTGTTCTTCATATGTCATCAGATGTCTCGCTAGTTGATTTGTATGCACATACAGGCGTAATGAATATGTGTTCAGGATTTTCTCCGTCTCTTCCTTAATTGTTGGGACGTTAGGGTCCTGTACCATGGGGCATCTACAATTAAGCGGAGCATTTTGGACTAGAACCTGTGTATGATATCTGTATTTATCCTAGCAGCGGTTGCCCACTGTTGTATTCCATAATCCACGCTGGTTTTATGATAGCTTTATACAATAACAGCTTTGATTCCAGGGTCAATAGGGACTTGCGGTTTAGCATTCAGTACATCTTGCGTAGGTAGTTGCTCAGTTTTCTGCTCACGTTTCGTGAAGATGTGCTTACATGTCACATGACGTTCTATAGGGCCGGAACACATAACCGCGTTGCGGCGCCGCGCCGCTAAAATCGGCAGTGGCGTCACTGCCGATTCTTTGATGTCTTCTAACAAATCGCCGCAACGCAAACTGCCGATTTTAGCGTTGCGGCGTCGCAACGCGGTTATGTGTCTCGGCCCATATGTACACCCAGGTATTTTGTGTCATCTGCTTGTGGAATCTGTGAATCGTTTAGGAATACTGATGGACATGTTTCGCGTCTCAGAGTGTATTTGACGTGTACTGATGTAGTCTTATTTGCTTTCATTCGCCATTTCTTCAGCTATTTTGACATTTCGTCGGGGGTTTTCTGAAGTATTTCGTGATCTAATAAGTTATTCAAAGGAATCTTTAAATCAATTCATAGAATTGTACAAATCGTTGTCGGCATTGTGGAAATTAAGAGCAAGGAATATTCCGACAGGAACAAAAAAAATTAAGCATTTCATTTATTGATTGAAAAATTAAAAGAGGTAAGTAAATATAACTTTTCTTATTAATTTATTTCTTTTGAACAGCTGATTGTTGAATCAATAAATTATAAAGCATAGCGACGAAGTCCAGTATGAGGTTTGCACAGTCCAACTGCACGGACTTAACTGTACGTGTGGCCACTGTACGGTGTTCCGTCTTTTTGTACAGTCAGGGCTGCACAGTTTTGGGCTGGTAAGACGGAGCGTGTAGCCGGGCCATTAGACACTGCCCTGTGGGACACCAGCTTTTATTTTGTGAAGACCTGTCCTTGCTACACCTTATCGAACCCTGAAGTATATGTCTTCTTGGTATGATTGCAGGATTGGAAAGAATAGAGTTGGGAGAAGCTTTCTAATTTTGCACAGTAGTACTCATGCCACACTTTGTCAAACACTTGGGATATGTCGAGAAATTCAGCTGTGCAGTACTGTTTGGTTTCGAATGTTTTGTTTATCGGTTCTACCAGTCTTTTATCTGTTTACTGGTCCAAATAAGTGAATCCTCACTTGTTGTATACCGCCTATATGTGAAGAATTGAATTAGTTTCAAGTGCCAATATCTTGTTTGGCGCTCGTGCGCCGCACGCAGAACTCCATTGCGGTCCATACTATCTCTATGAAGTATATTTTGTCTCACGCGCCAGCGGTGTTTTGCCGATCCCCATACATTCAGTATGGGAGACCCGCGTGCGTTTTCGATTCCGCACGGGGCGCGCGCTAGCGGGATTACTCGTAAAAACGTGCCTTGTGATCTATAAAATAAGGTCGAATTCACATTCATATTTATTTGGAGTACGATCTTTATGGTTTTAATGTAGGTATGTTGTAAGATATTATTTATTTTGAGTGAAGTGAAGACTTCTCGTGGTATGGTAGTGCGGCGCACGAGCGCACTTTAGGACCAGCCGCCACTGGTTGTAAGCATATTTAATAATTAGGAATGTAGACTATGTGAAACTCGTATGCGTTAAATAAAATACTAACCGTTATACATTTGATCCATTTGGCTGATCATTACTTGGAGCGCTTCGTCAGTCTCCGACAATCGTTGTATCATATTCCTGGTCGCAGTGATGCGAGGTTCATCGTGGCCGGCAGTACTTGTGCCTTTCCCGCCGCCGTTGAGGATCACCTGGTCCTTGTGGGAATTGCTCAATGCGAGCAGTAAAGGTAGAGTGTGATGCGGGTGATCCACTGCACATCGCTCTGTTTACAAAACAATTATTATTATTGATTATTATGCAGATGATGTTCTTTATGAGAAACCCCGAGAAAGCCAACAACTTTTTAACCAACTTCATAAAAGGGAGGCAGCTCTCATTTCATTCAATTTCAATTTCTCATCACGAGTCGGCTGACACAGAGGCTGGACCAGTACCAGCCTCGTGAGCAAGCTGGATTTAGGAGAGAATACGGCACCATGGACCACATATTTACTGTGAGACAAGTGGTGCAAAAGTGCGAAGAGTACAACAAGCCGCTCTTCCTAGCCTTCGTCGACTATGAGAAGGTGTTCGACTCAGTTGTAAAATGGGCTGTTGAAAACTCCCTCCTGAGGTGCAGAATCGACCACCGCTACATCGAGGCACTCCGTAATCTCTATCGGTCCGCGACAATGACTGTGAGACTCCACGAAAATACCCAACCCATCCCCCTTGGTAAAGGCATAACACAAGGGGATGTGATCTCACCCAAGCTCTTCACAAACGCATTGGAAGGTGTGTTCAAGACGCTTGAGTGGGACAACATGGGTATAAACGTGAATGGAGATCTTCTCAGTCATCTGCGTTTCGCCGATGACATTGTTCTTCTGTCAAACTCTTGAGATCAGCTTCAGACAATGCTGCAAGACCTTTATACAGCGTCGATGAAGGTGGGTCTGAAGATGAAGCGGGACAAAACCAAGGTCATGGCGACCGAGGTTATGATGACGGGAGGACAATTGTTATTGGAGGAGAAGTGATCGAACAGGTTGAAGAGTATGTATATCTCGGTCAAATTCTGCAGTTTGGTAGACAAGGTTTGCTTAAGGAGGTCGAGAGACGAATTCAACTGGGTTGGGCTGCCTTCGGAAAGTTAAAATTTGCCCTGAGGTCTGACCTTCCACAAAATTTAAAGACCCCTATATATGACCAGTGTGTCCTCCCGGTTATGACGTACGGGTGTGAAACGTGGACACTGACGGTCGCTGTTGTCCAAAGGTTGAAAGTTGCCCAGCGAGCAATGGAGCGAGCCATGCTGGGAATATCTCTACGTGATAATATGGTGCGTAACGAGGCAATCTGCCGACGCACCAAAGTAATCGATATTGGACACCGGGTGGCTAAGCTCAAGTGGCAGTGGGCTGGGCACGTTAGCCGATGAGACGACGACCGTTGGAGTAACTGTGTCCTACACTGGCGGCCGTGGACTGGAAAACGGAGTGTGGGAAGACCACCCGCCAGGTGCGACGACGACATCAAGTACGTCGGCGGAAAGCAGTGGACTGGAGGAAAATTGGAGAGGCGTATATCCAGCAGTGGACGCTTACATGCTAACTGACTGACTCTCATTTCAAGAAAGTTTTTTTTTTTTTTTTTTTAATATTTGTGAATTTTGAAGTTTGGTTTAAATAAAACTGGAAGAAATACTAAATTTTAAAGAACAGAAGTTCTGTCAAAAAAAATGTATATTGTTAAATAGTTAGGTATAGTTACAATTTAAATGTAAATTTGTTTACTGTGAAATTATCTAGAATTTGTCAATATTTCATAAAAGAAATAATATTCAAAATGTTTTGCGCTAATATTATTGATTACTTACCTATAATATTATTCAACGATGAGGCAAATGAGCTGTTGTCCAATGTAAGTCTCGGCGTAACTTGCGGCAGAACAGTCAAATATTTCCGGGACGGCACGGCGGCCAGCAGTTGTTGTAACGATTCTTCACTGTTGTCAAACTCGAGCGCAGGGTTGTCAATCCACAGAGAAATCACTCGGAATATTGACAGATCACTCAGTTCACCCTGGCTCAGAGTTAGAAGGTAATATCTGAAATATTCAAATTAATATGAACATGTGTCATAAATAATATGTGTATACATGTGAATGTGTCGGTGTGTAAGAGGCGTCGGGACCGTGGCATGTGGATCTAGGTCTCTGCCTATTCCATTTGGAGACAGGCGTGACGTTTAATACGGACAAACATTATGTAGAAACTTTAAATATTAACTTACTTTACTGCTAAGTCCAGAAATCTCTTTTTTTCATTGAAAGTGCTGCTTATTTCTGCCTCTTCAAATTTACTCAACTTCTCATTGGTATTCAGCGCTCTCCTCTCATCGCTGCGAACAATAATCTCAGTGAACACAAATTATTTCATTCCAATCCCTACTAGGTGCTAAGCAGGCCCGCCTTCAGGGGGGGACTACAGGTGCAGTTGTACCGTGGACTCAAGGGAGCCCATCCACGACCTCATAAAAATTTTAATTTCATGCCAACAAACATAAGCGCGCACGCGCGCAACGCAGCGCAGTACGAAGCGCGCGACATTCCATCGCTTCCATTTCTTCTTCGCTTATTTTTCTTATAGCATGAGAGCAGGCAGTGACAAACGGAACACTCAACACATCCGGAGGCTTCAACACATCCGAGCCCTGCGCAAGTAGGAGAAGCTCTCAATCGATCACGAATCCAGCGATTTGCCAATATTGCTCTCTTAGAGCGCGCTAGGCGTTTCGGCTCGCGTCGAGCACTCGCCCGCTAGTCTGCGTTGACTAGAACGAGGAGCAGAACTAGTCACATTCTCGACCTCTCTACCGATCCAAATTTTGTATGATATTTTGGTACGGTGTGGAACCTAGAGAGAAATGAGATATTCCAGCGAAAGTGAGAGGAGACTTGTTTGTGTTTTAATACAAGCAATATTTTTGTTTTCACCCCTAAATATAAATTCAACAAACATTGATTTTATAAAATATGGGTTTTATTACTATCTATAGCTAGCTAACAACCATTATTAATGAATGACCAATACACAGGAAGGAAGGTGTGGAACTCGGCTTGCGATGGCTTCACCGAACATATCTGGGCCCATCGGCAGTAGAGAAGGGTGTTAATCGAGGTCGGGACTAGCGAGTGGCCACTCTAAATTTCCCGCGCATGCTTCACGTTTCGGCTCGCGTCAAGCCCTCGTCAGCTAGTCAGCGTTGACTAGGACGCGGGGAAACCACCAGTCCCGCTCTCAACCTCCCTCTCTCAACCTCCCTCTCTCTACCTATCCATATTCTGTAGGATGCTTCCAGTGACGTTTTCGAAGCTCTCTCCATATATGAGCTTAGCGTCGATCTTGGCAGCCCTAGATTCTTGAAGAGACTGTAGAGCGACTTCGCTGGTAGTCCTCTTGCTCCGACTTCCACAGCGAAGAGATCAGTCTTGAATCCGTTTCTCACAATCCGGTCTACTAAGTTGCTGTACTTGTTAAGTTTGATGTTGTGGTCCTTCGGTATGTTACTTTCCCATGGAACTGTAAGTTCAACAAGTACTACATGCTTTGTCTCTTTTGAGAATATGAGTATATCCGGTCTTAATGCTGTGGTACAGATTTCCGAAGGCATTTGGTAATGCTTCTCATGTGTGTCCATCAACAATTCCCAATCCTTTGCTGCTCCCAAAATTGACATTATATACACACCTATCACGTAACTAATCCGAAAAGGCCCGAAATCAATCACAGTGCGTTAAAATGGCTGTGGCCGGGCTTGGTGCTAAATAAACCCGGCTGGATTTGATGCCACTACTGCATTGAATGAAGGTTGATCGAAACTGCTATTAAAATGGTTTGTTTTTTCTGTTCAGAGCATTTTATCCAGTACAGCCAAAAAAGGGAAGCACTGATCATGGCACCTTATCATACCTGGTCATAGTATGTTGTGACATAAGCAGTTTGTCATACCTGGTCATAGTATGTTGTGACATAAGCAGTTTGTCATACCTGGTCATAGTATGTTGTGACATAAGCAGTTTGTCATACCTGGTCATAGTATGTTGTGACATAAGCAGTTTGTCATACCTGGTCATAGTCTGTTGTGACATAAGCAGTTTTATGGAACTAGCTGTTCCTTTCATATTTTCCATACATTTAACTTTGTTTACAAATACAGATGATTTTATGTACGCAACAACCTGAAAATTAAACATTGAATGAGTTGTTTTAACATCTCTATTATTCCAAGAATGCATCATTATGTATGTAGGTACTTAGAACACTACACGTATTTCACTAATGAAATCTCTGGATACAAGTACATTGTACGTATTACAGTAGTGGCAGAGAACTCGCACCGGGTAGAGTGCTCATGAGCATACATACATTTGGCCAGAAACGTCGAGCTACACAGCTCGGAGAAGACCGTGAGTAAAGTCGTTAAATCTTGAATAATATTTGGATATTATTAATTCACTTATTATGACTCTTACCCACAATTGAAGGAATGACTGGTAGAGAATGCCTTTAGGCTTTAAGTCCGCCTTTTGTCACTTATTTTTGTGCAATAAAGTATAATTTTATCAACCAACTTCCAAAAAGGAGGAGGTTCTCAATTCGCCGGCATGTTGTTTTTTTGTGTGTATGTTACTCGATTTCTCCGCCAATTCTCAACCAATTTTAATGATTCTAATGATTTTCATGAATAGGGTATATCTCAGGGGTGGTCCTTTCATAATTTTTTTGAAAGTATATTTCCTACCCTTAGGGGTGGTACCCCTAAGGGTGGGAAATAAGGGATCAACACTTTCACACTAAGGAATTTTTCAATCACCCACTTCCCGTCAACCAATTGTAATATTACTATAAAGAGTGAAATAAAAAAACTGTTTTAAAAAAAAACCTTGAACCGACTTCAAACCCTAAAAAGTATTAAATAATATTTTTATCTTCAGTAGAAGGCGGTACAAAAGCACACCTGAAAATTTATAGATGAACCCTTTTGTGCTTTTGTACCGCCTTCTACACAAGATAAAAAATTATTTAAGACTTTTTAGCAGTTCAAGTCGGTTCAATGTTTTTTTAAAACAGTTTTTTTTTTTTATTTAATTTCATTACCCGTAATAGAAAGGTTACAAAAAGAGAATAAAAAATTTTTACATTGAAAAAAAATATTGGTCAAAAATTTGTTCAATCTCCAATTTAAGTTTTTTTTATCAGCTTTTTCGGTTTTTTATCACGTTAAATAAAAAAGTCCCACTTAAAATATATCACCGTGTTATTATTTGAAAAATACAATTCGCGACTCACTTGCTTATATTCAGCATCGGCAAATTTAGCCAAGTCCAAATATACTTTGAGTTGAGTCTCCATGTGACCACCTTCACCGAGAGTATCCAAACTACGCTTCAAGTACTTATCCAAGATATCTCTGCCACTCTCGTTTCTTAACTCCATCATCCATGTTCCATACTGCCTAGAATTGTAAGATAATACAATTCAAATGGTCGTCAGTCGGTTTGTTACTATAAACCGCCATCTAGGCCACTCCTGGACAAAACATTCACCCTAAATATAAGCCCATGTTCCCTCGTAGCTATTAGGCTCAAAACGAGAGCAAAGCCACAGGCGAAAGGTTAACTCTACTATTTTAAATTGCAATATATGGTGTATGTCATCTGTCCTCATGGATGAACCAGAATGGGTGTAGGCTCTACATCCCTTTTACCAGTCTCGGTAGCTCAGTAGTGCGGAAGGTCGACTGCACACCTGGGCGCGGTCAGTACTTGGATGGGTGACCGCTCGACCGTTGGAGGCTGACCGTGGTTCAGATTCCACGTAAAACTGTCCCTTCCCTTTTTTACCTTACTAGGTGCTACGGTTTATCCCACCCGGGTTGGTAACACCGCACTGAATGAAATGTCGGTCGAAATTGCTATATAAATAGTTCGTGTTTTCCGTTCAGTTCAGCGTAGCCGACATGAAATGAAGGGAAGCACTAACATGGCTAATAGTTCACCCGGTGTTATGGGCTGACATCACGGACGTTGTACGTGATGTAACCAACCGTGTCAGTTTCCATACAAAAAAAAACAGCAATGCCATGGGCAAGCTAGCAGCTAAGTAACCTACCACAAAGCATTGGCTCGAAGTATCCGATCGATGCATCCATGGTCTTGTATGATGCTCTTGATGAGATGTAAAGCTATATCCTTATGTCCATTGGCCCAGAACACACGCCCATCCATCAAGGAAACCAGCCCACCTGGCTGTAGCTTTCTAGCCAGTGCCACCAATCGAGAAGACATCTGCTGACGATCGTTCACCATTGCGAGTTCTGTAGAAGTAAGCCATATCAACAGTCAAATACATGATTTCACAATTTCATCCATCAGTCTTGATTAGGATAAAAACTGTGATGAATATAAACCATTGATGTTATAACTATTTTTAATAATGTTTAACAACCACGGCAATTAAAAAACCCATATAACCCTAGCTAGTCCACTAAACTAAAAATGTATTCAGTTCAGTTCAGAGTAGTCGACACGACTAAAGGAAAGCAGTGGCATGGTTCTGACAGGAACAATGATATTAAAAGTCTAACTAGCGATGTAGCCAGTTCCGTCAGTTTACATAGGTAATAAACCATTTAATATTACTATTGTGGCATTGTCCCACCTGCATATTTCAACTGCAAATTGATTACATCATTCACCACTGAAGCATCTAACTTAACGGCGTGCTCCAGGATCAAACTGCGCTGAGAGAGAACCGGTTCAATGTGCTTGAAGTCATCAAAAGGCATCAAGTTTGCGACATCCCACTTGGTCAGCAATTCCAACAGTGGTCGCTTCTTGCATCGCAATTCATAGTAGTATTCGATCTCTTGAAGCACTTGCAGATGTGAGGTGGCATTATAGATAACTTGAGTATTTTCTATATTAGATTTCCGAAGGAATTTGGAAATGCAAAGCTTGGCATTCTCCAGAGGAATGCGGAGTCTGGTCTCGTATCCGTCAGTCGACGATATATTCAAGCAGTCCTTTAGACAATTGTATTGAGATGCTTTGATGGCTGTCTCTAATTTCGGGATTGAAGAGTCATTAGTTACATTTAGGCTTGATTTGTCCACCATAAGGCTCCAGTCACCTAAAGAAAAAATAATGTGAATCACATGCTATTCGTTAAATTCACTAAAGAATAAATAAAATGATAAAAATACTTACCAAGTTTGGAAAAACACTCATATTTCACATCATCCAAATGACTATCGTCAGGTAAGCATTTCATATACTGTACGGCGAGATGGTACAAGCCCGACTTATGCATAGATTTTATCACACCTCTGTGCAACCCATCGGGCTGAGTGTCCTGGTTTGGTACACTCGTATGGGACAAGGCAATGTCGTGCATGAGGAGCGCATCATTGAAATGTCCCAGTCTCAGTATATGGTTGAGCTTCTCTGATTCACTTGATAGGTGACCGGTGCCGCATCCGTACACCGAATCAAATTCGCCAATAGCTACGTAGCTCTGTAATAATTTTGTTAGTCTCATGTCATGAATAGGTAAGTTTATTAGACACAACACACAAAATAATATTAAATAACAGAAAATCAACTCAATTCTTACATAATCATCTAAAAATAAAATTGTCATAAATATATTATTGAAAAGCAATTTGACCTACAAGCATAAATTGGGTTCACCAAAAACTGCGAGGCGTAGCATAGGTGGTAGGCACTCGTTTGAACTGCGAGGGTTCAATATATTCACGTCACGTGTCGCGTTACTTTCAGTCAGCGCTGAGATAACTCAAGTGAATCATACATAAGGTAAGCTACGCTAGCCTAGGAGCCTTACTTTTGGGTTTGGCGACACTGATATATAATATACTATATAATATAATATATAATATAGTGTATCTTGAACACTGACACCATGATCACAGAAGATGCCTTCTATGGATAGATTTCCTCAAACACAACTCATGTTTCAAAGATCCCGGTCGCAGGTCATTACGGTAAAAAAAAATTACCTTCCTGAACATGCTTTGTATATTCTCTCCATTGGGCAGACTGGCAGTGGCTTCAGGGGAGGCGGGTGGTATGCCGTCGTTCTGAGCCATGCACCACAGCTCAGCGTACATGACCGCTGCCATGCTGTGTCCTGTCATGCAAGCCGCCCACGCCACAGGGTGGTAGTTTACATCCAAATAGTTGTACTTCTCCACTTGGTCTCTCCTAAAATAAAACAATATCTTCGATGTTTGGTACAAAATGCATAATTGTTTGACCAAGCAGCAGATAACTAATGTGCTTCTTCAAAAAACATCACAAACTAGTTTTATTAGGAAGCGTAAATGGAGCCATCAATGTGATGGCAGATGGCAAGTTCCGCCCGACAGCAAGTGCTTAACGGTTTAACGGCTAACCAAGTAATACTTGGATGGTAAATATGGACAGGGTGTGTTCCCCATTTTTGTATAGTCTTGTATAGTATCGCAGCGGGTGGCTGAGTGGTTTGGGCATCGGCTTCTCATGTGAGAGGTCTGAGGCTCGAATCCGGTTGGCGTGTAACAATGAGTTTTTTCTGACGAAAAAATTTACGTGCATACCTACACCTGCTGCTTCACCGTTCGGAACCGATGTAAAACTGTAGGTCCCTTCCCTTGCCTCTTACTAGGTGGTAGTGTCTAATTGTAGCCGACTGGGTTGATACCAGCATACCGGATATAAGATAGCCGCATATCAGCCTCGGTTGTGTTCTTCTCTAGTCCAGTATAGCCAGCAATTCAGGGAAGTCTTCGGTATGGCACCTACCTTCTCGGAGGTGATATTGGCTGGTCGGAACATGTGCTTTGGCCCCTCCGACTCAGCCTGATTACATAAAAGAAAAATTTTTTTTTTTCAGAATACCTTCGCTTATATTGCAGCCGTTGCAAACGAACAAAGTCAACAGACCGCAGCATTGTCTCCACGGAGGACTTGTGCCTGTCCATGATGCTCTGACTGTTCTGTTTCTCCAGAAGTCCATTTGAGCTTTGTGTAGAGTAGAATGTCTTCTCGTAGAAATGCTGAAAGAATGTCGTGAGGAGGGCGCTCAATGCCTGCAATTGATTTTCAGTTCCACACGACACCATCAATCCTATAAATGGAGGTATAAATTTTTCTGCAAGAGATGGCTGAAATAAAAAAATTACATATGTTAGTAGAGTTCCTGATCCAATGACCGGCACTGCACCAATCATCGGCACCCCAACATTTAAAGTGGATATAAGAATAATACAGAGATTTTTTAGGCTCACCTAGAGTAAAAAACAAATTGGGATGTTGATATTATTTTGTACTGACAACACTATGAACCATGTCATACCTTCAGCGTGCAGACATCTTGAAGTTCAGAATAATACGTGTTTTCTTGATATAACACATTTATTAAACTTGTTACAACTTTGATCAGCCATTCTTCGTGTTTTTCATTTTCGCTAGGAATCCACAAATACGGATTGTTAAAGATTGTGTCGAAACTGTCATCGTTGATTTGAGATCTGACTGCGCCGTGGTTCTTTCTTTTAGGGATGAATGGATGAAATTTTTCATTTTGTAAATTTTGTTCTGAAACAATTTTAATGCAAATTGTATTAAAATCACAACCCAATTCCAGATGTGCAGGAACAAACAAAAATTAAGTATTTATAAGTATATATTAACACTGAAATTAATGCGTAATAAATAGGTATCTGTGCGATATTTCATGCTGTGAATCTGACTACAAAATGCTAAAAAAGATATTCACTCACCCATGGCGAATTTTCCTTCCCGGTAAGACAATAAACATTTCAATGCCCTCATTGTTTTATTAATCACTTTTGGGTCCTCATCAAATACATTCTCAGACAGGGCGTTCAGTGTAATGACTGCCATATGCTGTGATGGATTCACACATACGACAGCATCTTGGCTTTCAGGAGTTGACATGACAAGGGTCTTGAGATCACTGGGGCCCAACAGGGCCAAGCAGTCGCAAGCTGCCAGAATACACTGAAATCATAATGAATTGCTTATTTATACTATATGGGTGTCGCAATCACTTTCAGGCAATCATTCCCATGGCCTCACATGGGAATAATAGAGGCAGCAGAACCGTGTGTAACCCTACCAATCAGTGCGTTCAAATCATCAATAAACAAAAACTAATCATGAGGAACTTTCGGCCAACACCAGGTACTGCAGGCAATCTAGAGACGCTATTCCGAAACCGAAACTGCAACTCAGAAAACTACTTCTAAAGTTCCACAGGGGAAAACTACGAATAGCGGTAGGACTCCTAACAGGACATTCTCCACTCAACAGACATTGGTTCATTACAGAACAAAGGTTCATTACAGCGGCGCAAGGCGTGGGCGACGTGGGCGCCCGCCCACGGCCTCGGGGCCCGAGGGGCCTCGCGCCTCGAAAGCTCATGCAGCTTTGATTCATGAAAAATCCCGAGTAAACATGTTTAGACTTAATCAAAGGCAAACTAAAGCCTTTATCAGACACAAGATGAGAAAGCAGGACAGAGGCAGTGAAGGCTGTATTATTTCATTAGGTATTAATTTAGTGCCTTTACGTGCAAGATATAATTGAGAGAAAACTCATTTAAATCCTTTAGAAATCAAAACCTATAGGGTCCTTCCCGTTAAACTTGAATCATGAAATTTGTTAAGAAACAAGGTCTCACAGCACTAATAAAGGAAAAAATCAGAAAATTGTAAACTTATATGTAGTTATATTTTCTTTGTTTTGTATGACCCTTTTTCTCAGGAATGGATCAAGATATCAAATTGAAATTAATATGAAATACTAAGATCTGCGATCCCTTCGAGGTGTAGAAAATGCAAGCTTCTAAATCAACGGAATCAAAAGCTAGGGCCATTTATTTATGTCATATGTTTTAATACTCGCAAACTCACTCAAATCAAATCAAAACCTATAGGGTATTTCCCGTTAACCTTGAATCATGTTTGGTGAAAAGAAAGGTCTCACAGCACAAGTAAAGGAAAAATCAGAAAATTGTACTTTTGTAGTTATGTCATATAAAAAATATATTTTCGTATATTTTAACTACATTAATGCCTAAAAGTCAAACCAATGCTGTGCTGTGGTGTTTATTTATGCATACATAAGACAAATATGTTGTGTGATGGTACGGAACCCTCGGTGCGTGAGTCCAACTCGCACTTGGCGACTTTTTTTACTTTTATCGACGATAGGTATGCTGACAAAAAAGTTTGATTTGATCATTATACCGGAAATCCATTTCGACAGGGAAAATCCATAAAATCCATCCTCTCGTGCCACCAGAGGGCCTCGAAAAATGTATCTTGCCCACTTCAAATTTAAGTCTTGCCCCGCCACTGGTTCATTATAGGTGTTACCGACAGCCCCCTATGCAGAGGATGCATGGGAGGACGAAACAGCCGCCCACGTACTCCTGGAGTGCCCGGAGGTGGCGAACGAACGGCTCTAGTTTGTTGGTAATGTGGGAACTGTCCCTGAAGCGTGGAAGCGCCCGAAAAGGGTGCTCTACTTCATGGAAGAGCTCAGGCAGAGTAGCACCACCCGAGCGTAAACTTATTATGGTCTTAGTTGGAAAATGGCCCATCCCCCTTAACACAAGAGGCTGGGCAGCAAAAAACAACATGGATATCGCAAAACCGTAAGTAAATCAGACCAATATAAAATTCTAGCTTTTGTGCACATATTGCCTCAAGTAATTTTCATTTTCAAGAGCAGCATGTTTGTGGAAAGAGATAAAAAAAAGTAAAAAAAAAAAGAAAAACATTAACAAATTCAAACTATGATAATAAATACACATACCAACTTATCTTCAGACTTGGTGACGATCTCAGTTAAAGAGTTGATAAGTTGATGAAGTATGCTGTTCCTGCAGTCTTCTGAAAATCCTTTCATGTGTTTTAAACTTTTGCATTGTGCAAGTAAATCTGCTCTGTGAGTTTGAATAAAAGTGTTCATGTTGTTCAGCGTATCCAAACTGTAAATTAAAATGAAAATTGAAGAATTTGCCAATTTTAACACTTCAATTGCATTTTGAAACGCTTCAATTATAAAGTACCTGTGATCAGTCAATTTAGCGATGTAATTCTTCAGAGATTCCAAAAAGTTCCATGACCTATGTTGTGAATCTATTCGCCCTTGCGTTAGTGCCAAAGCACCATCAATCATATCAATGCTGTCTTTTAGACAATATTCCATATCGTTTAGTAAGAAGCTTAGTAGTTCCTCCGCTTCGTTGCAGTTTTCCTCTTGTTTCATTAAAATTAAAAATGACATTATATCTGGTATGCATTTCTCAATAGTGTATAGTTTGTCCGGAAGTATTTTCAATAGGACTTTATGAATAGCTCTGCATACTGCTCCCACAGACTGGTTCTTTCTGACATCTTTGCGACACGCTCTCAAAGTGTTCAGAAGAGAGTTGCACACAAAATTACATACATAACTGTCCAGTGGGGTGTTCAATGGAATGTGCTCAAAGAACACAACATATCTGCAGATGGACACAAGTTTTGCCTCCAAAATATTTTCGGCTTCAATCTGTGACCACAAATGAAGTAAAACTTTTGATATCGCCAACGGTTGGCTTCCACAGAGATCTTGTAAGATGCAGCCGCCGACCATTTCCTGAAAAACTTTACAATTTGAATATTGCTTGGAGAAACAAAAAGAACATCCAATTGAATATTAAATAAATTTGTTTGCGGTGCAGAGAATGCATGTATTGTAAAATTATTTACAGCAGCTTTGCTCGCAATTTCAAAAGAGCAATATTGTGTGCTTTCCTCACAATGTATTTACTTTTTTTTTGAATTATTTTTTTAAATCTAAAAAAAGAAGTACTATTCAACTTCAGCCACTTTGCGACTATGCCAGTCCAGTCCCATAGTACCTATTAGACAATTCTCCAAACCATCTCTAGTCTCTGAGGGCTAGAGATGCTTGGAAAAATGTAGTCAGAATTTTCCATTCTTCCATCAGGGGTTCACCTTATGCCCTGTGGATCGCAAAACATTTAAAGTTATAGAGAAATTCTTCTGTATTATGCACAATTTTTTTTTAATTCGAAGATAATGATACAATGTGCGTGCATGCCACCATGCACAACCGTGATTAGAATCTCCGATTTCTCGCATTAGACGGTTGTGCTCCACTTGGCTATCTGCTACTTAGCAAGTCAATGGTCGGGCTTACCCCAAAATATTTCAAAATCATGTCATATGTTTTGAGAGAATAGTTATGTGGCTCGGGTGTCGTCATGGGGCCTCTCCAAATAAAGTCCTTCATTACGTGTTGTGGGTCGAGCAGTAACTTTGTCGTCAGCAGTATCAAACTGCCGAAATGTTGGCCGCACAATGTGCTCAGTCTCTCTCCGCCGACCCACTCTATTGTGGCGTGGA
Source organism: Nematopogon swammerdamellus (assembly GCA_946902875.1). NCBI lineage: Eukaryota > Metazoa > Arthropoda > Insecta > Lepidoptera > Adelidae > Nematopogon > Nematopogon swammerdamellus. The sequence goes on from OX336334.1 coordinate 15,844,985, forward strand.
ACATTCGTACGGCGCTTTCGCTGAGCTCACTCCCTTCTGAGCTCACTTTGTACTTATCATGCACGAAATGTGGCAATGAAAGAGCCAACATGTTGCAAAAGCAATTCTGAAAATTTTAAGTTGTTTCTTTACAAAATATTAATGAATTCACGCAGACTCAATACGCAATAGAGTAATAGTACAATATGAATAAGTTTTCTGCAGATATATCAACCCTGGAGTACACAAAAAAAAACTTATAAAAACATTTATATCTAGGTAATAAAAATAAAAACATAAAAGATAAATCAGCTTCGATTTATCATGAGTGTAATAAATAAATATAAAAAACATATTAATATATTTTGAAATGATCAGTAAATACTTGCATTGATTATGGAGTCCTCTTCAATTTTCAGTTTATTTCTCAAGAGCACCAAAAGTGCACTGGAGGCAAGATCTCCTCTCTTGAGCCACAAAACTTCAGCAGGGATGAGCCAACTCATATGCTTTTCGATGAATTCATCAATGGTTTCGTATCCAAAATAATAGAATGATATATCAGTTATGTCAATTTTCATGTTGCACCAATAGTACATAAGTGAAAGCAAGTTACTCTGAAGATATTCTTGGGACGGTTTATCCGTAAGTTTAGTTACAACCAAGTCTAATACTTTCTTGACAAGCACCTTATCTATTGCCTTCACTTTTGCGATTTCCAAAAGCGCTGCTATTAGTTTAGTCATCCACATTGGTCTGACGAGAGTTAAGGCTGATACACAATGTAATACGGTAGACGTTCTATTGGCCGCTTCATCCCGTAGCACTTCCTCATTCTCTGTTGACACCTAAAACAAAGACACCTCATCATCAGTCATTATGCTAAATATTGGTCAACATGGTAGAAAATTGTATTGTTAACAAAAACTAAATAAAAAAGAAACAGTACCTAACAATATAACCTAAAACGGAACTCAGCAGACTTAACAAACACCTACACCGAATGGGCCTTAGCGACACACCGGTGTGCAGGTTCTGTATAAAAGTGGATGAAACGCCTATACACAATCCTTCGTGAATGTGAAGTGATCATTCACAGTAAAGCCACATTCTTGGGGGTTATATTTTTAACCCATGCCAAATACAGGCACTCAACCCCAAGAACATAACTCGGTTCATAGCGGAAATCAGACTTGGGGGTAAGCTCTAAACTTTTGAGAGATCGCAATAGATCTTCCTAGGTCGACGCAGTGACAACAGGGCTCAGGGGCCCTAAATCTCACACTTGAAATCATAATCTAATAATATTTACCTGCACTTCGAAAATGTCCAAATCAATCAAAAATGTTTTCAAATCATTTTCATTCATCATCTCAAATGAATTCTTCAGTATGTAGCATGTGTACAAACGCAATGAATGTACTGAGCTCTTCAATCCCTTCATTATGGAATCGCTCGGTATGTTAACCCACTTCTGGTGTCTCAGTTCAACGATTCTAGCTATGCACTTATATACGAGTGCGGTCACACAAGGTGCATAGTACAAAGTCTCACATCTGCGTAGATAACTTTTCAGCATGATGACGCAGTTGTTTTTTATAGTATCGATTGGCTGAGAGCCGATGTCTTCCAGTATTTCGTGCAACATCTTTAGTAAGAGGGTGGAGGAGTGTGTGTTCCGGAACAGGGCTTTGCACATTGATTGCATCAGACGAAACAGAGATTCTGGAATAATTGAAGTTGTAAACAATTGATGTAGTATATATTTTATGTACTCAGGTGACAGTAACGGAAAAATTATCTACCACTTTTGCAAAATGTCCTGTTTTTAAACGGTTTTTATTGATGTATCATCTTAGCTCTCAGTGGGGCTAACATTTGAGGTACCATCATCGCATAAGTCACGTAGATGTTACTCGTGTATGTGTGTGTGTGTGTATGAGTTCGCGGCATACGGATAATGCGGACCAAAACGTGATGGGAATCCCGATTATGCGGTCCCAAAAATTAAGCGGACGTCTGCACAATTTTAGAACGCTGCCTCAAATATATAGGTAGAATCCTCAGGTTCTGATTGGTTCACTGGTGAAATCTGGGCGTTTTCAAGTGGGGCCCGCAAATCGGTATTTTGGACAAGTTAGGTTAACACACGTTAAAGTTTTAGTTCCGGAGTGTGTCCACCACGTGGCGCCACCAGTCCAAAGTGTGTAAATTTTCGTACGCTGATCACTTATGCGGACATCTGCACTTCATTTGCAGTTAGTACAGGAGGAGTGTGTTCGTGCCTTGCGTGCTGCTAACTCCTACTAAATTCTTAGTTCCTGGTACTTTTGGTCGAATTAATTTTCTAAAAATCGTCAATTCCACCTCTGCCTGACCGCGAAACAGCTCTAGGGCTCGAGGGTCTCCTCTACTAAAATCGGGGAGGCACTGGTGGCCACCAGCGACGCGGAACAGCTCCAGCGGACCCTCGCCATCTCGAGTTTCGAGGGGTTCTTCGATAAACATCGCAACAGGAACAGCTCGGAGCACCCGCAGTACCCTGCAGTGGCAGCACTCGAGGCGCCTCACCATACATTTAAATTAATTTAATTTAACTGTACCTCTGCCGTTTTAAGAATCTGCCATTCATTACCAGAATCTGCCGTTTTAAGAATCTGCCATTTCCCGAATCTGCCATTCACCGAAAAAAGGCAAGTAAGGCACGAAGACCCACCTGCTGCATGAATTGGTGGAAGGACCGTGCCAAGTCCTCTGCCTGTCGCCCTTTAGCCCGGCATCTCATTCGTACCTATTCGGAGAATATATATTTTTTTTTTTGTAGTTAATAGCCGTTAAACCGTTAACTCAATTCATACGTTCAAAGTCTTTGAGGAAATATTACATAGAGTTATCGCTCCGAAGCATCCGAAGAAATATACAGTGAAGCGGTGTTCGAGCGGCTGAGGTATGGGGTAAGGTAGCGGGGAGGCGGAGCGCAGAGCCGAGCGGAAGAAATGTAGATACATATTATTCGTTTAGTTTGTTTGTTGTGTAGAAAAAATTGGCAACAGTACGACTACTCTATGCGGGCGGCGCGGCACGGCGCGATCTGACAACGTAGCGCAAGAGCGCCGCTCCCCACATATGACTAATTGAACTCTCTCTTTCGCACTTATTGAGTTCAATGCTGGTAAAAAAGTACGTCCAGTCTGTTATACGGACGTCGTGTAATTTAGTACGGCGGCATTTAATATTATGCGTGCGGGCCAGTGTAAAAAAGTATGCGCAAACATTTATGCGGTCAGTGTGTTAAAACGTATGTATTGAGGCCTATGCGGTCGGACCGCACAAACGCGAGGCCCGCAGAAGACCGATTTTTGTCACGTTTGTTTAATTACGTATATTTCTGTCTCACTCGAGTGTATAGAAATTCCGAATAGATGCCCGTGTTCGACAAAGATGGCGCTACCTAGTCTTAGGAAATACACTCGCGTACCTACTCGGGAACACCGAGCCTGCACAATCGGTAAATTTGACAAGGTCCGCATAACCGGCATGCCGCGAACAAGGGTGTGTGTGTGTGAAACTAACATGTTGCACATCAATCATTTTGTTTATACTTAAAAGTTACCTTACATAAGTCCAAATTCCAAATTCCAAATGATTTATTCAGTACATTATTATAAAGTAAGCTTACCTATTGGTTTTTCTTTCACATTGTGATCTATTAAAATTTCAATACACTGGAATGCAGTTTTGGTATCGGTTTCTGATGAAAAATTATACAACTTTGGGTCTAAAATCATTTCCAAAATATCTTCTCTGTACTGCGCTTCCTTTTTGCAATAGTGAGCGCAAAACTCTATAGCGATTCCTCTCAAATCTTCCACAGGCTCATCCACATCGAACACGTCATCGATAGTTCCTTGGCTCTCATTCTCATTTTCCTGGTTAATGATTTCATGCAAGACCCGGAAAAAAGCTTCATCTGCACCAGTTCGTAGACGTCTTTCAATAAAATCATTATGTCCAATAGACAGTAAAGAGCCCAGCGCACCTATCATCTGATACTTTTCTGATGCCTCCATTGCCTCGGCGTCTTGTGCTATTTTACCAAACACAGTGTCTATACCTCTACACATAACATTCCATAAGTCGTCATCTTCAAGGCAGCGTGTGTTGCAAATTTTATATCTCAATAAGTTGTCCAAATAATATAACGATATTTGCAAATAGTGTACAACATCCAACGAAAAAATCTTGTCTTTTTTAAATTTATCAATGTGCAAGTTCAGGTTTTTACACAAATATATATCGATTTCATCTTTCATATGACTGCATGTTTGCAATGTTACGTCGTTGATTTGTTCAATAGGCATGAGTTTACTTTCTTTCCATAACAGAATCTCAAATTCACTCGCCAGAATGTTGGATTCTGAATTCTCAAATGCAATGTTGAAAAGTATGTCTTTAGCGCTTTCAGTGTCCTTTGTGACTGGCTGCAGACTTTCTTTTGTTATTATATGGAACAATAGTTCCCCAAACACTTGTAAATTCGATGAGTTGAGTTTAATTTGATGGAGCCATGTAAGATATTTTAATGGTTTCTCATCTAATATATTCTCATATGTACGGAACAAATGATTGAGAGTAGCGACACTGTCGCGTGTGACAGGCATGGCATTCTCATTGTACAGTTTGAGTAGTTGCGGCAGATGTTTCTTGTTGACTAAATTTAATTGTATCATTGCTTGCATAGTGCCGTGTATGGCACCATGTGCAGCCGTGTCCACAGAACTGTACCTGAAATTAATTTATTATTGAAATAGTGTTCATTCTTATTTATAATCATGCATAATCGGGGTAATCGGGGTTGTACTCCAAGGACTCTGGTTAATTACAGCACAACATCGACTAGCTAGTAGCTTGTTGATACGACGTTTGAAGTATCCAGGTTGAAAGAATCGGAAAACACGGATAGCTGGTACAGAAATTCACTTCATGTACATACACCTCATGCAATAATTATTTACATTTTCTGTACTTTTTTTAGCAATATTATTCTATTCTAATTTTAACACACTTTCCGGCAGAAAATTCCACTCCCTAACTCCGTGCGGCCGAGGAACAATTTTGAGAAATTATATGTAGGTTTTCAAAAGCGCAATGTTAACGACAAGAGGGTGTACGGTTTCTATGCGACGTGTGCTGCAGACATATATAGGTTGGGTGGCAAGGAATAAGGAATGAAGTGACTTGCTATCTTCGAAAAAATTTAAAAGTATGTATACATAAGGAAAGTATAAGTGAAAGATCAGAGACTTCCTTTCTTAGAGAACTTCGCGGCCTTAATTCTCGCCCTTAATCTTTTCGATAAAGCATATTGTTCAGTCAAAATGGGCATGCAGCAAAGTAGTATTGCGCAGCAAAGATTATGAATTAGAATTTCGAAGCCTTGTCAGATGCGTGGGTAGCTCAGTTGAAAGATCAGTGGTCATGTAATCCAAAGGTCACGGGCTCGAGAACCACTCTTTCATAAATTGTTCTGCTATACTTTGCGCTGGTTGAATGTGTAGATAAAATGATCAGAACTTACCGAACGCAGGAGCTGAATAGTGAGTTAATAATACTATCAACTGTATCCTCAGTGTCTGGCAACAATCTCTCTAGTATCGAGCATGTTGTTGATTTAAAGTCATTCCAGTCAATTTTGCTGTTTGTACTGGAAACGTAATTGTCCATAACACCAAGAACTATGGCTAGCTCCATTCTCGATATGGTTTCGGAATAAAGCCTTATGTAAGCCGAAATGACACTTATCCTGAACAGAAACAAATTTTATAAAAAAAAATACAACAACTCATAGAATGAAATAAAAACATCAGTTATGGTATGTACCTAAAATGTAATACCGATTCTTCCTGAAATACATTAATATTGTCGGCCTCGGTAGAACAGTGGTGCGATCGATCACCAGCTGCTCTTGATCTTAAGCACACCTGGGCGCGGTCAGACCTTGGATGGGTGACCATTCGACTCGTTGTGCATTTTATATTTTAAATACTTCTAACCATCCTAAACATATAAAAAATTTAGAACTACCGGACCGTTTGTAAGGTAACCCCCCTCTTTTGGTCTCTATTCCTTGGACTATATAAGTAAAATGTCAAACTAAATCTGAGGATCTGATGATGTTCAAGAAAAATTTTGAGTCTAGAAAAACTGAAATACTTACCATGGCACAGGATTTTCTCGGAGTTTGCAAATCAGATCACTAAATGTTTTGAAATTACTGTACCGAGGCCTTTTTGCAGGGATCTCCTCATATTCCTCCAAATGTGTGCTGTGGTAATCTGTATGAATAACCTGAGATATACGAAAAAACAAATTATTAAATACAAAAAAACTTCATCTTCAGTCAAAATATTATAAAATTATACAAGTAAATTATATCAACGCAAGGTATAACTGTACATACAAAATGAAGCATAATACTATGAGGAAGGCCATAAGCAAACATATTATGTGGTTGTGTATGTATGTACGTAAAAGGCTGAATGAATACATTGCACTCTGCAATAACTCCACCGTCCACCGTATGCATCGCACGCAACACATTCATACATGCAATTTGCCAGCTCAATGTAGGTATTACCTGATAGATCACAATTGCAGAAAGTTTCACATAATGCTCACACAAACTGTACTTTCCAGAGTCACTATGAAACTTGTACTTGGTGTCGGAGAGACTTTGCTCCAAGAATTCCCCTTCCACTTTCACCAAGTCCAATATACTCAGTAATTGCTTATCCCAAACATTCCAATTGTGAGCCAAACTCCCTTGTTCTCTCTTCAGCCTCCCGTGCGGATGGTGAAGCAGTATTGCCAGTTCGAGGAAGTGGAACAGTAACGTCTGTAAGTTTATAAGTATTTTTAGATTTATACAAGAAGCTGCGAATCAGCTCATGTTTATCTAGCGTGCCATTATGTAACCAAATAGAAAGATATCTAATAATAAGATTTGGCACCTTCTTTTTTCGATCCGTGTTTTGTTCATAAAACTTAAGGAGCACTGGAATCACAGACTCCGTGAACTCACACATGGTCAGGCGGCTCTCAGGTGATAGCTGTAATAAAAAATATTTTTTTTTTTTTATTTATACATTAGGCATTTCATGTCCTTTCATTGGAAATTCATGGCAACAAGTCAGTCAGTGTGTATGCGTACACTGCTGGACATACGCCGCTCCAATTTTCCTCCAATCCTCTGGCCTTCCACCACCGCCTTCCGCAGACACGCTTGATATCGTCGTCCCACCTGGCGGGTGATCTTCCCACACTCTATTTCCCTGTCCACGGCCGCCAGTGTAGGACACGGTTACTCCAACGGTCGTCGTCTCTTCGGCTGACGTGCCCATCCACTGCCACTTGAGCTTAGCCACCCAGTGTCCAATATCGACTACTTTGGTGCGTCGGCGGATTGCCTCATTATGCACCATATCACGTAGCGATATTCCCTGCATGGCTCGCTGCATTGCCTGCTGGGCAACTGTTTACTTTAGATTACACTAGATATACACAATAAATACACACTATGTGTGTGTGCATTTGCTGTATCCCGACAATCAGGGTAAGCAGAGTAATCGGTGTTGTGATGCAAGGACTCTGGTAAATAACAGCACAACATTAAACACCAAGTTTCGCAAAGTATTAGGACAAGATAAGTATCAAGCCGCAAGCAAGGCACGAAGACCGACCTGCTGCACGACTCGGTGGAAAGACCGTGCCAAGGTGAGAGGTCGCTAACTGGTCGCCCTTCAGCACTTCATCTTGTGCTTATCCCATAGTTTCCTTTTACGACATTCACGGAGAGAGATGCTGTGGTGGTAAATAAATACATAGTACCTACCTGGGCGACCAACTTTCTCTCGGCGTCTTTCGAGTTAGCCCTCACAGATGGCACCACAGATGGCACACACGCTATCAAACAAGTTAGCATTAAATGTATGGCATGCAACTCATTAATATTAGACAGCAACATACGCAATCCATTAGTGCGACAGGGATAGTTATTCGTTCAAGCGCTTTTATTGTTCGCATTTTTGGTGATGAGTGCTAGCGTCCTATTAGGAATCTAAACTATTTAAATCTTTGGGTGAGCCATTTCCAAGAAACCAAATAATTATTTATATTACTTAATTATATGTAATTCATTATATTAATTAAGCGGCAGGTGGCCGAGTGGTCTGGGCATCAGCTTCTCTTGCGAGAGGTCTGATCAGGCCGGAGCGTACCAATGAGTTTTTTTCTGATTGAAAAATTAACGTGCATACCTACACCTGCTTCTTCACTTGTTTAATATATATTATATACAATACATACAAATCGACTTACAATTTCCAGTAGCTGAACACCAATACTTAATAGCACTTCCTGTATTTTGTTTTCGTGATTGGCCTGGCTGTAATGTTTCCTTAATTTGGGGATGATATCTCTAGTGGCGATAACAAAGTGGCAGTAAACCACCCCGTTCTGCATTAGTTGCAAAATCAATCTCAGAATGGTGAGGCTGTCTACATTACTTTGTTCGCGACAGCTTAAACTGACACATGTGGAAATTAGATCTGCAAAACAAAAGGAAATATATAAAAACTAAACTTATTTGCAAATTCAAATATGTCCGAGCTGTAGGCGTTTACGTAGATATATTACGATCTCCCATTTCTTTCTTATTGTTTATTATTATATCATTTCATTCATAGGTAGGTAACCTACACTTGTATGCGCTGAAATGCCGCGAGTTCTAATTCAATGCGAAGGAGAACTGACAATCAAACTTCGTAAATCACAATGTTTTGTTAGTACCTACATATAAATAATTAACTATATAGAGCGTTCCAACTAAATCTTCCCTTCGCCGTTATGTTGGCTCCACTGCCGGTATCACTGTCAGTGCTTAAATTCCTGTTGCCAGATTGTGAAGATTATATTACCTAATAATGTAATAGGTATTTACCGTATAATAAATACGGTAAATACTGATAATTACGGGTAAATCTGTACACATAGCAACCCTCAACACTGTTTCGACAGATAGACAGTGGAGCCAACATAACGGCGAAGGGAAGATTTATATGGAACACTCTCTACTACCGCTCACAAGAACTTACTTAATGAAATGACGCTTGACATGACACATTGACACTGACAGCAGGTAGTTGTCCTGCTAACCAGCCGACTACTGGTAGCGGGACAATAAAATATGGATGGTGGGTACTCTGGTAGTCTGTGTTTCGAATTTGTCTCCGCCCACCATCTTCTTATGCGCTCATTAACTATCTTAATGATTAACAAATTTAAACTTAAGTAGGTAAGTATTTCATTTGTGAGCTTCACTTCACTAGAGTTTTCAATGGCTTCGCTGGCATTTTCTATAACTATATTTCGCTTGGCTTTCGTCTTCTACAGCTTCACTTCATTCCACATCACTAGCTTTTTCCACCGTTTAACGTCACGTGTCTTCACTGGCGTTTTCTATCATTGCGGTTTTGGGTCAAGCTCAAAACCGCAATAAGCAATGATGTTGTTCGCTCCTCTCTCTGTGATCTGACAGGTGAGGTCCGTTGTCCCCATCACCCTCTTTTTTTCTAGAATAAAAGCCTGAGGGTCAAGCTTGAGACGCTGTTCCGCTTTAGTCTGGTGATTGTACGCTGTCAGCACCTATGAGGTGTCTTGCCGCTTCATTTGGATGGTGTTCTCGACAGTCTCTATACATTTGTGGACTTATTGTTATCATTTCTAGGTCCTGGTATATTCATTTATTACTAGTTTATTAGTTTACTAGCTTATGCCCGCGGCTTCGCTCGCGTGAAATTCGTATTTAAAAAGAAGAAAGTAAATAAGCCCGCCACATCTTAGCGTAAACGGAACTGAATTTTATTTAGCACAAGCTGTGCCCGCGGCTCCGCCCGCTCTCATATTTCACTTCATTGCTAACCTCATAAGCTATTTAGCGTGATAGTAAGTAGCCTATAGTTGATGGGAAGAATCAAGCTATCCGTAGAATTTTGTTTTATTAAAATCGGTTCAGTGGTTCTCGAGTTATAAGCGGACAGACAGACACTCAGACATACAGAAAGCAGACGTTGGATTTTATTATAGGTAAGGATACGAGGGAATGTTGAAGTCTCCTCAATGTTTTTGTTTGAAACCGTTCCAAGATATGGTGTGTCCTCTGCTTGAAGTATTTATTCGCCAGTCAGGGTGACTGGTGGAGATGTCCCTCTTCAGAGGGTGAACGTGATATGTGTGGACTCACCGCCGTTGGCTTTTATTTTTCATTTTAATTACCATATATTACACCCTTGGATTATTTAAAGACAGCTAAACTGATTTACATGCGTGTTTTTACCAGTGACATCAGCAATATCCTCAGATGTGTCAGAAATTGTTTTTTATTTTTGTTTTTTTTTATGGAAACTGACACGGTTGGCTACATCACCTACAACATCCGTGATGTCAGCCCATAACACCGGATAAACTAGGTGCCATGTCAGTGCTTCCCTTCGGTCGTGCCGGCTACACTAAACTGGACGGAAAACACAAACTACCTATTTACATAGCCGTTTCGACTGACGTTTCATTCAGTGCGGTGGTAGAAACCCGGGCGGGTTGTACCCTACCACCTAGTAAGGTAAGAAGGGAAGGGACCTACAGTTTTAAGTGGAATCCGAACCACGGTGACCCATCCAAGTACTGACCGGCCCAGCGTTGCTTAACAATCAATAGCGACAGGCGAATGTCTGCACCACTGAGCTATCGAGGCTGACAGTATTTGTAATGATATTGTTAAAATTTAACATGTGAGAAGCATTGGACATTACTTCAGGGAGCTAGTAATCTGCACAAAGGTGGACTCAAGAGGGATTTATTTGCAAGGGAACTTTTTTTTACTTCCTGCATGGTCGCAATATTAAAGTCTTAATTGACGGTTGTTGCTCAGGTGACATGTTAGTTGATGCCGGCGTACTGCAGGGTTCCGTGCTGTCTCCGACCCTCTTTCTGCTACACATTAATGATCTGCTCAAATCGGACGAAATTAATTGTTATGCAGACAACAGCCGCCACTAACCAGGTACATAATTCGTCCAACCGCAAGCCTGGCCGAGATGGAGCAAAACAGGCTACATGTTGTGCTTGAGCTCGAGGAGACCCTAAATAAGGTCTCCACTTGGGGTCTCCAAAACCTCGTCGAATTTAACGCAAGTTAAACCCAGGCGTGTGTATTCAGCGCGAAGCAGACACCGTTCACTGCAGCCCTCACTTTTCAATCTGTGGGACGGATCCGGTAAATATCCGAATGCCCATGGGCGCCCTCGGACTACACCTCTGCGTTAGTCTAGCGTGCGCCATATGTCGCGCTTCCCATAAAAAAAGCGAATATAGAATCCCTACAAACCAACAAAAACAAATTAGAAACAACATGTACCTTCCCAGGTCTGTGGTGTAAAATATCGTAGGTAATGTTCACATGGCATGATGTACTTGTGCAACAAGTTGACGTAGATATCTCCCATTGCTTTCGTGAGTCGTTGATTCCTCAGTATGTGGAGAATTGAGTCCAATACCAGTTCCCACTTGATGTACGCCTTTCCTGAAAAACAAAATAGCAAAAATATCTGCAATTTTATTATTAGCAAACTCAATAAAGTTTTCTGTATTTGGCTGGTGTATTTCAAGGTAGTCAATTTAAAACAATAATAAAACATGGCTCATAACTATTAATTACCTTTATTAGCACTATGGACGGTTGTATAAAGCAAATTTGCACATAGTGATTGAATGTGGCCGAAAGTACGGTTTGTCTCGAATTTGTCACATTCCTGAAAAATAAGCATTTGACTAAACTGAACACAATCAATGCATACCAATATGTTTTAGTATTGTAGTTTGCTCTCTATAAGTGTAGTCTGTGAAATTGTTAGTCGCACTAATAGTCATAAAAATAAGGTTCAAATGCAAATTCACTTTCACAAATTTCGAGTTTTATCACCATTCATGGTTATATTAGTGAAGAACACATTTTAGGTGTATATACCAACGACATTCTACTTTCTGGACAGGCCTACGGTATACATTTTACCGGTAGAAAGGTGTGATTGGAGTTCTTCTATATATTGCCAATATTTAAAACAGCGAAGTGCGCGAGCGCCTTATACATCACGTTACGTTTCCGCTCTGTGAACGTCGATAGAGTAAGACGGTTAAATGAAAATTTGATACGTATAAGGGAGACAACGATTGGAGAGTGTGCTGAATGCTCACAAATAGCGCGCCTCAATTCGGTGCGTTGTATGCCACTTCCCGATAATTTTAATTCGTTGGTGTATAGGGTCATTTTTTATTAAGTGAATTCCCTTAAATGGTAGGTTCTATATCTGAAATGGATCACATTTGTGATGTTAATTTTTCTTTACGTACCGAAAGCTAGATCTTTTTCTAGACATACCACATATCAGTGCCCATGCATACTAATACACCCTGAAAATTTCAATAAAATCGGTCCAGTACTTTCAGAGTTATTAAAAATTTAAAAAAACTTACATTTACGTGCGCGCATCGCATCATTCGCGCGGGACAGCTGGGTGGTCGTTGACCCGTGCCAATCAAAAAGTAGCTCAAGGCCACACGCGCCAGCTGTCCCGCGCATATGAGATGCACGTAAATGTAATTTTTTTCATTTATTAATAACTCTGAAAGTACTGGACCGATTTTGTTAAAATTTTCAGAGTGTATTAGTATGCATGGGCACTACTATGTGGCATGTCCAGAAAAAAATCGAACTTTAGGTACGTAAAGTAAAATTAACATCACAAATGTGATCCATTTCAGATATAGAACCTACCATTTAAAGGAATTCACTTAACCTTCAAGCGGGCGCGCGGTCATTTGTAACGGCAGCGGTCGCGCGTAACCTAAAAGACCTATGGGATATTTCAGGGTTTTAAAACACTAATTATTTAATAATAATATATTTTTTTGTATTTAGACACATTATCATTATGTTAGGACACAATTTGTTGAAAAAATAAACTTAAACTCAGATAAAACGAAATTATAAAATAATTAACATAGGTGAAATTTTCTTTTGATTAGAAAGCAATTTGGCAACATAAAATCTTCTTATATAATATACCCCTAACTAGCTTTATATAGTATAATACAATCAAAATAACAAAATTAGTTGCCTCCATGAGATCACATAATAATGATAAAATCAAAATTAAAGTATTCATCATCAATTTCGGTCTAGTTTTCTTCAGAATCTGTTTCTTCGCCAAGATAAAATTTATTGCAAATTAATGTAGCGTGGGTCCTGCAAATATGTCTCAGACATGATGTGCCTCGTGATGTGCATTGTGTCTTCGATTGCCTCCTTTTTTTTCTGGGCATATTTTGCACCGTCGTCGTCTGCATGTGCTGGAACTATTGCTTGGCCAGTTGCATTACCAGCAGTGTCTTCAATACTCGTTGTATTTACGCAACTATTTCACTATTAGTCAGCGGTTGACGAGTCATTTTTATAAAAAAAAACACTATTACAAGCTTAGTTCAATGATATTTGTTGATATTCTAAAAAATAATCTCGCGTTAAGCGTCGCGCGTAACCTTTTCGACGACAGGCGCGCGGCGTCCTTTCGACGCCTGCGCCGCCACTAAAACAAATGCGATCTGTGCCCTCCGGGGGGCGCGGTGAGGGGAGGTAAACTGTTTATTTCGTGAACAGTGAAACAATGACAGGCTACTAGGGATGGGAAATGCAAGCGACAAGAAATGACGATATTATGAACGAAAATGTATTGAGTGCGGTCGATTCGACGCCGCGCGACCGCTTGAAGGTTAATAAAAAATGACCCTATATACAGGATTTTCGGCACATCGACTGATAAAATTTTTTTGTAGGTAAGTAAGGTCATTCGCAAGGTTTTGTCCCATGATACCTTTTGTCAGGTGTCACGTGGTATCGAGATATAATTTTTTATTTTTTTTTATTTCCAAAATTCAAGCTTTATCCCCTTGTAACTTTTTTGTTTATGGTTGTATCTGCGCAAAATAAAATTTGTTTTATTTTACTATGTATCCTTGTTCCAGAAAAAATATCATTTGATGAAGTTAATACCATGAAAAGGACTTACAACCTCCCAAAGTCCCGAGGACGATGACAGTCTTAATTTCTTAACCCATTAAAAAAAACTGACAGCAAATTGAGAGCTTTGTTTTCTTTTAAAAAGTTTGCTAGTTTACGCCCTTTCCAACGGTATACCACATGTCATACAAATCATTCACTATGTGGCCAACCAACCAACACTTTCGCATCCCTACCCGTGCGAAAGTGTTTTCAAACGTTTTTCGGATGGTAATATTAATATGTTCGTTTAGGCTTTTACCGCTATTACACATTGTATACGTTTTTCGGTTGTACGGTATTCAAAGTGACTCACTTTTAAAGTCGACGTTTCGTCCCTCGCTCCGGAGACATCATCAGGACTCGCGGAACTGCGACGACCTGGAGGACACCCGACACGTCGTCCAGTGAGATGTCAACTGCCGGTCGCCGTTGACGTAGATTGTAGCGATGAGCGGGTACTTCGGCTGATGCGGGTAGGTTCGACCTCTCTTGCTGGAAAAGGTCGGTGCACACGTAGCTCACTGTGTCTATGGCTGCCAGAGCTTGATGCTGATTACCATCCGAGCCATGCTTCGCCAGCAGAGGAGTCCACGACGAAGAGAGTACCATGCAGGAAGACATTCCCTGTTGAAATTGGCATGTCTGGAAATTTCAATGGATTCTCGAACCAAACGTTATACATAGTGTTTTTCGACTGATATCGTACTGGTTTGGTCGAATCGAATCCAATGATTTGTGCCGCTGTCCAGAGCATGCTCACAGATGGCTGACAGCGGCACAAATCATTGGATTCGATTCGACCAAACCAGTACGATATCAGTATGTACCACACACTACGTACTAAAACACTATGTACCACGTTTGGTTCGAGAATCCATTGAAATTTCCAGACATGCCAATTTCAACAGGGAAGACAGCATTACTCTCTTCGTCGTGGACTCCTCTGCTGGCGAAGCATGGCTCGGATGGTAACCAGCATCAAGCTCTGGCAGCCATAGATACAGTGAGCTACGTGTGCACCGACCTTTTCCAGCAAGAGAGGTCGAACCTACCCGCATCGGCCGAAGTACCCTCGCATCGCTTCAATCTACGTCAGCGGCGACCGGCAGTTGACATCTGACTGGACGACGTGTCGGGTGTCCTCCAGGTCGTCGCAGTTTCGCGAGTCCTGACGATGTCCCCGGAGCGAGGGACGAAACGTCGACTTTAAAAGTGAGTCGCTTTAAATACCGCATAACCGAAAAACATATACAATAGGTAATATTAATGTTGTATGGCTGATTTTTAATTCATTTCACCACCGTTATTTTGACGAATTAACTTAGTTTCCAATACTGATTAACCACCCTTAAAGCCTATAGGTTAATTTAATTACACCTGTATATATTTATATGTTATGCTTGAGTCTGAATAATATTGTTTAAATTATTTACATGTGTTATTGCATTGATTGAACTTGCCTATGTTATATATTGTTTAAGCATTCATAAGATAATTAGTTAGTAATTTTACTACTCTTGAACATGTCACAATTTATTTTTTATATCCAGTTCGATTACACCCACCCACAAAGAAGACATATTGTATTGCAGTTACAAAGCAACAACCTTCAGTACAAACTCGTGTATATCTTCGAACACATTGTCCCAAGAGAATCCAGATCCGCGCAACTGGTTGGTATTAAGCTGCGCTGAGGCTGGTTCGAGAAGATCCTTCAGGGTTCCAGCATTACGTCTACGGTCTGCCACTCGATCAGAGCGCAAAGCACTGCTTGCATCACATACCGATTTTTCCAGCGACATTGTGTGCCTGTAGGATGTACAACATTGAATGAACATTTTATTAAATTTCTATAAATTGTTAACATTATAAACACTACACCTAAAATGTTTGCAATAAAACGCAGATCAGGTCTTGTTTGGGGCGCTGCTCGCACTTGTGGGACTGCTCAGCTAATACCAGCTTGCCAGAATAGACTAATTTATTCCTGAATAAACGAATTTTCTCTCCCGAAATATCGACTTAAGTGAAAAATGTGTAAGAATAAGTATCTTATATTTCGTTTAGAAATAAGAATCTGCCAAAAAAACAGCAATCGAGAACATTTTGGAAAAAAAATATTTAAGATTTTTTTTCTCCGTAAATATCGATTTTATTGAAAAACGTGTAAGAAAGGGGGACCTCTACAAACGTAGAAAATATTTTAAAAATTCAAAAACGACGTATTCGCGCTATTTGCCAAGTAAATCAGAAAGAAAGCTGCAAACCGCTATTTAAAAAATTAAAGATATTAACAGTACCGTCTCTGTACATTTATGAAACGTGTGTATTTGTTAGAACTATCCGTCAGGGTTTCCCCAGATTTGTCCTCTTTTTGAAGGCGTCCGGGGGCGTCCGGGGGGATTTTTTAAAGTAGTCCGGGTTACACGAAATTCAAAAATCCCGCCCGCTGCATAACGATAGAGCTGACTGAACGAGAACGAACTACGAACGAACTTCGCTCGCTCAAACAACGCGCGCTTTCGGGCGGGCGGGCGCCGCGCGAAATTAATTGGGAATACAGACTGTATCATTCATCGCTGATAAAAACTAAATATAACTTTAAAGATATGAGTTGTGTTGAATTTCACAAATTTCTCCTGTCCAAAAAAGCCGTTCTTCAGGCGATTGGAAAAGCCGAAAAATACAAGAAGTTGGAAGATAGGTACATAAACTACATGATTTTACACTTAAGTTCGCAATATTGAACGTTGATCGGAGCTGGAGCTGGAACGGAGCTGGAAAAGATAAAGAAAAAAGTGGGAAAGCTCTTCAATAGGGCCATGAACACTAGGACAGAAGCGGACTGGGAGGCATACACGCAAGCCAGGACCCACTACAAGCAGAGAATACAATTCCACAAAAGACAATCATGGAGACGCTTCTGTGGAAACATAGCAAGCAACAACGAAGCCTCTAAAGTGAGGAAAATACTAGCAAAAGACAAACACTGTGAGATGGGTTCACTGAAAAAACCGGATGGGACTTACGCTAGATCGGAGTCAGACATAAGAGCAATACTACTGGAGACACACTTTCCAGGGTGCGAAATAAAGGAGGCAACATTATGGGCAGTAGCTCCTGACAACAACAGCAAACCGAATCCGGAGGACTGGAGAATAGCCAGCGAGATTATAACACACGAAAAAGTCCATTGGGCCATAAACACCTTCCGTCCATTCAAATCGCCAGGACTGGATGGGATCTTTCCCGCTCTCCTACAATGGGGAGACAGACAGATCTCGTACACGCTGGTAGAAATATACAGAGCCTGTATAGCACATAAACACGTGCCAACTGCATGGAGGGAAGTGAAAGCCATCTTCATCCCGAAGCCAGGGAGAAGCGACTACACACTGGCGAAATCATACAGACCAATAAGTCTGACTTCATTCCTACTAAAAACCTTAGAAAGACTTTGCGACAGATTCATAAGAGATGGGCCTTTAAAAATTAAGCCGCTCAATGTCAACCAGCACGCGTACTGCGCAGGTAGATCTACAGAATCAGCACTGCACAGCGTTGTATCGAAGATAGACAATGCACTAAGCAACAAACATTCTAGTATTGGCACATTCATTGACATTGAAGGAGCTTTCGACCGGACATCCTTCAAATGTATAAACAATAGTCTGGTAATGTTTGGCGTTCCACATACGTTAACGCAATGGATCAACAATATGCTAAGCACACGGGCAGTACAAATAACAATCAACAACACAACTAGAGCGATAGTAGCAAAGGGGTGCCCACAAGGGGGTGTGCTCTCCCCACTACTGTGGGACATGGTCGTGGACAGTCTGATAAGTAGGCTGAACGAAATCGGCTATTACACGGTAGGCTACGCAGACGACATAGTCATAATCATCAACGGCAGCAATGAAAAGATCATATGTGAACTCATGCAGAGCGCACTGCAAACAACAGAAAGATGGTGTACAGACAATGAACTAGCCATAAATCCGGCGAAAACAGAGCTGGTTCTGTTTACCAATAAGAGAAAACTCGCACCAGACCTACCAATGCCCAAACTATTTGGGGAACCTCTCAAACTATCACCGGAGGTAAAATACCTAGGTGTGATTCTGGATAGCAAACTAAACTGGGATAAACACCTGACCAACAAGATAAACAAAGCTAAAATCACATTCTGGCAATGTAGAAGAATGTTGGGTAAAACATGGGGATTACAACCGCACATAATACAATGGCTGTATACAACAGTCATCAGACCGATGCTAACATATGGCGCGATTGTGTGGTGGTCAAGGACCAAACTTACAACCGCACAACAGAAGCTTCAAAGCCTACAAAGGCTAGCGTGTGTATCAACAACTGGCTGCATGAGAACAACCCCAACGGCGGCACTGGAGGTGCTACTGGGAATACTACCGCTGCACATCTTCGTACAACAGGAGGCAACGGCAGCAGCTTTCAGACTAAAACTATCTGGTACCTGGGGTAACAACCCAGGCAGGCACGGTACCAGCCTAACAGACGCAATTAAACAAAAACCAATGCTAACAGCTATATGTGACAGAATACCGGCCACACATATCTTTGTTAAGGGATACAACATACAACTCTACGAAGAGCAGAAGAATTCCACACGCGAAATAGACGTCTACACGGATGGATCCAAAACAGCAAATGGAACAGGAGCCGGCATATTCTCAATGGACCTAAACATTAGGTCAGCCATGCCACTGGGCAAGTACAACAGCATATTCCAAGCCGAATGTGTTGCAATAACACAAGCAGCATACAGCATAGCAAACAAAAAGATCAAGGAGTATGGCATACGCATACTATCCGACAGCGCTTCGGTACTCCAAGCCTTAACCAGCAACACCATTAAATCAAGCCTCATTTTGGAATGCCACCAAGCACTAGAGATTATCGCCAAACACAACAGAGTCACCCTTCAATGGATAAAAGGACACAGTGGATGTTTAGGCAACGACGCAGCAGACGAACTGGCAAGGAGGGGAGCAGGGTGGGTGGTCGATGGACCTGAGCCGATAGTGCCCCTCCCGTTTAATCAACTAAGATCATGGATCAGAGGACACGCAAAAGACCAACACCAACAGATATGGTCACAAATAAACGACTGCAAGCAGACAAGAGCGGCGGTGCCAACCATCAACAGGAAACTCACAAAGGGTATACTACAGCTAAACAAAGGTAAAATCAGATTGGTGGTGGGAATCTTAACAGGACACTATCCACTAAATAAGCACTTATTCATTATAGGTAAAACAGATAGCCCTCTGTGCAGGGGTTGCATGGGGGCTGAAGAAACGCCATCCCACGTGCTGCTACAGTGCGAGGGGGTGGCAAATGAGCGGGCAATCATCCTCAAAAACCCGAGGACACTCCAAGAGGCCTGCAAGGACGTCGGACGCCTGCAGGACTTCTGGAAGGAGCTGGGCTGGATGGAGTAGCGGCCGGGGTGATACGCACAACGGGTCCAAGCAGTGAGACCTACATGCGGAAAATGCCCACCAAGAAGAAGAAGAAGAAGAATATTGAACGTTTTCTCTAATTTTAAGATGCTGTACTTTGAATGTTTTTCGGTTTTTCTTTACTTTCTCAATTAATAGTGAGTCACTATTAGTGACTAATTTTTATTTCAAATTTAATATAACCATACCGCGATATTTTATTGGCATGTCATAATAAGAAAAAAACAATGTCCGGGTTTTTATATGAAAATCCGGGGTTTTACTTCTTTTGTCCTAGTTTAATGATTTTAGAGATGGCAGCCCTAGTTAGAACTCACTCAAGCCAATGAAAGAATTGCACAGCCATAACACGAGACAGAAAAATAAACTAATAAATACAAAACTCAATCATATTCAACTCTAGTGAGTGAATATGATTGAGTTTTGTAGACTAGTGAGACGGAACTCAGAATCTTTACAGACGGGTCACGGACAAGCAGCGGAACCGGTGCGGGCATTTTCTCACTGGAGCTGAACATTAACAGATCAGTACCACTTGGTGCACACTCAACCGTTTTCCAAACGGAAGTAATCGGGGTGCTACAAGCGGCAACCGCTGTGACTGAGATGGGCGTATCAGGGTACATTATCAAGATACTCTCAGATAGCGCAGCGACACTTATGGCACTGAAGAGCAAGAGGTGTACCTCAGGCCTAGTGCTACAATGTCGCGGGGCCCTGGAGAAGGTTGCAGGTAATAATAACAGGGTGATCCTCCAGTGGATAAAAGGCCACAACGAAGACGACGGAAATGACAGTGCTGATGACCTCGCCCGAAGAGGATCCAGAACTATACCTATAGGAGCGGAACCCGTGATAATGCCGTCAGCCAGCACACAGAGATCTTGGTTGCACGCGTGGACATCACGGAAACACAGGGACAGATGGAAGGGTCTCTCAGAGTGCAGACAGTCGAGAGCTGCCCTTCCTAAACCAGACCGAAGGCTGGCTCGGAAGCTTATCAACCTGGCCCGGGCTAAGCTAAGAATAGCCGTTGGTCTGATGAGCGGCCACTGCTCACTAAATAAACATCTACACACGATGGGTATTACGGATAGTCCACTATGCAGAGGATGCTTGGCGACGGATGAAACGGCCGAGCATGTTTTGTTGGAGTGCAGTGTGCTTGACAACCAACGAAGGGACATACTCCGCTCCCCATCTTCCGTTGCGGCGGTCTGCAGACACCCCGGTCGACTTGTGGCTTTCATGGAAGACATAGGCTGGCTGGGATAGCTGGAGACTGCGGGGTTTTGCACGAAGGTCCCCAACCAAGCGGGATTAGTTTGCAGGCCTAGAGCCAACCCCAAACCTAACAACAACAACAACTAACAACAACAACATATTCAACTCAAAAAATTCAATCATATTCAATCATATTTAGAAAATAGAGCTCAAATATGTGACGTCAATGGCTTAAAATCGAATGTAGAATCAATCACAATGGGTGTGCCGCAGGGTTCTATCCTGGGACCATTATTGTTTCTAATATATGTTAACGACATCTCGAGCTGTATAACAGACGATATAGAGATGGTAATGTTTGCAGATGATATCTCAGTTGTACTGAAAAACAATGATATAAGTAAACTGAGAGAATCCTTTTTAACTGTACTAGAATCTCTAAAATCTTGGTTTGAGTGCAACAATCTATTGCTAAATGTCAACAAAACTAATATTATGCACTTTGCTCTTGGGACTCATAGACGTAATAACAATGATAGCATATTAAAAACTGCAGATAACTTGTCATTAAACCTTGCTAATGAACTAACTTTTCTTGGGGTAATATTTGATAAAAGTTTTACTTGGAAAGCCCACATAAACTCTTTAGCTGGTAAGCTGAGTTCCGCATGTTATGCTATCAAAAAAATTAAAGAGCTAGGCGGGACCCATGCTGCAAAAACGGTTTATCATGCTTATTTTGAGAGCATCATGTCATATGGCCTAATGTTTTGGGGAAATGCAGCAGACTCAAATAGAATATTTTTATTACAGAAGAGGGCCTTGAGGTACATCCTAAATATGAAAACTAGAGATACTTGTAGGACAGCGTTCGGAGAGATAGGAATCATGACTTTACCAAGTGCATATGTTTACCAGAACATATGCTATGCCAGAAAATACATTCATGATTCCTCTCTCAATTCCGACAATCATAACTATGACACACGGGGTAAGAATAATGTACAACTAATAAGACATAGATTAGCTAAAACTACAAAAAGCTTTATTTGTAATAGTGTTAGATTTTATAATAAACTGTCTCCTAACATAAAACAATTAGATGACAATAATTTTAAACGACAGATTAAAATAATGTTAATTGAAAAGAGTTATTACAGTATTAAGGATGCATTAACTGACCGTAATTTTATCTAAGAGTCTGACTACTATTTTTCCCACTAACAAATTTTGACAATTCTATACACTTTGTATCATTTGATTTTTAATATGACTTATTACATTTCTTTGTAATAAACGTAAACTAATTGTTTTATTTGACTTGATATAATATGAAATATCAAAATTGACGATGGCACTATACACCAGATATAGGTAATTTAAATAGGCAGTGTGGTCAGATTCTTCAGTATTCATGTTTATGCTGTAAATATTAATGCTCTTGTGAGCGGTAGTATGGGTTAATTATTTGTAAGTTACTATAATATAATACTTATAAGGTACTAACAAAACATTGTGACTTGCGAAGTTTGTTTGTCAGTTCTTCTTCGCATTGAATTTAGAACTGGCGGAATTTTCGACAAGTCCAAGCGTAGGTTACCTACCTATGGATGAAATTATACAACAATAAACAATAAACCTAGAACTACACAATATCGCAAAAGTATATATTACGTGGCAGTTAAAATGTATAATAATGTACCAAAGGAAATAAACGAAATCACTGAACTAAAACTATTTAAATAGGCTCTATTTAAATGGTTATTAGACAAATACTTTTATAAAGTGAAGGAGTTTGTGCAAATTTTCGAATAGGTTATATTGTTTTATTTTTAGTTATTTTTTATTTTTATGGATAAATTGTAAAATTTATATTTGTAAAGCCAGCCTTGCATGGCTCTATGCATGTGAAGGCTGTACTGTACGCCCATTCAGGCATTTTGCATATTCAAAAAACCCGTAATGGAAGAAACTGTTAAGGTGGCGATTCGAGACAAGCGTCTGTGGCGTCAGTGTCGCCGCGACAGTAACGCCGCGACAGAGCAGCAGTACTAAGCACTATGCAAATGTAGGAGAGGCTATTCGAGCACAGCGACACTGACGTGCGTCAGTGTCGCAGAGCGGCAGCGGCAGAGCGTCGCTCTCACACATACTGTCGCGCGTCGCTCGACATTTTGTTTGAAAAAATGGCTGCTGTTGAAGTTTTCTCCGAAGAGGAAAATGAGCTTCTGCCTACATTGGTGTCGCAACACCCAATACTTTATGATTTGAGTGTGGAAGACTACGACAAGTGCTCTTCATTTCGCCTTTGGAAAATCTTATTTGTATGCCGCGTAAGTGCCATCTTAAGTGTAGCCGGTCTTACAGCACAAGTATAGACACAGGCAAAATTGTTATTTTGACTGACTCAAAAAGTTCCCTTCAGCACTTGATTGGTTGTGCGAGAGGGTCTCGTAGTAGAATAATAGCAATTGAGATAATTAAATTGTTGATGCAACTGAATCAGCAAGGCAAAGAGGTGGCTTTTCAATGGATACCGTCCCACATTGGCTTACCAGGAAACGAGCAGGTCGACAGGCTGGCTAAACGTGCTGTTGGATGCGACAATGTATGGAAGTGTAAACCCTTTTTCACTGATGTTCTGCCACATATTAAGAAAATATGCTACGCTCAATGGAAAGAGCATTTTGATGGAATATCAGTGAGAAAGGGTATCTGGTATAAAAGCCTGCAAAGCGAACCAAAACAACAACCGTGGTTTGTGGGCCTACATATGTCAAGAGTGGACATCACTACAGTTCTAAGGCTTCGCTCAGGTCACACTCCACTAAACAAAAGTGCATTTTTAATGCGTAAAACAGAGTCCCCAAATTGTAGCTTTTGCATGAAAGAGGAGGACCAATTCCATGTTCTCATGGAGTGTGGTCGGAACGTCAACCTGAGAAAGGATTTAGTCATAAGTTTACAGACGGATGGGATGAACTTGGTATGTGCTATACATTGTGCACTGAGTGATCCACTCTCCGCGCACTGTCAAGAAGTTATAAAATTCTTTAAAAGTTCTCTCACTTTGAGGGATGTTTAATTAATTTCTGAACTCTATCAACTTGAAAGTCACCATGGGGCTGACATTTCCGAATACGGCTGAAGCCCTAAACTTAAATTAAGATTAAAAAATAAAAAAATAAAAAGTGTAGCCGGCTCGACCACCCGGTGTTATGGGCTGACATCACGGATGCTGTAGGTGATGTAGCCAACCGTGTCAGTATCCATAAAAGAAAAAAAAATATCTTTCCATACTAAGGTAGTATCGAAGCGAAATATCATCACCCTCTCTTTCTTCTTCCATTAATCCCTGTAATTCTCGAAGACTGCCCATTATTTCACACACAGACCGGCGTCTGTCGCGGACATCGGCAGTCATCAGCGCGTCACTGTCGCGGCGTCTGCGGCGCTGCGACACTAGCGCTACGGACGCCGCGTCAGCGACGCTCTCTTCGAAACGCTACGTTTATGCAGCTGGAAAAAAAAAATCAAGATTTTGATGTTGAATTTTTATTCATATCATTTTTATTCGTGTCTTATAGTTTGTCTAGAAATAAGATTCAGGCGAAAAAAACATACTTATTCGAGAAAATATGAAAAAAATAGGTTGTTTTTTTTTCTCTCCGGTAATATCGACTTAAGTGAAAAACGTGTAAGAATAAAAGTGTCTTATATTTCGTCTAGAAATAAGATTCAGGCGAAAAAACATCAACATTCGAGAAAATATGAAATACATTTTCCCGGGATCCAGAAGGCATATAACGGTCACCAAATCCCGGGAATTGCACTACCTCCGCCGATCACTATTAATAACACATATTCTGTGAAAATTTCAACGGGCTAACTATTACGGTTCAAGAGATACAGCCCTCGGACAGACGGACGGACGGACGGACAGACAGACAGACAGACAGACGGCGTAGGCTTAGTAATAGGGTTCCGTACCAGATACGGAACCCTAAAAACCAGGGTTAATTTATAGAAGTACATCGCTTCGGTCCGCATCTTCTATGTAAATTAACTCTAACCGAATGTTGAGGTGGCTCATGTCGGTTTTGCATAAATTTCTAATCTAATTTGCATAATTAGAATCAATGTTTTGTTGCTTTAAAAAAAATTGTTTTAATTTTATACCTATGAAAATTAATTTTGTGTGGAAAATCGTTTTTTTTTCTCCGAAATAACGAGTCTAAAGTTAATGTTTTAACTCAGCCTAGACATTTTTTTTTTAAGAAAACTGACCTACTGTTTAACGTGGAATCCGAACCAGTCAGCCTCCAACGGTCGAGCGGTCACCCATCCTAGAACTGACCGCGCTCAGGGTTGCTTAACCACTCACGCATCGCACGCCGCGCGCGGGCATATTCCGTGAGTGTCGCGGTGTTCGCGACTGCGACTGCATAAGGACGGGGTTACGGTAAATACACTTCTTTTAGGAAAAATTACATGAACACCTATATCAAGTTTAGCATGGTGGTAATCGTTATAAAATTTCGTAAACAGTTATGTAACTATAATTTTAATTGTACTCACCTTTTTTCTTATTCAAAATCGTGGGTTGAATGCTGCACTTGGTGACGTGATGTTTTATTATGTCAACTCAACGTGTTGAGGCATTTTCTAAACAAGATCTCAATAATATGATCACTGCACTACCAAATATACACTCTACACTCAATTGCGCTTCTAAAAACACCAAATACGAAATATATCTTGCCTTCGGAGCTTGGGAAACATCGATCGAACACGGGCACTCGCTCACCGCTATGACTCTGAACTGACTGGCACGGGTGTGGTTCAAATATTTTTTTCAACGAGAGACGATACTGTCATCATTTGAACTATTGAATCAGATCGAAAGAGCATATCTTCACCTAATTTAGAGGTAAAATAGAGCCTTATCCCCATATAAGAGTGTATATTTGTATGGCAAAGGTCGACTGCCGCGCCGGGATAGACGTATGTCCCAGCGACGCACTGTGAACATTTTATCGCTGGGACATACGGGCGTCCCAGCGACGAGCGAGTGGTTAATAACAATCGACCGACCGCAACACTGAGCTAACGTGGCTGACAGTATTTTAGTAGCTTACCAGCAATGTGCGACCTCGGCTCCCCAGTATAAAGCCACAGCCATTTTTTGAATTAAATAAAACTTATATACTGCAAAATGCGGCATTAAAGTTTCGCACAACTGTGTGTGTTTGTTAAAATAAAGACAATTTGGTAGGTATACTTACGAGCAGCTGGATGGACTGTAAAAGGGCTAACTCCTACTTCCAGAGTCACGGGAAGGTTAGCTTCGGGTTAACTCCTTCACAACAGGTTTTTCACAACAACTCTTTGTTATGCTCTTTACAACTAACTGTGCAATACATTCTATTTGCAACTGTGCTTCACAAGCACAATAAATTCTAATAATATCGTGTTCACATCGCATCGTGTTCCGTTCCAACAAACAAACAACCCAAAGAGTAAAGTAATTGAAACAACCCCACCATAAAAGTTACTATGAAACAAACAAAACAACACCAACCAACCAAAGGGAATTTAGCCCATAGACTAATATTTAACCCGTGGATATATTGGGTCTGGTCTGGCCTGGCCCATGAGAGAACAAAATTGACTCTTGCGCTATACATCAGCTGTGATGTTTTGGAGGTTAAACTTCTATATATTAACCCTAATCTAATGTTGAGGCCGTGCATGTCGTTTTTGTTACGTTTCGTTTCTGCCACTTCGCGTTTACAATCAGCTGATTTATAGCGCAAGAGACGAAGTAACTATTTAGTAATCTGTGGCAAGAGTCAATTTTGTTCTTTCATTTGCCGCTTCGGGATATATTCTCATTTTTTTATTATTCGTCTCCTCCCGAAACAGGCAAAACTCATTAGAGTATATAGCCATTTCTGTTGTAGCGTAGCTTGTTGTTGTTGCGTCTGTTGTATAAATTCTCGCACTCGCACCGCGAGAACCACAAAAATATATATTTAATTACAACGACGACGCGACAAACTTCCGCCGTCCGCCATCTTTTTCACCAACTTTTGTGGGGTCTGGCACATGAGAGAACAAAATTGACTCTTGCGCTATAAATCAGCTGTAATGTTTTGGAGCTTAAAAAAGAAATAACCAGGGTTAATATAAAGAAGATGATCTTCTATATATTAACCCTAACCTAATGTTGAGGCGGTGCATGTCGTTTTTGTTACGTTTCGTTTCTGCGACTTCGCGTTTACAATCAGCTGATTATAGCGCAAGAGTCAATTTTGTTCTTTCATGTGCCGGTTCGCTTTTGTGGTTATTCTCTATGCGTAACCCAATATAACACGAGTGTCTCGGGCGGGGCCAATTCTCCGTCTCTCACTGACAGTTGGTAATCCTTAGAAAACTTTATTTTCGGAAACTTTGCTTTCTTATGCCCACTTGCACCAACACGAGTTTAGAGTTAAATAGCGAGTTATGGATTTAAACGCGGTTCAAACGCGGTTCCCACATACAACGGGTGCTAGTTAAACTGGTTTATAGTTAAATTCCTGTTGGTGCAAGTGGGCCTTAGGAGTGATGTTTTGGTAGTGAAAAAGATGAAATTAGATGGCTGTGAACCTATATTTTTAATTAGAACAAGAAATTTTTGGAGAACCAAAATATTACGCGGATTATGAAAAAGTACAGATAGAAGGTGGACAGAATTAACAGGGAGAAAAACCTTAATTTTTGGATGCTCTAATAATAATTTACTCTTTGACTGACTCACAGGACTGACTGTCAAAATCACAGACTAACTTTTTCTATGAACAAAATAATAACCAGCCAATCCATGACAGGCACCTAGTTCACCCGGTGTTAAGGGCTGACATCACGGATGTGTTAGGCGATGTAGCCAACCGTGTCAGTTTCCATAAAAAACAACTTGCTTCCCTTATCCCTCCTCCTCCTGTTCGCCTTCGCCAAACCCGCCATACTCTCGCGGAACACCCCTTTGTAGTCGACAGAAGAGAACTGCACGATTCTATAAATCGTTCTTGTGCCGCACTGCAAATGTGTGGAACGGGCTTCCGTGGAATATCTTTCCCCACTCCTACAATCCACGGATCTTCGCGGATCGCGGGTAATAGCCTTTCCCCAGCGACATTAGTTAGTCCGCCTCCAAGCCGGACGGACACCTCCTCGGGGCTGAAATTGACTGCTCCTGAGGCTTCGGTACAGCCACCCAGTTCGGAAGAAATAAAAAAAATAAGTAAAAAAACAAAGTTAAAAAAAAGTAGCAATTGGCCAATGCATTCGCCATAGCCATTGCCAAAGTGTGTTGCCCAATACATTGGATAAAGTCTTACGTGTAAACGGGGTTTCTGTCGATTTGGTAGGAATTTGAGCGTCGGCTAACGTCTTCGACAACGCGTCTCGTGGGTGGAGCCTACCAAAGCATTGCGGCAAACGCTTGGGTGAAAGCTTTGGCCATCCTGTAGAGCCGGCCTTAAATTGAACTGCCCCTGTACCGGCGTTACTCACTCGACGATTTGAGTATGAGAAACGATCTCACTCAAGTTGAGTCAGATAGTTTCTCGATCGAATCAGAAGGCGTTCGCTGAGGCATCCGGCCTAGCTATTGGTTGAAATGTGCGAGTATTTTGTGCGAGTTCTTCTTCTTCTTCTTCTTTTTTTAAATAGTGGTGGCAACCAAACGAATAGGAAATTCGTTTATTACTGCCAGTATCCAGTGACGGAGTTGCACGGTATAAATTTGTGATTACTTTTTATAAAATATAATAAAACAAAATAATTTTGAAAGGAACAAAGCATTTGAAGTTATTATGCACAAATTCTGGAAGACGCATACTTAGTTGTAAATAAGAAGATGAAAATAAATAACTAAAACATTATACATATATTTATATATAATTAATTACAGTCTTACGTCATTACATTTTATAAATTTTAATATATATTTTATAACATGGGAATTGTTAGTATACAGTATCGTTTGTATGTTAGTTTGTGCGAGTAAGCGAGTGGTAAACGAGCCCCGGTAAACCCCTTTTAATTCATGACATGACGGCCAATTGTCTATGCCATCCATCTGTCTGTGTAGTTGTGAGAGAGAGGCCATATTGAAAAGAAAATCTGTCGTTTCGTTTTTCTGTCATTTATTTTTCAAAGAACCTAAATATTCTAATTACGATTTTGGTTACAAGTGTCGCCCGTGTTCAGTGTTTCGAACTGGGGCTTAGAGCGCTTCTGTGCTTTCCTAGTGCGAAACCGGACGACTCGCTCGTCTCACTCACTACTGATTGTCTGCGTGTTCTGAGTGGCCGGTGGCTGCACTAGACCTTGAGCCCGATTGCGACGACGAGCGGTTGCTGCAGAGTTTGTAGGTGAGTAGGCCGATGCAGAGCCAATCCTCCTTGTCCTTTGAATATCTCCTTGTGTAAGGCCAAGCCTATTCCTTTCCCAAGTCTTTAGCTTTAGCTTAGAGCCTTGACATTGGTATCATGTGGGTGAAGGTTTCACTTCGTTGCGACCTTGAGTTGATACTACGCCGCCGAGTTCGTGAGCACCACACTAATATCTTCTCACTCTAAACTAGTAAGTTCAACTGGTATATTATATCCAACTAAATAGGGTAGCAGCCATTTCCGAATAAGTATCACAGATATACTTGACATTCTCAAATTGTTCAACTGCTCAGGTGTCGGCCCTGCCGCGACCTCGTCTCCGTAAAACGTCGGAGGTTTCGCGCGCGCAATTCCTTAGGCAAGGTTTACGGGAAATAGGTACGCTTTTTCGGAAAAAAATATTATGAATACCTTATATCAGAACTTTCAGCAAAATTGTTAATCTTGCTTTCAAGCTGTGTTTTCGATGGACTGTAAGCGATGCTATTATGTGGCTAGTCACCAATGATATTTTAGGAAATATAGGTTCTCTTTATGACATTCAGTGCTCAAACACTGCACGTCATGGAAAAGTTGAGAGGAAGAACTATAAAGTGATGCGCCGACTCGAATAGTCTTATTCCAATTATTAGAATTTTTCTCCACTTCGAATGCATTCTAACAGTCGCGGCGATTCCGATTCATTCAATTGTTTTTCGGCGTTTGCATTCGTAACTTATTTAAGTATATTAGTTTTTAGTCCCGCACCGTCACTCATATTAAATAATGAACTCGGCTTACCGGTGCGATAATGGCGAGCGCATCGCTGCAGCTCGACGTTTCGAGTCCTCTATGGGACCCGTTCTCAAGAGGACGTGCTAGCTCCTCCGGCATCCAGCACGTCACTGACAGGAGCTCGCCTGCTTCGCAAATTGTAGTGGTGGGTAGGTATCACTTCCGGATTCGCTGCGTTCCTTGCTTCTTCGGACCTACAGAAATTGCTGACGGTGTCGAGCTCTATGACATCGTCGCTTCGGTTCTGTCTTGACTGCAGCGTAGCCAGTACCGGCTTCCATATCGGTGAGATCTTGAACGAGTCTTCGCGGTTAAAGTTGTCGTGTTTGGCAATTTCTATCGACTCACGGACAATACGTGGCAGATGTCGTTTTTCGGTGGCGAGAATCTTCACCTGATCGAATCTAATCCAATGATTTTGTCCGGAGTCGATGTGGTCACAAATCGCTGACTTATCCGCTTGACCTTTCTTGACCGCTTGAGAACGGGTCCCATAGAGGACTCGAAACGTCGAGCTGCAGCGATGCGCTCGCCATTATCGCACCGGTAAGCCGAGTTCATTATTTATTATTTAAGTATATTTAACCGGAGTGACATTCATCATAGTCCGACTGCCGGACGAATGGACTGTATGAATTTCTACGATTGTAATTAACCCTTTCGGCGCCAGGACCGCTAGGACCCAGTCATGCGCCCAGGCCAAGGCTTTACGTAACTTCCACCGTACTACTACTACAATTAAACCTATTTTATGAAAGCACTTTTCTAAATCACATATGTGTGCGCCTGGCCTCACAAAATGACTATAGGCGCACAAATATGTGCAACGCTCCGAAAGGGTTAAATTTCTACATTTTAAACAATTGAATTGACCCATCACTATTATCATAGCCAACAATATTGCGAGAGGAAGACGGACGGCATGTATAAGGTTGAGAGAAAAAAAGAGACAAGTATTATGTTGCTTTGCGTCACCCTACATATCACAATCCGCGTAGTGGAAATGAGATCGCGCATGGAGGCACAACGCAGGAGGGAGACAGAGGGAGTATATTTTCTGATGCGCAATATTTTATAGAAGTAATGTTTGAATTTGTGAAAAATAATAAATATAATGGTGGAAATAGTAATACTTACAAATGATATGTGATTCCTTGACTTTTAGTAGCAATTCTCGAAGAATTAGTGCAGAATCTCATTTCACACGGCGGCGTTTTCTATGTGTTAGCGGCTCGTGGTTAGTGGTCCGAACGCGTGCGTAATTGACTAACTTCAAACAGGACTGTGGTCTTGTATTTAATGTGCCGCTTGGGAGCTCAGATAACCTATCTACCTCCATTTAACTTATAATATCATTGCTAGTCACTAAATTACTTGTAATAATATGTATAAAAATTACCCTGCTAAGTTTCTTGCCGGTTCTTCTACGTGGGTGTAATCAAACTGTATAGAACAAATTGTGATATGTTCAAGTGCAGTCTTACTGCCATATAAATGATAAATAAACAATATAGGAAATTTAGCATGGTTGTAATTTTCTTCAAAGCTGTGTATGTAATTATAACATATTATAGTGCATAATATACAAAAAACACAATAAATATTTCGGCCCATAAAGGGCCGAAATATATTGTGTTTTTTGTATATTATATAGTATAAATTAAATAAAAAGCCACAAAATTGGTAACAAACCTATATTATAGTGCAGTGAGCTTTGTTTTAATTCCAAATTGTGAGTTGAATATTGCATGAACATTCTCACAAAA
The DNA here is from genome assembly GCA_946902875.1 of Nematopogon swammerdamellus. NCBI lineage: Eukaryota > Metazoa > Arthropoda > Insecta > Lepidoptera > Adelidae > Nematopogon > Nematopogon swammerdamellus. Next base: position 15,876,843 of record OX336334.1, read on the forward strand.
AGAGATCTCCAATTTGTGGTCAGTTTAACAAGTGCGATGATATATTATACATACATATACTGATGGAGTGTGGTCATAACGAGGAATTAAGGAGGGAATTGCAGACGTCACTTACGGTGGACAGACTCAATTGGTTTTTTAGTATACATATACTGTTGGCAAGCCCAAGTGAGAGGGATTTAGTAATTGTATTGGATTTTGTTGAGCGTTCTCTATCCCTTAGGCCCTAAGGCTTAGGGACTCTGGGTCCTAAGGGTAACAACACACGAGCCACGAACCGCGGCGGATGGCTCTTGCGGTAGGTAATAATAGAAGACAAAACCGCGTGAAATTGTGTTGTCGTGCGTGGTCTCTCTACAAGTCTATTGTACCGTGTGGGGCCGGTACTTTAAAAGCATAGCCCCACTGCATCTCTCCCCGTGTATGTCGTAAAAGGCGACTAAGGGATATGACTCCCTTCTTATATTACTACTGTTAGCGCGTACGTTCGTGGCCTCTGCGGGCTGAGGCACGGGCGAGTGCGGGTGGGGTGTGTGTGTATAACCTCCGCTCGCGTCTGCCCACCCCCGCGCGCCCACACATTTAGTGTCACGCCGAATGTTTATCGAGCAACATTAACCAATTCGCATTTCGTATTTTGTGAGTTTGTGAACTGTGAGTGCTGTGAACGCACTCAAAGTTACTCGTGACAATAAAAGAAAAAAATAGACTTTCCCTGAGGTACTACAAGTTTGAGGAAGCTATTGAAAAACATGGGGTTGAAAAACATTATTACAATATACATGGTGAACAAAAAACCTGTCGAACACCCGAGGGCATTAAGTACAGTTTCAGGTACTGAATCGGATTATGCTATTTTTTTTTTTTCAAAATTTATATGAAAATATGGTTTAGACGCATAATGACCAATACATATTGGAAAAATAACGCAAAAGGACCAAAACGCCTAATGACCAATTAGCAAAATAGCCCATACGCGAATTGACCAATCTCTAATTCGCATATTGACCAATCTTCTTATTACGCATATTGACCTATATCAATAACGCAAAAAAATACCGATATCAAATATGATTAGACGCACATTGACCAATACGCATAGAAGTCGAACGAGAGCGAATGATAATGATGCAAAAGGAGAGCTAGTTTTCGTGAAAATGGTTTTTCTAGCCTCTTTACTCTGCTATTTACTTATACAATTACACTGGCCACTTATAAGGAAGGAAGGTGTGGAACTAAGCTTGCGATGGCTTCACCGAACATATCTGGGCCCATCGGCAGTAGAGGAGGGTATTAATCGAGGTCGGGACTAGCGAGTGACCACTCTAAATTTTCCGCGTATGCTTCAGCTCGTTCGTTTCAGCTCGCATCAAGCCCTCGTCTGCGTTGACTAGGACGCGGGGAAACCACCAGTCCCGTTTTCGGCCTCCCTCTATCCATATTCTGTAGGATGCTTCCAGTGACGTTTTCGAAGCTCTCGCCATATATGAGCTTAGCGTCGATCTTGGCAGCCCTAGATTCTTGAAGAGACTAGAGCAACTTCGCTGGTAGTCCTTTTGCTCCGACTTCCACAGCGAAGAGATCAGTCTTGAATCCGTTTCTCACAATCCGGTCTACTAAGTTACAGTACTTGTTGGTACTTTACAGTATGGTTACTTTATGCTTATTATATGTATGTATTTTATGTATGTATATATATATATATATATATATATATATAAAAATTTGTTTTCTATTTTTCTATTATCTAAGCTAAGACTATGTTTTGTTGCACCTACCCTGGTTTTTATATTTTAAAAAGGGTAGGCTTGCGGAAAATGCCATAGGCATTAAGTACTACCTTCTGTACGCTTTTATGTGCAATAAACGTTTTTTGATTTGATTTGATTTGTTAAGTTTGATGTTGTGGTCCTTCGGTATGTTACTTTCCCATGGAACTGTAAGTTCAACAAGTACTACATGCTTTGTCGCTTTTGAGAATATGAGTATATCCGGTCTTAATGCTGTGGTACAGATTTCCGAAGGCATTTGGTAATGCTTCTCATGTGTGTCCATCAACAATTCCCAATCCTTTGCTGCTCCCAAAATTGAAGAAGGTTTAGTCCTATCTTTGGGCAGCTTATTGGCTCCAGGTTTCACAAAGTTGACCTTCTGGAAGACGCTACTGGTTTGCCTTTTCCTGGTCCGTGCAATTGACAGGTTGATGGCCTTTCTGATGATTTGGAGGACTTTATCATGACGGTAGGAATACTGGCCTCGCTCAAGTAGTATTTTGCATCCGCATAACAAATGTTTGGCCGTGCCTACGAACTCCTTACATGACGGGCATAGTCTATTTCTTATTTCTTATCTTTTTAGGTTTCCGTATCCCGTACGCAAGCCTATTACTAAGCCTACTGTCTGTCTATCTGTCCGTCCATCCGTCCGTCTGTCTGTCCGAGGGCTGTATCTCTTGAACCGTAATAGGCAGCCTGTTGAAATTTTCACAGAATATGTGTTATTATGGCTGATATAATTTTGATATGATTATAACTGTAGCTGACGTAAATGTCATTCATTGCGTACCCAAAAACAATTATATTATTAACTAGCTGTGACCACGTCCGCGTGGACTTGATCTTTCTCAGGCTGTTATAAAACGCAACGTGATTCGGTCTGTCTGTTCGTTAGTATGATTCAATTGTTCTGGTGTTTGTTAATTGGGCAGGTTATAGACTTTATTCGATAATGACCTACATAAGTGAAGCTGCAACCAATGCTAATTTATAATCTACAATGACAATTCTCAGTAATTATTTTAAATCAAACAGCTTTACTCACGGTTTCACTCCGAGCTATAGCAAAAGCAAGCACTCTGCCTTGTGCGACGGTTGGCAGAGAACTGTCAGATCTTCGTCCGTCGTTGACGAAGATTGTAGCTGTGGCCAGTGCGGGTAGTTTCCGTAGACGAGGGTGCAGGTGCGTTCCGGATCTCGGCGGAGAGACAGAAAGCGCTGACAGTGTCCACTTCCGGCTGGTCGTGTCCGTCGTGTCTTCTTCTCTTGAGCGGCGCTATGACTGGGTTCCACATCGGCGACAACTTGAAGGCGTCCTCCCGGTTGAAGTTTATTTATTTATTTATTTATTTTTTAATGAACAAGCAGCTCTAGCTGATGTGTTCATATCAGTCTTTTTTTTTTTGATAATGAATGATTATTTTTATTTTGTTTTTTTTTTTTTTAAGTTTTCGTACTTGGGCACTGTTGCTATTTGTTTGTTGATGTACTTTTTATGTATTTATCTAATCGGTTTAAGTTTTTTGCTGTGACCACGAAGGTGATAGTTCTGGCACAGATTACTTAATAGTTACTTCGTAACAGATGAATCTCTCCATAGAAAAAGTTACATAACTTCGGCTTTAATAGCCTAAACTTTTACGTCGCCAGTCGCTGCGTGCGAAAATGTACCTAAACGAAAGAGCGTAAAGTGATTATTGCTTTGCAGCTGCGCGTGGACGCGGGGCCTGGAAGCAAACTCGGTGACGCTAGGGCTGCTACTTTCGATAAAAATATCAATGCATTATATTCTAAAGAGGATATATGTGTGAATGTTTGTTCGCGAGCTACAGCACAGATTTAAAAATGTTTTTTTACTGTTAGATAGGTACCTATTTTTTTTTTGTTTAACATATAGGCTACTACTAACTTAAGCCCGCGGCTCTCCCTCGTTAAAATATATTAGAGGAAGAAATTAGTTCAGCCCGAAAATACTTCAGGTAATCCTACCTACCTACCTGCTACCCCTGTAATGTTATTATTGTTACCTGTACGCATGCTTATACAGGGTGACCCAGTTATAGTAGTCCAAAAAATTTTTTTAGATGGAGGACATCATGTTGACTCATTTAAAAACAACATTAGTTCCGCGAAAATCAATAGTTTAGAAGTTATGATTTTTTTTAACTTTTTTTGAAATTTCTCTATTTTAGTCACATTAACCGCTCTAGATGGATATCTATTCCACAAAATCGAATGAAAATTGGTATGTAGCTAGTACGTAATGAATAGTTTTAAGGTTACTCCTAGACTGTACTGTTTCTATAGCCCTTTCAGTGAATTTTTGTTCAGATTACATTAAAACTGACGAATTTTTTAAAAATCACTGTGAAAAAAAAAAGTACTACCGGAGATTTGCCCATGCCCTTAAAAACTACCTATACATATCACAATTCTCCAGACCAAAAATTGTAGTGGTGTAATAATTGTAACATATTCAAAATTAACATCATTTGTACAAAGTCACTGCAATAAAAAGTGACGATTACCTTAATTTTTAAAATCTTATTTTTTTCACAACGTTAGTTCAACTACAATTTCACATTATTCACAAACCTGTCTCTAACAGCGCTAGTCTACACATAAAAACTATTTATTAATGTAAAAAAATTTTTTTTTTTTTTTATTGAGGTAATCGTCACTTTTTATTGTAGTGACTTTGTACACATTATGTTAATTTTGAATATGTTACAATTATTACACCACTACAATTTTTGGTCTGGAGAATTGTGATATGTATAGGTAGTTTTTAAGGGCATGGGCAAATCTCCGGTAGTACTTTTTTTTTTCACAGTGATTTTTCAAAAATTCATCAGTTTTAATGTAATCTGAACAAAAATACACTGAAAGGGCTATAGAAACAGTACAGTCTAGGAGTAAACCTTAAAACTTTTCATTACGTACTAGCTACATGTCTCCTCTACTTCCATACCAATTTTCATTCGATTTTGTGGAATAGATATCCAACTAGAGCGGTTAATGTGACTAAAATAGAGAAATTTCAAAAAAAGTTTAAAAAAATCATAACTTCTAAACTATTGATTTTCGCGGAACTAATGTTGTTTTTAAATGAGTCAACATGATGTCCTCCATCTAAAAAAAATTTTTGGACTACTATAACTGGGCCACCCTGTATAACTGATTTTATTCTGTATAGATTAAAAATACATCTGTCAAGCGAATCCGGACTTATTGCCGGCGGAAATTACTTCCAGTCGACCTTTAAATACACCTTTCTGCTTGGCAGAAGGCGGACTTGTTGTATAAGGAAGCCAACGTTTGCTTTAAAGCAGATGAAAGCGCGAACTGCACGTGTCGGTCTTATTAGACTGAGCGGCGGCGGCGTGTTGCGGCGGCGCGGCGCGGGGCACCAACAAAAGAGTCAAAGGTGCCGCTAGCACATGCCGCTAGCTTTCTTCAAAGTGTCACGCGCCGCGCGTGCACAGCTAGAGTTAATATGTCATATTTTGGGATTATTCGTACTTGTAAGAATGATGTCAGTTTTGGCCAGATTGCCAGATTCCCCCCCCCCCCCCCCCCCCCCCCCTCCTACGTCACGTGTAACGTCTGCGAACCAGACCTCCCCCCCCCCCCCCCCCCCCCATTTTCAAATTTCCCTATCTTCACGGACGTTGTTTTCCGTTCCGTTACGTCGTACGTAGTCTTACAATTGCCTCAACAACCACAAACTGTCAGCTGTATGCACACAAATCGTAAAGTGACTGTGATAGACAAACAAACAGACAGATATATCGAACATACCGAAACTCAAGCGAAACACAACATAAACCAAAATACCTATTTCCGTGTTCCGTACCTAAAGGGTGCCAACGGGACCCTATTACTAAGCCCCGCCGTCCGTCCGTCTGTCCGTCCGTCTGTCAGCGGGCTGTATTTCTATTACCGCTATAACAACAAATAGTAAACATATAAAAAATAAAGTGCATAGTGTTAAATCTTGTACGATGGTACGGAACCCTTCGTGTGCGAGTCCGACTCGCACTTGTCCGGTTTTTTAGAATAATTATTGCTCAAAGAAAACAAATATAATCACATTTTTTCATCAGCAGGTAAATGGAAAAAAGAAAGATTTTTATCTCTCCTCTTGCTGGATTTACATCCATCTACTTCACATAAACAGCCACTATTAACAGAAGCCATGTCAACTTGAATTAAGATATAGGTAGGTACGAACACAGGGTACGAAGCAGTAGCGTGAGCGCGCGCTCGCGTAATAGGTTAGCTCCGCGCGGCTGTCGTCAGCCCAATGAGTTATGGGTCGCCGGCGGCCCGGCGGGCGGTAGGTAGTTATCGCGCGCAAGTACATAGAGTGCGTGAGACCTGGTTCTGGTTCAGGTCAAACATTTCAATTAAGTCTGGGCAATCATACTTTGAGGTGAGTATTTTGTAGACTTCAATGAGGTCTCCTCTGTCGCGGCGTTCTTCTAATGTGGTCAGTTCAAGTAGTTTTAATCTTTCTTGTCGTTGTCGTGCTTCTTGATTTCGATGGACTCTCGGACGAGACGTGGGACGTGTCGTGTTTCAGTCGCAAGAATTTTGACCTGATCGAATCTAATCCAGTGGTTCGTTCCGGAGTCCATGTGATCGCACACTGCCGATTTGTTGGCGTCCAGTTGTCTCGCCGCTCGTATGTGCTCCGAGACCCGCGTCGCTACGCTCCTCTTCGTCTGCCCGATGTATGACTTTCCACAGCTACATGGGATTTGGTACACGCCGGCAGACTGGAGAGGCAACTTATCCTTTACCGAACGTAGCATCTGGGATACTTTTTTGTAGGGAGTAAACACAGTGCCGATGCTGAGTTTCTTCAGTCTCCTCCCTATTTTATCCGTCAGTCCACGGACTTACGGTAAAAATGCTCTGTCTGTCGGCGCGTTGCACGGGTTGAGATGTCTTTTCGTGAGGCATCAGTGCTTTTCTGCTGTAACCGTTTTGTTTTAGTGCGCTCGTGATCGTCTTTCTTTCGCTGTCGATGCTGTTATCATCACAGGAGGAATCTTTCAAGTACACTATAGAGGCAGCGGATAATTGGTTTGGAGTAAACGGAATAGTACTCAACCAATTAGAAACTCGCTTGATGCATTTTACATGTACCAAAAGAAATCGTACATCTGCTCTTTGTAGTGCTAAAGAAGTTACCTTCCTAGGAATAACACTGGACGTTAACTTGAGTTGGACCAGTCATATAGACAAACTCTGTAATAAGCTTTCTTCTAGTTTATACGCTTTGAAACAACTGAAGAAATACACCAATGAGGAGACGATGAAACCGGCATATTACGGGTATTTCCACTCTTTATTGTTGTATGGTCTGCTGGTGTGGGGAAATGCGGTGGATGTGAACCGAGTACTCGTGAAGCAAAAAGCCGCATTACGGGTGTTACACGGTGTCCCAAGAAGAACCCATTGTCAGCCGTTATTTAAAGAATCAAAAATTTTAACTGTGGTGGCTCAATACATTTTGGACTGCTTGTTGTATGTACACAAACGACAGGAGCTATATGCGTCGCACTCGCAGACTCACTCGTATATTACGAGAAAGAGAGCGGACCTGCGACCGGCTCTCTGTCGTTTGGAACGCACCAAGCGTCGCGGTGACTATGAAAAAATTCAATTATTCAATCATATAAATTGGAACACACGGCAACTGTCGCCTAACTTATTTAAAAACTACATTAAAAACATTTTTACTTTAATCCACTTTACAATATTAATGAATTTTATAGCATACATTTTTAAATTATATTTCATTTAAATATTTCTAATTCACTTTACTATTATAATTTAATTTACGTGCGGGTCTGTGTGTGTGAGGATGTCTGTGTATGTGTGATTGAGAATTTGACTTTTTTCTACTGAAGAAGTGTAAATTTGGAATCTACCACTAATTAATTATGTGCGATATTGCTTTTATTTTAGTCTTCAGCAGGAGTGACAGGGCCTCCGCATCCATCTTAAAAAAAATTAGAAATCAATTAAAGTAACCGGTAGTGAATTTTTTTTTTATTTTTTTTTTATAATTTTTTTTTTAAATTTTTTTTTTTTTTTTAATCCAGTATGGTTGACTATGTCAGAGGGGCCAGATCACATGCACCGACCAGCCAACATCACCTCCGAAAAGGTAGGTGCCATACCGGAGACTTCCCATTTTAGATTGCTGGCTATACTGAACTAGAAGTTATTATTTGGGCATGATTTCGATCCCACTTCTGATGTTAATTTTAATAAAATTATAGTAACTATTAGATAGTTATACTCAATTAAAATACGCTGTTAGTAACAAGCGACCAAGTAAGTTTCTATATTATATAAGAGAAGAGATAGCGAGACACATCATTCATTTATAATATTTGCGTTTAAATCGGATGTGATTAAACCATGTATACCGCGAGCGAAGCCGCGGGCAAGATTTGATGTACGTATTATATACTCTACTGACTAAATGCTCCCCCCGCCCCTCCGACGCTTCCTCAGAGAGGACCACCCTCTCCCTCCCCCCTCCCCGCTATTGTTGGAATAGTATTGGAAACCCGCCCCGAGTGATGGCCTATACAGACAACTCGGTGAAGATGGGTACCTAGAGATTTATTTCAACATCGCGACCGGGATGGCAGCGAGCGAATGCGAGGAGTGGAGGACGCGACGCCGCAATATTACTCCGCGTCACCCTGTCCCTCAACAATCAATCACGATCGCGTGGCGTCTTGTTCCGAGGACGACGTCGTCTATCTCCCAGGCTCGGATGAAGATGAATTGATTAATTCCTGCGACACTGAATGTCTTGGCGAGACGACGAATGTGTCCTTTGATGAAAATCCATTGGAAAAACCACGCGGCGATGGATGTCTCGGTAAAGGTGCAGTAACTGATAAAAGTAGGCTCGAATATCAAGGTTCTGTACCTACCACTACGAAATGATTTTCCCGCGCGAGGCATTCTCCCTGCTGTTCTGCTTTTGTGGTCCGTGCGCCGAAGTATTGCTAACGAACGCTGAATAATAAAATAATTGATAATAACGAAGACATCTTTTTAAAAACAGCACTTGTAAAAAAAACTGATTTTTCAGGATAGCGAAAATTATAAATGAATAAATAAAAATAAAGCGATAAATTATCTATTTATACCAGTAATATCGTACATTCGAAATAGAAATAATTGCGATAAAGTTGCTTTTTTGATATGTTGTTTGGGTCCCCTTAGATAGTATTTTTCCAGATTTGCAGCACTTTGAAATGTGAGCGCGCCGAGTTGTTGCAGAAAAATCGCAATTGTTTTTCACTTTTTTTAGTTTTATGCAAAAAAAAAACACAGGAAGGCTCTGACGAGAAAGGTTAGTATGACTTTTTTAAAGTAGATAAAATTCCCAACAGTTTGAGCTCTAATTCAGTTTCCTAGGTCTAATAGATCCCAAGATACAGGATTCCCAAAATTTGCAATTTTTTTCTAAAAAGTTGAAAAATGTGAAATGGTAAATTTTCGACCAAAATATCTTAAGTTGAGGTATCTACGGGGAAAGTCATGGGAAATGAAGTTGTAGCAAATATAATTACCTTCATTTTGAGACTAGAGGTGTGTCCGTAGGCGTTATAGTTTGTTCGATGACGACCATAAACCAAACAAACCTAAAACCGAGTGTTAAAGGGAAGTTATAATAAAATTACTAGAATTCTTCTTTGTGTTTATTATCGAGTTACATATTTTAATATGCTAATCTAAATTTTATTCCAGTGAAAAAAAAGAGAAAATATACAAAATATTTATAAAAACTATCATTTAATTTTTTTTTACACATAACTAGGCTCAATACCACTGTTGGCTTAAGTTAACCTACGCGTCTTCTTTGAGGGCTCAGGATTATCAATATTAACTTCGACGAGGGGGGAGATGGCGATGGGGAGGTTGATGCCCATTTGAAGAGCAGGAGAGATATCAAAGACTTCTTCAATAGCATCACCGGGGTCGTCTCTATCTTCTTCTTCTTCATCCTCGATTGGTGGGACATTCGTGCACTTACTCCCCTCACAATATTTGCAAGTGTAGAGCACTTCATCCCAGCCTACATGCAAGAGCAAGACCCAGTACAACCTTTCTTGCACTTGCAGGATAGGCTTTTCAGATGTAGTTGAGGGGCTGGGGGCATGGATGTCGTGGTTGGCATCAAACCCGAGACTGTTGGATGCCATCCCAAATCAGTAGGGGTCTTGTGCACCCCCTTGATTTCTACTTGACATGTGTTATTCTTTCAAGAATTTTGTCATTCCCATACAAATTCTTTTTTCGCTAAAATGCAAAAAAAATATATTAATTATAGGAAACTGACAAGGCTCGCTACATCAAATACTACATCCGCGATGTCAGCCCATAACACCTTGGTGACCTAGGTGCCATGTTAGTGCTCCCCTTCGGTCGTGCTGGCTACACTGAACTGGATGGAAAACACGAACTATTTATATAGCCGTTTCAACCGACTTTTCATTCACTGCGGTGGTATCAACCCGGGCGGCTTAAACCCTACCACCTCACCTAGTAAGGTAAGAAGGGAAGGGACCTACAGTTTTACGTGGATTCCGAACCACGGTCGTCACACTCCAACGGCAACGGTCGAGCGATCACCCATGCGTGTGCTTGATGATCACGAGTCACGACCGACCGCACCACTGAACTACCGAGGTTTTAATAAAACAGATTTTTAACCACCGACGACGCAAACGGCCCCTCCGTTTGCGTCTCGGTGCCGCAACCGTTATATATAAGTTTAACGTGTGTGTGGGTGTGTCTGTCTGGCATCGTAGCTCCGAAACAGATGGACCGATTTGGATGCGGTTTTTTTATTAGAAAGCTGGTACAGTTGCTTTCACAAGTCATGAGCACACTTTTCATCGATCGGTTTGGCGGGCTGTGACGTCGACGGCGGCGCCGACGCTTCACGCGATTGGTTCGTCCGTCAGTTAGCGTCAGTCGACGCTCGTCGCCTATTGGGCTCACATCACACGCGTCGTTCGTTTAGACTACTATACACTTGCTTGCAATGTTATTCCACTGTCCATCTGTGCTCATGACTCGTGTAAGCAACTGTACGTACCTAATGTGTTTTATTATTTTTATAAACGTTTCCCTTCCCTTCTTACCTTACTAGGTTAGGTGGTAGGGTTTAACCCGCCCGGGTTGGTACCACGGCACTGAATAAAAAGTCGGTTGAAACGGCTATGTAAATAGTTCGTGTTTTCCGTCCAGTTCAGTGTAGCCGGCACAACCGAAGGGGAGCACTGACACGGCACCTAGTACAAAATTATTCTTATTCATAAAATTAGGTAGTAAAAAAAGCTTATCATTCTGCCATCATTCGCCGTCACCGCTACTACTGTCCGACACTCGGTCCGACATATCAACTTCAGCACGTGCGTTAACTTCATTTGCCACAGAAAGCGTATCGTAGAAGAACTTTCTAGTGAGGTTTTTGTACGAACCAAACTTTGGCGGAAAATTAACAAATTCTTGTATATGCTTTTTTGCGGAATTTGGAAACAGGATTAGCTGTTTCCAAATTCCGCAAAAAAGCATATACAAGAATTTGTTAATTTTCCGCCAAAGTTTGGTTCGTAATCTTCTTATAATGTTTTTAATTTTTTTTTATTGCACCCGAACTGGGTGGCTCGAGGTCAGAGCCTCAGGCACAGCCAATTTCAGCCCAGAGTAGATTCCAGTCCGGCTTGTAGGCGGTCTTAGGACGGAGGGGAATTTGAAAGTCCGTGGATTGTAGGGAATAATATTCCCCGGAAGCCTGTTCCACACCTTTGCAGAGCGACACAAAAACTATTTAGAGAATCGTGCAATTCGAAGGGATCATATCTGTTTCGCAAGCGTTAACAGGAGGAGGGACGACGGAAGCGAGTTTCTCCAAATTATGCTTATTGTTGATTTTTTCCGGAATGTTGTTTTGTATACTTACGGAAGTTTTTACGATTTTTGCATGTCTTTCAAAGATTCTACCTATACAGGGTGTAAAAAAGGTACTGTGTGGGGTCGGTACTTAATAAGAATAGTCCCACTGCATCTCTCCCCGTGCATGTCGTAAAAGGCGACTAAGGGATAAGCGGCCTGCAGACACCCCGGTCGACTTGTGGCTTCCACGGAAGACATAGGCTGGCTGGGGTAGCTGGAGACAGCGGGGTTTTGCACGAAGGTCCCCAACCAAGCGGGATTAGTTTGCAGGCCTAGAGCCAACCCCAAACCAAAACAACAACAACAACAACAACAGGGTGTAAAAACGGCGAGTACATTAAATTTAGGAAATGATTATTGGGATCATTAACAAAAAAGTCAAATAACTTTTTTCTGAATTCCCTTTAAATAAAAAGTTACGGTTTTCATACAAACTAATTGATTTATTTAGTGTAAAAGGATCTAATGTTCCGCACGAACGTGGGAATGAAAGGCGCGTGGTGAGTGAGCGAGCAGGGACGAGTGCGCGGAGAGAGGAGATGTGCCGAAGCGGCGCAGTGTGAGTTTTTCGTCCCTAACCGTTCCCGCGCCAGAACCTTCCCCCCTCACGCGTCAAATTACACTATACGAAAACATAAATTTCAAAAATGAATATCTCCAAAACTAGACACTTTAGGGAAAAACTTTACTAACTTTTTTGTCTCGGAAAAACATGAGGATTTCGCTGGCGAAATTAATGTACTGGCCGTTACAACACCCTGTATTTATATAAAAAAATTACCGGTGGGCGGCGTGCGGAGTATGGCGCGGTGGAGGCGGCGGCGGCGACGTGTTTTTCGTTTGTTTTATTATTTAATTTGAATATGTAATTGATTTCTCTAAACTGGCATTGTCAAACAATAAAACAACGTGAGGTGATTCACGGCCTCAACTAGCACCTACATACCTATGTAGAATAATAGTTCTAATAATTTAGCAAAAGCTTCAAACATTTGTGTGTTTCAATGTTATCTCGTTTTCTTTGTGTATTTTTTAATTAAATTTGCACGATTTCGTATGTATGTAGAGTTGCGTACTACTCTACATACATTGGATAGTTGGACTTGAATTAATATTGCTGAGTGATCTCTTTCAATATATTGTTCGTCTGGTTTTGGCTACTTGAACGAATGAACAAAGGACTGGGTGATTTTCGGCTCTGGGAAGCCAGCTGTGCGGGCGGCGCGCGAGGTGTGCGGGCGGGGGGCAGTCTGAGTCCGTCGGCATCTTTGAAGTTCCGCCCACGCGTCACACCTAATCATAGGCATTAAGGCTACGACGAAATGCATCGCAGTTTCAAAGCTGCTCAGTATGCACAATGATCACGTTTCTACGAATTCCGAAATTATTTGTTTCATCTTAAAATTCTTGCCAGAAAACCGAGTGGGTTCGTTATGTACCTGCTTACCTGCCTAACGAGGTATTAAGTATTTTGGTTTATGTTCATTCTGTTGACTGGTGATTTAATTCTGTGATTGACATTATAATTTAATCGACGGAAACATTATGTAATGGGTTGACATCAGGGTTGTCAACTTGTGATATAAGGTGTGATATATGTAGCCCACGCACATGAATATCCGTATGAATAAACTTGTTCATAAGTCGAAATTCTTAGTCATTTTTACGCGTAAATAAATTATTGTTGGTCAAATGTTGTTTGTTTGGCCTTAAACGTCACCAAATCAACCGTAGAGCGGACTTTGAAGCGTGATCTGAAATTCCATCCCTATAAAATCCAGATATTGCAGGCAGTAACGGAAAATGCCAAATTTACGAAAACAGTTTTTGCAGACAAGTCATTGAGAGTGCGATGAACAGATTTCATGAAAGCTTGCAACGAAATGCAGGACATCTGGAAGATGTAATCTTTAAAAAATAAAACCCGTATTACTGTTGATTAATTAAATTAAAATGTGTGAGTTTTTTTAATATTTAAAATGAAAATACTAACTCTGCCGTGAGACACCTGTATTGTGCACACGTTACACCGTAATCTTGATACAAATTGGGATAAGAAAGTGTTATGTTGCAATATGAATTAATGATATTACTCATCATAATGATTCACTGGATAAAAATATACATTGATTTTGCAATGCCAACGTTTTAGCCATTAAAACAAGTGCGAGTCGGACTCGCGCACCGAGGTTTCCGCACCACAAAAAAAGCCACAGTTGCACTCTGGGAGTGCCGGCAGAAGTGAAAACTTTTTGTATTTCCGAAAATAATTCTTAGGTCATTATAAAAAAAACTAAACACCCTACTAAAATTTACATTGCTTAAAAAAGAAAAAAAAACAAAAAAATTTTGGGGGATTCGAACCCATGGTCAAAAAATACAAATCCTACACTCTTACCATTGAGCCAAGAAATCACATAAACGACCAAACGAATATCGGATTCCCTTGATTCGCTTTCGGCGTTACTGTCACTGAGAGACGAACAGAATTGATCCCGAGCCATCGTAACTTAACCCTTAATGCAATGATTTGAGGTTGCATTTTAAATAATAAAAATAAATCTGTCGCTTTTCGAGATCTGTCGCGAGTCTATGTAACATTTTTTACCAACCTAAAAAGTACCAAGCGCCGCTAAAGAAGTTTTCACTTCAAAAAAACATTGTAAAAAACACGTTTCTTGTATGGGAACCCCCCTTGATTTTTTTCTTTTTCCATTTTTTATTATTTCTTGTTATATTCGCCATAATAAATAACACATATTCAGTGAAATTTTCAACGGGCTACCTATTACGGTTCAAGAGATACAGCCCTCGGACAGACAGACAGATGGACGGACGGACAGACAGACACGGCGACATAGGCTTACTAATAGGCTTCCGTACGGGATACGGAAACCTAAAAATTACCAAGTGTGAACATAATATGTTGCATGTGAATATGTTCAACATATTCACATGTCGAGAGTCCCGTCACCGCTGCCTTGCAAAAAAACAGGGTCCTTTGTCCGGCCGCGCTGCTGGTGTTCTCGACACCAATGTCTCAACCGAGCCTTGTTTTTCAGCATTTTCAACATTTTTTATGAGCTCTTTAGCAGCTTTCTCCCGACATCCATTATTTCCATCCTAACTATTATTTAACTTTTTCATACAAATGCAAAAACTTCATAAATGTAGCTTTTTCTCAAAACTTTATTGAGGATATAATGTTTTCACACCTATATTGTGAATTATCCATTGAAATCTGTTCAGTAGTTTGCGTGTGACGGACAGACACCAGAGTGATCCTTTTTTTAACATTGTTGCGACGTACATACATACATAATGTCACGCCTGTTTCCCAGTGGGGTAGGCAGAGACAACGGATCTCCTCACGTGCCACGATCCTGACACACCTCTGCCGCCTCTTCCGCTCTCTAATGTTCTTCATATAAACTCGTCGGTTACGGGTACTAAGCACTTGACCATTTTTATTGAGCACATGCCCGATCTGGTACGTTCGTCTAGCTAGGGCGACCCTTCTCGACGTGACCTTAAAAATCCAGTCAGTTCAAGAACAGAGGACAATAATTGTATTTCATTGGAGACCCAATATTAATAAAAGGTAATAAAGAGTGAGTAGGTACTTTTGATTTCACACTGTTTTATTCCAATATTGTTGTGCTGTACTATTTTCGAGATTATTCGTGTGTTAATTTTTTCTTACATGCAATGCAATCTTATATTTGATTTAATTTTGGTTTGTTGTTTTGCCACCCACATACCCACGCAGTTCCACCTTTTTATGCGTGATGTCCACCTTTCGTCTCGTCTTTCATCAACTCTTTGAAGTGGTGCGCGCCATGCTTATTGGTAATCGTTTACAAAGAAGTAAAAACAGGGTACCTACATAATTTCGACGAGATAACACAATGAAACCTACCTCAATTTTAAGGACACACATGCCCAGAGTTGATGTCATATACCTAGCTGATAAAAATATAATGTGGTCGTGCGCCCGCGATAACGCCTATTGGGTTGTGCTGTGTGTCATTTACTTGTTAGGTATGTACATGTAATCATTCTTTATTTGAAAACTAATGCCTACATATAAGTATAGGTAGCTATTTAATTAATGTAAAGCTCATTTTGATTAAATATCAACTTTGCAGGTGGAAGCCGTAATTCCGTTTCAACATTTAATAATTTTCATCGTTGAATCCTAATTAATAATTTGGAGTCGTTGTGATTTTTGCGAACAACTTCGGCGCCAAGAACATGCATTATTATTGTGATGTTGGTTGAGATTACTTTCACTACTTTTGGTAGAAAATGGTTTGGTTTGCATTTTCATCCAGTATTTTATTATACATAATTTCAGCCACAATATTTGTGTTTGTGGCTTGAAGAAGAGGCTTACATTTTTGAAGTAAAAACTCTTTAGGCTCGTTGAGAGATTTTCGGTAGGGGGTAAAAATTATGAATTCGCGTGGCGTGTCGACATGCATGTTGACGCATGTTAACACGCATGTACGGATAGTTACGGTATGATCGAATGAAAGGCACATCAAATTATGAAGCACTAGCTTTTGCCCGCGGCTTCGCTCGCGTGAAATTCGTATTTCAAAGGAAGAAAGTAAGTAACAAAGACCGATCTGCATTAAGGTAAACGATAAACCTTCTCAACTAAAGTAAGCAACTAATGGCGAGGCTTCAGACTGAGCTGCATTCTGGAAGACAATAAACCTTCTCGAAGAAAGTAAGTAACTGAAGGCGAGACCGAAGGCCGAGCTACGTTCAGGAAGACGATAACCTTTTCGAAGAAAGTAACAGAGGGCGAGGCCGAAGGCCGAGCTGCGTTCAGTAAGACGATAACCTTTTCGAAGAAAGTAAGTTACAAAGGGTGAGGCCGAAGGCCAAGCTGCGTTCAGGAAGACTATAAACCTTCTTGATGAAAGTAAGTAACTGAGGGCGAGGGCGAAGGCCGAGCTGCGTTCAGGAAGACGATAACCTTTCCGAAGAAAGTAAGTAACTGAGGGCGAGGCCGAAGGCCGAGCTGCGTTCAGGAAGACGATAACCTTTTCGAAGAAAATAAGTAACAGAGGGCGAGGCCGAAGGCCGAGCTGCGTTCAGGAAGACCATAAACCTTTTTGAAGAAAGTAAGTAACTTA
Organism: Nematopogon swammerdamellus; assembly: GCA_946902875.1. Taxonomy (NCBI): domain Eukaryota; kingdom Metazoa; phylum Arthropoda; class Insecta; order Lepidoptera; family Adelidae; genus Nematopogon; species Nematopogon swammerdamellus. Next base: position 15,893,767 of record OX336334.1, read on the forward strand.
GTGCGAGGCCGAAGGCCGAGCTGCGTTCAGGAAGACCATAAACATTCTCGAAGAAAGGCCGAAGGCCGAGCTGCGTTCAGGAAGACGATAACCTTTTCGAAGAAAGTAAGTAACAGAGGGCGAGGGCGAAGGCCGAGCTGCGTTCAGGAAGACCATAAACCTTCTCGAAGAAAGTAAGTAACTAAGGGCGAGGCCGAAGGCCGAGCTGCGTTCAGGAAGACTATTTTTTTTTTTTTATGGAAACTGACACGGTCGGCTACATCACCTACAACATCCGTGACGTCAGCCCATAACACCGGGTGAACTTGGTGCCACGTCAGTGCTTCCCTTCGGTCGTGCCGGCTACACTGAACCGGACGGAAAACACAAACTATTTACATAGCCGTTTCGACCGACCTTTCATTCAGTGCGATGGTACCAACGCGGGCGGGATAAACCCTACCACCTAGTAATATGGGCCTAAACCCTACCACCTAGTAATAATACAAAATATGGGCGCTTCAGGGAAAACCGGTTCGAGGACCAATATACGACAGTATGTATGAAAGTCGAAAATGTTTTAAGAATAAATTACGATGGTGCCAGAAAAACCAGGAACAAATAAAAATGGATATATCGAGTCACCGATCCAATAAAGATTTCTCCAAATTCTGGAAAGCCACGAAACTAGATTGTAAGCCGTGCCTATCGCTAACTGTAAACGGAGTACAGAATAAGTCCGAAATTGCTAACCTGTTTGCAGATAATTTCAAAGTGGACCATCCTTTGGAGGGATCGAGCGCGGCCACGGGAACGACAGATGCCGGGGAGAAACGCAGATGCGGAAGCCTGGCTGTGCGACCGGTGGAGACGATGGCGACGTCGTCACCACCGCCGCCACCCGTAACATTTCTGCGTTTCTCGCCGGAAGATGTCGCCATGGTCGTACGCAAAATGAAGCGCAGGAAGTCGCCGGGCCATGACTCGCTGAGCCTGGAGCACTTGCAAAATGCTGGGCCTGTACTGTACGACAAATTATCACAATTGTAATATTCATGTGTCTCTCACGGATACCTACCACATGATTTTATGAGAACCGTAGTTGTGCCCATAGTTAAGAATAGGACCGGAGACGTCTCGAGTCTGTCTAATTACAGGCCTATATCTCTCGCCACGGTTTTCTCGAAGGTGTTTGAAAGGCTAGTTCAACCGGAAATATACAAAGGACTCAGTCTAAATGGAGCACAGTTTGGTTTCCGTCCCAGTCTCTCAACAGATATGGCTGTCTTGTCATTGAAACATACGGTTCGTTACTACCTAAGCCGAAAAACTTCAGTTTACGCATGTTTTCTGGATCTTAGTCGCGCGTTTGACACAATCGACTACGACACTCTGTGGAAAAAGCTACGCGCGACTAAGGTACCGGATGAGATTACCAATCTGTTGAGATACTGGTACGGAAACCAGGTGAACGTAGTGCGATGGGGGGATGCACAATCCGACGAATACCGACTGAAGTGCGGTGTGAGGCAGGGCGGGCTCACGTCTCCGGACCTGTTCAACCTATATGTAAACGGGCTCATAGAGGAGCTCAGCAGTGCCAAAGTCGGCTGCTTCCTGGGCAACGTTTGTGTCAACAACCTTAGTTACGCCGATGACATGGCGCTGCTGAGCCCCTCTGTGAAGGGACTTCGTAAACTGCTAGGTATCTGTGAGCGATACGCGGAGGAACACGGCCTAACATACAATGTCAAGAAGACAGAGGTAGTGATCTTTAAATACGGTGGAGGTCCAGATCATGTGCCGCCAATAACTTTACGCGGTTCTCAACTGAAAATTGCTACAAAGTTTAAGTACCTGGGCCACATATTAACAGACAGGCTCAAGGACGACGAGGACATGGAGCGTCAGCGTCGCGTGCTCGCTATGAAAAGCAACATGCTGGCGCGCCGATTCACACAGTGCTCCAGGCTAGTAAAGCTGACGTTGTTCAGCTCGTACTGCCAGGCGCTCTACACCGCGCAGCTGTGGTGCAACTACACGCAGCGAGCATTCAACTCGCTGCGTGTACAGTACAATAATGCACTGCGCTGTATGCTGGGCCTACCGTGGAGGTGTAGCGCGTCTGGCATGTTCGCTGAGAATAGGCTCGACGACTTCTACGGGCTGTTAAGAAAACGAAAAGCTGGTTTTCTGGAACGGGTGGCTCGGTCTGATAACCACATCGTACAGGCAGTTTCTGCTAGGCTGTACTGTACCGATTTTATTGCTATATAATATTTTGTTTGTTATGTATGTTTATGTTTATGCTTATTTTTTATTAATTTTTGTGTGTGTATGTTTTTACGTGTATCATTTGTCTCATGGGACCAAGTGCCTGAATAAAGAAGATTTTATTATTATTATTATTATTATATAAGAATTGAGTCATATCCCTTAGTCGCCTTTTACGACATACACGGGGAGAGATGCAGTGGGGCTATTCTTTTAAAGTACCGGCCCCACACGGTACATACACGGTACTATAAACCTTCTCGAAGAAATTAAGTAATTGAGGGCGAGGCCGAAGGCCGAGCTGCGTTCAGGAAGACCATAAACCTTCTCGAAGAAAGAACGTAACTAAGGGCGAGGCCGAAGGCCGAGCTGCGTTCAGGAAGACGATAACCTTTTCGAAGAAAGTAAGTAACAGAGGGCGAGGGCGAAGGCCGAGCTGCGTTCAGGAAGACCATAAACCTTCTCGAAGAAAGTAAGTAACTAAGGGCGAGGCCGAAGGCCGAGCTGCGTTCAGGAAGACTATTTTTTTTTTTTTTATGGAAACTGACACGGTCGGCTACATCACCTACAACATCCGTGACGTCAGCCCATAAGACCGGGTGAACTTGGTGCCACGTCAGTGCTTCCCTTCGGTCGTGCCGGCTACACTGAACCGGACGGAAAACACAAACTATTTACATAGCCGTTTCGACCGACCTTTCATTCAGTGCGATGGTACCAACCCGGGCGGGATAAACCCTACCACCTAGTAATATAAGAAGGGAGTCATATCCCTTAGTCGCCTTTTACGACATACACGGGGAGAGATGCAGTGGGGCTATTCTTTTAAAGTACCGGCCCCACACGGTACATACACGGTACTATAAACCTTCTCGAAGAAATTAAGTAATTGAGGGAGAGGCCCAAGGCCGAGCTGCGTTCAGGAAGACTATAAACTTTCATATTCTCCCTCTCCCTCTCCCTCTCCCTCTCCCTCTCCCTCTCCCTCTTCCCCTCCCCCCCCCTCCCCCTCCCTCTCCCTCTCCCTCTCCCTCTCCCTCTCCCTCTCCCTCTCCCTCTTCCTCTCCCTCTCCCGCTCCCTCTCCCTCTTTCGCTGCTCTTCCTCCCCACCGTCCTTCCCTTTCCCTCATCTTCCTACCTCAACTATTTCTCTCTCCCTCCCCTCCCCGTCCACCCTTCCTGCTCTCGCCACCTCTCCTCTCACCACCCCTACGTCCCCTCCTTTACCCCTCCCCTGCACCCCTCGCCACTCGCCCCTCCCTTCTCCCTTCACTGCGCTTCTCCTCCTTTCCGTCACTCTTGCCCCCCCCCTCCCCCACCCTTCCCCTCTTCCTTCCTCCCTCCCTCCCCTCCCCCTCATCTCCCGACCCATCCTCCCTCCCCTCCCTTCCATCTCTCTACGTTCACCTCCCCTCCCGCCCCTCCCTCACCTCATTACCTATATGCCTTTATTAACCCCCCCCCCCCCCTCCCCCTCACCTTCATTCCCCCTTCATAGCTCCCCCTCCCTCACTCTCTCTCTCCCTAAACGAAAATCCTAAGCCTTTTAGTTCTCACAGAAAAGGGATGGTACGGAACCCTCTTTACGCGAGCTAGACTCGAACTTGACCATTTTTTTTTTCAAAATTATGTTACTCCGGGATATGCACTACAACTATACAAAGTTTCGTCAAAATCCGTCCAGCCGTTCAGGCGTGAAAGAGGAACAAACAAACAAATAAACAAACAAACAAACAAACAAACAAATATACTTTCGCATTTATGATATTAGTGAGATTAGTGAGATGAGATGAGATGAGATGAGATGAAAAAATATTGACTTCGAATCGACAACATATAAACCGCTTAAAATAGCCGTTTTTAGGTTTTTTTTTAAACCCAACAGCTTTACTCACGGTTTTTTCCGAGCTATGTAGCTCGACGTTTCGGGCCAAGCGTATGGCCCATTCTCATGAGCACTCTGTTTTTAGGAGGTTTAAAAAGGGCACTTTTAAAAATATTTCTAAATATATATTTTTAACTGTTATATTTTTATATTGTAGATTGACTAAATATCTGGTGATGTTTTTTGAATTGTTTGAAAAAAGTTAAAAGTTTGGGAGTTATGATTTTTTTAAATTTTCCATTACGCGTGTTTCGTGTCGTCTTTATCTTGCAGTGTGAGTAGTTAAAATGGTTTTCGTGTATGCATACACTTGAAAAGGCAGAGCAGGTGGAAGGGATTTAGGGTAGGGGAGGTGTGTACGATGGGTGGGAGATGAGGGAGGGGGCGTTGAGAAGAGGGGCGACGAACGAGGGGCAGGGGTGAAGGAGGGAGGGGGAAGCGGGGGGTTTTGTCTGCAATAGTATAAAATTTTATAATAAACTACCACTGGTGATCTCAATGATCACGAATTCGAGGTCAAAGTGAAAAATTTGCTAATAGTAAAAAGTTACTATAAACTGACGGACACCAACTGTGATAAATTTCTCTAGTCTTTTCTAGTCATTTACAATTCTCTCTATTCTTATTTTAATTTTATATATTCTTGTGATTTTTTACCTAATTCTAATTTATATTTTTAATGTGACTGAAAAAATTTAGTTTTTAACTGTAGTTTTAATTCTCTGACATTTTTTGAGTTATTTTAAATTTTTTATTATTTTTATTTTCTTGACATTTTGTTAGTTATAGGTGCGTTATATTAATTAATTCTGTGTTGTGTACTGAATTTTTGACGATGGCCTATTTTTTGCTTAAAACTTAAATGACGAACCTAAGTGTATCTTGTGTACCTATAGATGATGAAGAAATAAATAAAATAAAATAAATAAATAAATAATATAGATGGTTGAACGAGGACTGAGATAGGTAGGGATAGAAGTGTCGGAGGGAGGGAGAGCTAAGGGGAGAAGGGAGGGGTGAATTGGAGGAGAAGGGAGATAGGAAGGGAGGAGCGAGTGAGGTGAGGGAGGAGGGAGGCAGGGGAGGGAGGAGGGAGGGAGGGGAGGGAGGAGGGAGGGAGGAGGAAGAGGGTAAGGAAGAGGGAGGAGGGGAAAGAGTGAGAGGTAGGAAGGAGGTGGGTGGGGAAGATGAAAGGAGCGAGGGGGGACGGAGGGAATGCGGATGGGAGTAAGAGGGAGCGAGGGAGAAGGGAAGGAGGGAATTAGGGAGAGAGGTAGGCAGATAACGAGGTAAGAGAAGGGGAAAGAGGGGGATGGAGAAAAGCGAGGGGCGGGAGGGGAACGGAGGGGAAACGAGAGAGTTAGTCATATTCTCGTTTAAATCGGATTTGCTATTAAAACGACTTAACCGCCAGCTAAGCTAGCTAGTATGTATGCTAGTAAAAATGTATTTTTACTTCAGTAAGAATAGGAAAAGATTTCTCAAATTTACCTTAAATACATTCATAGACGTAGTGGAGTGTAAATGCACGGGCAGATTATTCCAGAGGCGAGCTTTTATACGTGTGCCGAATACATGTTAGTATTTAGAGGAGTAGAAGTAATTATATAGTGAGCACGTGCGCGCTGTTAGAATCTGGAGTGTGTTCGCTCTTTGAGTTCGTCGCTTCAGCCACACCAGGATATTTTCACGCTCACAGTCAGCGACTCGCTATATGCTTATATTTGAATACGTCCTAAAAGTAATTTTCAATGCACTCGAAGGTCATGTAATGCATGAGATCTGTGAATTTTTTTCACTTGTTTTAGTTTTATGCAAAAAAAAACACACGTAGGAAGCTCTGACGAGAAAGGTCACTATGACTTTTTTAAAGTAGATAAAATTCCCAACAGTTTGAGCTCTAATTCAGGGCGAGCTAAATTTATTTTGTTGTTCCCCGAGGCCCTCACAAATAGGGTATAGCGCAGAGTGATGAGGTTTCTCGGCCATCTCCGCCATACAGAACAATTAAAAATGCAGGAAGGCTGGAATTAAGTGCTCTACACTCTGCAAATATTGTGAGGGGACTGAGTGCACGAATGCCCCACCAATCGAGGATGTAGAAGAAGATAGAGACGACCCCGATGATGTTATTGAAGAAGTCTTTGATGTCTCTCCTGCTCTTCAAATGGGCATCAATCTCCCCATCGACATCTCCCCCCTCGTCGAAGTTAATATTGATACTCCTGGGCCCTTAAAGAAGACGCGTAGGTTAACTTAAGCCCAACAGTGGTAGTGAGCCTACTTAAATGTAAAAAAAATTAAATGATAGTTTTTATAAATATTTTTGTTATATTTTTTTTTCACTGGAATTAAAACTTATATGTAAAAAAATTTAAATTATAGTTTTTATAAATATTTTTGTTATATTTGTTTTTCACTGGAATTAAATTTAGATTAGCATAATATAATAAATTTAACTCGATAATAAACACATAGAGAAGAATTCTAGGCTGCATATATTCCGTTTTTTAACCCCCGACGAAAAAAGCGGAGGGGTGTTATAAGTTTGACGTGTGTGAGGATGCGTGTGTGTGTATGTGTGTGTCTGTCTGTCTGTGGCATCGTAGCTCCGAAACGGATGGACCGATTTGGATGCGGTTTTTTTTATTAGGTAGCTTGTTTAATCGGGATGGTTCTTAGCTATGTTTGTAATCAAGTAATTAAGTAATAAAAAAATTATTATCTTAAAAAGTGGACCGATTTTCATGCGGTTTTTTGTAGGTATGGACCTGTTATGGATGCGGTGTTTTTTTAGGTGATTATTTATTGAAAATAATGGCAATCTCCAGTGCGAAATCTATAATAGAAGATCTTTTGGAAAAACCATTCTCAACGAGGACATTTTCTGAAAAACATTTAATTGTTAAAAACGGTCGCCCTCGCCCAAGTTTGTCGAATCGTCGCTCCAGTTCGGGAGTTGTCTGTCACATTTTTAGCGAAAATGAGCTTTGAATGCAGGTTGATTCAGCAGATTTTTCTGCATATTTCTGCTTAAAAAGTAAAAACATTTTATCCAATAAAGCGGTTTTTTAAATATTTTATACTTTATATTTTATACTGACAGTGCAAAATGAAAGCCATTATTATTCTATGGCTCCATACATTTTCACAATACATTTTCGTCCTATCTCTAAGATTCCACAGCTTGCGCTGAGTTCGTATTTTGTCTAACGACCAAACAGCCAATCACGGACAAAGAATGGGACATAGCTAAAATACGAATTAAAGGTGATGTCAGCGAAGTGACCTCTATATCCAGTGTGTGTTGTGCTATATCCGCTTCGCAACGTCCGTTTAGTCAGTTGTGTCTATCTCCAAACAAAAATAGTGTTTTTGTGTTATTTATTTCATTAATGTTAAGGAGTTTATTGTTTTTATAGCGATTCTAATACAGTTAGTCAGATTCCAAACATATGCTTAACAGTAACGCAATCACACAGTGAAAACCAAACTATAAACTTTAAACAGCTCTCCTGTAAAATTTGCTCTGTGGCACTTAGACAACTCCCGAACTGAAGCGACGGAATGACAGCTGTCTGTACATAAGACAGCAAAAGGGAAGAATATATGGTCTTTCAGTTTTTGAACTCATTGTGGTAGCATACGCGTAAGTTATGAAATTATGAAAAAAAAAACCTTAGCCAGAGCCAACCCAATACGTGGTAATACTCAGCACCAGGAATCGCTACTGGGATAGACTATAGAGAATATAATAGAATTGAAACTCTTTATTGCACACACAATTGAAAGAACATCACACGAAAAGAATCAAGAAATACAAGAGTGCGCAAAGGCGGACTTATCAGTGCAAGCGATTTCTTCCAGTCAATCTTTTTAAAATTGTTCGGTATGTATTTCGATCCCGTATTTAAATTTTCATTAATGTTTGCGGGCACCTTGGTTTGGTTGGTCGCTCGCAACGTAACAAGCACAATCATTGTGTTATTTCATTTCAGTCTACAAGCGTTTCAATTAAATAAAATATTATTTTATATTATGGTATTTTTATGATATTTTTAGTATTTTATTGTTTATTCGTAAAATCTCGTATGTAGGTACTGTGTAGGGTCGTTACTTAATAAGAATAGCCCCAACGCATCTCTCCCCATACATGCTATAATGAAGGATGAAGGAATAAGGACAAGATGCCGTACTAAAGGGCGACAGCCACCTCTCACCTTGACACGGTCACGCGCGTTACTTGCTGCTTCATAGCAAAATATTCGGACAAGATAACTCTTGTCCGAATACTTTGCTAAACGTCGTGGGCGGTGTTGTGCTGTAATTTACCGGAGTACTTGCAGCACAACACCGATTTGTTATCTCTTTAGATTCCACCCTTAATTATTTTTAGGGCGTTACATACTTCAGACACAGCTTCAGACTAGAAAACTCGACTGAAATGCATTACAAGTTCGCTAACACCCCCCACATCCGAATGCCACAAGTAGGTACGCACTGTTGAAACTCCAAACGTCCAAACTTAATTAGGAATCGTGATTTCGAAGGAGTCACTCAATGTAAGTATGTAGGTACATACATATATAGTTATTTCTAAATAACTGTATAAATAAATATGATATGTATGAGCTACCTAAACATCTAACATATTTCGCGCGCCGTGCCGCATATCTTATCTATTCTGCAATCGATGACGCTTTCGGATTCATCTTTCCTCCCTCCATACACCTCGAGCCGAGTGTGCTCGCTCAGCGCTCAGCGCGCACACTCGGCTCGATCATTCAACTTTCGCGCTTCTCTATGCGGACAGCGCCGGTGCTGCCGCCTGGCCACAGTTGCGAGCGACAGCGCATGCGTCGTTACCGCCCTCTGTTGCCGCTCCGGGCAAGTTCGCCGCGAACGAAGCTGTCGAACGTACGTACGGCCATCGCTTGACTGCGTGTCACGTTTTGCTTGTATATTTATTACATGTTATAATGACAATACAGTGACTTTTGTGGAATCGGGCGGGATATAGCCGCCGAAATTGTGCCGCGTGTGTTCAGTGATTTTCAAAACCATAAGCAGTGCGACAGTGCTCATAAAAACCTTGTGTGCAAATATCCCCTTATGTACCTACTTGTACCGTTTGGTGCTTCGCGGCCGTGAAGGTTGATGTTACGTCATTACGGATTACAGTCTGTAATGTAAACGATATTTTTCAGTGTGCATACATGTGACGAGTGCGGAATTGCCTAAACTTGTCTCCGGAGGTGAACAGTGTTTTAGAGAAGGGTGTAATGTTTTATTTCGGCCGGCTGCAGAGGAGCGGCGGCCATGTTTTTTAGTTCAGTAGTCATCCGCTGTTACACTTCTCTATTGCTCTCGACCTCTACCTCTGCATTTCGTCGTATATTACGATAGGTAAGTAGGTGTCTTTCTGTTATATTTTATAGGTTTCTAGCCGTGTTTATTGATTGATACTGTTTATGCTCAGTCATAGAAATAATCTGTCAGTAAGGAACATAGCATTGTTGATGTTTACAAAAACTCTGCGCGGCAATATTGACAAAGTGACAGTGACGTGACGTCACGTCTCCGCCTGCGCGCACACCGTGCGCGTGCGCAGGTTAGGTAGGCAAGTAAGTAGGTACACGATTGGAACCATGTATGTGATTAAATACCTACATTAATGTTCTTGGCATGAGAATAAGATACCTAATCTTTATAAAATATAAAAAAAAAAATCTTGCATCCTATGCAAGGTCTAATTTTGGGGTTGGTTTACCTCCACTCGTCCGCGGTCGGGGAAGGGGGCGGGGCGGCGTGCGGAGGAGGAGTGAGAACATTTTTGGCCAGGGGCGGGGGTTGCGCGGATGTGACGTGCGCGGAAGCGCGGAGGAGGAGGCGGCCAAATACTTTTGTGGTTAAAAATTCCTACCGAGTATAATATCTAGAAGAGGATTGTTTAGTTAATTTTATTAACCGCATGGAGACGCATGTCGTTTTTGCATACATTTCTATTAAAAATACCTGTTTTGGTGGTTTCTAATCAGTAATCACTTCGAGTCGAGAGGTTGAGGCGGCCCATGTCGTTTTACATTATATTACAATAAGTTATGTCAGCCTCGATAGCTCAGTGGTGCAGACAGTCAACTGTCGCTATTGAATGTTAAGCAACGCTGGGTGCGGTCAGTACTTGGATGGGTGACCGCTGACCGTTGGAGGCTGACCGAGGTTCGGATTCTTCGTAAAACTGTAGGTCCCTTCCCTCCTAATCATACTTGGTGGTGGTAGGGTTTAACCCGCCCGGTTTGGTACCACCGCACTGAATGAAACGTCGGTCGAAACGGCTATGTAAATAGTTTGTGTTTTCCGACCAGTTCAGTGTAGCCGGAACGATCAAAGGGGGAAGCACTGACATGGCACCTAGTTCACCCGGTGTTATGGGCTGACATCACGGACGTTGTAGGTGATGTAGTCAACCGTGTCAGTTTCCTTAAAAAAATAAATAAAAAAAAAATAAAAAAAGTTTACTTCCAAAATGGCCCACTGAACTAGCAAGAAAATTTAAATTATTGAAATTAATAAATTTTTTTTCTCAAAATACTAATTTCTTTGCCAAAACTTTTACTTTATAATTTCCTGAAGAAATTAACCTACAATATAAACATTAATTTACCTAAAAAACAAAAAAACAGCTTTTGTTTCATACCTGGATGGACAAGTATGTATGACTTTATAATATATGTATTGTTAATAATATTCTTATTATTATTTTATCTTCAATTCTCACGCTCAACTCTTTTGCTACTATGTACCTACTTATATTTCACTATCCATATTATCGAATCTCAAACATCCAAAGGTTGACTGTAAGAAATCTCTGTAAGGGATAAGTCCGGCTTTGCACCTTATGTAAATTTTCTAATGTACTTTTAACTGTTTAATGTTTACTGGAGCAATGAAGCATTTTCCATCTATTTTTCTATTAATTTTGTTTAAATCGTGAGTGGAGATACTAAACACCTCCCCTCATATTTATTATCTGGAAGGCATGATGCGTGCATCACGCCATCACATCACATCACACACATCGGGGATCACAGAACAACGTTCGGCGGCCGCGTTCCTCTTGCCGGGCGCCCCTCGCGGTTTCTTGCTCTCTGTATGGGATAGATGGTTCTGCTGGCATCTCGATTTTTTTTTTTTTTTTTTTTTTTTTTTAATGGAAACTGACACGGTTGGCTACATCACCTACAACACCCGTGATGTCAGCCCATAACACCGGGTGAACTTGGTGCCACGTCAGTGCTTCCCTTCGGTCGTGCCGGCTACACTGAACTGGACGGAAAACACAAACTATTTACATAGCCGTTTGGACCGTCCTTTCATTCAGTGCGGTGGTACCAACCCGGGCGGGTTAAACCCTTACCACCTAGTAAGATAAGAAGGGAGTTATATCCCTTAGTCGCTTTTTACGACATACACGGGGAGAGATGCAGTGGGGCTATTCTTTTAAAGTACCGGCCCCACACGGTACAAATGACTCATTGACTCAACAATGACATTGTGGACACAGAATCGCTTTAAATACATTCTATCTATAGTTCACTCCGCCTCCGTCTCAAAAGCTGAGCAATTACGAGTACACATATTATATGCTTATACCTAGGGCTAGGTTGCTTGGGTTGAATCAATCGAGGGGAGCTTCGTTAATCGCACGGCTCTCGATGCAGTCACGTCGGGCTCTGTGTCTACCCACCCCCAGTCCCCCCCCCCCCCCTCCCCCCTCCGGCCTGCCACCCCTACACCTCCTCGTGTCGGTACCTCTGCCTGCTCTGGCACACTAGCGTCAATCTGAACTTTTAAGAGGCAGAAAAAGAGCGAGTGAAGAGCGAACGCTAACCGATGTATTCTGCTTGCCAAAACTACAGATATCGGGAACCATTCTCACGAGACATTTCCGATCCAGGTAACACACAAGTTGCTGTGATGCAAAGTTGTGAAGCAAACTGTTTCTTAGGCCCACTTGCACCAACACGAATTTAACTATAAACCAGTTTAACTCGTTAAACTAGCACCCGTTGTATGTGGGAACCGCGTTTGAACCGCGTTTAAATCCATAACTCGCTATTTAACTCTAAACTCGTGTTGGTGCAAGTGGGCATTAGTCCTTCCTTCCTTACATAGCAATCAAGTTTTCCACGAAAATATTCATTCTAACCTGTGTATGGAACTCTTAGCAAATGTGCCATTCGTTACAGAAAGCATTGCAAGAATAATATATGGGCATCCTTTGACGTCATAAAGAAATGCTTTGGGTTCCTTCATACATACATAGCGTCACGCCTGTTTCCTAGTGCGGTTCCTTCACAAAAGCTATACAATTCAAAGTGGCTTTTCACACACGCACTGCTGCCCCGTGTTAGCATAGAATTAGCTGTCACCGTATGAAAGGGAATTGCATCCCTACATGCTGGACTTACTGCGGATGCGTACCAATCGGTTCTGTAGATCTTTCCTCTACAGAACCGGTAAACTCTGGAACTCTCTCCCTACCCAGATATTTCCCCCAAGTACAGTCTCGGGGACTTCAAGAAGGGCGTGAATAGGCACCTGTCAGCCCGGCACGGTATTCGCCACCCCCGCACACGACCGCATGTCCATGGGCGTTGTTAGACACCTTATGGGAGGCTCGGCGCCACGTGTCGGGCTTAAAATAAAAAAAACCGGCCAAGTTTTCCTTCCGAGGATTCCGTATCGCCATCCGTAGGATTCCGTAGGATTCCGTTCCTTCCGAGGATTCCGTATCGCGACTAAGGGATATGACTCCCTTCTTATATTACTAGGTGGTAGGGTTTAACCCGCCCGGGTTGAAACCACCGCACTGAATGATAGGTCGGTCGAAACGGCTATGTAAATAGTTTGTGTTTTCCGTCCAGTTCAGTGTAGCCGGCACGACCGAAGGAAGCACTGACGTGGCACCAAGTTCACCGCGGTGTTATGGGCTGACATCACGGATGTTGTAGGTGATGTAGCCAACCGTGTTAGTTTCCATAAAAAAAAATGTCATGGCTAGCGCCACTCACGCCATCTAGATGGTGTGTTATGAAATGCTTCATATTAGTTAAATGTCATGATTAGTTAAAATGCTTCATAATTTTTTATTTTTTCTTATTTTTTTGTTATTTGTTGTTATATCGGCCATAATAACACATATTCTATGAAAATTTCAACGGGCTACCTATTCAAGAGATACAGCCCTCGGACAGACGGACGGACAGACAGACGGGCGGACGGACGGACGGACAGATAGACAGACGGCGTAGGCTTAGTAATAGGGTTCCGTACCGGATACGGAACCCTAAAAAGGGCAATTCTTATATGGCAGCTAGTTCGCAAAGGTGTGACGGGTTGGCACCGCGGGTGTATTGGTTGATGTAAATGGTGGGCTCAAGCAGCTCGCTTTAAAGCCACAAGGTGTAAACATCACTCGCGAGCGTCACATCATCGTCATCATCATCATCATCTAAGCCCACTACATAATTTGGGCGGCCGTAAAAAAAATACCAAAACCTATTTTACTACTGCATACGACTATCTAAATCCAGTAGTTTGGGTTATCACAAAAAAAAATTACCTAAACCTGTTTTACTACTGCCCTAGGGGTGGGTTTAGTTACAGGCTGGAGGAGGAGGAGGGGGGTGCGGGGGGAGGGGGGAGCTTGGTGTATCGATTTATGAACCTAAGTAGGTACCTCCAAAAAAAAGGGAGCGAAAATGAGAAATGAAGCATATAAAACAATGAAGGGAGGAGAAAAAGTTTGTAGATATTTGCTTTGCTTTGTTTATAGGTTATCACAAAAAAATAATTACCTAAACCTATTTTCTACTGCCCTAAACGACTATCTAAACCCAGTAGTTTGGGTTATCATATCACAAAAAAAATATTACCTAAACCTATATTACTACTGCCCTAAACACCGAGCATACCTACGGGAGTGGCCACCGTCGAGCGCTAGTATATAGGGAAATTAGCTGCGCATTTGCACTAACATATAGCGCTGCTGCGGGATCGACCGTCAGTGCGCTCGCGACTTGGGAACGAAGAACACGTATATGTGCACTACGCAAAATGGCGATTTGTGCAGTTCGTGCGTGTCGAAAGAGCTCAAGATCATCAGGAAAGACAAAAGATGGCGTAACCTTTCATAATTAGGTCATTTTAATGATAATACAATGCTTAAAACGTGTAAAATACAAAAATTCCGCGAGTTAGGAGCACGACTGCGCGCCATACCGGGCGCGTACACATGATAGGCAAATTTGACAGACTGGAAAGAAATTTGAAATCAATTATTGTGTATGGGTGTTGTTAGTTTTTTTTATGGCAATGACATGGATGAATTCAATTTATAATATGTATTATTATTATCAGTGATAGGAATAGGTAGGACTTATTTACCTAAACTTCGAGGAACAGAGTAAGAGATTGGAGACTTCCTTACGACAATATTTTTTCCGGTTTAATAATATTCATGGTGTTTTAATTTCGCGATTTAAAAAAAGTGGCCGCCATTTTGAACTTTTTAGTAACTGGACCGATTGCTTTCAAAATCTATATCTGGGTGTCAGTGTGGACTCTGAATACGAATCTGTAGTCAAATTTAAAAAAAGTAGCCGCCATTTTGAACTTTTTAGTTACTGGACCGATTGCTTTCAAAATCGATATCTGGGCGTCTGTGTGGACTCAGAATACGAATCTGTAGTCAAAATTTAAAAAAAGTGGCCGCCATTTTGAACTTTTTAGTTACTGGACCGATTTCTTTCAAAATAGATATCTGGGTGTCTATGTAGGCTCTGAATACGAATCCGTTGTCAAAATTTAAAAAAGTGACCGCCATTTTGAACTTTTTCGTTACTGGACCGATTACTTTCAAAATCGATATCTGGGTGTCTGTGTGGGCTCTGAATACGAATCTGTAGTCAAAATTTAAAAATAAGTGGCCGCCATTTTGAACTTTTTAGTTACTGGACCGATTGCTTTCAAAATCGATATCTGGGTGTATGTGTGGGCTCTGAATACGAATCTGTAGTAAAAAATAAAAAAAAGTGGCCGCCATTTTGAACTTTTTAGTTACTGGACCGATTGCTTTCAAAATCGATATCTGGGCGTCTGTGTGGACTCTGAATACGAATCTGTAGTAAAAATTTTAATTTCCGGTTTAATATTATTAAACCGGAAAAAAATATTGTCTTAAGGAAGTCTCCAATCTTTTACTCTGTTCCTCGAAGTTTAGGTAAATAAGCCCTACTTATTCCTATCACTGATTATTAGTACAACTTTTCAAAAATATTAAAACAACAGTCTTGTTCAATTTTTCAATATTTTTTTTTATTCAAACAATAATATTCGTTCAGTAAAAACTATTTGAAATTATATTACAAATAACAATTTCAAAATTCACAAATATACCGCACCATCATCCTCCGTCAGACTGGCATTCGTAGTGATCCCGTCAAGTTGCCGTCAAGCAAGGCTTCCGATTGGTCGGACGGTCGGATCTTACTACCAGATACCCGAGCCAAGCCAGCGATAACAAACCTGTCGCTCGCCTTGCTCGCTCTGTCTCTCTCCATATCGCGGGGCGCGATATGGGTAACGGAGATAGACAAGTCACGTCATAAAAGATTAAATTGCGATTTAGATTTTCGTAGTAGTAGGGATTTTTGTCTAGCCGTGCTCCGATATAAACGCGTTGCGTCTCCCGTTGTATCCTCCTTGGCCCTAAACGACTATCTAAACCCAGTAGTTAGGGTTATCACAAAAAAAATTACCTAAATCTATTTTACTACTGCCCTAAACGCCATCTAACCCCAGTAGTTAGGGTTATCACAAAAAAAATTACCTAAATCTATTTTACTACTGCCCTAAACGCCATCTAACCCCAGTAGTTAGGGTTATCACAAAAAAATTACCTAAACCTATTTTCTACTGCCCTAAACGACTATCTAAACCCAGTAGTTTGGGTTATCATCACAAAAAAAATATTACCTAAACCTATTTTACTACTGCCCTAAACGACTATCTAAACCCAGTAGTTAGGGTTACTCATCACAAAAAAAATTACCTAAACCTATTTTACTACTGCCCTTAACGAAACGACTATTAAAATCCAGTAGACTGGGTTGATACCACCGTACTGGATGTAAGATGCCCGCATAGCAGCCTCGGTTGTGTTCTCCTCTAGTCCAGTATAGCCAGGGAAGTCTCCGGTATGGCACCTACCTTCTCGGAGGTTATATTGGCTGGTCGCAGCATGTGCTTTGGCCCCTCCGACTCAGCCATCCATACCGGATTACATAAAAAAGGACTAGGCACGGACTTTCCGCACCACAAAAACAAAACGTTGAAAAAAATACGTTTCTTATATGGGGACCCTCTTAATTTTTTACTTTTTAAATTTTTTAGGTTTTCGTATCCCGTACGGAGGCCTATTACTAAGCCTCCGCCGTACGTCCGTCCGTCCGTCCGTCTGTCCGAGGGCTGTTAAGTATCTCTTGAACCGTAATAGGTAGACCGTTGAAATTTTCACAGAATATGTGTTGCTATGGCGGATATAACAACAAATAATAAAAAAAAGAAAATATTAAAAATTAAGGGGGGCTCCCATACAACAAACGTACAATAAAATCGATTAGTCACACTACTGAATAATAGATGGCGCCACAGGCTTTTATACATTGCAATGTTGAAAGACAAAAGATAGGCGGATAATAGCGGATAGATACGGAAACTTCCGTGCGGGAGTAAAACTCGCACTTCAGATTTTAATTATTTGTTATGTCCGCCATAATAACACATATTTTTCGATAATTTCAACCGGTATTACGTTTCCAAAGATACAGCCATCAGCCGGACGGGAAGACAGACACCGCTTAGAGTTAGAATGGACAAAATGGGTCCATCTATCAATTTTCAGGTGTGTTTTTGTACTGCCTTCAACTCAAGGGTCCGAATATGAATCAAATATTATTTAACACTTTTAAGTTCTAGTTGTTTTTTTTAAGTTGGAGTACACAATCAATCAATAAAAAATTCGGTTTTTATTTTTTTATTCCAAAACTACGGATCGAAACAAAAAAGTAAAAAGCTACGGATTTAGATATACAGGGTGTTCGGCACATCGACCGACAATTTTTTTTTGTAGGTAAGTGGGGTCCTTTGCAACGTTTTGACCCATGATGCCTTTTGTCAAATGTCACGTGGTATCGAGATACGATTTTTTTTCTTTATTTTTGAATATTACCAAAACCCCAGCTTTAAACCTTTCTAACTTTTTTGTTTATGATTGTATCAGCACGAAATAAAATTTATTGAAATTTACGATGTATCCTTGTTCTAGAAAAAATATTAGTTGATGAAGTTAATACCATGAAAAGTCTTTCGAAAGGGCGTAAGCTAGCGAACTTTTTAAAAGAAACTTTTTAAAAATTAAGCTATAATTTGCTGTCAGTTTTTTTTAAATTAATTAAGAAATTAAGATTCTGTCATATTTTTACTCGTTCTCGGGACTTTGGGAGGTCATAAGACCTTTTCATGGTATAAACTTCATCAAATAATATTTTTTCTAGAACAAGAACACATCGTAAAATTCAATAAATTTTATTTCGTGCTGATACAATCATAAACAACAATTCGACGGTATGTTTTCTTTTTTTTTTTATGTTTGTTACGCGATTACTCCGTCAATTGTGGGCCGATTTTGAAAATTATTTTTTTGTTTGAAAGGGGATAACCCTGAGGTGATTTGGTCAAGATCGGATTGGAAAGCGAGGCGGAATCGCGAGGCCGAAGGCCGAGAGATTCCGCCGAATACATTAATAGCAAAAAACTAAAAAAAAAACTGAAATAAAAAACTATTTAAAAAAATATAAAAACCGCCTTCAAAAATGTATGAAATAAAAACAAATCGAACCCTAGAGTTGAAGGCGGTGCTAAAGCAAGCAAAAATGATGCATGAAAGAAAACATGAGTGGATGATATCCTTTGTGATTTGTGTAGCCTTCTTTAGCACCGCCTTCAATCTAGGGTTAAATTTTTTTTTATTTCATACATTTTTGAGAGCGGTTTTTATATTTTTTTAAATCGTTTTTTCTTTCACATTTTACAATAGCATTTTTTAAACGGTATGAATGTAAAAATATGTTTTATAACGAGCCCTTTTCATTGATAGTCATGCAGTTGAAATAACGCTACGTTACACGTCCGTGATTGGGTCATCTCATCACATCACACTCTATACATGTACCAAATATAAAACTTATTTCTTTCAGTAGATTCTGAGAAAATAAGCTGTGACAGACACAAGAGCGATCCTATTAGGGCTCAGTTTTTTCCGTGTTTGAGGTACGGAATCCTAAAAAACTAATTGAGAACGGTACAGCGGCGACTCCTCTCAGTTGGCGAGGTTGGCGCCGCCAAACCGAATAAAATGAATGACACCATTAATACAGAAGTGTCAGTCTAAAATAAATGTGAAAAAATTTCGGAGTTATATTATTTATGTCATATAATCCACGATTAATAAGATAAAACGTCAATCCCGTACCCGTTACATAATTTGAAATTTCGCGCGCGTCTAACGCGGGCGACGACGAATGACGACACATCAAGGCATTCATTGGCCGGTTGGCTACATTTTGAAGCGCCATCATATTCCATGCAAGGCGGAAGCGACCGATGTCCCCCCCGTCCCGCGCGGACCCGCTGATCAGCCTTTCGAGTTGGCGCAGCGGGGAGTGCATTTAGTGACGCGGTAGCGAGTAGAGCGAGCTAGCGAGCGAGCTAGGTGTGTGTGTTGCGTGTGCGGGTGTATGCGCGCTGCGTCCACAGTTCCACACGACGAGTATTCTTGTGCTGTGCGACGTGCGATGCGATGCGACTAGCGAGCTAGGCTAGGTGTGTTATGTGCGCGTGTGTGTGCGCATTGGCTCGCGAGTTGATAGCTGCATATATTCCGTTATGTAGGTATGGACTTTGTATGGATGAATCCTGTGCAGTGTTGTTAAATTTAAAGTGATTTATTGGTAATTATAATGGCAAACTCCTACCGAGCTATCTACGGAGCACTCAAGGACAAGAGAGACTCAGTAATTTGGCACTCTTACATATCTGTGGAAAAGGAGTTGCTAACAAAATTGAGGAAGAAAGAAGATTTTCACGATCGAGTCATCGAAAATTTCTTGTCTGTGGAACGAAGAGTGGCCTTCATGTACAAATAAAATGTAACAATTCAAGCTTGTATGCCTGTCTCATCGTCGTCGTGCCAGAGGAGAGACGTCGCTGTTGTCGGCTGCAACTCGACAGCTTTGACACAACCAGTAGGTACCTATCTACAGACAAATAAATCGTAAGTGAGCAAAATAAATAATTTAAACTAAATATTATAAACTATCTATATCGTAATCGTCTTTCAGTTTTTGAACTCATTGTGGTAGAAATAAATTAACGCGTAGGTACCTAAGTTATGAAATTATGAAAAAAAAAAATCCTTAGCCAGAGCCAACCCAATATTCAGGACCAGGAGTCGCCGCTGGAACGGTATATATAAGTAATTCCTCTTTGTCTCATCTCGCTCTACCTTACCTCATCTCATTTCGTCTTAATCCAATCTCAAGTCGCCTAACATCGTATATACTGGTGAGCTATCTATGATACGCTGTTTACTTATACTGTACTAACCTCAATTTACTTCAGCGAAATATTGGGTTGAACAGTTAATTAAAACTGCCGTAATATGATGACTGCTCATTACACAAAATACTTTTGATATTCGACATTCAGCCCATTTTACGCACAGTAAATCTTAATTATGATTATGTACCCACATATGCAGGCATCCTTACACACATTATAAAACACTTTATTACGAATAGGACTACCTACATCAAAGGCGTCGTTCGGAGTTCGGGATAAATATTAAATATTGTTTATTACCTGTGGTGCTCTGGGAGGTCTCGAGGCTGACGCAATGTGCGACTAACAACCCTCGCTTTAACTTTGATACGACTCTATACTTGATAGGGATCAAAGGACCGATTTTCCATGAAAACAGTGCTACCACGTTTCCTCGAAATCAAACATTAATGTTTTAATACCTACGTGGGGATGAAATGGAACGTAGGTATCACTATCTGTTGTAGAATATTGGGTTTATTCAATCGCGGGATTCGCGGGGATTTTAATTTATATTGAGTTTCTCCTCGTTCTGAACAATTTAAATAATATTTTTTATTCCAATGTGACGAGAACACAGCCGAGGCTTATTTACGGCCATTTTTGGTGCAGTGCATTGGCCAGTCGGCTATAATTTTTTAGCTACCACCTAGTAAGGGGCAATGGTATGCATAATGTGAAGGAAATGTAATGCTTAAAATATTTACCATAAATTAAATTGCCCGAATTGGTTTATCACCCGCAGATTCGCCCGCGGCAGAGGTATATAATATACCTCTGCCGCGGGCGAATCTGCTTACGAGTTAGATATATGGTATGAAAATATAGTATAGGTATACGTGGGGTACACTGAAAGTTTTGCGTAACTCATGATGAATAAAACAGTTTATAAGTAAAGTAATATATTATTGCTTTTCAAAGTATTTCCATGATATAAAACATTTTTTCATTCGTTTAAACCCTTTTTGAAAGCACGCGGACCATTGCACAGTGTGTTATGAGACCATAAAATCGGACATCCTCTTTTTATCTAATCGACCATTAGAGCTCATTTTTGCAAATGTAAGAGTAAAACTCCCATTTGCAAATTCCACATAGTTTAGGAGGAATAAAAATTCAAAATTAATTATTTTTTTTATTTTAGAAAGTGAAAAAAAAAATTCTTATTTGATAACTAATGACATTTTATTTGGAAAAGCTACAATGTTTCATAGAACTCTTAAAACTACATGTAATAAGCGTTTAATATGCTTCGTAAATGCCAGTAGTTAATTAAAAAAAAATGTTTTGTGTATTTTAGTTTTGTTTTTTTTTCTCCGTTATACCATGATATTCGCAATAGTTTTTTATTGTAACACGTAGCCGATATGTATTCTAGTTGCATAAAAAAAAGAGAATTAACTACTGGCATTTACGAAGCATATTAAACGCTTATTACATGTAGTTTTAAGAGTTCTATGAAACATTGTAGCTTTTCCAAATAAAATGTTATTACCTAGTTATCGAGCAAGATTTTTTTTTCACTTTCTAAAATAAAAAAAAAATTATTTGAATTTTTATTCCTCCTAAACTATGTGGAATTTTCACATGTGAGTTTTGCTCTTACATTTGTAAAATTGAGCTCTAATGGTCGATTAGCTAAAAAGAGGATGTCCGATTTTATGGTCTCATACATAACTTGCTTGCCTTTGCTGTGGAGACTCTTGGGGTGTGGAGTCCGGACGCTAAAGACTTCGTGAAGCAGCTAGGTCAGCTGCTTATTGAAGCGTCCGGGGACCGTCGTGCCAAAGCGTTCCTCACACAAAACATCAGCCTCGCCATCCAGCGCGGGAACGCGGCGGCTGTCCTCGGGACAATGAATGATGTCTCGAGGATGCAGGAATATTTTTATTTAATTTAAGTTGTTACATTTCTGTTTAAATTAATTTTTCTTTGTCACATAATACACTGTGCATTGATCTGAGGGCATGTTTTCCACGTGCTGGTTGAAAGCGATCACAGCCTCTTCTGGCCCCATAATGTCACACCTCTCGTCAAATCTTTGATTTATGGGAAAATAAAGAAATCACATGGTGCGAGGTGTAGACTGTGTGCAGGAACGGTGACGAATTCACTAGCTCCACCTTTTCAGAAGCCAAAAATGACTTTGTCTTGTTCACGGTCGCGGTGTGAGCCGAAGCGTTGTCATGCATGGTGCAATAGGATGCGATTTTCCCAACTTTTTCAAAAACACTGGCCAAAAAAATTGTGATGTACCACTCAGCATTAACTGTCGTTTGCTCTCCAAGTGGGATCGTGCAGATAGGTCCTTCTGGGAGAAAAAAAAGGAATCATTTTTTCCCCACGCTTCTCGCCTGACTCAATTTTGTTGGTTTGCTGTTGCCTTAGAACAACCACACAGCACACTTCCGGATTGTAAAAATAAAAATCCATGCTCAGCACAGCATTTGAACTACTACTTTATCAGCATTTTTTACACCAATCAACACGAGCCCGTTTTTGTTCTGGGGTGAGTTCATGAGGAATCCAGCGGCAACAAAGTTTTCTAACTTTTAAATGTTGATGTATTTTTTTAAATTTCGTTCATACCAATGCCCTCGAATCTCATAGGTTAGATACGTCGGTTTTGTTCAATTGGTCGCCTGACAGTAGCCATATTTTCCTCAGTGATTGCAGTTAAAGGCAGACCTTCACGAATCTCGACATGGAGAGAAACACGGCCACGTTCAAATTTAGCGTAACAACGCCTTACCACAGCCTAAAACCCCTCCCTAAAGTCGCAAAGTGTTTTTTTAACCGACTTAAAAAAAAGGAGGTTATCAATTCGACACGTATGTATGTATATCGTTGAAATTGCACAATATTCGTATATGTAAGTTAATCTATGAGGGCTTCTAAACAGGTGTGCCAACATTTCATAAGCGTATGTGTGTATGTATGTATATATGTATGTATGTATGTATGTATGTAAGTATGTATATATGTTTGTCCAGGCATTTCTCCGAAACTATTAATCGAACTGTGACCATTCTAATTGGCTTACATTTACTTAAATTTAGGGAACAGTGCAAGTTTCATAATTTATTTATTTATTTATTTATTAAATCGGTTCAGTAGCTTTCAAGGTATGGACTTTTAAATGTGTACCAATCACTGGAAAAACACGTCGTCGGGTCGGTTTAACGCCCAATTCTACGCAGAACTTATTATGTAATATATATAACTAAAAAGAGTGAAATAAAAAAATGCTTTAAAAAACACTGCACCGACTTCAAAAAACAACTAGAACTGAAAAGTGTTAAATAATATTTTGATTCATATTCGGATCCTTGAGTTGAAGGCGGTACAAAAGCATACCTGAAAATTGATAGATGGACCCCTTTTGTGCTTTTGTACCCCTTCAAATCAAGGGTCCGAATATGAATCAAAATATTATTTAACACTTTTCAGTTCTTTTTTTTTTTGAAGTGGGTGTAATGTTTTTTATTTACCCTAAAATCGGACATCCTTGTATTATTATGGCGTTATCTTATATGTAGATAGATTATTGTCAGACGAATGCAGGACTAAAACTCCCACGAGGATAAGTCCAAGTAGTTTTGGAGAAAAGCATCTTCAAAATTTCTAATCCCGGATTTCGTAAAAAAGAGAAAAAAATCTACATCAAAATCTGTATAATTAAATTAAGTTTTTTTTTTATTTTACCACGGATACCATGCCTACTGTATTTGCGAAAATTCCCGGGATTTTTCATATACATTTTCAAAATATTTCGATGCAATATCTCAGTAGTTCCACAGTTTTTAATATTGTTTTTTTTACTGATAGTGGTGATAGATAATACATAGCTAATTTTTTAGGCCAAGTTGTAGCTTTTAATATGGTGGAGCAAAGCC
Organism: Nematopogon swammerdamellus; assembly: GCA_946902875.1. Classification (NCBI taxonomy): domain Eukaryota; kingdom Metazoa; phylum Arthropoda; class Insecta; order Lepidoptera; family Adelidae; genus Nematopogon; species Nematopogon swammerdamellus. The sequence continues at coordinate 15,917,524 of OX336334.1, forward strand.
AAAAAAAACCTAAATCACATATTTCCCCCCAAGTATAGTCTCGGGTCCTTCAAGAGAGGCGTGAATGGTCACCTGTAAGGCCGGCATGGCATTCGTAGCCTCCCGCATGCGACCGAATGTCCATGGGCGTCGCTAGACACCTTATGGGTGGCTCGGCGCCACATGTCGCGCTTACTATAACAAAAACACATTATCGACATTTCCTCGGTCTTGGTGACACCTAGCGTGTTTAAGAAGAGCTTATAATTTGTCCTTTAATTATGTCTTTTATCTCATTAAATAAAATCTAAATTTACAGATTTTGATGTAAATTTTCTTTTCCGTTTTTACAAAATCCGAGATTCGAAATTTTAAAGATGGATTTTTCCAAAACTACTTGCGTGATCCTCGTGGGAGTTTCAGCCCTGCATTTAATCTACACACAATAATCTATAAGATAACGTCATACATAATACGAGCATGTCCGATTTTAGGGTAAAAAAAAATCGCCCAAGTGCGAATCGAACTCGCGCACTCGGGTTCCGTATCGCCATGTCATGGTTAGCGCCACTCACGCCATCTATGGCGTGTTATGAAATGCTTCATATTAGTTAAATGGCATGATTAGTTAAAATGCTTCACACTCTATTCGGTAGATGGCGCGCGCTCATACACTTTTTGGTCTCTTCTATGGGAACCCCCGTGAATTTTTTACTTTTTTTATTTTTATTATATCTTGTTATATCGGCCATAATCCATATCCATACTTCCATACTTCCATATCCATACTTCCATACTAATATTATAAATTCGAATGTAACTCTGTTGTCTGTCTGTCTGTTACCTTTTCACGCCTAAACCGCTGAACCGATTTCAATAAAATATTGCACGGAAATGAATTGCGTCCTGAGGACGGACATAGGCTACTTTTTGCCTCAAAAAACAACCCTTAAGGGGGTGAAATAGGGGATGAAAGTTTGTATGGGGAACTCAGCATTTCTTAAGTTAGGGATATGACAATTCATATTTGGGCTTTTGATATGAAATAAAGAATTACCTGTTTCAGCGTTTTTGCTAAATCAACCCTTAAAGGGGTGAAATAGGGGATGAAAGTTTGTATGGGGAACCCACCCTTAGTTACTTACTTTGTTCGAGAAGGTTTATAGTATTTCTGAACGCAGCTCGGCCTTCGGCCTCACCCTCAGTTACTTACTTTCTTCGAGAAGGTTTATCCTCTTCCGCAACGCAACTAGGCCTTCGGCCCCGCCCATAGTTACTTACTGTCTTCGAGAAGGTTTATCGTATTCCTGAACGCAGCTCGGCCTTCAGCCTCGCCCTTTGTTACTTACTTTCTTCGAGAAGGCTTATAGTCTTTCTGAAACCCAACTCGGCCTTCGGCCTCGCTCTCAGTTACTTACTTTCTTAGGGATGGTTTATCGTATTCCTGAATGCAGCTCGGCCTTCGGCCTCGCCCTTTGTTACTTACTTTCTTCGAGAAGGTATATGGTCTTCCTGAACGCAGCTTGGCCTTCAGCCTCGCCCTTAATTACTTACTTCCTTAGAGATGGTTTATCGTTTTCCTGAACACAGGTCGGCCTTCGGCCTCGCCCTTAATCACTTATTTTATTAGGTAAGGTTTAACGATTTTCTGAACGCAGCTCGGCCTTCGGCCTCTCCGTCAGTTGCTTACTTTCTTCGAGAAGGTTTATGGACTTCCTGAACGCAACTCGACCTTCGGCCTCGCCCTCGGTTACTTTCTTCGAGAAGGTTTATAGTCTTCCTGAACGCAGCTCGACCTTCGCCCTCACCCTCAGTTACTTACTTTCTTCGAGAAGGTTTATGGTCTTCCGGAACGTAGCTCGGCCTTCGGCCTCGCCCTTAGTTATTTACTTTCTTTGAGAAGGTTTATTGTCTTCCTGAACGTAGCTCGGCCTTCGGCCTCGCCCTCAGTTACTTACTTTCGTCGATAAGGTTTATAGTCTTCCTGAACGCAGCTCGGCCTTCGGCCTCGCCCTCAGTTGCATATTTTCTTCGAGAAGGTTTATGGTCTTCCTGAACGCAACTCGACCTTCGGCCTCGCCCTCAGTTACTTTCTTCGAGAAGGTTTATAGTCTTCTTGAACGCAGCTCGACCTTCGCCCTCACCCTCAGTTACTTACTTTCTTCGAGAAGGTTTATGGTCTTCCGGAACGCAGCTCGGCCTTCGGCCTCGCCCTCAGTTGCTTACTTTCTTTGAGAAGGTTTATGGTCTTCCCGAGTGTAGATCGGCCTTCGGCCTCGCCCTCAGTTACTTACTTTTTCGAGAAGGTTTATCGTCTTCCTGAACGCAGCTCGGCCTTCGGCCTCGCCCTTAATTACTTACTTTCTTAGAGATGGTTTATCGTCTTCCTGAACGCAGCTCGGCCTTCGGCCTCGCCATCAGTTACTTACTTTCTTCGAGAAGGTTTATGGTCTTCCTGAAGGTAGCTCGGCCTTCGGCCTCGCCCTTAATTACTTACTTTTTTAGATAAGGTTTATCGTCTTCCTGAACGCAGCTCGGCCTTCGGACTCGCCCTTAGTTACTTACTTTCTTCGAGAAGGTTTATGGTCTTCCTGAACGTAGCTCGGCCTACGGCCTCGCCCTTAATTACTTACTTTCTTAGATAAGGTTTATCGTCTTCCTGAACGCAGCTCGGCCTTCGGCCTCGCCCTTAATTACTTACTTTCTTAGAGATGGTTTATCGTCTTCCTGAACGCAGCTCGGCCTTCGGCCTCGCCGTCAGTTACTTACTTTCATCGAGAAGGTTTATGGTCTTCCTGAACGCAGCTCGGCGTTCGGCCCCGCCCTCAGTTACTTACTTTCTTCGAGAAGGTTTATTTTCTTTCTAGAATATAGCTCAGCCTGAAGCCTCGCCGTTATTTACTTACTTTATTTGAGAAGGTTTATTGTTTACGATAACGAAGCTTGCCTTCGACCTCGCCCTTAATTACTTACTTTCTTAGAGATGGTTTATCGACTTCCTGAACGCAGCTCGGCCTTCGGCCTCGCCCATAGTTACTTACTGTCTTCTTTGAAATACGAATTTCACGCGAGCGGAGCCGCGGGCTCAGCTAGTAACACATATTCTGTGAAAATTTCAACGGGCTACCTATTACGGTTCGAGAGATACAGCCCTCGGACAGACGGACGGACGGAGGGACAGACAGACAGACAGACAGACAGACGACGTAGGCTTTGTAATTAATTAATTTATTTATTTATTATGGTACCCAAAACAAAATACAAAATTTCACAAGCACATTTCACATCACATAATATTAGAAGCAGCGTCTTATTTGTATTCCAAAAAAATGAACGCACTACATGATTATATTATATAAATTAGAGAAAAGTCCTACACCACTCGGAAATCACTAGATAAACACAAAACACTAACATTAGAAGACTATACACAATTATAAATAAACAAAGCAACGATTAACAATGAGAAAAACTAAAATAAAATTAGCTTAAAACAACAGAACTATTAACAAATTAAAACTCATATTTAAAAAACTTTCTAAAATGGGTAAAAAAGGCATCTATAAAAATGGATGATAATTTAAAAGTAATATAAAAGTAATAATGAGTGAACCTTATCCTATATACTATTTATATTCCAATAACAGTCTTTTTAAAAGTATAAAAACCGGAGGAAAACACATCCAATGTATCATTAGCACTACTGGTATTGTTATAAGACCTGCACATGCGAGCTAATGGATTATAGAAGGCAACATTCGTGTTATAGACAGGCAAAGCGAAAATTCTGCGAGAACGCGTACTTCTGAAAGCAGTGTTCAAGCGTATACTGCTGATGGCTGAGGTATCTATTAAGGAGTTAATAATTTTGAATAGATAGATAAGATCACAAATTTTGCGTCGTTTATCAATAATAGAGTCCCGTACCGGATACGGAACCCTAATAACACTGAGTCGGCCAACGGACACGTCTCTAGCTAGCTAGACAGAGCAATCGTGCGGGGTTCGCGGGGCGAGAGGGGGGCGGTAGCGAGCCCGACCGACCGAGCTGAGCGAGCTGCCAAGCCAACTGCCATACACTCGCTCGGCAAGTCGGCAACTCGGCACACGCCGTTCAAGAGTGACGTATTTCAGTGATGCATTTTATTATGTGTTTCGTTAGAGTTATACAGGTTGGCCCAGTTATAGTAGTCCAAAAATTTTTTTTAGATGGAGGGCATCATGTTGACTGGTTTAAAAAAAACATTAGTTCGGCGAAAATCAATAGTTTAGAAGTTATGAATTTTTTAAACTTTGTTTGAAATTTCTCTATTTTAGTCACATAAACCGCTCTAGTTGGATATCTATTCAACAAAATCGAATAAAATTTGGTATGGAAGTAGAGGAGACATGTAGCTAGTACCTAATGAATAGTCTTTAGGTTTACTCCTAGACTGTACTGTTGCTATAGCCCTTTCAGTGAATTTTTGTTCAGTTTACATTAAAACTGAGAAATTTTTGAAAAATCACTGTGAAAAAAAAGTACTACCGGAGATTTGCCCATGCTCTTAAAAACTACCTATACATATCACAATTTTCCAGACCAAAAATTGTAGTGGTATTACAATTGTAACATATTCAAAATTAACATCATTTGTACAAAGTCACTACAATAAAAAGTGACGATTACCTTAATTTTTAAAATCTTATTTTTTGAAAACATTACTAAACCGTTTTTTTATGTGTAGATTAGCGCTGTTAGAGACAGGTTTGTGAATAATGTGAAATTTTCGTTGAACTAACGTTGTGAAAAAAGACTTAGCCTGTTTTTTCCACAGAGTTAATGAGTAAAGGTAAAAAAATAATATTTCTGCTAAAACATGATGATTGCAAATCTATAATCCAAAAAACTAGATTAGACAGACTTGCCAGTTCGTGACCAAATATTAGGTAAGTGTGTAATTCAAACGCTTGATTTTTTATTACCGTTTCAATCCTTTAAAACGCTCTCCTGTAAACTTTACTTTTATGTGACTCAGCTCGATCTTCTCCTGTGCGTGCCCTTCAAATGAGATAATTATCTCGCAGAGGTAAACTTGGCATGACCGCTAAGCGCACCATTGCGTACCCCTTCTCTGAACGCTGCGTACACATGGGGGTGTGTGTATCACTATTTGGGAACCGCTGGCCTACAATAACCATCCCGAGATTATTTTTTTTATGTAATCCGGTATGGGTGGCTGAGTCGGAGGGGCCAAAGCGCATGCTCTGACCAGCCAATATCACCTCCGAGAAGGTAGGTGCCATACCGGAGACTTCCCTGGATTGCTGGCTATACTGGACTAGAGGAGAACACAACCGAGGCTGCTATGCGGTCATCTTACATCCAGTACGGTGGTATCAACCCAGTCGGCTACAATTTGAGCCTACCACCTAGTAAGGGGCAAGGGAAGGGACCTACAGTTTTACACCGGTTCCGAACGGTGAAGCAGCAGGTGAAAAAATTTACGTGCATACCTGCACGTAAATTTTTTCGTCAGAAAAAACTCATTGGTACACGCCGACGGGATTCGAACCGCGGACCTCTCGCATTAGAAGCCGATGCCCCAACCACTCGGCCACCCGCCGCTTGATATGCCAGAGATATGCCAGATCCCATATCAGTGAAGACAGCCGTTTTCGAGTATACCTGTAAGTCCTGTAACAAAGAGACGGGCGTTGCGTTTGATATTAGTTGAGAGTGATGTATGTGAGTATGTCAGCCTCGATAGCTCAGTGGTGCAGACAGTCAACTGTCGCTATTGAATGTTAAGCAACGCTGGGTGCGGTCAGTACTTGGATGGGTGACCGCTGACCGTTGGAGGCTGACCGAGCTTCGGATTCCTCGTAAAACTGTAGGTCCCTTCCCTCCTAATCTTACTTGGTGGTAGGGTTTAACCCGCCCGGGTTGGTACCACCGCACTGAATGAAACGTCGGTTTAAACGGCTATGTAAATAGTTTGTGTTTTCCGACCAGTTCAGTGTAGCCGGCACGATCAAAGGGGAAAGCACTGACATGGCACCTAGTTCACCCGGTGTTATGGGCTGACATCACGGACGTTGTATTGTAGGTGATGTAGCCAACCGTGTCAGTTTCCATAAAAAATAAAAAAAAGTGAGATATTGGTTTGTTTCAGGTTGTGTGGTTAAGGGCGAGCCTGTGAGCCGAGTGTATCAGCGTCACGGAGCGTCGCGGACCAGCGCGGGGCGGCGCGGCGCGGCCCAATGAGCCACACATGTCAGTTGTCGCCGCTGAAAATGCAAGGTCAGTCTATCCACTCAATGAAATATTTTAATGACACTCAAACCAGAGCCTCTAGGTGTGCCTCACAATCAGTTTTCGGCAGTGAAAAGAGTGAAAGATCGGTTTAAGAAAAACTACTTGATAAAACTTATTAACTTATTACTATGTCTAAGGTATATAATATAACTAATAAATAAATAACTAATATTAATACGAAAGTGTTGTTGTGTATGCCTGCTCCCAATAATGCGATCCGTCATTGTGGCATTAATACTAATACCACTCGTGACAATGAGGGTGAATTTGCGGCGCGTTGTGGCAATCAAAACTCTGACGTGACGATGATCTCCAACTAGTAAAAGTTCGATGAGGGAAGTCCTTGAAGAATGCTAGGTACTAAGAGCATACTAGTTGGATCCGCGTGGTTGACACCGCTTCCACTCCGTCTTGGCCGAGCGCGCTGGAGACTACGGCGCGGAGGCGGCGGCGTTGAGTGTCGTGGCCGTCTGTGAGCCAGCGTAGTGGTTGTGCAAGCGTAACAAGTTCCACGGCGGCGCACAGTGGGGCGATACCGCAAAAACCGGGACATAGGGCGAAATGACTACGCAAATAGATTCTACTATTAATTACGAACAACTTTCATTCTGTGAGATTTTTTGATAAAAAAATTATTTTCCGAGATATAAGCACTTATAAAAACATTTATAATATAGTAAAAAGTGAGTATGTTAATATATTCTCTTAATGATTACAAACTACTTTTATTCTTAGAAATTTTCCATTTTAAGTCTTATTTTCTGAGATATAGCAATTTGAACTTTAAAAAATACAATTTCTTGTAACTAGTATTACTCTTCCATATTTTCGGTTTCAATTGTTATTTTTTAGATATATCACATTGAAAATTCTTTAGTAAAAAAAATTGGGATATGTGGAAAACTGAATATGTGAATACATTTTGTTCTCAGAGATTTTCTGTTAAGGTGTTATAATCCTTTTCAATAGTTTGTACAATGGAGATTTAGTAACTTTTTTTATTGAAATGCTTAAAATAACTAGACCTGTGGTTACTTAATAATGATTCTTCAAGTTGAGTAGTCTAATCTGAATAAAATTATTGTAGTGGAATGGTACGTTTATTACACACAAAATACAATCAATCAGACGGCGCATATTTGCATAAAATATTACAAATTAATCTGGCGATAGTAATTAAACATATATAAATTACTACATATTTAACTAACTACATATATTTTTGTATTTACGGAACTTACCGAATTATTAACTTATTATAAGTTATATATATCGTTGTGTATTTTCATTTCGTCATTTTAGTGGCTCTGCACACTTCGATATATCAAACTTACTATAATTTATTATAATTAGGCAAAAAATTGCCCCCGTCAAAGTATATTATAAACCTACTTCAAAGTATAAAATTAATAACATCAACATTAAGAATAGTGATTAATGATGAGAAAAGTAATAATACATTATTAAAAGTAATAATAAAAGTTTTCAAAGTAATAATACATTATTACCCAAATACCCATGGCTTTTAACGGAGCCTATTTAATGTAAAAATACCAACTATCAATAAAAATTATGGTCAAGAATAAAAGTAATTTTCTGAAGTATGTTTATCGTGCATAACAAAAAGAAATTCAAACTACATATTTCTGAGAAAAAATCTTATTTCAATCTTACAAAAATAAAACATACTTAATAACTTTTAAATAAATATTTTTAAAGTACATAAAGCTTCCTATTTTTATTACAATTTATTTACTCAATATTTCTACAAATTTTCATTTTCATCACTGGAACAACCTAAAGCGTCTTCAGCGTCAGAATCATCATCATCCTCCACATCCGATTGAACACAGATAATACTGGTATCAATAAATTCAATATTTTCCTTATTTTTATCGTCTATAATTAGCAAATGTCGCACTTCACTGGATAAGGGCTGCTTTTGTTTTTGAAGTTTTGGCTTCATACTAGACAAATATGGATCCGACGATACGAGCAAGTTGTTGAGAATGTCTTGATTAGTCGATTTGCGATCGCATTTTCGAGAGTAGTGTTCCCTGTACTTCTTGAAATCTTTATTTCTTGCTTCTGATGCCTCTTCGGAGAGTATGCCAATTGGAATTACGTTAAAATGCTTTATTATTTCAGATCCATGGAATAAAAGTTTATGAACACTTGCTGGCATATGATACCAGCTATACAATGATATATAAAGTTGAATTGTTTCTTGAGCATAGATTTCAAAGTTTTGAGTGCAAACTTTTTCTCCCGAGGAGATGGCCTTAAGGATCACCGCGAATCTATTAATTAAATCCTTATCGAGACCGGTAATAGAGGCAGTTTGCTCGGGATTCTGGAAAAAGCGCCTTGCAGTGTTGCCATCGTTCGTGGTTCCTGAACCTTGTTTTACCACGTCGATCAATAAACCAGTTTCTTTCCTGAAATTATCTTGAATTTGTTTTTTTTTCTCGGTCATAATTTCTTTATTATTACCTTTGGCCGACCACTGCTGAAAATCCATGCGGTATGCAATATGGAGAAGGCATTCCATGCATCGAATCCAGGCATGCAACGTAGATAGTCCGAACCGGTACATATTTGTGTTTACTTCTTTACTTTTAATTATATTAACGTTATTCATCTCAGACGGTTTAGCTCTGCAAATATCACATGACTGATTAGAGGTACCGGAGATAATCGACGTAATTTTACCATCGATCATCGTCATAATTAACGAATGCTCAATCAAAACGCCTTCGTAATCGCTGGTTTTGAGATCTCATATTTCGGATTCTATGGTAGCCATTTCACTTTTCACGTTATCGATTGTCTCCTTCATAAATTTGAAGAAGATAGGACGGCAGTAGTTCGTCGAAGATGGCGTCTCATTTTCCCAGATCACTTCGTCTCCATAAACCAGTTTTATAGGAACCAAACTTGCCATGAAAATGCTTGAGTCGTCTCCTTCGTTCAGTTCTTGAAATCTTTGTTTATATGTACTTTGGCCAGAAGCGCCATCGAATCCCCACTTGCTTGTTAATGTTAGCTGGCAGCCTGTGAGGTTTCGGTTCGCCACTTTCAAAATTCTTTTTGCAGTATGGTCCAAAAGCGCTTGCAGTTTAATTTTGGCCTGTGTTTCGGTAACTTCAATGTCCTGTTTTGGGGGGTAACACTCAATTTTCGCATGTTGAATTTTATAATAAGATGGATAGAGGTCGGAACCTTCTTCCTTAGCCATGTCTCTTAAAGTTATATATTGCCATCTTGATAGCTTTAAAGACACCAAAATCGCAAGTGCTTTTTCAGATGAATAAATAGTCTTGGACTCCTTTTTTTCAATGAATTCTTTGACTTTTTCGATTTCGCCTGGATTCTGAAGCAAATGGTCCAAAACTTTCCCCAGGTCCTCGTTCCCATTTGCCTTCAAACGCATTTTGGTCGCAAATGCTAGTTCCTGCGATGTATAGTTTGTGCGAATGTCTTCGGTTCTTCTTCGCTTTTGTTTGGCTCCTAAACTTTCAAATGGTTTTCTCGGCGATGATTTATGTGAAGATGCTACAAAGATAGGAGGCGCTGTCGATGGTCCCGGAGAAATTATTTGAGAAGTGCAAACCTTTTGGTTATCCGCGAGGTCGCTACTCGCTGAAGGCAGTTGTTTCTTTACGAATTCGGGCCACTTGATGGCCGAGTCCAACCATTCTCGATTCTTCTGTAGAAAACGTTCCTCGTTGTAGCTTGACTTCACCCATCGTTTGTGTAGATTGTAACAATATTTACGACAAAATTCTTTCACTTGTGTCTCTTCGGGCAAATTTACACTAACTATTGAGGCAATAGCGGCAACCAATACCGCGTAATTCAGAAAACTGTCACAATTTCTCATAAACACGTAAATATCAATGTTATTAACAAAAGACTCCATGTTTTCGTATTGAATAGTTTTAAATATGTAAAGCACGGGTATGAAGACTGACTCGTGCAAACGACTGGAGCAGACTGAGTGCCAGATTGATTGTGTTGTTCACTAATGAATACTGCTAATTAGTTCGCACAGTTTGCAGTATTCCTGGTATATCGTTAATCCTTGTTAAGTAGATAACAATTAGCAATGCAGTGTAATTGTTTCTTCGAGAGCTTTCATGGAAATACGTGACAATTCACATAAATATCCCTAATCCGCTAATCCTCGCGAAGTTGAAAATATTCCTAATATAATGGTAAGCATTTATAAGAGATATTATAAGTAAGTATAGCAGCCGATAATAGCGGCTCCGTAGATTATTATCAAAATAGACCAATGAAACTAAAAGTACAAAGTTAATTAGATGGGCGTCGTTTGTCACCTTCTGGGTGCCTCAGCGCCATCGCGCTTTCAATAAAAAAAAAATTAAACATTTTCATCAAGTTCAAATATATAGGTGATATGGAGAAATATATTTACCATTAAAATACAAATATATACATCCAATGCAAATAAACAATATTTGTTATTTGAATATAGCTGAAAGTTACGAATATAGTGAATTCCTCGTAATTCGAGCGGATTCCTCGTAAAACTGTAGGTCCCTTCCCTCCTAATCTTACTTGGTGGTAGGGTTTAACCCGCCCGGGTTGGTACCACCGCACTGAATGAAACGTCGGTCGAAACGGCTATGTAAATAGTTTGTGTTCTCCGACCAGTTCAGTGTAGCCGGCACGATCAAAGGGGGAAGCACTGACATGGCACCTAGTTCACCCGGTGCTATGGGCTGACATCACGGACGTTGTAGGTGATGTAGCCAACCGTGTCAGTTTCAATAAAAAAAAAAAAAAAGAATAAAGGTGAGCTTTGCAGGAATAAATGTTATTATAATATTAAAATGGCATTATACGGAAAAGTCGGACGTCGTCGGATACGGTTTTTACACAGTAATAATCTTTATACCTTGGGGAATCATTATTTAGTAACCACGGGTCTAGCTATTTTAAGCATTTCGAGAAAAAAAATAAAGTTACCCAATTTCCATAGTACAAATTAATAAAAAGTGGTATATCTCGAAAAATAAGGCTTAAATGAGAAAATATGAGTCTATGAATGTTATTTCTAATGATGGGTAGATTAATTTAGCGTACTTAAATTTCAGAAATAAAAATAAAAAAATTTAATTATCCTATGTCCCATTTTTTACGGTATCGCCCCACTGTGCGGCGGCAGCGCGGCGGTTACTATGCGCGTGCTCAGCTGACGCAACCTTGCGACGTCACAGCGCTTATCTAAGAGCGGAGGACTTTCTCGCGGCCCACCTCCGCCGCTGCTGCATCGCGCCCGTGAAAGTGTGCCGCTCTAGCTCGGAGCTCGTTCACTGTCATGAGCTAACTTAAGTCGCGTCGACTCCATTACACTCGCCTACTTCGCTTCTACGTTGGCCCCTTTACGTACCAGGCGGCTGGTGGTGCGGGGCTGCTGCCGCCGCCGCCGCCGCCCGGCCGGACAGGTTTAATCGAGTTTTGTATAATGTTTATTGCGCCCAAACTATTTGCGAATACTATGTTTAGGTTGTTTAAAAAAAACCGCGCACGCTATAAATTAAAATATTTCATTATCGCTCAATGTTAGTTGAAACATGTAATTTGTGGACCATAAAGGTATTAAAAATAGTATTTTAACATTGAAAATGTTTTTTTCGGTCGCTTCAGTATAGCCCCCCATTTTCGCTGAGAGTGTGAAATCGTCCTGGTGTCGCGAGTTTTGGGGCTACGCGAGTGGCTGAGGGTTCAAAAGACGGCAAGGGCTACAAGATTGTGAATTTAAATTTTTTTAAAAAGTAAAAAAAAATATTTTAATGCGAAAATGTGAAAAATTCTAATTGTTTTTCTAACTAAATCTCTTATATCTCAAAAACTAAATGTGATATCGAAACATAAAAAAAAACTGTTTAGATTTAGACTTTGGGCTACATTAAAAAAAAGCATTCGTCTATCGATGATGGTACGTGCGTGCGTGGTGGTCCCTCAAATTTTTCCCATTTTCGCTGATAGTGTGAAATCGACTTTTGGAAGTGCAACAGCGTAGAGAGCGAGGAGGAATATCGGAATGTATGAAATAAATTGTGAAAAATCTAATCACGGCTCTGGAGATCCTCAGGTGACTTGTTAGTTTGTTAGTTGGGTTCTGATGATGGAACCGGCAGGAAGCCATAGCACAGAATAGAAAAGAGTACTCCGTACAGAAGCTTCTCTGTACAAAGACTCACAAAGAAATAGCTACTCTGCGACGACGCGATAAAGTACAAATTGACTCGCACAGAGCTGCATGCCTAAGCACGATAACCACCTACATTTCGCTTCTCTTTCTGTCGCGTAACTCTATCTCGAAAGCGCGTTGTTCAGCGCGTGTAAGGGCTGTGTCTTTGGGCTGTCTTATTGTGAGGAATAAAATGAAGATGATACCTACCAACTTTTATCGTTCTAGCTACCAACGATACGATATTTAGTTACGGCAAATTCATGCATGCGTTAGCGTCACAATTAGTTTCTCACATGGAAGCGTGCAACCTTCCAGTGATAGTTTTGTTTGGTCAATTTTAATGATCATCTACCTATTGTTTTATTGGTGTTTTTTATTGTATAAAAACCCACATTGAGACAGAACGAATGAATGTTCTATTTAAGCGGCGGGTGGCCTAGTGGTTTGGGCATCGGCTTCTCATGCGAGAGGTTCGAGGTTCGAATCCGGTCGGCGTGTACCAATGAGTTTTTTCCGACGAAAAAATTTACGTGCATACCTACACCTGCTGCTTCACCGTTCGGAACCGGTGTAAAACTGTAGGTCCCTTCCCTAGCCCCTTACTAGGCGGTAGGCTCAAATTGTAGCCGACTGGGTTGGTACCACCGTACTGGATGTAATATGGCCGCATAACAGCCTCGGCTGTGTTCTCCTCTAGTCCAGTATAGCCAGCAATCCAGGGAAGTCTCCGTTATGGCACCTACCTTCTTGGAGGGGATATTGGCTGGTCGGAGCATGCGCTTTGTCCCCGCGGATACAGGCACCCATGACATAAAAAAAAATTATTCTATCCATAAACGAATTAGGCCATACGTACCTACATACCATGCTGTTCGGCGTCATATAAAACTAAGGTTATTGGCAATATGATATTATTTTAAATCTATGACCTCCTACTAATATGAATAAATAAATTAGGTACTAGAAATAAATCAAAATGCAGCACAATAATGACGTGATTTCGACATTTCTAAATTCGAAACGAAACGTAGTAGATGCGCGGTGACGCACGCTCGCTCTGGCTGGATAGCCGCAGCCCACTGTTACTTGTACATTAACCGGTACGCCAAGCGGTAGGCATTTAACGCGCGACCTTGAGCGAGTGACGAAGGCCTGGCCATAGGAACTCCTAAATTACACATGATAAGCCCATTCTGTTTGGGTTCGTTGGATTTGTCTTCGCAAGTACTCTTGTCTTGTCATATATGATGTCCAGGGTCCTGATGATGGAGCCGGATTGAAGCCATAAGAACTCCTAAACCACACATGATAAATCCCACCTTGTTTAGGCTCGTTGGATTTGTCTTCGCAAGTACTCTAGTTATATGTTATTCCCAGGGTCCTGATGATGGATCCGGAAGGAAGCCATAGGAACTCCTAAACTACACATGATAAATCCACCATGTTTGGTCTCGTTGGATTTGTCTTCGCAAGTACTCTAGTCATATATTATTTCCAGGGTCCTGATGATAGAGCCGGAAGGAAGCCATAGGTATATAGGTTAGGTCTAACCTAACCTATATTATATTTTTATATTTATTAATTTGTTACTTTAGTTAGACATATTGTCAAGCTTATATCTCTTTTGACGTGATAACGTGTTATAAATTGATGAACACGGGCAGCACGTACGAAAGAGTGTCACGTTGATAGTCACGTTGATATTCAAAGTTACCATGGAAACGTCCTCGGCCCAAGCGGCAGTGTTGCCAAACGTACGGTAATTGCCGTATCGTACGGTAATCGAGGCTAGAAATCGACAAATGTACGATTGTACAATTCTTATAGCTGTGTTTCTTTATGACGTTATCACGTAAAGCTATCGTCCGTAAACTGACTTTACAGACAACAAATTTTTTTTCTGTCTATATTTTAGTTTAAATTTTTTTAAGCTGCTTCTGTTTTTGAAAAATAATAAAAAATATATAAATGTAATAATTGTTTTTTTATTTTGTTGAGTTCATTTTCAATGTACCTCGAAGGTCGTGTAATGCACGAGATCTGTGATTTTTTTTTAAATTGGTATAGCTTGGCAACATTAATAATTGTACATACTCGTACTTTTAAGAACGCAATTATTTCGAATGATACGAGAAGAATGAAAATATGGAAATAGATTTTTGAGACCAGCTCACTTTACTTAGGTTTAATTGAGTTTCTCTTATGTTAGTTGAATTTGGCAACTGATTTAAACAACGTCTACCTTTGATGCATGTGAGGTGAGCAACCCGGAGGTCGCATCGCAATTCCATTGTACCGACCACCGAGTAAGATTGTCCCATGCAATGTATTTTTATTGATTGATATGGTTGGTGACAGCAAAATGTAATGTATCATCATCACATTGCTATTTTTGGCCCGATGATGTAGTAGATGAACTCAATAAAATGCGTAGGTACTTACATCTTAAATGGACTGTACACATTCGCTCAGTCTGTATCTATACAGGATGTTTGATGACCATAGGTCACAAAGCAAACCAGGTACTCCTGAGCCTATTTGGAGCAAAAAAGTTAGATAACATTTTGTTCTACGGTGAATTTTTTTTTTCCCATACTAAACTAAATAAATTTATTTAGTTCCTTAGTATACGTATTCCACGAATTTTTAAATGGTTTTCTCGCTTTTACTGTTCAAAGGCCCCATTCTAATAGCCCTACATAATTCATCGCATCTTTTGTGAATAAAAAGAGCAAGGTGTTAAAAAGGCATTTGGGAGAAAAGCTCCATTGTATGAATGTGCCGGCTTCGTACTACTTATGCTACTGCTTAATTTTGGCTAAAGTATGGATATTCAGCTGTTTCAAAATTGCCCGTTAATGCGTTTTAGCTTTCTGAAAGAAATTCAATTTGCCTGTCTATCCGTTCTTCCGTTAGTCCGCTCTTCTCTCACAGGCCTCTATCTTCTAACCTAAACCATCATGATTTATGATAGTAATATTGTTATATTGTTATGAATATAATTGACCAGAACCCTAATAAAAAGGTTATTAAATCATTTAAATTGATGCTCCGAGTGCTTTTAAAATGTACCAAATTATGTAAAAGTTTACATATTCATAAATTTCAGATATCAACATTGCACATGCATACAACAGATCCACATGAAATAACAAAAATAATAAAAACATTGAAACAGGATAGTGCCTCAGGTTGGGACCGCATATGTGGTAAACACATTAAAAGCCTGGTACTCTGGTACTCGAGTCCCTAAAAAACTGTGCACTTGGATATCCAGCTTTTTGAGCTTGGTCAACTTCAACGTAGCCAAGACGCAAGCTTGTGCCTTCTCTACTAAGGCTGATCCGTTTCCTCCCCAAGCCACTTTTCAGGGCAACCAAGTCCCCAACGATGGTAGTCTGGGCGTCCTGGGTATGGAGGTGTCCAGGGACGTTGGGTTTCGATCGTTCATAGAGTCCAAGGCGAAAATAGCGTCTCGAAAATTAGTAATCCTCTACCGATGTCGGCGATTTTTTACGCCGGTCCAACTGCTTACACTCTATAAAGCACAAGTAAAACCGGTGATGGAATATTGCAGGCATCTTTGGGATGATTCCCCTGATACCTTCTTTCAGCCTCGCATTCTATTCAGCGACGAGCCATTCGCCTCATTGGTGACTCTGTACTCACAAAGGACCTTCAACCTCTGAAGCACGGACGTATCGTTGGTTCATTGAGCCTGTTTTATCGGTACTACTATGACCGCTGCTCTGACGAACTTGCTTCCCTTATCCCTCCTCCTCCTGTTCGCCTTCGCCAAACCCGCCATACTCTCGCCGAAGACCCCTTTGTAGTCGACAGAAGAGTCCTTCGAACTGCACGATTATCTAAATCGTTCTTGTGCCGCACTGCAAAGGTGTGGAACGGGCTCCCAGGGAATATCTTTCCCCACTCCTGCAATCCACGGGTCTTCAAATCGCGGGTTAATAGCCTTTCCCGAGCAACATTAGTCCACCTCCAAGCCGGACTGGCACCTCCTCGGCGGTGAAATTGGCTGCGCCTGAGGCTTCGACCTTGGGTAGAGCCACCAAGTCCGGAAGCAATAAAAAACTAATAACAAATTGACCATTTTCCGGTACATGTTTCGTGTCGGTGACGTCATATTTTAGCGTACATGCATCCCCTTTGTACCATATTTGTAAGACGTGATTCCAGGTCAAAAATAAAGATCATATCAAATTAAAATGTTGTCTTTCTATAATATGGCGAGTGCGGCCGCCTGGTTCGCTATTTATAGGCACCCGCCCGGGCGCCGCCCCGCCGCCGCCAGCAGCCTCCGCCGGCGCAGCCTGCTCGCTCGTACTCTAACACCTACTCCGGCGCGTGGAACATATCGGTTTGTATGGGAGCCACATATTAGCGTAACCGGAACTGAATTTTATTTCATCAAATTCGGATGATCGGTTTAAGAGTTATGGAGGAACATACATACATACAGAAAAGATTTATAAAAAATCTGTCAAGTGCGAGTTTTACTCGCGCGCGGAGGTTTCCGTATCTATACGCTATCAATAATATCCGCCTATCCGCTCAGGTGGCATGGTCTTCGAATTTGAATTATCAGATATTTGTTTATGTTATGTATGACAGGTCTCAATGTTTTCCCACTGACAGCTGTTACCATAGTAACGCCACTTTATTTTTTAAAAGTGATCTGTCAAACATCAAACTTCTGAAAATTCTTTTTTTTTGGAACGACCAAAGATTAAGAAGCGGCTATCTTTTGTCTTTCAACATGCAATGTATAAAAGCCTGTGGCGCCATCTATTATTCAATAGTGTGACTAATCGATTTTATTTTACGTTTCTTGTATGCCCCCCTTAATTTTTAACATTTTCTTATTTTCACATTTTGACTATTGTGACACCGTATATGGACACTGTTTATTTAAACAAGCTCAGAAGAAAATTCAACGCATCCAGAATGCCTGCATGCGGTTCTGCCGACCCATAGGTAGGAGAGAATGCATCACACCACACATATACTCCCTCAATATTTTGAACATGAGCAACCGTAGGATGCTACATTTTGCAGCTCAAACACATAGAATCATATAATATACGCAAACTCCAGAGATTCTATTCAGCAAGTTAGAGTGGGCAGGTTCTACACACACGCACAAGACTCGAGGCGTTGGTAAGATGCTCATTATTCCAAAACACCATGGTGCTGCATTTGAAGAGTCATTCAAGTATGCGGCATCAAAGTGCTGGAATAACATACCTCCTCCTATAAAGGACATCATCTATAAAAATAACTTCAAACGAGCGTACAAACAGTTCCTGCTGTCTGAACAGAGACAGCTATAGCTTCTCTTGGGTGCCTTGTACATTTGCATTAGTTACATAATTGTTTTGTTTTGTTTGTTTAATTTTGGTTAGTTTAGTCTGTTCAGTTTAGTCTGTATAGTTTAGTTTAATTTTTTTATAAGCGTTAGTGGTTGTTGATATGATAATGTATAATAGGTATGTTTTGTCTGTAGTTATAATATGTTTTGTTTATTTTGTTTTTGTAAATATTTTGTTTTCGTTTTAGCTTTAAGTACCTATGCAGTTCGCAATTAATATTGATGTCAGGCTTAAAATCAGTGCCTTCCCGGTTATGGGAAGACGTAAACTGTGCCTGATACCCATTCACTAAACATAAGTTAGTCTTTAAGTTGTATAATTTATTTTTATTTTATTTTATTACCTTATTTTATTTTTTACATTTATACCTTTTTTTGTCTTATGTTTTTTGAATAAAATATTTTTGAATTTTGAATTTTTCTTATTTGTTGTTATATCCGCCATAGTAACGCATATTCTGTGACAGTTTCAACGGGCTACCTATTACGGTTCAAGAGATACAGCCCTCGGACGGATGGACGGACGGACAGACAGACGGCGGAGGCTTAGTAATAGGCTTCCGTACGGGATACGGAAACCTAAAAATCATCAATTTAATTTTAGTATCAAACATAGAGTCTACAAACTCAGTATCTCATAAAACAAAGTACTCCATGACCATACCTTACAGATTTATTAGTAGTATTGATGATTGATATGATAAGTAGTCGAAATTGGGTGATAATTGAAAAAACTGTTTTAAAAAAACATTGCACCGACTTCAAAAAACAACAACTAGAACTTAATAGTGCTAAATTATATTTTGATTCATATTCGGACCCTTGAGTTGAAGGCGGTGCAAAAGCACAAAAGGGGTCCATCTATCAATTTTCAGGTGTGCTTTTGTACATATTGGAAACTACTGAACCGATTTTGACGAAACTTGCACTGTTCCCAAAGAAAGAAATTTTGAAAGAAGAAAGAAAAGATGAAGTAAATGTAAACCATTAAAAAATAATGGTCACAATCCGATTAATAGTTTCGGAGAAATTCGTGGACAAACATACATACATACAGTTATGAAATTTGGCACACCTGTTTAGAAGCCCACGTAGACTAACATATACGACTATTGTGCAATTCCAACGTTATTACATACATACGGGTCGAATTGATAACCTCCTTTTTTGAAGGAGTCGGTTAATTAAAACTGACAATGTAAAGACAATTAAGCCTCGATCGACATAAGGAAAGGAGCGATAGGTACGCTAATAATAATGCATTGTTATTTGGCATAACCAAAATACTCCATAACAGATAAGCGTCGGTCCGTGGAGGCAATAGGTCAGGAGTTTGGAGTCTCGATAAACCGACGCGTTATCACCGCGCCAGCAGCTAGCGCTACACGCGCGCGCACCACAGTTCTCATCTGTGCCACAGCCCACGGCTCATTATCGCTCGTACGTAAGTCGCGTATTCTCTTCACTGCGCTTTGCATTTATATTAATAGTTGTTAGTGCCCCAGCCCAGCTAAAGAGCGAGAGATAACGAGATGAAAATTACTTGAGTTATGAGAGGAACACGCCCTACTCGAAATATATGCGAAATTTTATTGTTACGTACTTTTTTGAGCAATGCACCGAGTACATTGGGCCTGACTGGCTGACTAACCGTGTACATACACGTCCGAAATAGGAAACAATGACCCCGTTTTCGTGGAAATTTAGATATTTGGGCCACTCTCGACTCACTCATTTCCTCGCTCATTTCATCTTCCATTTTCACCTAGGAATTTAAAACAAGCAACACGTCACTAGTACGTGACATTTCTAAAATTATGTGACCAAGTTCCACCTTGTTAAGCAAAGTTGTATGTACTTTATGCTAGAGAGTGCATTCGGACAGTGCGCCATGTTCCACCGAGTTTTTTTTTATGTATACCAACATGGGTGGCTTTGTCGAGAGACCAATGGTACAGTCGAGAGAGCCAAAAACCCCTCTCCTCGCGAAACCACGCTCAGTGAGGCGCCATGCCAGCAGATTTGCGGACTGTTGCTAGGCTGTCTAGCCCGTTGATACGACGTTTGAAGACACCCAGGTTAAAGGATTCGGAAAGTGTAGACGTCGTCGTCGCCACCTCCGCCACCCGCCTGAAACTCCGCTTCCCTCTCTTGCTCCCCCCGCTTCCGTCCCTCTTACGGCGTACCTCAGTTGTGGCGACCTGATTTCTTGAAACTTCCATCGTATTGCAGTAATTATCTAGCTGAATTATTGTTACAGAAATTTAGTTCCACCACTTCCACCACCTCCGCATCGACGCTACTTCCTACCCCTACGGTCTATTTCTGGAAAATAAAGGAGCCCGGCGAAATAACGTCTCGCTCGCTCACCTTGTGGCGAAAAGGGACGCAGGTAGAGAGGTAGGGACAGAGACAGAACAGAACAACAACACGGGCACTATCGGTGGTCGCTTCCCGTATTGAGAGCGTTTTCGGGAGCATTTTAAAATTTAGAACATGTACCGGTCGCGCGGGAACTTTGTTCAATTCTCCATTGTTAATGTTTCGACTCTTGCAAATTATCCCTAATTTTGACTACATAGTGAATTATTTGTATACATGTGGTATACCGTTGGAAAGGGCGTAAACTAGAGAACTACCCGATTTTCAAAAATGAGTTTTTTACCTTACGTTTTATTTGCAAATAAAATCGTTCTATTTTCGGACCTTATATCTCGATAACCATTGAGAATTGGTAAAAAGTGTGTAATATCAAAGTTGTAGAGAGTTTGATCACCTCTTATTCCGTAATTGAACAGTTTTTCCTATGATGCACCGTTTTCGAGATATAAGCGAAAAACCGAAAAATGGGACCTTCTTTGTGCACCCCCCCAAGGGCTCACCCCCCAGTGGTGGGGACTTTTAGTATGTTTACCTCCTAACTAGTCAGAACAAAGTTCCGAAGTCAAACTTTCTGCTTCGAGCTTTCCGACTACACCCCTTATTTGAGCACTCATTTACTACGCTATATACGCTGGACTTACCGCGGATGCGTACCAATCGGTTCTGCAGATCCTTCCTCCAGAGAACCGGTAAACTCTGGAACGCTCTACCTGGCCACATATATCCTACCAAGTATAGTCTCGGGTTCTTCAAGAGAGGCGTGAATAGGCACCTGTCAGGCCCGCATGGCATTCGTAGCCCCGCATGCGTGCGAATGTCCATGGGCGTCGCTAGACACCTTATGGGTGACTTGGCGCCACATGTCGCGCTTAGTATTAAAAAAAAAATTAAGGCAAGGCCGAAGGCGTATCTGGGCGGATCAGCTTTTTCTTGTTTTTGGTATCTGTCTGAAAACAGGATATTATCTTGATAAATTCGCCTTATTTTAAAGCAACTCTCAGATAAGTAATTGGTTAATAAGAAAGAAACTGCACAAAGAATTTTGTAATTAAAAAAAAAAAATTATGTTATCCGGTATGGGGTGGCTGAGTCGTAGGGGCCAAAGCGCACGCTCCGACCAGCCAATATCACCTCCGAGAAGGTAGGTGCCATACCGGAGACTTCCCTGGATTGCTGGCTATACTGAACTAGAGGAGAACACAGCCGAGGCTGCTATGCGGCCATCTTACATCCAGTACGGTGGTACCAACCCAGTCGGCTACAATTTGAGCCTACCGCCTAGTAAGGGGCAAGGGAAGGGACCTACAGTTTTACACCGGCTCCGAACGGTGAAGCAGCAGGTATAGGTATGCACGTAAATTTTTTCGTCAGAGAAAACTCATTGGTACACGCCGACCGGATTCGAACCTCGGACCTCTCGCATGAGAAGCCGATGCCCAAACCACTCGGCTACCCGTCGCTTAAAATATTGGTTACCCTGAGGACAACCCCCTTTTACCATACAAAACTGGGGCCAAAATGGTCCCTTGGGTCACCCCTAAAAATTCGGTAAATTTTTTATTTTAAATAGGTATCTACTTTTTTTTATTTGACTTTACAGGTAGTTTTTAAGGTACAAGAAAAAGTTGATCCACCCATTTGCGTTCACGTAAACTATATTCTTACTCGATGAAAGGAACTAACTAAGGGCGAGGTCGAAGGCCGAGCTACGTTCAGATATATAATCAACCATCTCGAAAAATGTAAATAACTAAGGGCGAGGCCGAAGGCCGAGCTGCGTTCAAGAAGAACTGACCCTTCTTGAAGAAAGTAAGTAAGTAAGGCGAGACCCGATGCCGAGCTACGTTCAGATAAATAATGAACGAAGAAAGTAAGTAACTAAGGGCGAGGCCTAAGACCGAGCTGTATTCTGGAAGAAGACGATAAATTTTTTCGAATAAAGTAAGTAACTAAGGGCAAAGCCGCAGGCCGAGCTCCGTTCAGATAAATTATATTCTTCACTAAGAAATTTAACTAACGAAAAAAGCGACGCTGCTGACGGAGCTGCGTATATCTAATATACTTTTCAAACAAAGTAATTAAGGCCGAAGTAACGAGGCCGAAGGTCGAGCTGCATTCAGTTAAACAATGAACCTTCTCGAAGAAAGTAAGTAACTAAGGGCGAGGCCAAAGGCCGATCATCGTTCGCGTAAACGATATTATATTCTATCCAAGAAAACAAGTCATTAAGGGCGAGGCCGGAAGAACGTTTATCGTTTACCTGAACGCAGCTCGGCCTTCTTTCTCGCCCTTAGTTACTTGTACATTCGTCGATATATAATATTCTTTACCTGAACGCAACTCGCCCTTCGGCCTTGCCTAAGACTGTAAAGACTTTGGTAAAGACGCTATTGCCTACACGCTGGACTTAAGGCGGCGGATGCGTACCTATAACAATCGGTTCTGCAGATCTTTCCTCTACAGAACCGGTAAACTCTGAAACGTTCTCCCTGCCCATATATTTCCCCTCAAGTACAGTCTCGTGTCCATGAAGAAGGGATGAATATTGTTTATTGTTTACTTATCATCTCTTGGCAGTACACTGCGCTCAGATTTGTCATATTTACATTGTAACATTCCGCCAGTTCTAACAAGCACTGGCAAGAAAGTTCACAGAATTTTTTTTCAACGTGCACTTAGTCTACTTTACATAAATGTCTGCCACTACCTAAATATGCATGTGCACCGGTCAGGCCGGCACGGTATTCGTAACGCCCGCATACGACCGAATGTCCATGGTCGTCGTTAGAGACTTTATGGGGTGAGGTTTAGTTTTAATGGCCGGTTTGATAGCAAATTGCTGGTAGTTATGTCCTGTAGTTTAGAATGTTAGAAGAATATTAGTGAAAGAATTAGCTCGAGGAGATCTTTTCGAGAAAAAAAAAATGGAAAATTTTAACAGGTCACTGGTCAGACATGACTACTTTGCGGAAAAACTAAATTCACCGCCCGATATAACCTGTTAGTATGGCTATTCCGTAGAGTGTTTATATAAGCCGGAGGCGCGGAGGGAGTGCAGCCCCCGTCCGCTGTGTTACGCAAGGACGGCGGGGCGCACTTCCCGCAGCGCGCCGGAGAAGAGGCAATCCTAAGTCGCTCTTGAAAATTTAATTCGCGGAAGTCGCACTTTTTGTATGAAATGTTTTCGTGAAATTTAATTTTTTTTTATTTTTGGCCCCAGTTTTGATTTCTGCAGGCTAAGTCTTTTCTAATAGCAGTGTTTTGTGGTCATTTATGCTCCTGTATTTTTATTTAATTTTCTACGAGGTGTACGTTTTGGAAACCCGCTCCACGACGACGACAAAGACATGCCGTCACGGCATTTTCATACATTTTTGTTTCCGCTGCCGCGGCCGTGTTCGTTGTGCCGTTATCGTCAAGTGCGCAAGCGGCCTTTGTTCGTCTATGAATGAGCGTGTATGATATTGTTATCACATCATGGTGAATTTGCACGAGTCGGTTAGGTAGGGCGGCCGCGACTCACTAGCACGCTACTATCCGAGCCTATTTCGTTGTGTAGAATGATAAACGTCGCGATATAATAAATAGCTTTCGAATTTTGGAACTAGTGTGATAGGTCGTTGACTGTTGACCTTGACCGAGGCGTCCGGGCTCCCTGAAATATAACTCGTTGGGCTACCAGCATCCCCCGCGCACGCCCGCCGTGTGTGTGTCCCTATCGCACCCCGCCACCCCTGCACTACTTCTCTCACTCTTACTTTTCGCTACCTCGTGTAGCATCGTGTCAGGTGGTCTCCCTCTGTCTTGTTCGCTCGTTCCGTCCGCACCCCCGGCACCTCGGTACCGAATATATACTAACTAGGGACCGTTCACATACCACGTGGACAAAAAGGAGGGGGGGGGGGGGGGAGGGGGTTGGCAAATGTCCACGATTGTCCATAGGGGGGAGGGGAGGGGAGGGGCTGCAGGGACCGTCCACGTGGACGTTTGAGTTTAAAAAGACGTTGCCGCGAGCTCGCCCCGCTTTATATTTTTTGTAAAGAGCTATGAGTTTCAGCCTTTTATTACGCCAGTAATAATATCTATTCTGCGCTTTTATTAAGAAATATTTGTTTTGTTTAATTTTAAATTAAATGTCAAAATTTCAAGTACTACTTTTTCATCCATTCAGCTCCCTGCCTCTTATTGAAGTTCATTTTTCTTCGAAAATGTCGCGTTTTGCGTCGCAAGTACAGGGAAAAAACGGCATTTTCCACGTGAAAAGGGGGGGGGGGGGGGGGGGGGGGGTTGGGTAATGAAAATGTCCACGATTGTCCACTAGGGGCGAGGGGGGGGGGGGGGGGGGGTAAAAAAACACTCAAAAAGTGTCTACGTGGTATGTGAACGGTCCCCCAGCTGTCGGCGAGGTGCGCAATGTGTAACCCTCCGGTGTACACCCGCACAACTCGCACAAGTACTGGCACGCTCGTGCGTGTGTTGGTTGGCAGCTCTCTCTGCACTGGAAACGAAATACTGCCGTGATTGTTAATGCATACATTAACTTTTGGCACACCATACAAAAATAAGACATTTCAAATGTACGAATCCGAAGTGTACAGTCGCGTTCCCCGAGTGAACCAAGTGTTTTATGCATGAATGACACATAGCAAGGAAAGACATCGTATTCTCGTGGCTAACTAACCTACTCGTATTAAGCGCCACACTGCTCTTTTTCACGAGCCCGCGCACCGCACTCACAAAACCAACGACACAAAACTCTGTCTTTTGCAGAGTCGTTCATAATTTCAACTGCTTATTCAATGAGACAGACATATTTAACGTGTCCAGATCGTTGTTTAAAAAAGAAATTACCTACTGCAGCAATAAAAGCAATAAAAGTAGTAAAAGGAGAACACGAAGCCAAATAAAATAATCAACAGCACACACGCGGAGCGCCGCGGGCGGTGCGGGACTTATGAAATTTGGCACACCTGTTTAGAAGCCCACATAGATTAACTTATGCGAATATTGTACAATTCCAACGATATTACATACATACGTGTCGAATTGATAAACTCCTTTTTTGATGTCGGTAAAAATGCCCCTTTGCAAATCAACAATACCAGAGAACAAGTCGATACTATCATTTAGTTCTCTTATTACGTTTTGTTTATACCAGAGAACAAATTGAGAATTGAATGCGTAAGAATTTAAGATAAAATAATGAATAATAAGAATTGATATTAATAATACCTATGTACATGTAAAGCATACGCTAGTTAAATAAAAGCTATGCTTGCGTGATGGATGTATTCACACAGTAAATAAGTAAATAATTATTTGAGTTGAGAGGGCAAGTGAAATGAAACGAATAGCAAGTGAACATGTTGGTGTACTCCATGTGTACTACCACAGCATATATATGGCTAAAGCAGTATGGAAACTACGTACAAAACGATCGAAACGACGCACTCACACACACGCACACCTCAACAAGGCCCCGAAGCGAATGTCGCAAACAATCAGTCGCGGGTGCCGCGTCCGAGTGGTCGTGTTTGTTTTTGTTGCATGCATGCGCCACGGACAGTCTGCGATCTTTTAAAATGCAAAAAAATGTTTACAAACGTTTTTCGACTGCTGTCACTTATTAACTTTTGACAAATGTTGACAACTTTTGTCAACTTTTCTCATCTTTTGCCAACTTCTGTCACATTTTGTCAACTTTTATCGACTTTTGTCAACTCTTGCCAACGTTTCTTATCTTTTGCCAACTTCTGTCACCTTTTGTCAACTTTTATCGACTGTTGTCAACTCTTGTCAAGTTTTGTAAACTTTTGAGAACTTTTGTCAACTCTCGGTAATTTATGTCAACTCTTGTCAACTTTTGTCAACTTTTCTCATCTTTTGCCAACTTCTGTCAACTTTTATCGACTGTTGTCAACTCTTGTCAAGTTTTGTAAACTTTTGAGAACTTTTGCCAACTCTCGGGAACTTATGTCAACTCTTGTCAACTTTTGTCAACTCTTGTCAACTTTTCTCATCTTTTGCCAACTTCTGTCACCTTTTGTCAACTTTTATCGACTGTTGTCAAGTTTTGTAACCTTTTGAGAACTTTTGCCAACTCTCGGTAACTTTTGTCAACTCTTGTCAACTTTTGTCAACTTTTCTTATCTTTGCCCACTTCTGTCACCTTTTGTCAACTTTTATCGACTGTTGTCAACTCTTGTTAATGTTTGTCAACCTTGGTCAACTTTTGTCAACTTTCGTCAATATTTGTCAACTTTTGTCATCTTTTGTCAACTTTTATCGACTGTTGTCACCTCTTGTCAATGTTTGTCAACCTTGGTCAACCTATGTCAACTTTCGTCAATATTTGTCAACTTTTGTCATCTTTTGTCAACTGTTATCAACTCTTGTCAACGTTGGTCAACTTTTGTCAACTTTCGTCAACATTTGTCATCTTTTGTCAACTTTTATCGACTGTTGTCACCTCTTGTCAATGTTTGTCAACCTTGGTCAACTTTTGTCAACTTTCGTCAATATTTGTCAACTTTTGTCATCTTTTGTCAACTTTTATCGACTGTTGTCACCTCTTGTCAATGTTTGTCAACCTTGGTCAACCTTTGTCAACTTTCGTCAATATTTGTCAACTTTCGTCAATATTTGTCAACTTTTGTCATCTTTTGTCAACTTTCGTCAATATTTGTCAACTTTTGTCATCTTTTGTCAACATTTGTCATCTTTTGTCAACTTTTATCGACTGTTGTCACCTCTTGTCAATGTTTGTCAACCTTGGTCAACCTTTGTCAACTTTCGTCAATAATTGTCAACTTTCGTCAATATTTGTCAACTTTTGTCATCTTTTGTCAACTTTTGTCAACTTTTATCGACTTGTCAACTCTTGTCAATGTTTGTCAACCTTGGTCAACTTTTGTCAACTTTCGTCAACATTTGTCAACTTTTGTCATCTTTTATCAACTTTTATCGACTGTTGTCAACTCTTGTCAATGTTTGTTAACCTTTGTCGGCTTTTGTCTACTTTTGTCATCTTTTATCAACTTTTATCGACCTGTGTCAACTTTTATCGACTGTTGTCAACTCGTGTCAATGTCAACCTAACCTTGGTCAACTTTTGTCAACTTTCGTCAACATTTGTCATCTTTGTCAACTTTTATCGACTGTTGTCAACTCTTGTGGTTGTTTGTCAACCTTAGTCAACTTTCGTCAACATTTTGTCATCTTTTGTCAACGTTTGTCAACTTTTGTATACTTTTCTCGACTTTTGTGAACTTATATCCACTTTCGTCATCTTTTGTCAACTTTTGCCAACTTCTCTCAGCTTTTGTCAGCTTTTGTCATATTTTAACCACTGTTGTCAACTTTTGTCACTTTTATGAACTTTTGTCAGCTTTCGTTAACAAGGAGTTGACAAAAGTTGACAAGAGTTTACATAAGTTGACTAAAGTTGACAAGAGTTAACGAAAGTTGACAAACTGGACAAAAGATGGGAAAAGTTGACGAAAGTTGACAAACAGCTGACATAAGTTGACAAACGTTGACAAAATATGAAAAAAGTTGACAATACTTAGTTGACATTAATTAACAATAGTTGACGAAAGTTGACAAGAGTTGACAAAAGTTCACGAAAGCTGACAAAAGTTCATAAAAGTGACAGAACTTGGCAAAAGTTGACAATAGTGGTTAAAAGTTGACAGAAGTTAGTAAAAGTTGACAAAAGATGACGAAAGTTGACAAAAGTTGACGGAAGCTGGCCTAAGTTCATAAAAGTGACAGAAGTTGGCAAAAGTTGACAAAAATTTCCGAAAGTTGACAACAGTCGTTAAAATTTTACAAAAGCTGATAGAAGTTGGCAAAAATTTACAAAAGTTGACAAATGTTGACGAAAGATGACAAAAGTTTACCAAGGTTGACAAACATTGACAAGACTTGACAACAGTCGATAAAAGTTGACAAAAGATGACTGAAATTGGCAAAAGATGAGAAAAGTTGACAAACATTTACAATGGTTGACAAGAGCTGACAAAAGTTGTAAACAATTTACAAAAGTTAATAAAAGTTGACAAAAGTCGAGAAAAGTTATATCAATTCATATTTATAGCAACCACGGTTTGAACTTATTATTGATGATTGATTATATTGATTATTTGATCATTACATTACAGAACCTAAATAAATGTTTTAATAAATAATAATTTTACAATTTTACAAAAAAAAATTTATTGACATCCCTAACGCTCCAATGGAGCGTAGGTACTTATTTTAACAAATAGGCCTAGTTTCCATACTGCTTTAGCCATATATATGCTGTGGTACTACACACAAAAATATTAACTCAACCGGATGAGCAGCATCAGTATTGAGTGGCAATGCACTTTGCTTGCAAATTCAGTTGCACCGGTCCGCAATAAGTGCTATTTTGTCGAGTGTTGATGTACGTACTCGAGGGAGCTGGAAGTCGACGGCGACTTTCGGTTTTATTTGTCGACATGACGAGCTCTCTAAAGAATGTCGCGCTACTCGCCTGCTGCAGTATCGCCCGCCCCGCCCGCAACCCGCGCAGGCGCTCCAAACATTTTACAATAATTTACGAAGAGCTTTATGTATGACCATCTAGTCTAGATATACACAGATCTGCTAGCGCGTTATTTGTGAGTGATGTGACTGACTGACATGATTTCCTTTTAGTTAAGGGCTCTAAAGACGCATACTTCTTGAGTTGGTGGGTCCCAAACACACACCATCTAAAACTGATAAGCCTATTTACTCTTGGGCGGTTTGAAACCCCTGAAATATGTATACCTGAAATGTCATATATGTACATGATTAGGGTTCCGTACCCTAAAGAACTCTTATAAGATCCCTTCCATGTCCGTCTGTCCGTCACAGGGATTTTTTCTCGAAAATTAAGTACCGTGGAAACTTGATTTTTTTCATAATTTAAGAGACATACTATGTACACGCTGAGTGAACGTCTGTGACACATCATCAGACCTTGTTCAGGTTGACTTTCTGGGAAATTAAATATAACCTAGCGTCATTATTTGAAAAGGAAAAATGAGAGTTTTAACAGCTAGGCAGAATGTCATTAGAATGCATTGCAATAATTTTTAGGGTTCCGTAGGGGGCCCTATTACTAAGCCTACGTCGCCTGTCCTATGTTTGAACCTTAATAGGTTAGCCGGTTGAAATTCACAGAATTATAATAGGTGGATATGCTAACAAATAAGTACAAAAAAACAAAAAGAAATAAATTACCCATACAAGAAACGTGTTTGTCTGTCTGTCTATCCGTCCGTTCTGTTGAAATTTTCTGTATCATTATGGCGGATGTGCTAACAAATAACAAAAAAAAAATTACAAAAAAAGGCAAAAGTAAGAAATTAAGGGGTTCCCATACAAGAAACGTGTTAAGTAAAAATATATTAGTACATATTCACGCTACTGAATAATAGATGGCGCCACAGGTATTTATATTTTGCATTATGAAAAGACAAAACTGTTTTTAAAAACATTGCACCGACTTCAAAAAACAAAAAGAACTTGCACTGTTCCCCAAGTTGGGAATTTGGTGTGATTGATTATAGTACAAATTATAAAGTAAAACAACACATAATAAAGATCGAACAATTACGTGGCACGTGGTCGCCGAGGAGGATTCTGTACCACCACCAACATGGTGGTATGGAACCCTCCTCGGCGCCGCGACGACGCCGCACAGTGGGGCGATACCGCAAAAACCGGGACATAGGGCGAAATGACTACGCAAATAGATTCTACTATTAATTACGAACAACTTTCATTCTGTGAGATTTTTTGATAAAAAAATTATTTTCCGAGATATAAGCACTTATAAAAACATTTATAATATAGTAAAAAGTGAGTATGTTAATATATTCTCTTAATGATTACAAACTACTTTTATTCTTAGAAATTTTCCATTTTAAGTCTTATTTTCTGAGATATAGCAATTTGAACTTTAAAAAATACAATTTCTTGTAACTAGTATTACTCTTCCATATTTTCGGTTTCAATTGTTATTTTTTAGATATATCACATTGAAAATTCTTTAGTAAAAAAAATTGGGATATGTGGAAAACTGAATATGTGAATACATTTTGTTCTCAGAGATTTTCTGTTAAGGTGTTATAATCCTTTTCAATAGTTTGTACAATGGAGATTTAGTAACTTTTTTTATTGAAATGCTTAAAATAACTAGACCTGTGGTTACTTAATAATGATTCTTCAAGTTGAGTAGTCTAATCTGAATAAAATTATTGTAGTGGAATGGTACGTTTATTACACACAAAATACAATCAATCAGACGGCGCATATTTGCATAAAATATTACAAATTAATCTGGCGATAGTAATTAAACATATATAAATTACTACATATTTAACTAACTACATATATTTTTGTATTTACGGAACTTACCGAATTATTAACTTATTATAAGTTATATATATCGTTGTGTATTTTCATTTCGTCATTTTGGTGGCTCTGCACACTTCGATATATCAAACTTACTATAATTTATTATAATTAGGCAAAAAATTGCCCCCGTCAAAGTATATTATAAACCTACTTCAAAGTATAAAATTAATAACATCAACATTAAGAATAGTGATTAATGATGAGAAAAGTAATAATACATTATTAAAAGTAATAATAAAAGTTTTCAAAGTAATAATACATTATTACCCAAATACCCATGGCTTTTAACGGAGCCTATTTAATGTAAAAATACCAACTATCAATAAAAATTATGGTCAAGAATAAAAGTAATTTTCTGAAGTATGTTTATCGTGCATAACAAAAAGAAATTCAAACTACATATTTCTGAGAAAAAATCTTATTTCAATCTTACAAAAACCTTAAAATAAAACATACTTAATAACTTTTAAATAAATATTTTTAAAGTACATAAAGCTTCCTATTTTTATTACAATTTATTTACTCAATATTTCTACAAATTTTCATTTTCATCACTGGAACAACCTAAAGCGTCTTCAGCGTCAGAATCATCATCATCCTCCACATCCGATTGAACACAGATAATACTGGTATCAATAAATTCAATATTTTCCTTATTTTTATCGTCTATAATTAGCAAATGTCGCACTTCACTGGATAAGGGCTGCTTTTGTTTTTGAAGTTTTGGCTTCATACTAGACAAATATGGATCCGACGATACGAGCAAGTTGTTGAGAATGTCTTGATTAGTCGATTTGCGATCGCATTTTCGAGAGTAGTGTTCCCTGTACTTCTTGAAATCTTTATTTCTTGCTTCTGATGCCTCTTCGGAGAGTATGCCAATTGGAATTACGTTAAAATGCTTTATTATTTCAGATCCATGGAATAAAAGTTTATGAACACTTGCTGGCATATGATACCAGCTATACAATGATATATAAAGTTGAATTGTTTCTTGAGCATAGATTTCAAAGTTTTGAGTGCAAACTTTTTCTCCCGAGGAGATGGCCTTAAGGATCACCGCGAATCTATTAATTAAATCCTTATCGAGACCGGTAATAGAGGCAGTTTGCTCGGGATTCTGGAAAAAGCGCCTTGCAGTGTTGCCATCGTTCGTGGTTCCTGAACCTTGTTTTACCACGTCGATCAATAAATCAGTTTCTTTCCTGAAATTATCTTGAATTTGTTTTTTTTTCTCGGTCATAATTTCTTTATTATTACCTTTGGCCGACCACTGCTGAAAATCCATGCGGTATGCAATATGGAGAAGGCATTCCATGCATCGAATCCAGGCATGCAACGTAGATAGTCCGAACCGGTACATATTTGTGTTTACTTCTTTACTTTTAATTATATTAACGTTATTCATCTCAGACGGTTTAGCTCTGCAAATATCACATGACTGATTAGAGGTACCGGAGATAATCGATCGATCATCGTCATAATTAACGAATGCTCAATCAAAACGCCTTCGTAATCGCTGGTTTTGAGATCTCGTATTTCGGATTCTATGGTAGCCATTTCACTTTTCACGTTATCGATTGTCTCCTTCATAAATTTGAAGAAGATAGGACGGCAGTAGTTCGTCGAAGATGGCGTCTCATTTTCCCAGATCACTTCGTCTCCATAAACCAGTTTTATAGGAACCAAACTTGCCATGAAAATGCTTGAGTCGTCTCCTTCGTTCAGTTCTTGAAATCTTTGTTTATATGTACTTTGGCCAGAAGCGCCATCGAATCCCCACTTGCTTGTTAATGTTAGCTGGCAGCCTGTGAGGTTTCGGTTCGCCACTTTCAAAATTCTTTTTGCAGTATGGTCCAAAAGCGCTTGCAGTTTAATTTTGGCCTGTGTTTCGGTAACTTCAATGTCCTGTTTTGGGGGGTAACACTCAATTTTCGCATGTTGAATTTTATAATAAGATGGATAGAGGTCGGAACCTTCTTCCTTAGCCATGTCTCTTAAAGTTATATATTGCCATCTTGATAGCTTTAAAGACACCAAAATCGCAAGTGCTTTTTCAGATGAATAAATAGTCTTGGACTCCTTTTTTTCAATGAATTCTTTGACTTTTTCGATTTCGCCTGGATTCTGAAGCAAATGGTCCAAAACTTTCCCCAGGTCCTCGTTCCCATTTGCCTTCAAACGCATTTTGGTCGCAAATGCTAGTTCCTGCGATGTATAGTTTGTGCGAATGTCTTCGGTTCTTCTTCGCTTTTGTTTGGCTCCTAAACTTTCAAATGGTTTTCTCGGCGATGATTTATGTGAAGATGCTACAAAGATAGGAGGCGCTGTCGATGGTCCCGGAGAAATTATTTGAGAAGTGCAAACCTTTTGGTTATCCGCGAGGTCGCTACTCGCTGAAGGCAGTTGTTTCTTTACGAATTCGGGCCACTTGATGGCCGAGTCCAACCATTCTCGATTCTTCTGTAGAAAACGTTCCTCGTTGTAGCTTGACTTCACCCATCGTTTGTGTAGATTGTAACAATATTTACGACAAAATTCTTTCACTTGTGTCTCTTCGGGCAAATTTACACTAACTATTGAGGCAATAGCGGCAACCAATACCGCGTAATTCAGAAAACTGTCACAATTTCTCATAAACACGTAAATATCAATGTTATTAACAAAAGACTCCATGTTTTCGTATTGAATAGTTTTAAATATGTAAAGCACGGGTATGAAGACTGACTCGTGCAAACGACTGGAGCAGACTGAGTGCCAGATTGATTGTGTTGTTCACTAATGAATACTGCTAATTAGTTCGCACAGTTTGCAGTATTCCTGGTATATCGTTAATCCTTGTTAAGTAGATAACAATTAGCAATGCAGTGTAATTGTTTCTTCGAGAGCTTTCATGGAAATACGTGACAATTCACATAAATATCCCTAATCCGCTAATCCTCGCGAAGTTGAAAATATTCCTAATATAATGGTAAGCATTTATAAGAGATATTATAAGTAAGTATAGCAGCCGATAATAGCGGCTCCGTAGATTATTATCAAAATAGACCAATGAAACTAAAAGTACAAAGTTAATTAGATGGGCGTCGTTTGTCACCTTCTGGGTGCCTCAGCGCCATCGCGCTTTCATTAAAAAAAAAATTAAACATTTTCATCAAGTTCAAATATATAGGTGATATGGAGAAATATATTTACCATTAAAATACAAATATATACATCCAATGCAAATAAACAATATTTGTTATTTGAATATAGCTGAAAGTTACGAATATAGTGAATTCCTCGTAATTCGAGCGGATTCCTCGTAAAACTGTAGGTCCCTTCACTCCTAATCTTACTTGGTGGTAGGGTTTAACCCGCCCGGGTTGGTACCACCGCACTGAATGAAACGTCGGTCGAAACGGCTATGTAAATAGTTTGTGTTCTCCGACCAGTTCAGTGTAGCCGGCACGATCAAAGGGGGAAGCACTGACATGGCACCTAGTTCACCCGGTGCTATGGGCTGACATCACGGACGTTGTAGGTGATGTAGCCAACGGTGTCAGTTTCAATAAAAAAAAAAAAAAGAATAAAGGTGAGCTTTGCAGGAATAAATGTTATTATAATATTAAAATGGCATTATACGGAAAAGTCGGACGTCGTCGGATACGGTTTTTACACAGTAATAATCTTTTTACCTTGGGGAATCATTATTTAGTAACCACGGGTCTAGCTATTTTAAGCATTTCGAGAAAAAAAATAAAGTTACCCAATTTCCATAGTACAAATTAATAAAAAGTGGTATATCTCGAAAAATAAGGCTTAAATGAGAAAATATGAATCTATGAATGTTATTTCTAATGATGGGTAGATTAATTTAGCGTACTTAAATTTCAGAAATAAAAATAAAAAAATTTAATTATCCTATGTCCCATTTTTTACGGTATCGCCCCACTGTGCGCCGCCGACTCGCACTTGGCCGGAATTGCCCGAAATTTTTAATTGATAGAAGAATTGATTTCTCTAAACTTGCCTTTGCAAACAAGAAAACAATGCGAGTTGACCCAAGGGCTGACTCAGCTAGTAAATAAACATCTATTAGGTAGGTAGCTATAGCGTGCGTGAGTCACACACACAACTCGCAAGTCACAATACAACCCACACACGGCACGGCTTCACTGCTATACCTTCCATCCACCCAAACCAACTACCAACCAAGCTACCAACCTTCCTATGAAGTCGGAGCGTTTTTTTTTCATCGCGAGACCTTGGCGAATTGAACTTGCGCGTATTACGCGCAACGCGATAGGTTATGCCGACTCCACACTCTCGTCGAGACAGTGAGGCAGGACGATTTTTTTTATGGAAACTTACACGATTGGCTACATCACCTACAACATCCGTCATGTCAGCCCATAACACCGGGTGAACTAGGTGCCATGTCAGTGCTTCCCTTCGATCGTAGAGGTTCGATCGTAGACGATTGCGAAACTGGATGGTGTGAGCTGCTGCTGGTGTCCTCGGGCTTCACGCCTCGTCTTGTCTGCGTTTGCTCTCGAAGCGGGTTTTTGCGCCCTAATGAGTAAAAGGAGCCGGAGGCGAGGCGCGCGCACATCATCCACATTCTCAGTATGCATGATTAAATTCGCTGATCGAAAGTCCCAATCGAAGTTTTCAATCGATTCAGTATGGGCTGTCTAGTCCATTTTTAAACGACTTCGAAAAAACCGGCCAAGCGGGAGTCGAACTCGCGCACCGATGGTTCCGTATCGCCATGTCGTGGTGAGCGCCACTCACGTCATCTATGTATTAGTTAAAATACTTCATACCCTTTTCGGTAGATGGCGCGCATACGCTTTTTAGTTTATTCTAAAAATTCACAGAATTTTTTACTTTTTCTTATTTTTATTATTTGTTTTGTGTTAATGATGTATGATTGCGCGTGTGATTTTAATTTGGAAGGTAAATAACACATTGTAGCTCGCATTGTAGTACTTAGCAACTATGAAAGTACATACGTTATTGTATTGCACCAAAAGACATCGCTGCTCGAAACGATATTGTAAAGTGCAACCGCAGCCACGATTTATGACCTTTGTTTTTTTAGGATTCCGTATCCGTTGTACGGGACCCTATTACTAAGCCTACGCCGCCTGTCTGTCTGTCTGTCCGTTCGTCTGTCCGAGGTCTGTATCTCTTGTACCGTAATAGCTAGCCCGTTGAAATTTTCACAGAATATGTGTTATTATGGCGGATATAACAACAAATAATTAAAAATAGAAAAAGTAAAAAAATCAAAGTGGTCCCCATAAAATAAACTAAAAAGTGTATGCGCGCAATCTACCAAAAGTATGAAGCATTTTAACTAATCATGAATTTGAACTAATATGAAGCATTTCATAATACACACCATAGATGGCGTGAGTGGAGCATAACATGGCGATACGGAACCGTCAGTGCGCGAGTTCGACTCGCACTTGGCCGGTTTTTTGGAATGCTGCCGCATGACGAGCCTCTCGGCGAGAGTGTGGATGGATAGCGCATACAAAATCTACATACACTTAAGAGTAAAGCATGTAGTAGATATGTGCTACAAATTGATATAATTTATCCAATGTTTTGGGTGAGGCCTATATGGTGACAAAATTGTATTTTAAATTGTCATTAAACAGTCGCTGAGTCTGCGAGACCAGTGATTGCTCGATCGTATGAATGTACTATGGGGCTGTTATAGCAACGCTTGTTCGCTAAAGTACTAAAAACAATTAAAATTGTGCGACGCTCTCCTCGCCGAGCCGTCTCGCCTAATGTTCGGCGCGAGTGTGGTGCCGCCACTAGACTTATATTTGCTCTCCAACACCTTGTTGACTCCCCTACATTTTATCCACCGCGAAAGAGTACAACGAGGGCCCTTTATGTACGAGTCTCAGCGATGATATCTCACATTATTATTTCCTGTCCGTTCGCGGCCCGCGAACGAGCTTCACATTAAATTTGGGCGTGCCTCAGCAAACACAAGCCGCATATTATCGAGGGATGCGATTCTTGTCGGGATTATTTAGCAACTCTTAGTGTCTTGCACGAAGAAAATCTCTGCGGGATGGCCAAGACTCTGAGTTGGTAAGTTTGTTTCAATGTATGTATGTCTTTCTCCTTGTGGCTCCAGAAAGTAGTTCATCGACTTACATGATCGTGCTCACCACTCAGGCATTCAGTTGGTACAAATGTTTTGTAGTGTATTATATATTTGCGTTTATGATATATGCAGGATGTTTGGTAATTCGATACATTCCTTCTAAGGGGTCATTTTAGAGCTAATTTGCAACATATTTGTCCCAATAAACTATGGGTCGAAAATGAATAGTTTTTGAGTTATTTACGTTTAAATTTTTAGGGTTCCGTAGTCAACAAGGAACCATTATAGTTTCGCCATGTCCGTCCGTCCGTCCGTCTGTCTGTGCGCGGTTTAGCTCAGAGACCCTTAGTACTAGAAAGTTGTAAGTTGGTATGGGTATACATATTAATAACGCCGACAAAGTGGTAAAGTAAAAATGTTGAAATAATTTTTTTTAGGTGAGGTAAAGTGAACGTAAAGTGGGGATGAATTTTTTTTTACGTCTATCCAATCGTGTGGGCTATCGTTGGATAGGTCTTTGGAATATTGCGGGTTTGTTAAAAACATTTTTCGATTTAGGGATCCGTTTGCGAATTATTAAGCTTTTAAGTGCTAATTTTTGTTAGAGTCAAGTGTCCCCACCTCCAGCT
Source organism: Nematopogon swammerdamellus (assembly GCA_946902875.1). NCBI lineage: Eukaryota > Metazoa > Arthropoda > Insecta > Lepidoptera > Adelidae > Nematopogon > Nematopogon swammerdamellus. Next base: position 15,954,973 of record OX336334.1, read on the forward strand.
AAACGGTTGTTATTAGATATGTGAAAAAATTCACAGCAGTAGTATATACACGGTGAACAAAAAACCTGTCGAACACCCGAAGGCAGGAAGTACAGTTTCAGATACTGAATCGGATAGGCTAGTTTTTTTTTTTAGTATATACACGGTGAACAAAAAACCTGTCGAACACCCGAAGGCAGGAAGTACAGTTTCAGATACTGAATCGGATAGGCTAGTTTTTTTTTTAATTCGGACAAAATTTTTCAATAAAAAAATTGAATTAGTATCACGACCTTTTACTGCTAATGCAAAATTCTTTACGACATATGGTAGTAGGGTTTAACTTCACCTCACTGTTATGATGGCATGCAGACATAATTTAGTTATTTCAAGACATCTTGATACTTAGGAATAATTGAAAAAGGGCATATTTTCATTTAAATTTCGAAAAAAAAACTAGCCTATCCGATTCAGTATCTGAAACTGTACTTCCTGCCTTCGGGTATTCGACAGGTTTTTTGTTCACCGTGTATATCGAAATTAAAAGGAAAACTATCACAGCTAAGTAAGCTGTACAGGTTGACGAGTAATAGTCGACCAACTTATAAAATGTACGGACGACAGCCATCATATTTTCACTGTTGAAGAACTTTTTCAAATTAACATTCATTTATTTCCCCTACAAAATTATACAAATAATCAAATAATTTATTTTTATAGGGTTCCGCAACTACGGAACCCTACACTGCGCGTGGCTCGACACGCACTTGGCCGCTTTTTTTTTTTTGAAATTTTCTGTCTTGTTACCAAAAAATTATAATTATAAAATAACTAATCCACTATGGGTACTGTATCAGCTATTTTATAATAGCTGACGAATGAGAGACTACTTTAAAAAAATATTTACGCTGAAAATATCCGTAATATCAGAAATAAAAGGTCATAAATCACAGGTTATGCAAAAAAAAAACACAAAATTTATTTAAATCGAAGAGGATTACTAAAAAAAATTGTGTGACACGTGACACGCAAATTATGGGAATAACTTCATCATTTCATAAGCTTTCAGAAAAGATGTTGTACACTTGCACACAAGTTACATTTTTTTATCATATATCAAGTATCAGACTCGTGCTCAAAATGAACGAAAAATGAAACGTCTGACACAGAGAACGTTTACTCGGGATCGGCCATTTTGTCTCTCGGCAAAATTAGTAAATTAGTATTTAGTAAAACGAATTCCAATTTCCACGTTGTTGATTCCTTGTTGTTGTTCTAAATTGTTCGTTATTTTTGAGTTGTGCGATGTGCCTGCAGTAATGGCTGCATTCACTTGTGAAGAATACGCTGATATTCTGTTTTGCTATGGATTTTGCGACGGCGCGGCGGGGCGGTGTTGACGCTTCGGTACAAGGGAATACGCGCATCCTTACCCTGATCGTCGTATACCTAATGTAAGAGTGTTTTCTCGGACATACCCGCGCCTCCGAGAAATCGGCAGTATTAACCGAGGGCATGCAGATGCTGGCAGACCAGGTGTTATTCCGCCTGAAGATGAGGAGGAAGTATTGGAGTTTTTCAGAAGAGATCCTACTACTTCAATTAGAGCTGCAGCCAGGCGCCTTGGATTAAGCCAGTGGCAAGTGTGGTTTATTGTACATACAGCACGGCTGTACCCATTCCACTGCACGCCCGTGCATGTTATCGAAGAGGGAGATCCTGCTAGAAGGAGGAATTTTTGTCGTTTTATGATAAACATCGACCTAGAGAACCGCAATTATTTGAGTAAGATTTTGTGGACGGACGAATCGAAGTTCTCGCCACTGGCTTAATCTAATGCGCCTGGCTGCAGCTCTAATTGAAGTGTAGGATCTCTCCTGAAAAACTCCAATACTTCCTCCTCATCTTCAGGCGGAATAACACCTGGTCTGCCAGCATCTGCCTGCCTTCGGTTAATACTGCCGATTTCTCGGAGGCGCCGCGCCGGTATGTCCCAGAAAACACTCTTACATTAGGTATACGACGATCAGGGTAAGGATTCGCGTATTCCCTTTGTACCGGAGCGTCAACGCCGCCCCGCCGCCGCACAGTGCAGTGAGCCTTTACCAAAAATCGAAAAATGAGCTATAAATTCCATGGACTTTCATCCTGCCGTTGTAAAGTAGATAAGGCATTACTTCTAGGAATTATAGTTATACTCCGTGAACTGCGCTCATTGGCTCATGATCACCCCTCCAACTGGAACAATGTCGCGGCGAGTAGTTAATCCCTCTTATCAGTTGTATGTTGTCCGTTGCATCGAATGTCCTAACAAAAGTATTAGCAAGTGTTTTGAAGTGATTGAAAATGGATTCGGTAGCCCAAGGTACGTAGTTTAATACTTTATATAAATGTTGTCTTTTTGCTTAAGATTTATTTTTCTATTAGGTCTTAAACATACCCTTGAAAATTATCTATAATTAATGCAATTCCAAACTTTGACGAAGCTTTAAAAAAAAAGTGCGCAAAGTGTCTCGAGGTTTTTACTTTTTCTTGTAGCTATATTAATGTACTTTCAGATTTAGTAAAGTTTGTCTGCCAATATCTGCCAATAGGTAATATATAGATTTTTTTTCAGAGAGGGGATCGTCATACAAAAATTGGAGCTTGCGGCATAAAGAGCAGCAAAAATGACCGCAAACAAGTTGTATTCAACGAAAAATGTTCTCGTTTGAGTATATTTGAACGATGAAAAAGTATAAAAAATGTGAGTAGGTTATATCCTCGCAGAGGAAGGTATTTACACACAAATATGTGAGAATAGACGGCGATGTTAATGATTATTTGCAAAAAATGGCTCCAGTCTCGCAATGTAGATCTAGATATACCTACCGAATTTAGATTTAAGGGAAGACGATTATTCAGATTCTAATTAGTTTAACGTTGTAATTTAATATTAATTATAAGTTTAATTATATATATATATAATCTATATTCTATATATATAGCTATTATATATAAAAAATAATGTTATATATTGAAATATGAATAAAATAAAAATTTTATTTAAATACAGCCGGAGTTTCGATTTTTGTCCCATTCTTCCATACATTCACTGCACTGTGCGCCGTCGCAAAATCCATAGCAAAACAGAATATCAGCGTATTCTTCACGAGTGAATGCAGCCATTACTGCTGGCACAACTCAAAAATAACGAACAATTTAGAATAACAACAAGGCATCAAAAACGTGGGATTCGTTTTACTAATTACTAATTTAGTAATTTTGGCGAGATACAAAACGGCCGATCCCGAGTAAACGTTCTCTCTGTGTCAGACGTTTCATTTTTCGTTCATTTTGAGCACGAGTCTGATACTTGATATCTGATCAAAAAATGTAACTTTTGTGCAAGTGTACAACATTTGTACCTTTTCTGAAAGCTTATGAAATGATGAAGTTATTACCATAATTTGCATGCCACGTGTCATACAATTTTTTTTTTGTAATCCTCTTCGATTTAAATAAATTTTGTGGTTTTTTTTTGCATAACCTGTGATTTATGACCTTTTATTTCTGAGATTACGAATATTTTCAGCGCACATATTTTTTTAAAGTGGTCTCTCATTCGTCAGCTATTATAAAATAGCTGATTAAGTACCCAGAGTGGAGTAGTTATTTTATAATTATAATTTTTTTCTGTATAAATAAATTATTCCCATCGAGATGAACCTGGTTGCTATTGCTTGAATAGATGTGTGGCTGGCGGCTGCGGAGGCGCGGGGGCTGGGCGGCGGCGGCGGCGACGCGACGCACACGGAGCGGACACCTGCGCCGAACGGAGGCCCATCTGTCTAACGTTTAAGTTTTTTATATAGTACATAATATAGTATACCTATGCATTTCCTTTTCGACATAATAGAGCCCGTCTTTGTGTGCTAGCCTCCTTTCGTGACCTTCGAAACGGGCATTTTATGTTCACCTTTTGTGTTTGAACTAGAGTTTTGGTTGTTTATTTTCAAACCCTTCTATTAAAGCTCGGTTCTCGGTAACTCTTGGTAAAACGTTAGTTCTGTCTGCGTAGGCAATGAAGAGAGTGTCAGTGTTCGGTGACTGGTGCAGCGGAAATTGACGTTATCTGAAACTATCGTCAGTAAACCGACTTTTTTAAAACAAAATGAAGCCCTCAATTGCTGTTAGTTTTCATATAAACCAATTTCTTATAAAAAAAAACATTCGTTCTGATACAATGATAACAAAAAAGTTACAAGAGTTTTTAGCTGGGATTTTGGTAATTGTATCATGGGTCAAAACGTTGCAAATGACCCCACTTACCTATAAAACAAATTTGTCGGTCGATGTGCCGAACACCCTGTAGTTATAAAGTTTGACGCCTCCGTCTGTAGGTCTGTCTGGCATCGTAGCTCGCAAACGGATGGACCGATTTGGATGCGGTTTTTGTTTATTAGAAAGCTGGTTTAACCGGGTGGTTCTTAGCTAAGTTAATAATCAAGTAATAAAGTAATTATGAAGTAATAAAAACATTACGTCTCACGGACGGACCGATTTGGATGCGGTTTTAAAAAAAAACTTAAATAAAAGTTAAATTACGATTAAAAACCCCCCGATCTTTAATAAGTAAAAAATAATGTCTGTTTACTTAAAGGAGTCGGGGGACCGCTAAATAAATAAAATATAAAAACTCAGAGCTGCGCGGGTATTTACTTAACAGTCCCCCGACTCCTTTAAGTAAACGGGAATTATTTTTGAGTTTTAAAGGGGCGGGCGTTTTTTAAATTTTAAATTTAACTTTTGGAATAAGAATAATTCTCATATCGACATCTATGTATAGACTGGCCTTTCTCATACATCATTCCCGAAAAAGTATGTTTCGGTTAAACGACCTCATAAGATCCTCTCACAAGACAGCCATTTCACAAAGTTCCGAACCTTTGTGTGTAGATCCCTCTCCACACAAACGTTCCAGTTCTCTCTCCCACGAGAAAGAATAAAGTTGTGTTTAATGAATAAAGAATGACAGTGACAAACGGTGTTGCTTATTTCGCCTTTGCATCTTGTCGCGAATTCAGCCGAATGCTGTCGACCGCCCCGACTGATGTCGCACCCCGAGCGCCGCGTCCGTGCGCGGCGTATGGATAATGGTGCAAACTGTCTGCTTGTGTGTGTATAACTCACCTATCGTCTCGTATCCGCAAATACGCGAGCAAGGAGCGTTATCGCATTCATAGAATGAGATGTTTTTAATCTGATCAGTTGAATGTATTTGTGATCATAATATTCCATGTGAATGCACACACACTTGTTTACCGATAATTTAGCAATTATTGTTCCATCGCGCTATACCACTTCTAATACGTCTAGTTCTGTGTCCTGTGAGGGCTCATTTCATAATTGTTTTTCTATGCATAAAATATTGGCCAACTCTAGGAGTAATCAACTGTATTCCTGAAGACACAAAATATTTCGGCCCTTTATGGGCCGTCGTCAGTTGATTAATCTATACATATAATAAAATCGTAGAGGTAAGAAAGTCTGTACATTGAATGTATTCGGAAAAAAACTAACCAGGGTGGCTTAAAATGAGATACTGAACATGTTAGAACAGTTTTTAAAATTTTTGTTTGTTTGTTTGTTTGTTTGTTTGTCTGTACGCGCATCACGCAAAAACCACTGAACGGAATTAGACGAAACTTTGTATTGTGGCAGTTTATATGCCGGGTTAACATAATACGTAAAAAAAATTAACAATTATAAACATTATTGCGCGTTTAAAATCACGTAGTCCAAAGTAAAGGTAAAAACAATTTTAAATGTCATGTTGACAACGGAGAACTGTCATCTCGACGTGAGCTGGCCGGTGACAAATTGTTTGATAAATAAAAATAATAATTGAAAGTCGCAGTTATGTCGCTGTCATTGGTGCAATAAAATTTATATATCTGTTGCCCGCGGCTTCGCTCGCGTGAAATTCGTATTAAAAAAAAAGAAAGTAAGTAACTAAAGACGGGCCCGAAGGTGGATCTGCGCTCACGTAAACGATATTCTTTCTCGATGAAAGTAACTAAGGGCGAGGCGAAAGGCGGAGCTGATTTCAGGAAGAAGAAAAACATTCTTGAAGAAAATCAGTAACTAAGGGCGAGGCCGAAGGCCAAGCTCTATTCTGGAAGACCATAAACCTTCTCGAAGAAAGTAAGTAATTATGGGCGAGGCCGCAGGCCGAGCTGCGTTCAGGAAGAAGCTAAACCATCTTGAAGAAAGTAAGTAACTAAGGCGAGGCCGAAGGCCGAGCTACGTTCAGATAATTGAAAAACCATCTCGAAGAAAGCAAGTAACTAAGGGCGAGGCCGAAGGCCGAGCTGCGTTCAGGAAGAAGCTAAACCATCTTGAAGAAAGTAAGCAACTAAGGCGAGGCCGAAGGCCGAGCTACGTTCTGACAAATGACAAACCATCTCGAAGAAAGCAAGTAACTAAGGGCGAGGCCGAAGGCCGAGCTGCGTTCAGGAAGAAGCTAAACCATCTCGAATAAAGTTTATTAATATTAAGATTGAGTTAATTTAATTTAAATTTTATTATAAAGTCCACGCTTCTAACGGCAAATATACCGTGCATCCTAGAACCTCGCGGTTATTCCCGGCTGGATGGCAAGAGGCCCGATGCTAGAGACCTTAGTGCCATGGACTAAGGGTAGTTCTTTGATGTGGGACGCCACTTTTGTTCTCACATTGGCTCCAAGTCACGTTCAGTCAGGACATCTTCAAGAGCGGCTGGCGCGGCCGAGGCTGGGGCGAAGAGCCTCCAACGCAGCAAATATAGAAATATAATTCAAGATTTCGAATTTGTTGCGTTTGCGGTTGAAACCCTCGGTCCGTGGAGCAGTGAAGCCAAAAGAGGCTTGAGCTGGTTGACGCAACTGGTGTCCCGTCATCAAGGGCTTATGTATGCACTTCATTCAAAGGGTAAGCCTTGCCATCCAGCGGGGTAATGCCGCAAGTGCTCTAAGAACATTTGAAAATGCCCGTTTTGATAGTTATTTTAATGTTTGTTAGGTAGGTTTAATTCTTTAGTTATTAATATTACTTTTTTATTTATATGAAATAAATAGATTGAGTAAACGATATTATATTCTATCGAAGAAAGGAAGTCTTTAAGGGCGAGGCCCGAAGGCGGAAGAGGGTTTTTGGTTTACCTGAACGCAGCTCGGCCTTCGGCCTCGCACTTAGTTCCTTCCTTTCTTCCAGAAGGTTTGTCGTCTTCCTGAGCGCAGCTCGGCCTTCGGCCTCGCCCTTACTTACTTCCTTTATTTGAGAAAGGTTTATCGTTTACCTGAAAGCAGCTCGGCCTTCGGCCTCGCCCTTAGTTAGTTACTTTCTTTAAGTAGGTTTATCGATTACCTGAACGCAGCTCGGCCTTCGGCCTCGCCCTTAGTTACTTACATTCTTCTTTGGAATACGAATTTCACGCGAGCGGAGCCGCGGGCTCAGCTAGTTATAAATATGATCATAGAATATTTATAATTAATCAACGGACGACGGCCCATAAAGGGCCGAAATATTTTGTGTTTTTGTATATTATATAGTAATATTTAAATAAAAAGCCAAAAAAATTGGTAATAAAAATATAATTTAATGCTTATTTGAAGTACATTAACTTTTTTTCCTTTATCGTTTTGATATATACGAAAACGAATAAACCATCTGACTTGACTAGTAGAATCCTCTTATATGCCCGATATTGTTCACTGAAACTTCATCTGAATTGGGCTAGTACTTTTTACGACGAAAAGACATTGTATCACTAAAACCGCAGATACACGTACCAGAGTATAAGCAAACATGAGGGTAGTAGCTGGCAGTGGCGGCTGGTGACTTCAGTGACTCCATTTCGGCCCATACTGTTTCTATGAAGTATCTTTTGTCTCACGCGCCAGCGGTGTTTTGCCGATCCCCATACATTCAGATGGGAGACCCGCGTGCGTGTTTCGATTCCGCACGGGGCGCGGGTTTACTCGCAAAAACGTGCCTTGTGATCTATAAAATAAGGTCGAATTCACATTCGCATTTATTTGGAGTACGATCTTTATGGTTTTAATGTGGGTATGTTGTATTGTAAAATATATTTATGAAGATGTATTTTGTTTGAGTGTAGTGAAGACTTCTCGTGGTATGGTAGTGCGGCGCACGGGCGCACTTTAGGAGCAGCCGCCAGTGGTAGCTGGCATGCTAGCTAGCTACTCGCGTGCTATGTCTGTCTGTGTGTACGCACGCTAGATACAGGCATGTTAGCTACTCGCATCGCTTGGTGCGTAAGTGCCTATGCACTATGCAGGTTCGCTCTGCTAGCACTGGAAGAGTGCCTTCATCCTTCAATTTTTGTTTGCTAATATTTGCAATATATCGAGGACATCACGCTGAAAGGTCATATCTCGTCAGCGTCGATAGCTCAGTGTTGCAGACAGTCGACTGTCGCTATTGCTGAGTATAAGCAAACATGAGGGTAGTAGAGCTGGCATGCTAGCTAGCTACTCGCGTGCTATGTCTGTCTGTGTGTACGCACGCTAGATACAGGCATGTTAGCTACTCGCATTGGTTGGTGCCTTAAGCAGGCGCGCAACGGTCAAGCGGCTTGAACAAGCCTTACGTGATTGAAGCAATGCTTGATCGTTGCCAGACGATGCTTGACGCGCTTGACAAGAAAACTACGTGCTTGACGGTGATTGATGTGCTTGATGGATTTTTATATTTTTTGTGCGGCTGTCTCGGCTTGATCAAGCCGCTTGTCCGTTGCCGCGTCAGTCAGACGCTCCGCAGCGACAATGGAGGACGACTCGGAGTGCGTCGACACAGAAGAAATAAGAGAGCGCAGCGAGCGCGATTTCCTGGTGCTTTTAATATCTTTATATAGAGATGCCCCCGAACTGTGGAATGTGAAATCAAAGTCGTATTATGACAAAAATAAAAAATCATTGGCTCCGACTAATATATTGCAAGCTCTACTTGTATACTACAAAGACCTTCGTAGTCCATTCTTAGAAAATTTTTATAATCATCGGGTTCCGTAATTTGTAGAACATTCAACAAATGTTCCTGGGTAAAACGTTCTCTTAACTTGTATTGTACCATTCTTTCGACCAGCGTTTTTTTTTCTTTTTTTTGCGTGCACAGTGCCATAGTGATGGCGAGAAACGCTTCATCTGCGTTTGAGCACATTATTTTTTCGTCCTTCGTTGCTCACAACTGGCCGCCTGCCATACAAATGAATGAAATTGCTTGACGCTCTGCTTGAAGCTCTGTCAAGCACATCAAGCCAAGCCTATCAATCACGTAAGGCTTGACGTGCTTGACGTGCTTGATGCTTGATCGTTGCGCGAGGCCTTTAGTGCCTATGCACTATGCAGGTTCGCTCTGCTAGCTACTGGAAGAGTGCCTTCATCCTTCAATTTTTGTTTGCTAATATTTGCAATATATCGAGGACATCACGCTGAAAGGTCCGTATCTCGTCAGCGTCGATAGCTCAGCGGTGCAGACAGTCGACTGTCGCTATTGATTGTTATTTGTTAAGCAACGCTGGGTCGGTCAGTACTTGGATGAGTGACCGCTCGACCGTTGGAGGCAGACGGTGGTTCGGATTCCACGTAAAACTGTAGGTCCCTTCCCTTCTTACCTTACTTGGTGGTAGGGTTAAACCCGCCCGGGTTGGTACCACCGCACTGAATGAAACGTCGGTCGAAACGGCTATGTAAATAGTTTGTGTTTTCCGTCCAGTTCAGTGTAGCCGGCACGACCGAAGGGAAGCACTGACTTGATACTTATTCTCCCGGTGTTATGGGCTGACATCACGGATGTTGTAGGTGATGTAGCCAACCGTGTCAGTTTCCATATTTTTTTTTTTTTTACAAAAACGTGATTTTACAGGAGAGCAAAATTATGATTCAAAATTAGTAAATTACTCGTTACTCTTTTGTTGAAATTACTGGGTTTTTAAATTTTGGCATGACTACAGGAAATGACCAGACCTTTTTATTGAATTTTGAAAAAATATATATAAATATGAGATTTCTCATACTTTTGTTGACTTACGCCCTTACAGCATTACACTGAAATCTATATCACTAACACAAAATAATTTTATTATTAAAAGTGCGAATCTATCCATATATATAAAAAAAGTCGTGCTAGTGTTTTTTTTTAAGGAAACTGACACGGTTGGCTACATCACCTACAACGTCGGTGATGTAGCCAAGCCAGGTGAGGCTATTAAAATATGGGAAAATAAAAAAAAGATTTACTCATACATTTAGCATGGAACGATTTTTTTTATTACAACGCCATCTCTGGATACACGACATAAACAAATAAACATGGCGTTGTAATAAAAAATTATGCTCTTGGTGGCATTTACACAGTTCCTCCGAAGAATGACGAATGCTTCTACTTGCGGTTGTTGCTGGTGAATGTTCGTGGGCCGATATCATTTGAATCACTTCGAACTATTAATGGTGTAATGTGTGTGCCCAACATTTCGTGCTGCATGTCAACAGCTCAATTTTCTTGAAAACAATAAATAATCATTGGGACATGAAAATCAATGAAGCCATTATTTCTGCATCTCCAATTCAGAGATACATTATTTGTTATCTTTATATAGACATGCTTCCCATCGAATCCACGTGAACTGTGGAACAAATACAAGGATGACTTGTCAGAAGACATTTTGCATCGAATTCATGTCAATTCAGAGAATCCCGATCTCGAGGTGAATGAGGAGATACATAACCAGGCTTTGCTTTTGATCGAATACATAATATGTATTCGATCAAACTGCACATGAGGTAACACAATATTATTGTGTTACCTCATGTGCGGCAGTTTGTTAATAAAGTTAGGAATGCCAACGCCAATTCGTGGTATGAACAACGCTTTCAATCGAGAATTGGAACTTGAACGTGAATACGATCGAGATGCATTGAAAGAATCAGTTCGAAAAAGGGAAGTCTCTTTGTATTGGGCTATACTGGACTAGAGCAGAACACAACCCAGGATGCTATGCGGCCATCTTACATCCAGTACCGTGTACGGTACTCCTTTTCATTTTGCCAAACGAACTATGTTATACCAGTCCGAAGTTGAAAATATTTTGGATATTCACTGGCATGTTCTATCGTGGGTTGCATGCTATCGCACTCCATGTGTGTGTGCCCTGCCTGGTTCCAAAAACTTCAGGTCACAAGTTTCAATAGTGTCATGCATGAGTGCTTACAGCGCATAACAGTGCACAAGCTAGGATATAATTTTAGTTTTGGCCTGGTGTACACAAATAACAAAAAATGAGGCATGTCATGTGTCACAGACCGAGCAACGTTATCATTTATGAAGTTCAATAAGTACGTCCCAATTTCCTTCGAACCTCTTATTCCTTCTCAATCCACGTGAAGCAAATTCTGGGGTCAAGAATAGAGTACAATATTGTGTGCTTTCCCATACAAATTAAACTTATAACGGCGAAACTCGCAAGGAAAGTGAACAAAGGGCTTATATCGTACATTAGCCATTTCAGTACGAAAATGCTTAGAGTTTTGGGGCGAAAGTCCCCATACGATCTTTCAGTTCGTGAGGTAAAAAATTGTGGTAAATACGCCCTTATGTTATGGACTATCTAATACTTGTAGTGGAGTTACGCTTACGCCAATTCAGTATGTTGTAGAGCTAGTTAAAAATGGCGATTCGTCGCCAAAAGTCATTTTCGAAAATTCTGTCGATATGACCTTTCAGCTTGATGCCCTCGAATTATTATAATAGTACAAGCACGCAAAGTTGACTGTATTATTATATTTATATATAATATTGCTATCGATTATCTGAAGGGCAAGGTTTACGGGTCGGGGTCCGGGGTGCAGTGGCGTCGACCCAAATGCTGGAGTGGAGTTACTTACTGTTAGCTCTAATACTTTATCTTTCACCTAGTGTTATTATCTTATCGCCTCCTGCACGCACTCACTGTAGCTAGAATGCCGCTGGCTCTTTGTCATCGGTCATTGTTCGTGCGACGAACCCGAAGGTTGGTGAGCGCACCCGATACTTCATATTTTTCACCAGAACATTATTTACAAGTGGACGACGACGCCTCTGGATTGCATTTGCAACTTCCAATTCAGTAGAAATAGTTTATTCGATTTTATCATTTCAGTTGAACAAGCTATTCGGCCCAATTGTGGGAACGAGGATTACTCTCTAATTTCTATGATTCCACTAATCTATGCATTATATCATGTATACAGAAGAGATTATACAATTTCGCTAGATCTTCTTAAGATTCGCGGAATCAGAGGATAATAATCCGTTCCGCAATTGGGCCGAATACCAGTACCCGGCAGTAAATAATGAGCATCGAGCTTTAGAAAGAGACAATCCGGTTGTACAGCGTCGTCTCTGTCGCACAGAGACGTGCGAGTTCGTGCGACAGGGATTACAACCGGACGCTCTACAACCGGATTATCTCTTTGTAAAGCTCGATGTTCATTATTTACTGCCAGCTACTATACCTATCCTATCCAGTGGGCATTAACATTTCATAAGTTAAATAGGATATTAGGGTTTTTTCCGAAAATTGTACTCCGTTGTATACCTGTGCCGCAGGCCCTTAACTTCTGAACGGTAAGTTCGTTCATTTTAATGCCACATATAGTACGGATAAGATAAGACATTATGAAACACGTATCGCGAGTGATCATTGGAGTAACTAGTCACTGAATTATAATTAAATTATACGGGTCATTCATATCCATCCATAGTAAAAGTAAAACATCTGATCGTGAATCTTGTGGAGAATATGTTTCCTTTTTCTACACCTAGTATAGTCATAATATTAGATTGGCAACGGCCTATGCTGTTATGCGCCTTTCTAGAGAGTTGCACTTTATTACATTGCATGCAAGTAAATGGGGCTCGGGTAGGTAGTGTAGGTAGTCGGGTAGGTAGGTGCCGCCGTGCCGCCCCGCAGCGCTTTACTCTAACCTAACATAACCCACCATTCTGCCGCACACCGCTTGAATCGTTGACGCCGTCATGTTTCAGTCACCCGATACTAAGCACCGAGGAGCCCGAGTAGAAAATGTTCGCGGTTTCGCATGATTCATGATCATAACTTCAGGATCTGGCTCGCTGATCATGTTGACAAGAGTTTAAACCAACGATAGGTCAATTTCATTCGGTTTCCATTCGATAGCATCGTCGTATTCTCGAAACACGATACATCCTGTCGTTCATTTCAGTGGATACATGACGCTTTTGTTCCGATTGGTTATTGTTGTGGAAAGGTGTACCTACAAGGATATTTCCTAGTAGAAAGCTTCAAAGAATTGTTGTCCGTAGATAATATGACGCTTTTGTACGCGGAGGTGTCGAACAAACGCGAGGAGAGGGATCGTGTTGCAGCCGGTAGCGGTCGGGAGCTCGGCGTCGTCGCCGCCGTCGCTATCGAACCGCTTCCGTTCTCATGGCGACGCTTCGCGACCGCGCCCGCTGTCTCCACCGCCGCTCCGCCCGCGTCCGCGCGGCGGTCGCCATGACGATCATCTCGCGGGCGCCGCCGCCGCGCTGGTGCCGGGAGCGACGCACCTTCTCCGACGAGCGTCGTCGTCGGTCGGATCGATATGGAGCCGCTGGGCGGAGCTACGCCGCCGCTGCCGCCGCTGCCGCCGCCACCGCCCGGCCCTGCCCGCCCGGGCGGCGCGTCTAGAGCGCTACACTACAGCACCGCACCGCACCGTTAGCTCGCCATTACACGCTACTAGGCCTGTTTCGTGGAATTTTCTTATATTCATTACTTTAAAATACCTCGATGCGAAGACTAAATAAAATATAAATTATTCGAAAGTATTTTTAACAAAAAGGAAGGAAAAAGTTACCCATTTTCAACCGACTTTAAAAGGAGGAGGTTCTCAATTCGACTGTATGTTTTTTTTTTTGTATGTTTGTTAGGCGATTACTCCGCAGATTATAAATCGATTTGGATTATTCTTTTTTTATTTTTAGGTCATCTTCAGAGGTGGTCCCATATACATTTTTATTGGAATTTGATTCAGCGGTTTTTGAAAAATCAACAAAAAACTATGGTTTGTGGTTACCTTCAGCAAAACTTTTTTGATGTGGACTTTTTCAGCAATAAAAACATAAGCATGTCGATACCTCAGCACTATACTGCAACAGCTAAAATTTTGCAGTTTTGAGTTAAATATGCCACCATAAATAGCTTATAGGCCTATCCACCAGTTCAATAAAGCAAAGGACCCTCACATATACCTTGACTTTGACAAAGATGTGTCCCTCTGTTTCCAAAGCAATTTCCAGACATTTGTCCATTTCGGAGTTGTTGCAGTGTAGTATTGAGGTGTCGATGTATTTGACACATGGCGAATAATTCTGTACCACTTCAACCGATTTCGATTATTCTTTTTTATGTAATATTACTAAAAAGAATGAAATAAAAACTGTTTTAAAAAACATTGCACCGACTTCAAACTAGAACTGAAAAGTGTTAAATAATATTTTGATTCATATTGAGTTGAAGGCGGTACAAAAGCACACCTGAAAATTGATAGATGGACCCCTTTTGTACTTTTGTACCGCTTTCAACTAAAGGTTCGAATATGAATCAAAATATTATTTAACACTTTTCAGTTCTAGTTGTTTTTTTGAAGTCGGTGCAATGTTTTTAGGTTTCCGTATCCCGTACGAAAGCCTATTACTAAGCCTACGCCGCGTCGTCTAGCGTCTGTCTGTCTGTCCGTCCGTCTGTCCGAGGGCTGTATCTCTTGAACCGTAATAGGTAGCCCGTTGGAATTTTCGCAGAATATGTGTTATTTATTATGGCGGATATAACAACATAATAAATAAAAAAGAGAAAAAGTAAAAAATTAAGTGGGGTTCCCGGGTTTTTTTTTCAATGTTTTTTTTTTGTGGTGCGGAAACCTCGTTGCGCGAGACCGACTCGCACTTGGCCGGTTTTTTTTAACTGCTTTTTATTCAAATCAAATTTACCAAAACAAAAAAAAACATTTTGAACATTCTGAAATGTATTTTGGAATCTTTGCTGTTAATACAATTCTTTGGGCAAACTTTTTAAGTGAGCATCCTATCATGTAACAAAAAAGTTCAGAGAGGTCACACGCGGCGGAAGCCAACGTGACCTTGGCCGGGAGCGGGCCTAACCTGCCCCAAAAGCGGGACCAACTCGGCGCGACGGCACGGTGCGGTGCGGAGGCCGAGACGCGGAGCCGGCTGCGGTCGATATATCGCGCGCGCGCGCACTGCCGCCCCGCCCGCCCGCCTCGCATCGATCCGCCCGCCCATGTGTCGCAGTGCACATGCGGGCCTTCCTTCCCCGTTTCCCCGCTCTCTACCCCATCCATGCGGACGCTTCAATCCATCCCGCTCCGCACGCCACCTATCCATACCTGACCTGACGCCAGCATGTCTTCACTAATGCATCCCGCTTCCGGAGTCCCTCGTGCACTCGGCCCGGTTGCCCTTATCTAGAGCGATGCATTAGTTGATTCGTAGCTGCGTAGGTACTTTCTGATTATCTGTACACTAGAAACTTGGTATAAAGTAAGTACTTAAAAGCTTTTAGCATGACATTGGGCGCCATTCTATTGCGTCCAACTTTTATTTATGGTATCCCTGTTATATTATTTGTTTTGGAAAACCAACAGTGATACATAAAACTAGTACCTATGTAAAATAAAACTCAGACCAATTACAGGTTGCCATTATAAACTAACATCTTGACTAACATAATAACTTTAAACATTTATTTATTAGGGATAATTTGTAGAGGTCCATCCATCCAGCTTGCAACTCTGCTTGGAGCATGAAGCTGGTGCTTACTTCAATGTCATTATTTGTAGTCAGTAAATGTATATCTGCGATAACGAAACGCTTTCGGTTTCCACCGATGGTGCTCTCAGCTTCGGCTCCGGAGAACGTGAACAGATCTCCACGTGATAGTCGGCGTCGCGTCGCGTCACCGCGACTCGCCGCGCCGTCGCACAGTGTACGGAAATCAATATTTAGGAGCTCAATATTATGTTTGATGGAAAACAATGTTGTAAACTTTTTATTTTTACAAATTGTATAACCATTTTCCTTTATGACCAATTAAGAATATAAAAAATGGCGTTTCTGCTATTTTAAATTGAAACAATATAGGTATATAGAGTACAATATATAATTTAAAAAATCTATGGTATTGAGAAGTGTCCCGCGATCTAGAACCACTGCAACACCGTAGGGATGTCGGCTCCCTAAGTGTGTTTTATCGCTTATTCCATGGGGAGTACTCGGAGAAGCTGTTTAACGCAATCCCGCCGTCCCCTTTCCACCTCCGCACCACACGCACTGGGCAGGGATTGCATCCCTATACGCTGGACTTACCGCGGATGCGTACTAATCGATTCTGCAGATCTTTCCTCTACAGAACCGGTATTCTCTGGAACGCTCTCCATGCTCATATATTTCCCCCCAAGTACAGTCTCGGGTCCTTCAAGAGGGGCGTGAATGGGCACCTGTCAGGCCGGCATGGCATTCGCAACCCCCTCATACGGCCGAATGTCCATGGGCGTCGTTAGACACCTTATGGGTGGCTCGGCGCCATATGTCGCGCTTTCAATAAAAAATAAATTAAAAAAAATTATTTTATTATATATATATATTAAAAAGACGATACAGTAATTAGAATTTAAAATATAATTAGTTTTATCTACAACTTTATACTGCAATGTGTACATTAATAAATTAACTACAATGTAACTATTCACTAAAGTCACTTGCGGAAGACTCATTTATATCCTGATGCCGGTCACGGAGTTTAGTTGTAATTTATGGAACTTCCAGTAGGTTGGGAACCTCTTCTGACAATTTGCTTAATTTTCTCTTTGGAAGAGGCTGGAATGACTGGAAACTAACCTCCGTGTTCGTCTATTCTTAGTTACGTTACTTGACGAGCTGAATTCTTCGAGAGGTCTCCCTACAGGTCTAGCAGGTCTTGCAGTAGTCTGCTGTTGCTCTGAATTCTGCTGAACTGTCCTGGACTCCAAGATTTGTCCTAGTAGCCATTGTCTATTTTGTTGCAAAAAATGCATCTTCTCGGGCCGACTTGATTTCCACCGACGCACAAAACTGATTGAAAATTAAAAAATCTTGGCTGCTACATCTTCTTCTGGCACCTCTGGTAATCTCGAAGTGATGTACTCAACGATTAGCTTTCTTGTCTTTACTGCACTTGCTTGAGAGAGAAGATTATCTTTGGACAGGACGTCGTACAACTGCATTCGCGTTACTCCAAGCACGGTACCTATCAACAATAAAAAAAATCTGCTTAAGTTTCCGCAGGTTTGCGCACTCAAGAACTGGTGTCTTTGCAAAGGAAGATAAACAGAGCATACCACAAAAAAAAAATTATCGTGTTAAATCGTGATATATTTTTTTCCCACTCTAACGAAGTTTCAGAATTTACAAAACTGGGTTTATTTATACAGTATCTAGAATTAATTATAGAACTACATAACTATACATTAAATTGGTGTGAAAATATTTTCATTACTTACTTGAAGGTCCAGCAGCCATGGTGACACACAAACTTTTTTTACAAAATACGTCAACACTTGTTATAACAACTTCAAAAACGACTCTCCGTTAGTGGCGACAACAAGCGACTGAATGCACTGTTTGTTCGCGCGTAATGACTGGGGGGATTAATGTGTTTATGTTCCAGGAATTGCATTCATGAATTAGGAATTTAATAGACATCTATCTGGCTTTCATTTGAACTGTGATTTATTGGATTTAAAAAACTTCAGATTTTGGAATAATGAGCTCGTAATAACAGGCATTCGTATACTGTGCGTCGCCTCCGCGCCCGCCATCGCGCCGCCCCGCCGCCGCCCTGCCGCAACGGCACGCGCACACAAACCGTGTCAAGTTCGAGCCGTTTGTATGTCAGTCGAATGAATATGCTTTGTGAAATTAGTTCGCAAAACACTTTGTAATCTCATATCTGTCATATGGACTCGAATATTTGAGAAAACCCAACAATAACGACGCAAACTACCTATACGTAGACGTAAGTTTCCGGCAACTAATCGAGTCTAAGGGTAAAACGGCATCCGGAAAATTGGGAATACTTTTCCGCAATCGGCGGTTCTTCTCCCCGGCACAACTATTCCTGTTGTACAAAACACAGATTAGGCCGGTGATGGAGTACTGCAGTCACATCTTGGATGGTAGTCCCCAATATCTGCTTGTGTCCTTGCACTCGTTACAGCACCGAGCCATCCGTCTTGATGGCGACCCTAAACTTACAGATGGTCTGGAGTCTCTGAGTCACACGTCTGTTTTACAGATACTACCACGGACGCTGCTCTGTGGAACTAGCACCCCTTTCCCCTGCCACCTGTCCCATCTCCGCATGACTCATCGCAGAGAGACCCAGCACCCTTTTGTTGTTGCCATGGGATTTTGAGAACCCATTGGTTCTCTAAATCGTTTCTTTGTTACACCGCAACAAAGAAACTATCTGGGTGTGGAACTGTCTTCCGGCGAGTGTGTTTCCCGAATCCTTTAACCTGGGTGCCTTCAATCGTTGTTTTAACAGGCTAGACAGCCTACTCAATCAATGCTGGTGTTCCACAAGGATCCGTGCTGTCGTTTACGCTGTTTCTACTGTTCATCAACGACGTGCTCTCGCTTGGCGAAATACATTGTTACGCGGACGACAGCACGGTGCACGAAGGGTTTATCAAGGACTGGAAGGGTAGAGAAGCCTCAGCAGCAGACTCGAGAAGCGAAACTGTTGCTCGGGTTGACCAGGTTCTCGAAAAAGTATCCTCTTGGGGGAAGAAGAACTTGGTCAACTTCAACGTAGCCAAGACGCAAGCTTGTGCCTTTTCTACTAAGGCTGATCCGTTTCCTCTCCAAGCCACTTTCCAGGGCAGCCAAGTCCCCAAAGATGGTAGTCTGGGCGTCCTGGGTATGGAGGTGTCCAGGGACGTTGGCTTTCGATCGTTCATAGAGTCCAAGGCGAAACTAGCGTCTCGAAAATTAGGGCTCCTTTACCGATGTCGGCGATTTTTCACGCCGGTCCAACTACTTACACTCTACAAAGCACAAGTAAGACCGGTGATGGAATATTTGGGAGGGTTCCCATGAGTACCTTCTTTCCGTCTTGGATTCTATTCAGCGACGAGCCATTCGCCTCATTGGTGACTCTGTACTCACAAAGGACCTTCAACCTCTAAAGCACAGACGTATCAATGGGTCATTGAGCCTGTTTTATCGGTACTACTATGGTCGCTGCTCTCACGAACTTGTTTTCCTCCTCCTCCTGTTCGCCTTCGCCAAACCCGCCATACTCTCTCGGAACACCCCTTTGTAGTCGAAAGAAGAGTTCTTCGAACTGCACGATTCTCTAAATCGTTCTTTTGCCGCACTGCAAAGGTGTGGAACGCGCTCCCAGGGAATATCTTTCCCCACTCCTACTATCCACGGATCTTCAAATCGCGGGTTAATAGCCTTTCCCCAGCGACATTAGTCCACCTCCAAGCCGTACTGGCACCTCCTCGGCGGTGAAATTGGCTGCGCCTTTGTCTTTGACCTCGGGCAGAGCCACCCAGTTCGGAAGCAATAAAAAAAAGCAATAGTCCGCAAATCTCCTGGCATGGCGCCTAGCTAAGCGTGGTTTCGCGAGGAGATGATTTTGGCTCTGTCGACTGCACCATTGGTCTCGCGGCATATTGGTTTACATAAAAAAAATACATAACTTGAACACGTCATTGTTACGTTTCGTTGTTTCATGATAGATCTGCGGGTCTACCGGCGTTAACTCACTCGCTACGCACACAAATACTCGCATATTTCAACCAATAGCCGGCCCGGATGCCTTACCCAACGCCTTCTGATTGGTTGAGCGAGATTTGAGTAACGCCGGTACAGGGGCAGATCACATAGACGAAATGCTCCGTATTTTGTTCCTACTGATAACGTGGATTACCACCACATATTAATGTAGGACTACAATAATTGAATACCTTCAATTATTTTCGCATTTCGTCATGGGCTATCTGTCTTTCATACGTCTGCAGAGAAGTCTTTCTCAATTAGAAAGCCTTCAGCTATCTTTGTCTATAATAGTTGAAAGTGAGTGTAAATTGTATACATTTTCAGAGAGTTTACTTTACCTTTTTGCGAAGTTATCTACCTAAAATAATAGAGCTTACAACAACTTGTACATTGATGACTCACGTTTGTACGTTTTGTTATACAGGTAATGTGGATTTTATCTTTTAAAGCCCCATTAACATTTGCGGCATGACTGATTTATCCATGGATGACCGGTATTGTTAGGGTAAGTAAATGTTTTATATAATATGTTGTTACATACGACTATGCTGCAAGATAGAAAGATGCTATAAGTAATTATAATCAAGATTTATTCATACACGTCCACGTCTTGCTAAAGATATCGAGCTGGTGTGTAAATAATTATGTAATTACGAAAGTTGGTTGTGCGTATGACCCATCATCTCATCACATCATGGCGTGCTTACTTCGCGACGACGACGCGACGTTCAAAAGTGGCGGGGCGGCGGCGCCGGCGCGGCGTCACCATTATCTATCTACCTATGATGTACTAGGGGCGGTGCGGAACGAAGCGGGAACTCTGCCAATGCACGTGAGCACGTGAGCTATGTACGCGCGAGGGGCAGGGGGGGGGGGGGGGGGGGGGGGTAGGGCAGCAGTGGCGTGTTGGGAGATTGTTGGATGAGCACAAGCACGGACGTATAGCGAAAAACGAACTTATAAGAAATACAAATATATATTTTTTTTATAATTTGAAATTGCTAAGTTTAAAACATGTTCCAGAAAATAAACGAAAATTGAGCAAACCCCCAACCCCCTTGTTATCTCCGAAACCCGAACCTACTGAGTTTACAATTTTGAAAAATAGGAAATATAGGGCCTCTCTTATAGTTTACCGGAAAACCTCAACGAAAATCGTAAGTGTTAAAGTTCTCACGTAAAACGGAATGGCACGGAAGTTCGACTCGCACTTGACCGCTTTTTTAACGTTACGATTTGATGTTTTATGTCTCTTACTTACCAGTGCTATAGGGGCCTTTAGGAGAGGCCTATTAACTAAAGGTTGACTGTAAGAAATCTCTGTAAGGGATAAGTCCGCCTTTGCACCTTATGTAAATTTTCCAATGTATTTGTTACTGTTTAATGTTTACTGGAGCAATAAAGAATTTTCTATCTATCTATCTAACTATTTTACTAAAGAGTTTGCTGTGAATGGAAGGAAAATCGCGAATGGCTCAAGCATTTTAGTACATGTGGATGAATAGGAGGGCGTGACAAGCACAAACGAAGGATCGGAAGGTGAATAGATTACTACTTAGGGCCCAAAGCAATCATCGCCTCAAGAGAGGCGTGAATGGGCACCTGTCAGGCCAGCATGGTATTCGCAGTCCCCGCATGCGACCGAATGTCCATGGGTGTCGTTAGACACCTTATGGGTGGCTCGGCGCCACATGTCGTGCTTACTATAAAACAAAATTATATGTGTATAAAATGAAAGATACAAATATTAATAACAAATTTTACTAAACTACCACTAGGTCTACTAGTTGCACTAAATTATAATCAAGGCATTGCTCCAAAGTTATTTCATGACCCGGCATTCTGAAATGGTGGCATGCGAGTGTTCCGATCGCTTTGTTCCATGTGGCGGCGGTTTCTCGTTTCCACTCCTATTTCTACCATCACGGATGCCACGTCTGTTTCATGAGCATTTCGCTTCAGAATATCCAGGAATTCAGTAACATTCGGGTTGTTTTTATCTGCTAGATTTCGTTTTAGTTTTGAGTGCAACCCCTCAAGCACATTTGAAGTGTGCGGGAGTGCACTAAAAACTCATCTCATCACATACTGTGAGTCAATGACTGTGATGCGTCTTCTTATATTCTCCTTGCTCAGCCTCTGGCTCACGAAATAATCATTGAACATGTTGTTGCTTCGCTAGTCTTGTATTATTATATGTATACAGGGTGTTCGGCACATCGACCGACAAAATTTTTTGTAGGTAAGTGGGGTCATTTGCAACTTTTTGATCAATGATACCTTTTGTCAGATGTCACGTAGTATCGAGATACGACTTTTTTTTTATTTTTGAAAATTACCAAAATTCCAGCTTTAAACCCTTGTAACTTTTTTGTTTATGATTGTATCAGCACGAAATAAAATTTATTGAATTTTACGATGTATCCTTGTTCTAGAAAAAATATTATTTGATGAAGTTAATACCATGAAAAGGTCTTATGACCTCCCAAAATCCTGAGAACGAGTAAAAATATGACAGAATCTTAATTTCTTAAATGTTAATAAAGTTAAGTTTTTTCCGGTGTCCAGTTGGGCTCCTATAGCCGCAAAGAGAGGTCGATACATGACCCGTTGTTTGTTGAGGAGTATTGCGTAAGCTAGCGGTACAATATTGGTGCTCTCTTTTGTGCTTTCGAGATCACCGTGTATGGTGTTAGAGTTGAATGAAGGGTTTCAGCCGTCGCAGAAAAAGTGTCAGACGTCGCACGATCCCTATCCCTACAATTATAAGATCCAACGTCTTCCTTATGTATGTATTTACGTGGTTGTCCCAAAAATATCGGACCTAACAGAGAAACCAATATTTTATTTTAAGTCTCATTATTTTTGTCAGCCTCGATAGCTCAGTGGTGCAGACAGTCAACTGTCGCTATTGAATTTTAAGCAACGCTGGGTGCGGTCAGTACTTGGATGGGTGACCGCTGACCGTTGGAGGCTGACCGAGGTTCGGATTCCTCGTAAAACTGTGGGTCCCTTCCCTCCTAATCTTACTTGGTGGTAGGGTTTAACCCGCCCGGATTGGTACCACCGCACTGAATGAAACGTCGGTCCAAACGGCTATGTAAATAGTTTGTGTTTTCCGACCAGTTCAGTGTAGCCGGCACGATCAAAGGGGGGAAGCACTGACATGGCACCTAGTGCACCCGGTGTTATGGGCTGACATCATGGACGTTGTAGGTGATGTAGCCAACCGTGCCAGTTTCCATAAAAAAAAAAAATATATTTCTCTACATAGTCTCCTTTTAGCTCAATACACTTTTGCCAGAGATTGGTTTGATTTCGATACCCTGTTTATATAAGGTGTTTCGTTAGTCATGTCATTAACTTCGGGAGGGTTACATACACACTCAAATAAACACGTTACGCAAAAAAAAAATATGTTTAGGTATAGTATTATTTTTCGAGAAATTTAACAAAACATGTTTGCTACCTAAACATTAACCTGTGTGTAACAGTAGGTAACTTGCATTGTACGGGGTCAATGACAGTACTATGTTCAAACGCAAAACAGCTGTTTGTTGTAAGTAAGACACAAGGTCACTATGATTGGTTTTTTTTTACAGCTACCTACTTATTTGATTTAATTTTTTGTTAGGAGAAAAAATGCTCCTATGAACATATGTTTTTTTCTTACGTAAAGTGTTTATTTGAGTGTGTATGTAACCCTCCCGAAGTTAATGACATGACTAACGAAACACCTTATAGTGAGATCAGTGGAAAACCTCAGAATAGCCATCAACCGCCGACTCTACCTCTTCATTGTTGCCAAATCCTTTACCTCCGAGCCATTTCTTCAGGGTTCCGTAGCACGCGCGATTTTTTTTATTAAAGTTCATTCATAATGCACTAAGGCATTCTTGAATATGTGGTTAAATATCACCAACTACTTATTTGTCCGTTCAAATTTACTGCCCTTCAAAGTTTTTACTTAAGGCTGCAATATGCAAATTTTAGGAGAAAAGGAAATTAAAAAAAAAAATCACAGAAACCAGGCCACACAGAAAAAATATATAAATTGATCACGAAAGCCAAGAATATAGAGAACTTTATAAAAAAAATTGTACCCACTCAAAATGTGGCTTATTTACTTAACAAACCCCTTCCAAACCCCACCTTTTCGTAAACAATTGCTAACATGGTGTTTTTTTAAGCTTTTTCCAGGGTCAACCTATACAAAAACTAAAAAAACAAGCAGGGTAAATAATAGTTCTCATCTTTTTCTTGTATTTCTCCAGAATACTTTCTGTATAGATGTCTTGATTTTGTTAACAATTTCTTCGAAAAAAAAACGTAATTTATGGTCCTCTATCGTATTGTGTTTGGCAAAAGTTACATGTTATAAGAAATAAATCAATAAGCATGTTATAAATTATAATTCATATATTTTTATTGAAAAGAAAAAAAATTCGATTGAAAAATATGAGTATTTGGTTTCGAAAATTATTATAACAAGTGGCACATAAATCATAATATAAGCCAAAACGCTCATTGTTCGCAAGTTTTGCATCGGCGGAATAAGGCCTTAATAATTAAAATACTTCCGTATGCGTTAGATGCGGTGCAAACTGGGGAAAATGTTCTAATCATGTCATCTAGCGATTCCACAAGAATCCGCGACTACACGACTTAGGTCCCACTTTATCCTATTTTTATTCCTATATCCTTCCTTCCTTACCTATAATAAAATCCAACGTCTGCTTTCTGTCTGAGTGTCTGAGTGTCTGTCTGTCCGCTTATAACTCGAGAACCACTGAACCGATTTTATTAAAACAAAATTCTACGGATAGCTTGATTCTTCCCATCAACTATAGGCTACTTACTATCACGCTAAATGGCTTATGAGGTTAGCAGTGAAGTGAAATATGAGAGCGGGCGGAGCCGCGGGCACAGCTTGTACTGTATAATATGAATCCAGCGAATTCGGCGTGTTTTGTTTCATATTTATTACAAGCTGTGCCCGCGGCTCCGCCCGCTCTCATATTTCACTTCACTGCTAACCTCATAAGCCATTTAGCGTGATAGTAAGTAGCCTATAGTTGATGGGAAGAATCAAGCTATCCGTAGACTTTTGTTTTATTAAAATCGGTTCAATGGTTCTCGAGTTATAAGCGGACAGACAGACAGACACTCAGACAGAAAGCAGACGTTGGATTTTATTATAGGTAAGGAAGGATTGGCACCGTAATGGGCTCATATTAATCACAGTACGGAGGTGGTGGCGCGGCGACCGGATGACTAAAAAAATTATCAATAATAATAACATTATAAGGTGTGACGTAAGTGCATCCGGTCGGGTGGGCGGGGTGTGGCGGGCTCCGTCCGTGTCGTACGTACGTTGCTCGTACTCGTAGCCTCATACATAAGCGGTTCCTCCGGCGCTTGTCCTTGGCGTGATCCGACTGCGAATGCGTTCCTCTGCTATGTACGTGTAGCGAGCACCGGGCGCTGCGCTGCTCCGGAGCCGATGATAATGAGACTACATGCATATTTATCTTGTGCCGTTCTCTAGTCGCCTCTGCGCTGCGCTTCGCTCCACTCGCTCCCCCGTTCCACGCTCTACATTACCATAGCTGGAGACTAGTTTCTTTATGAAACTCGAGCTACAGCTGCAGTTCCTAGCTTACATTATTAGTTTACATACCTCAACGTTCAGGCCCAATTTTATATTAGAATGTTTATTTTGTGTATTATTTATTAGTCAAAGGTTAACGGGTACCTCGATGTATCTTATCGTTTCCATGTGACGTAGGAGGATAGGGTGCTAGCAAGTGCAATCCGTCGTCGCGGCGAGGCGAGCGTCGCGTCGTCGTGTCGTGATGAGTTTTTTTATTGTAGTTCTTAAAACGGAGCCTGGCAAGTTGCTTCAGGGCAACAGGATTAGTATTATGTTTTGTTTCTTACATAAGCGGTAGTCGTAAAGCTCGGCTGCCGCACTGTATTGTGCTTTGTTTACGGTATATTGAACTTGTTTTCAGAGACGCAGAATTGTGAACAATTTTTCACGGTGCAATAAATAACAGTATGCATAAGATACATTATGATTTAATATATTAAGTACATATACAGGCTGACTCAACACACTTTTTAAATTTGAATTTCGAATAAATTGGCGGGTAGTGGAACTAGCGGGGTGCTAGGTACGGCATTCGAAAACTGACCGATGGGGAATTTTTAATTGGCGCCATGACGTGGTCGGGAGAGCACCACGCGTGCGCAGTGGAGGCTTATTTCAGCAACGATCATTCGTGCACACGAGCGCGACGCATATTCTGCAGTCATTACAATATCCGGTATTTGCGTGATGCACCAAGTGTCCAGTTAATAAAGACGTGGGTGGAGAGATTTAGACGAACGGGCTCAGCAATAAACAAAACAAAACGAATCACCATCGAAACAGACCTGTTCGTTCGGCTGAAAGCTGTCGCCGCGGCAGTTGTAGCCCAGCCACGACGTTCGATAAGAAATGATGCAGTGTCATTGAATATCCATCGCTCTAGTCTTCAACGTATATTGGCACTAGACCTAAAGCTACATCCATACAAGATCCAAATTATTCAAAAAATCAAGCCTGAAGATTACATTAAACGTAAAACTTATGCCGAACGAATGTTGGAGACTTTCCCGGAGCAAAATGACATGGAAGACGTTTATTTCAGTGATGAAGCTCACTTTCACCTGGAAGGTTATGTGAACCGCCAAAATAGTTGGTACTGGGCTCCTACCAACCCAAATCAAAAGCATCAAAAGATGTTATATAGTCCAAAAGTAACTGTATGGTGTGCAATATCTGCGAAAGAAATTATCGGCCCATACTTTTTTCAAAACCATCGCGGTACCACTGTTACAGTGACCAGTGAGCGCTATACCGCCATGATAAAGAACTTTTTGTGCCGGAACTGAGACAGGGTATCAGCAGATATCCTGATGTATGGTTTCAACAGGATGGGGCCACTGCGCACACTGCCAGGGCCTCAATGAGTACAGTTAGAGCACTATTTCCCAGAAAAATCATCAGCCGATTTGGAGATATGCCCTGGCCTCCAAGGTCGCCAGATTTGACCCCAGCTGACTTCTTCTTATGGGGATATCTCAAAAGCAAAGTTTTTACCAACCCGCTTGCCAATCTTGAAAACTTGAAGAGAAAAATAACTGAAGAACTCAACTCTATCCCAAGTGATTTATTGCAGCGTGTGATAACTAATACACGCGTCCGCCTTGAAGAGTGTGTACGGCGAGAAGGAAAGCATCTTGATGATGTTATTTTTCATAAATAAAATCCCAATTTGTACACTTTCCTTTTATACTATTAAAATTACTGTAAGTACAACGGATATTTTTCTATTATTTTTTAAAGTTTAAAATCTGGAATGAGTCACCCTGTATATAGGTAAACATTCTTGTGGTATAAAGCACGTTGAAAAAATTGTGATTTTTTTTTTTAACTATAAAAAATATTAATTCTAGAAAACCCGACTACGAAAAACGAATCAAGTAAAAAGGAAATTTAATCGAAAATGGTGTAGTCGGAGCTATTCTATTCGATCAAATACTTCTATACGCCCGCTTACAGCCTCGCTTACAGCCTTATCGATCAACTTTCCTTGTTATTTGATTTGTTTTTGGCAGTCGGGTTCTACAAGATTTTTATTTTGTTTTCTATTTAATTATTTTTAGCTCTAAATCATTAAGGCCCACTTGCACCAACACGAGTTTAGATTTAAGTAGCGAGTTATGGATTTAAACGCGGTTCCCACAGTCAACGGGTGCTAGCTTAACGAGTTAAACTGGTTTATATCTTAAATTCGTGTTGGTGCAAGTGGGCCGAAGTATGGTAAATTTATGAAAATGGCTTTTCAAGCTCTTGACAACTATGCCCCACAGGATATAAAGTTAGAAAAGGGGCTAGAAAACATAAATTCCGAAAGACGATTTTGTATGGAGAAAGTTAACTTCCGTCTCGTCTTACTCAACCACGAGTCAGTAAGCCTGGATGCGAAATACGGCATCGTTTGTATGAGAACCGAGGTAGCCGCCAAAGGGGTGTGAAGTCTGAGGCGGGAGCGGCGCATGGAACGCCGTGATTGGCCGAGCGAGTAGGTAGCCAAGTGACGCCAGTCTTCCATACATTTGAACGGGATTCATACAATAAGTCGCTCATTGTGTCGATTCGCGATGAAAAGATGAAACGGATTTAACAATATTTAACCCTTCTTTACATCAAGGGAATAATATACCTTTCTCTTAAATGAACAAAGGCAACACCCCTTTCACAATTTTGCGAATTTGCAGATTTTCGCATAAACACGATCATAGTTCTAAGTTCTGAGATACCTCGGATATTTTATTATAAATCTACAATTGTGTATTCCATAATAAAAATTATCAAAATGTATGCGAAAATAGTTAAGCATAAAGATTAACTTTTTTTAGAAAACTGATACGGATGGCTCCATCATCGTAATAATGCTTCAGTTTGGTACCAGTGATGATGGGAGCCCAATATATAAATACTAAAATAAAACTACAATAAACTAAAATAATAAAAATAATCAAGATCGATAAATACATAAAAAAAAATAAACAAACAAACCAAATAAAATAAAAAATATGAAGAAAAACCGGATTTAGACACATCAGCCAAGGCTGCCTGTCTAAAATAAATAAATATACCTAGGTGAATTAGGTACGTGCCTTGTCACCGATTCCCCCTAATCGATCCAGCTATACTGAATTGGATGGAAAACACGTAGGTACTACTTTTCATAGTGACTTCGACCGACGTTTATTTAGTGCAGTGGTACCAACACGGGCGGGTTGAACCCTACTATCTACATATACATCCTGTACATTCATATACGTTCTATACATTCTGAATCTCTGACATTAAAGGCAAACGTTTAAACTATTACGTCAATTATTTTTAATTCTCCTAAATATCCGCGATCTGATATTCCCGGTAGACGCATGACCTAAAGAAATTAATTCCTTTCTCCTTAGAGTCGCTCAAAAGTAAAAACCGGTAGGTACTGGTTGAATGAAAAAAGCGCGATAAACGAATATTGAACGAGGAAACCTGCTGAGGTTGACTAGAAGAAATGTCCTTTGGCAATAAGGCAGAATGCATGAAATATCTGTATACATTTAACATACATATTTATCAATAAACAAAAAAAATTACAAGAGCTAACTGCATCCAACACGATAGTCGACCTATGGTGGGTAAGCAGAAAAGAGCTCTCCATACATATTTAGGCCGATGTTTGTTACTGAAATTCAAGCGAAAAATGCTATCAAATTGAATGAAAGTACTTACTCGTGAAAGGTGACTCCATCTGTGTTCAAGTTTGAATTTTTCGACGACTTTTTGCACCAAAGCACTGCACAATGAGGCATTTTGTGACAGACGCGCACGTTCGCTCCGCCTGAGCGGCGGACGGAGACTAAGATCGGTCGCCGGCGCTAGACTGACGCGCTGGCGCGTTTGCTCTTGAGGTTCTCCCGAGGGTTCTCCTCTCCGGGCCGCGACGCCACCAGCCGTTCTCGTAGACGCGCAGCGCGCTTTCAATTAAAAAAAAACCTTTGTGAACTAGGTGCCATGGCAGAATGGCAGTACTTCCTTATGGTTGTGTCGGCTACACTGAAATAGGCGGAAAACACGAATAATTAATTATTAACATAGCCGCTTCGACCGACCTCCATCCAGTGTGATGGTACTAATTCGTCTACGCGTAGTGGGGTGGGAAAAAGAGTAAAAGTCAAGTCAACAGCAGCGGCACAATGTTACGTTTAGTTGCGATAGATGCCTATATACTATAGTACGGAATGGCTCACTTGTCGCTATTTGGTTCATATCCAAGCGAGTATCCAAGTGAACTTGAGCCGGGGCTCCCCGACTCGCGGCGTAGGGTACGTACGCCACTCCACCGCTACCGCTACCTACCGCTTTCTTTGCCTTGCACGCACACTGCACGCCGCACCGCACCGCACCTTCGCTCTATCCCCTTTCATTTCACTATCTACGGTGTCGTCCAGTCGAGGTTACTGAGGTGGAGGCGGCGGCGCTGAGCCGAACGAAGTGACCACAACTGAGCCGGACGGAACAGCGATGGAACTGACCACATGTGCTTCTAAGCCTACTTTTGTTATTTTGGTTTGTTTAAAGCTGAAACGTCACTGGATTCCGAATGCTGGCTTCGTAAATCTGATTTAGCTCCTGTTTTCGGTGTGCATTCGTATTTCTTACATAATTTATTTCATTCTACATAATTGGTGAATCTGCATTATTGTTTCACCGAATAACATTTATCCGCAAACTAGACGTAAATGGTGTATATGTAAGGAAGGGGCCTCTCAGAGATACGAGTTTGTGTAATCATTTCCGTGACTGAATGGTCGGTGGCGGCGGCGGCGGCGCCGGCGGCGGCGGAGCGGTGCTCCCGCCGCGCCGCCGCCTCCGCCGCGCAGCCGTTAGTTATGCAAGCAGCCGCGAACGGAACTAAGCCAAGTTACATAGCGCGTCCTTGAATTGAAGCAACATTGTTCACGGAGCAGACATACCTAGTGGTGGGTGAGTACCTAGTTGAGTAGTTATTGCATGCGGCCGAGCTAGCGAGCGACGCGACAGTCTGTTGACCTAGTGTGGGGCGTCGCGCGCCATGAAATAAACCCCGTGCTGATTCTTTAACCTACTATACCATAGAATAGAGGTTAAAACTTGAAAATGTTCAAAGGCTACTGGCGGCATTTGCATAGGTACCTAAAACTGTGGATCACATACCGATATGGACGATTTTTCACATCGATCCAACTGGATTTTTTTACCCCTGACAAAAAAAGAGAGGTATTGTGTGTATGAGTGTATGTGTGTGTCTGTGGCATCGTAGTTCCCAAACGGATGGACCGATTTGGATGCGGTTTTTTTATTAGAAAGCTGGTTTAATCGGGATAGTTGTTAGCTATGTTTGTAAGTAATGATAATGACGTAATTAAGTAATCAAACAATTAAGTAATTATCTTAAAAATGTTAAGTTAATAGAAAGCGCGACATGTAGCGGCGACCCAGCCATAAGGTATCTAACGACGCCCATGGACATTCGGTCGCACGCGGGGGTTGCGAATGCCATGCTGGCCTGACAGGTGCCTATTCACGCCTCTCTTGAAGGAGACTATATCTTGGGGGGAAATATGTCAGCAGGGAGAGCGTTCCAGAGTTTACCAGTTCTATGGAGGAAAGATCTGCAGAACCGATTGGTACGCATCCGCGGTAAGTCCAGCGTATAGGGATGCAATCCTTGCCCAGTGCGCGTTGGGCGGAGGTGAAAAGGGGACGGCGGCGGGATCGCGTTAAACAGTTCCTCCGAGCATTACCCATGGAATAAGCAATAGAACACACGTAGGGCGCCGACATCCCTTAGGAGTTGCATTGGTTCTAGATCGTGGGACACGTCGGGGTCAGTGGGTCACCCACTAGTCGCACGGCTCGACGCTGGATAGAGTCCAAAGGCGCAAGCTGGTATTTAGCTGAGCCATCCCATAAGTGCGAACAGTACTCCAAGCAGGACCTAATCTGCGATTAATACAAAAGCAGCCTTTCGCCCGGCGTGAAGTACCGTCGCACTTTATTAGGTATGCCCAGCTTTTTAGAAGATAGCTTGGGCTTGCCCTCGATATGGCGCCGAAAGTTTAGGTCTGCCTGCAGTTACACTAAGTGCAAGTAGGAACGGTGATGGAATATTGCAGCCATATTCGGGACTGATGCCCCTAGTTCCTTCTTTTAGCCTTGGATTCTATTCAACCATGAGCCATTCGTCTGTTTCGACTCCTTCCGTGCTCACGAAGGGGGACCTTCAGCCGCGTCGTTGGATCATTGAGCCTGTTGGCGGCTGCTGCTCTGAGTAATTGGCCTCCCTATTTGCTCCTCCTCCTGTTCGCATTAGCTAATCTTGCGGAACACCCCTTTGTAGTCGACAGCAGACTTCTTCGAACGGCACGATTCCGTAAATCGTTCTTGTGTCGCACTGCAAAGGTGTGGAATCGGCTTCCAGGGAATAACTTTCCCTACTCCTACAATCTCCGGATCTTAAAATCGTGGGTTAATAGCCTTTTCCCAGCGACTTCAGCCTGCTTACAAACCAGCCTGGCGGGGGTGAAATTGGCTGTACCTGACGTTCCGATCTCGAGCACATCCATCCAGTTCGAATGCAATAAAACATTTAAAGATCTGTGCAACTGCTGCGTATTTACGTTCTATACAAGCCCATTACGCAAGGGTATGTAATTTATCGAGTATAGTTCGGTTCCCAAAAAACTCGCTAGTTTTTAGTAAAACTCCAGCTTGTTTTTAGAAAACCACAAATGTACTTAGCGCAGGGTATAGCCGAAATAGTTGGCAAGGCTGCTGTTGCCAGTTCTCAAAGGCGCCCCACCCCGGCTCCAACCAGTGTGAGGCCGCGCGACGACGACGCGTCCTCGGGGGCTGCCTCCGCACCCCCCGCCGTCGCTTCACGCTGTGTAGTGATCAGCTCATCTCATTATTTGTTTGATTACTTTACTTCAAATCCCGAATCGAATTATTTTATAAATAGGTCCAATAACGTCGCGTAATAACAGCGCGGAGCAAGCGGGCCACACCACACCACACCACACCGCGCACGAGCCGAGCACCGCGCTCTCGCTTCTACGTAGGTTGTACCGTGATTGAATGTTGTAGGTATGTACAAGTTTATTGCCCACCCTTTCCATGGGTATCGACCGACACGACGACGTACATAAATCTTGCTAGAGCTAGAGTAGAGAGCTAGAGCTAGGTAAGAGAAGAACGTTCAGTTCCTGTATTTGTTAGATGTCTACGTTAATTCTATTATTATCTATATCTATACTTCTATCTATACTAAAGAGGTAATTTTGTTTTGTTTGTTTGTTGGTTTGTTTGTATGTAGGGGGTAATCTCTGGAACTACTGAACCGATTGTAAAAATTCTTTCATATAAAGCCACACTATTCCTGAGTAACATATATTTTTCAGAATTTTTCATAGTTTTCAGTTCCAAACATTGATATCTATTTTATAGATTGGCCCATCCCATACATCACTCCCGAACAAATATGTTCTCGACGAGAACCGCATATAATGCAGATTTCACGGACAGCCGCTTCATACGGCGTGTGCGGCGCGTGTTGAACGCACGCATGTCTGTATCGAGTCGGTGACGCGTGTGTGCAGCATGCCCGGTTGCTGTTATAAAGAGTGACAGTGACAAACGTTGTTGTTTGTTTCGCCTGAGCATGTTATGCCGTGTTAAGAAGCCATGCTGTCACGGATAGGATCGTGTGACGGTGCGGTGGTATCGCGTTCTCGTTCTCGCTTGCCTGCTGGTGATGGGAGTGGGCGTAAAGACGGCAAACGCGCCGCATGACGTCTTTCTCGCTCGTTCTTGTCATCTGTGGGCGGGTGGGGGCGAGCGCGCGATAGTATCGTCGTAGGGATCGTGTCACGTATCACAATACTGCGTGTGTGTGCACGCACACTTGTACCGACGTCTAGCACAGGTTGCATCGTACGACGTTCGATCTATAAAATAGATGTCGATGGTTCCAAATCTCAATATTTGTAAATCAAGTCGTAGAAAAAAGCACCGGTTGGCTGCTTTATTGGCGTGCGCTGACCTCATGGTTGGATGTACGTGAAAATAATGTGCTACAAAAATATTTGTCACTAATAGATCTAAATAAAAGTCAACGACACGATATATC
Organism: Nematopogon swammerdamellus; assembly: GCA_946902875.1. Classification (NCBI taxonomy): domain Eukaryota; kingdom Metazoa; phylum Arthropoda; class Insecta; order Lepidoptera; family Adelidae; genus Nematopogon; species Nematopogon swammerdamellus. The sequence continues at coordinate 15,988,631 of OX336334.1, forward strand.
TAGCTTTTATAGCCGCAATGACGTTTTTTATGTTAATTTTTTTTCGAAAATTTTATGGCAATATTCAAATGTACTTATTAGGTACAATATCTTGATTTTAATAAAACCTATTAATTACCTATATCATCTGGGAAATATCATCAAGATATTATTTGCTTTTTATTGCATGTTATTTGCTCGCATAGTTTAGGAGATAATGATAAATCTAATTCCCAGGGTAAAGCACGCCTGTCTAAGGCGCGCGCAGGCAGTGTATGGAGACTAGTTTGGGTGGTTCAGATCTATGAGAAAGGTCTGCGGGTCGGCTCCATACGCAGCGGACGTATTCGATAACTTGCAAATTCGAAATTGTATCTTTTTATATAGTTCTTTTTAGAACTACCTACTTACTTCTACCTTTCTCTACATACAAACAAACCAACAAACAAACAAATTATTTATTATGAACAAATACGATGAAATTCAGATACATAGTATATATTTATATTTGCCATATTTGCCTATTTTTTTAATTTGTATTTTATCTTTTTAACCCCGACGAAAAAAGAGGGGTGCTCTAGGTTTAACGTGTGTGTTTATGGGTTTATGTGTGTATGAATGTGTCTGTCTGTGGCATCGCAGCTCCCAGACGGATGGACCGATGTGGATGCAGTTTTTTCTATTAGAAAGCTGGTTTAATCGGGATGGTTGCTAGCTATATTTGTGATCAAGAAATTTTGTAATCAAATTTATTATCTTAAAAAGTGGACCGATTTACATGGGTTTTTTTTTAAAAGGTTAACTGGAAGAAATCACTTGCAGTGATAAGTCCGCTTTTGCGCACTCCTGTATTTGTTTATTCTGCTCGTGTACTGTTCTTCTTTCCATTGTGTTGTGTGCAATAAAGAGTTTCTATTCTATTATATTCTTGAAGTAAAAGTTAAATTACAATAAAAACCCCCGAACCCTTAGGCCTCCTACGCACTGTCCGGTTAGCCGCGTTGCGGCTGCCCGTCCGGCTAACCGGAAGTTCAAAATTGTATGTAAACCGTATTATATATTCGCACTGCATTGCGGCTGCCGGCCAACCGCTCCGGTCGCTCGCATCGCTGCGGCCCGACTAACGGCTAGCCGGACGGTCGCTATACGCACTACGCGGATGCACTGCGGTTTGCTAGTTTGCGGTCGAGCTGCTGAATCTTTGTTATGCTGGAAGTGATTTCAGACTCATTCTAACTAGTGTATCCAAAAAACTTATCGTCATACTTTTTAAGCTCTTCGAAAAATAATTCAAAATACTTGCTCTCGTCTTGTGTTTGCAAATAAGGATGCACCCAGAACCTTTTTCTGTTTTTTTTCTTTATATATCGCATGTAAATATAATAAACAGCTGCAACTTCTTCAGCTTCCATCTTGGAAATGGTTCGATGAAACAAGGTTATGTGATGATTCAACGTTGATGAGGATGATTCCTTTCCGCACTTTCCGGTTGCGGTTACGGCTAGCCGCCGCCCGGTTAACCGCAATTGCAACCGCATCCTGCGGTCAGACCAGAGGTGTCTGTCGTGTCGGTTTGCGGCACGAAGTCGCGCACGACAGTTTCGGGTACAGCCCGAACACGGTGCGTGCAAGCCGAAATGTTCCGAGCACGATCGTGTTTCCGTGCTAGCTAGGCCAGCCCGACGCCCGGTCGACACGATAAGCACGAACCGTGTTGACGGCATGCTGATGTGATTAGATTATGCGCACCTACAAGAATTTAGGATTTCTTTATTTATTTCTTACTTATACAATGTCAGCCCAATGCAAAATTTTTCCTATAATTAGGAATAAGATGTCAAAGAAACAAAAGAAACTCTTTTGTTTTGGGATTAGTCTGGCTACACTAGACTGCAGCCCTGCCTGTCTTGTCAGCTTAATTTACGAAGTTGTACACGACAATTTCGGACACAGCCTGAACACGGTTCGTTCTGTCTGAAATATTCCGACTACGATCGTGTTTCCTGGCTAGCTAGGCCAGCCTGAAGCTTGGGCAACACGATCGGCACGATCGCTGATGTGGTTATAGGTACCTACATACATTTCTCACACAAACATAATTTTTTCGTGTCTGTATGGGGCCGGTAGGTACTTTAAAAGAATAGCTCCACTGCATCTCTCCCCGTGCATGTCGTAAAAGGCGACTAAGGGATAAGGACAAGATGCCGTGCTAAAGGGCGACAGGCTAGCCCCCTCTCACCTTGGCACGGTCCTTCTACCGAGTCATGCAGCGGGTGGGTTTTCGTGCCTCACTTGCTGCTTGATAGTTATCTTGTCGGAATACTTTACTAATCCGACAGTGTGAAGTGAAAACATTAAAAAAAAATACTTTTGTTTCGTACCTGGATGGACAAGTATATATATTTATATATTTATTTATTGGTGTATTATATTTTAGATATTTATTTAGTGATTTATATGTAGGTATATATTTATATTGCTTTTATTTAACTAGGATGTATTTATATGTATTATTATTTATTAATAAGTATTCTTATTATTATTTTATATTCAATTCTCACGCTCAATTCTTTTGCTACTACCTACTTACATTCCACTATATTAATCGACTCTCAAACATCCAAAGGTTGACTGTAAGAAATCTCTTTTAGGGATAAGTCCGCCTTTGCACCTCATGTAATTGTTGTTTTTACTTATTATTGATGTATGTTTCTAGGAGCAATAAAGAATTTCTGTAGATTTTATTCTATTCTGTGTCACTTCACTCGCTCTTTGTCGCTCGCTAGCCTAGCCGCGCGGCGCGAGGCGGCATGTGACGCGTCAATACGTTTGATCTGCCGCCGCGTGCCGCCGACCAATGGCTATCGGCGGGACGCGCTCCGTCACAACGTTTTTGATTTAAATAGCGATACCGCCAAATAGGAGAAAGAGAGACAGAGGTATGGGCATTACGCATTAGACATGGAATCAAAGATAATTGATCGAATTTCGTATTTTTAATATTATTGCAAGCTTTTATTGAACTTGCAATTTAAGTTTATTTAAGGTTTTATTTAAGGTATGTATGCAGGTACATAAATGTTAGTTTGTGTGTTCAGTTAATTGCGAATGAAAACGACGAAACCTATACTTAACTGTGTAAAGAGTTTAACGTTACATACAGTTAACTACCTACCTGAAGGCAATAAGTTCACCTTCTACCTGCCTGTACAGTCCATATGTAATATTTAATAATAAATAATTATTAACACACGATTCTTAAAACAATACATACATACATACATATACATATCACGCACGCTGAATCCCGTAAATCGGGGTAGCAGAGTAATCAGTGTTGTGCTGCAAGATCTCTGGTAAATTAGAACACAACACCGACCACCACGTTTCGCAAAGTATTCGGACAAGATTTATCTATCAAGCAGCAATTAAGGCACGAAGACCCACCTGCTGTATGACTCGGTGAAAGTACCGTGCCAAGGTGAGAGGTGGCGAGCCTGTCGCCCTTTAGCACGGCATCTTGTCCTTATCCCTTAGTCGCCTTTTACGACATGCACGGGTAGAGATGCAGTGGGGTTATTCTCGACATGCACGGGTAGAGATGCAGTGGAGTTATTCTTTTTAAGTACCGGCCCCACACGGTAATACAATATCATTGCTAAATCATGGCCCAGGCCCACTTGTGGCATAATAACTTCCGTCTCGTGTACAGCGGGCTGGCTCGTGTCGTGCGTGACACGAACACGAAACGGGCCAGCTAGGCTGAGCCGAGTTTAACCGAGCACGCGCGGCGTCGTACACGGGGCGCGCACGCTCGCTTGATTCCTGTGCACCGGGCTGCGTTCGTGTCCAACTCGACACGATACGACAGGTCTGGGTCAGACGCACGGTCAGCCGCGGTGACCATATAGTGCGTATGTACCCTTAGGCCGCTTTCAGACCTACGCTGCTGGCCGGCGCGGTTGACCGCGTCGCGGCTGTCGGCGCGCGGGAGCGCGGAGCGGCTGGTCCACGACCGCGCCACGGAGCCGCAACTGCGACGCGGCTAGCCGCGCAGCAATGAAAGACTCCATATAACGTCATGTATATATCAAACCGCGCCGGTCAACCGCGCCGGCCAGCCGCGTAGGTCTGAAACCGGCCTTAAAAGTCAAAAATAATTTCCGTTTACTTACTTAAAGGAGTCGGGTGACCGCTAAGTAAATAAAATATAAAAACTCAGAGCTGCGCGGGAATTTACTTAGCGGTCCCCCGACTCCTTTAAGTAAGTAAACGCATTTTTTTTTTACTTTTGAAGGGTCTGGGTTTTTAAATTTGTAATTTAAATTTGTAATTTAGATCTGCTTGATACAGTTATTCTCTCTTACCTTGACATACCTACATCTGTTTTGATTACCTACTAATTGAGAAGTTACCTATCTAAACACCAAAATTTTATTTCTAAAGAAAATATCTCAATAGCTTACAATTTTTTTATTTATTCAAGAGAACTATCTAGTATCTACTTACCTATAAGTTAGGTTATTTAAAATTTTAATCCTTACTATTTCAATATTTCCTTGCTGTCAGTCAGTAAGTCAGTCAGTCACACAGTGTCAAATATGACCTTAAAATCGGACACGTTCTTTTTATTCCAGAAATTAATAGATTTAGTTATTTAAAATGCTAGAGTAAAACTCTCCCGCCTCTGCGACTTTTAGATTAGGAGAAATATTTTTTTGAAAATTACACTTTTTTAGTTTCGGAAAAACGAAAAATAATTCTACAATTAAAACTAAGGTACTTATTTAAATTTCACTCAGCCTTATCAAAAACCCTTTCGAATATCCACATTTGGAAAGTTATTCGAGGCTGTGAAAGTTTACAGAAATCGAACTATATTTATTTTTAATTTTTTTTATTTTATTTTTTTTCTCCTAGATCCCATAGTAGTAGGCGGAGATATTTATACCGAAAAATAGTTCACTGTTTCCTCTGTCCGTTAAAAAAAACCGACGCCTAATTCCATGGGATTAAGAAGTTACAGGAGTTATTCGCTATGGGCTAGGGTTGTTACTAGAATGAATAAAAATTTTCCCATTTTTTATTTATCTATTTTTGACATTTGATTAATTTTATTGTATTGTTTCGTGATTTCTTTTAATAATAATTAGCTTGTTTTGGTTTTTGTTTTTGTTTTTTTTTTGTTTTTTTTTTTATGGAAACTGACACGGCTCGCTAAATCACCTACACTACAGCATCCGTGATGTCGGCCCATAACACCGGGAGAACTAGGTATGCATGCCATGTCAGTGTTTCCCTTCATTTCATGTCGGCTACTATGTTTAAAATTGGGGAGGAGTATGTCCAGCAGTGAACACATACACACTGACTGACTAACTGACCAGTCCATATACATCCACTGCTGGGACCATATCATCATTTTGCGGAAAAATAAAAGATTTTGTAAAGTGCCAACCCTATTGCCCGAAACTTGATAATTGCACTAAAATGAGCATAACTTCTTAAACCCATGGAATTAGGCGTCGGTTTTTTTTAACGGACAGAGGAAATAGTGAACTATTTTCGGTATAAATATCTCCGCCTACTACTACGGGATCTAGGAGAAAAAAAATAAAATTAAACAAATTAAAAAATATATAATTCGATTTCTGTGAACTTTCACAGCCTCGAATAACTTTTCACATGTGGATATTCGAAAGGGTATTTGATAAGGCTGAGTGAAATTTAAATAAGTAGCTTAGTTTTAATTGTAGAATTATTTTTCGTTTTTTCGAAACTAAAAAAGTGTAATTTTCAAAAAAAATTTTCTCCTAAACTAAAAGTCGCAGAGGCGGAGGAGTTTTACTCTAGCATTTTAAATAACTAAATCTATAAATTTCTGGAATAAAAAGGACGTGTCCGATTTTATGGTCATATTTGACACTGTGAGTCAGCGTGTAAGCGTCCACTGCTGAACATACGCCTCCAATTTTCCTCCAGTCCGCCCGGCCTTCAGCGATACGGAACCACTGCTTTCCGCCGATGTACTTGATGTAGTCGTCCCACCTAGCGGGTGGTATTACCACACTCCGTTTTTTCTGTCCACGGCCGCCAGGTGTAGGACACGATTACTTCAACGCGCAACGGTCGTCGTCTCTTCGGCTAACGTGCCCAGCCCACTGCCACTTAGCTTAGCCACCCGGTGTCCAATATCGACTACTTTGGTGCGTCGGCGGATTGCTTAATATATCTTTATAATATTGGCATTAAATATTGGTGCTATTACTGAAAAGCGCATATTTTTAAAAGAAGTATTTCTTTATTAAGGAGAGGGGAGGGATGGAGGGGAGGAAGAGGAATGAGGGGCAAAGAGCGCACGGGAAATGAGGGGAAGGGGAGGGCGTGGAGAGAGGAAGGGGGTGTGAAAGAGAGAGGGATAGGGAGGAGAGGGAGGAAAAGAAATGGGCAGGTAAGGAGGGAGCGAGAGGAGGAAGGGAGAGCAGAGGGGAAGGAGGTGGTGGGAGAAGGGATAGGGGATGGAAGGGAGGATAATGGAGAGGGGAGAGAGAGAGCCGAACACCCTGTATATACCTAATATTTCGACAGCCACGCTGGACGTGTACAGCATTTGGTGTGCACCGTGCGGAATTATGGGTAGTATGACGTAGCAGCCAGGGTTACGTCAGCTCAGAGCAAACGCGCCGCCCCGCGCCGCCTCCCAGCTCCAAACAGCAGCGCCGCCGGCGCCGCCGCCAGAGCGCCTCCACCGAGATCACGCGTGCTCGTTGCACAACTATTACGTCCGTCCCACTACCGGCAGCGCAGCGGTCGCGGTGCGGTGGCGCGCATTCGCTCTCCGATCCTTTCACTTTTATTTTGGTGATTGGTACGGGGCAGGGCGTCGTCCGTTTCCGAACCGCCTCCGCGCTGCGCTGTCCCGCTCCACCGTCCTCCACGGTAGGACTGAATTGGAGAGCCTTCTCGAGAGGCTTTGCTTTGCTTCTTACTATGAACACTTGATTCAATCGACCCTTGATCAAAGATCGGCATCGAAGTTAGCAAGTCGCGTGTTGTGTCACTGTAGGTTAGAGGGATGTCCGAGTAAGGCCTAGCACACACGCACTGCGAAAACATTTCCGCGCGAATTAGTAATTTTAAGCCGAAATAAAAGCCGCACTCTGAAAACGCATCACAGTTGCTGCAACCGCTCGGCGGATTTTTATTCGGGCGGAAATTAATATTAATATAATTTCCATAACCATATAATATCAATAATGTGTCACGCCGGGCCGCTTGCAGTACTTCTCGGACTTGTGGGATGGCTCAGCTAAATGCCACCTTGCGCAGCCAGACTCAATCCAGCGTCGTTGAGTCGTGCGTGCGGTGCGACTAGTGGGTGACCCTGACATGTCCTGCGATGTAAAACCATTGCAACTTCGTAGTGTCAGCGCCCTAAGTGTGTTCTATCGCGTATTCCATGGGGAGTGATTTTTTTGTACATTCAAATGAGTGAATCTATATAAAACATATGTTACAGAATTGCAGAAAACAATCGTGTGGATAATTTTCGCAGTGCGTGCAGCCGACACATACTGATAAACCGTATCTATGAAGGAGCCACCCGCCTCGTCGCTCAATAAAGTGGTTATGGCAGCATTTTACTTGCGCGCCACTCGAGCTTTATTGTGTGGGTGAACATAACGCCAATATCTGCGCTAATATTACATCATTCATTCATTTCATTACTCACTTCACATCTCTACTATTTCTCCTACCTCATATGACTTCCGCGAAGAATGACTTCGGAATTACCTAGCTTAGACGACTTTGACCTAAATCTAACGCATCAACATGTCTAGGAAAAACCATAGTCGAAGATCATTCGCAGGAAATATTTGACGGTTAGTGGATGGTGAGTAGGCGCGGCGGCGCGGCGGCTGGCGCGACGTGTGATAGTGGCTTACCGCCCGCAGCTGAGGCGGAATTAGAATGAAGTCGGTGCGCTCGCTGCGACGGCCGAGCGCCACGTCATTGCCGTGACCCACTGACCTCATTCCGCGGGGCCGCCTCCGCGCTCCCCGCACCGCGCGCGCCTTCCCCGGCCGCGCGCCGCCCTCCGCCGCCGCCGCGCCGCCGCCCCGCGCTGCTGCAACGATATTATCTGCACGCTTGCTCCTGTAGCGGCGGCGGCTGCACTGCCATGCTCAAATATGGCCATTTTTATTCGTGTATGTTAAAAAGTTCTCAGGTAACTTGTCATCATAATAAAGATTGATGATCGTAGCCAATTAACAAACTAGAGTGGCAGTGGACTCGGCACATTTGCCACCGACCCGTTAACCGCTGCGGCAGACGAGTAAACGAATGGAGGCCACGTAGATAATACGTAGCGTGGGTCGCCCCCCGGGTAGGGTGGACAGACGACCAAAAAAGGCAGCAGCGAGAGGATGGATGAGAAGAGCTGAAGACCGGATGTGGTGGCGTGCCTTGGGAGAAGCCAATGTCCAGCAGTGGACCGAAATGAGATTGATGATTTTAGCAGCTCCATAAAACTTAAAAATCGGCTAAGTACGACTTCATTCGCTTCTTGTGGTTCCAATAATAAATAAATTATGATTACTTTGCAATGTCTAGAACTCTCTTAAAGCTCTTAATTATTCTCGTAACGCTCCGCGTCCTAAGCAAAGTAGGTATGTACTTAATAAAACCAAGTGCTTCAGTACCAAGAATATATTTTCCTGCTTGAACAGTTACTCATTATTCAAGCAACGATTCATAATGATTTCGCGCATTGAAGTCGAAGTATTTTATTTTAGATCGATCAAGTTAATAAAATAATATTAATTTATTAAATTAATATTAATAAAGTAAATAAACGTCGGCGCATCATATTATGCCTAAGTACCTCGAAGAGAGGTTTGCCCATGTTTACTTGGCATGGTGTACCGCTACACAGTGTGTTATGGGGGCCGATTTTCGGACACTATCCTTTTTATTAAAAAAAATCGAAAGCTAGTTTATTTCAAGTGCGAGAGAAAAACTCCGGTGTGTCAAAAATGTTTCGTTTTATAGATACAAATTTTAAAAAATGTGCCATTTAATGATCCGAAAAAAAGAAAAAAATTCTGGTTGCAAAACAAAGATGTCTATTGAGAAAAATCTATTTACGGTTCCAAAGTACTTTCAAAATGAATTTTTTTTCAATAATTACCCAAGTGCAAGCTTTGTCGGGAATCAAAATATTAAATTAAATAGATTTTTAGTTTTAATTTTTTTTTTCTCAAATCATTCCATTGTAGTAGGTATCTACTAGATATCTACACGCAAGAAAGATCGCCCAGTTGTCTATGATCTCTGAAAAGGTCACAACCAAATACCGTGGAATCTAGAAGTTAAATGCAATTTAATTTTTTCAGGTAATTTCCTGTGTTAGGGTTGTCACTGTGATCCGGAAAAAATTATAACCAAGAAAAATCCGTAAACTGAATTTTTCCTAAAAGGTCAGTCCTCCCTTCTCACAGCTCTACCAGCTATTCTGAATCTTTCTTTCACCATGGAATAATCTCCCACCCGGAATCAGAGCCTCTCCGTCTCTCACCACCCACGCCACGTTCAATAAAACATTGAAAACATTTCTGTGTGAATTATTGTTAACTTCTATTGCTCTTCTGAATGTTATCTTCTGTCTTGTGTATCTCTGTGTTTTTTTGTGCAATAAAGCATTTCTATTCTGTTCTATTCTATTAAATCATCTTATCTCTTCGATGAATAAAGGTGTTCTCTTATAGGTATGTCTAAATGTATTTTATGTACCTATCTAATATCTATCGCGGGATCTATCGTATACACGATCTTATATTATAATGAATATCTGTTCCCACCGATTCGCTTTGTGGCAAAATGCCCTATAACCGTTCTTATGGACGGTTTACATTATATTAGTGTATTAGGAGAGTGCATTACTAGCACTCGAATACGAGTGCTTTAGTAGTTGTACACTGTACAGTGTCATTTCCGCCTACTCACAAATGCGCTCCACTAATAAAGATAAAATACGGGCTGACTCAGCAAACTTTTTAAATTCAAATCAATTATAATTCGCGGGCAGTGGGACTAGTGGGAGGCGAGGTACGGCATTCGAAAGCTGACCGTTGGGGAATTTTTAGTTGACGCCATGTCGTGTCGTGGTCCGGAGTGAACCACGCGTGAAGGATTCTTTTAGCAACGGTCATTCGTACACGAAGCATATTTTGCAATCATTACAATATCGGGTATTTGCGTGATGTACCAAGTGTTCAGTTGATAAAGACGTGGATGGAAAAATGTAGAATAACGAGCTCAGCAATAAACAAAACGAATCGTCGTCGAAACGGACCTGTGCGTTCGGAGGTCGCCGCTGCAGTCGAAGCAAGAAATTATTGGCCCATACTTTTTTCCAACAAAGCCATCGTAGCACTACTGTTACAGGGACGAGTGAGCGGCTGATCGCTATACCGCCATTATTAACAACTTTGTTATGCCGGAACTGAGACAAGGTATCAGTAATTATCCTGAAATATGGTTTCAACAAGATGGTGACACTGCCAAGACCTAAATCAATACAGTCAGAGCACAAATTTCTAGAAAAATCATCAGTCTATTGGGGATATACCCTGGCCTCCAAAGTCGCCAGATTTGACATCAGCTGACACTTCTTATGGGGATATCTTAAAAGCAAAGTTTTTACCAACCAGCTTGCCAATCTTGAAGACTTGAAGACAAAAATAACTGAAGAAGTCAAGTCTATCCCAAGTGATTTAATGCAGCGTGTGATAGATAACAAATACACTTGCCTCCGCCTTGAAGAGTGTGCGGCGAGAAGGAAAGCATCCATCTTGATGATGTTATTTTTCATAAAATAAAATCCCAATTCGTACACTATCCTTTTAGACTATTAAAAATACTGTAAGTACAGCTGATATTTTTTAATAATCTTTTAACGTTTAAAATCTGGAATGAGTTTATTGTACAGGACAATAAAAATAAATAAGTATGACATGAGGCTGATGAACTAAATTATTTCAAAGTTGCTAAAACATAAAGGCGAGCGAGGAGCCTCCGCTGCATGTGGAATGTGGACAGCCGGCCACCCGTGCCGCGCCCAACACTTCAACGGAAGATCATCACATCATACACAGCCGATCAAACACCACTCCTCGCGAAACTACGCTCAGAGGCGCCACCCGGTGCCAGCAGCTTATACTTAGGGCGGACAAAAAGGTCATGGTCAAATTTATTAACACGGCTTTTCAAAATCTACTAGTTATAGGTATACACCAACCAAAGTATACACAAACACCGGAAGTCCGTTCCATATTTTCGCCGTACGACACAGGAATGAAACAGCCTGACATTTTTCCATTTGTAGTTTTATAAAATCCGTCCAGCAAATAAAAAAATTATGTACGAGCTAAACACAATTACTGAGAATGATATGTATGACATACCATACCATCATTTAATTTAATTTACTCTTCAAGCAAAATACATAGCAAAACTTTTTTTTATTTATAATTAAGTAAATGGAGTAATGTAATGGCGACACAATGCGCCACCTGCTCACCAAATTTGAATTTCCCGAGATAGTGTATCGTTTATTTACAGACCTTGTAATACACAGCCGTCGCGGGCGTCACGCCGCCGCTCAGTATCTACAGCTGTTGCCACTCAAACAAAAATAATGTAGTTCAGTACATATTTTAATCAAATAATAAAGCCTCATGAAGTTAAGTTAAGAAGTCAAGAAGTAAGTTCTAAGTTCTATCCATTAAGTGTAAACCAGACAAATCTATTGAAAGTGTAACATGTTTTATGTTTTCGGCCACGTTCTATAGATGCGTAGGTATATAACGTCACAATTTTCTAATGGAGTAGGCAGAGAGAACGGAACGGATCTCCGCGTGCCACGTCTCCTGAAGTCCTGCCTGACACACATCTGCCACCTCTTCCACTCTTATAATGTTCTACTCACTGGACTTTTTTGAGCACATGCCCGATCCGGTCTAGGGTACACGTGCGTCTTGCCATAACTCTCTTTTGTTGTCTCCTATCATCCATGATTCCAAAATGACCGAACTACCGAAGCATTCCTTTCTCAATCCTATCTTCCCACTATATTCTTTCAGGCTACAACGCTCTCGCACTACACTGTACACTGTTCCTCAACCTAGCTGGCATTGTAACCTACCTACATACTCCTCAACGCAATCATTTCCACTGCATTATACCAGGCCTCTACTTGCCTGCGGTAATTACCAACCGTCCGGAGGGCCTCCGCGCCGGCGACACATAACATAATTTAGTGGACTGCCGACAGCCGCGCGGAGCACGCGCGTGTTCACGCTACCGGCGGCAATGCCATAGTGCCGAGCGGGGCGGCGAGCGGCGGCTGGGAGCGGGAAGCGGCCCGCTAGCGCGGCGAGACCATGCCACGGTAGCGAGCGGAGAGCGGCGAGAACTAGACCCGCGACGCTGCCGCTCAAAAATCCGCCCTTTCGCTAGCGGCCACGGTGACATCTGGCGATAGGGCGAGGGCGAAGCCGCGGGCAAAAGCTAATAAGTAGCCTATTTGATAAACCCAAAAAAAAAATTAGGTACCTATCTAACAGTAAAAAAAACCATTTTTATATCTGTGCTGTACTGTAGCTCGCGAACAAACATTATTTTTTTTATTGAAATAGCAGCCCTAGCGTCAACGAGTTTGCTTCAAGGGCACGCGGCGGCAAAGCAATAATCACTTTACGCTCAATCGTTTAGGTGCATTTTCGCACGCAGCGATTGGTGACGTAAAACAGTAGGCTATTAAACCCGTAGGTATGGAAGTTTTTCTATGGAGAAATTTATCTGTTACGAAGTAACTATTATTAAGTAATCTGTGATTATACTGCTTTAATCCTTCGTCTGTTTTATCGGTAAATAATAAGTATTGTATTGTTTATTGATCATTCATATGGCAGTTAGACTGCAGTCGAACTTGTCACAATTTGTTCGTCTATCCGGAATTCCGGTTCGATTACACCCACGAAGAACCGACAAGAAACTTCGCAGGGTATTTTTTTTAACCCCCGACGAAAAAAGAGGTGTTTTATAAGTTTAACGTGTGTGTGTATGCGTGTGTGTGTATGAGTGTGTCAGTCTGTGGCATCACCTATTTGGATGCGGTTTTTTTATTAGAAAGCTGGTTTAATCGGTATGGTTGTTAGCTATGTTTTGTAATCAAGTACCTAATCAAGTACCTAGTAAAAAAAAATATTATCTTAAAAAGTGGACCGATTTGCATGCTGTTTTTGTTAAGTTTGAAATAAAAGTTAAATTACAAATTTAAAAACCCCCGACCCTTAAAAAGTCAAAAATAGTTTCCGTTTACTTACAGGAAATTATTTTTTACTTTGTAAGGGTCGGGCGGGGCTATTTATTTTTATAATTTAACTTTTTTATAGGTACATATTATTACAACTACATTAGTGACTAGCCAATAATAACATCGCTTATTTACAGTCTATCGAAAACACAGCTTGAGAGCAAGATTAACAATTTTGCGGAGAGTTCTGACTACAAAGACTTATTTATTACTTATTAAGTGTCACGTATATAGAGCCTTTCTCAAACTTTCCTACGTAATTTTTATCAACATAATTATGTAATGTATGTTAGTTAGTATATTAAACATACTTCAATGTAGTATAATTGTCAAAAATAAAAAATTAAAATATATGAATATTAAGATACTTGAACTATCAAGTTGTCAATGGGTTAATAAAATTGAGGTACAAATGGTACCTAGTCAAGTGTTAACTAATTATGCAGTCAAGCGGCGGGTGGCCGAGTGGTTTGGGCATCGGCTTGTCATGCGAGAGGTCCGCGGTTCGAATCCCGTCGGCGTGTACCAATGAGTTTTTTCTGACGAAAAAATTTACGTGCATACCTACACCTGCTGCTTCACCGTTCGGAACCGGTGTAAAACTGTAGGTCCCTTCCCTTGCCCCTTACTAGGTGGTAGGCTCAAATTGTAGCCGACTAGGTTGGTACCACCGTACTGGATGTAAGATGGCCGCATAGCAGCCTCGGTTGTGTTCTCCTCTAGTCCAGTATTTCCAGCAATCCAGGGAAGTCTCCGGTATGGCACCTACCTTCTCGGAGGTGATATTGGCTGGTCGGAGCATGCGCTTTGGCCCCTCCAACTCAGCCACCCATACCGGATTACATAAAAAAAAAAAACACCCTCGAGATATGATTTTATCAGCTAAGGCTGTAAGGCTCCTTTACAGTAGTGTAGTAGGCTTTCTTTGCAAGGGTAGATTTTACGTGTTTCTTAAACGGCTTTCTTTGCAAGTGTAGTTTTTACGTGTTCTTAAACGAAGTATCTCGTTAGTATAACCCAGCCATTCTCAACCACTGTGTCGCGAGAATTTCTAAAAATTAAAAAATTTCGCCCTTTCGCCCGGTGGTCGCCGCGCTGTCGTGCTGCACCGTCCGCGGCCCGCGGTGGCGCGGCCACGGGGCGCGGCTCCTTACTACCTCCGCGCGCCAGTCTACTCATTGTCACGATCGCGCCAGATTAGAATATGTGACATTTTTGTCTGATTTACAAGAGGGAATTAAAATGTACTTCCCATCTAGGGATACCAACGCTTGGGAGTGGGTTATTTCACCCTTTCGAGTTTCTGGCAAGGAAAATATAAATAAGACAACAGAGCTAACATATGCACAAAAAGAACAACTGTTCGAAGTATCGTGTGATACTTGATGATGTACCCGTAGATACGAGTATATTTTGGATCTCAATAAAAAAATAGTATAAAGAGATATCACATATAGCTATTACTATTCTACTACCGTTTGCAACGTCATACTTGTGTGAGTGAGGATGCATTCTTCGCACTGAATAATACTCAGCTTAATGTTTAGTGTTCAAACTATTACCCGTATTAATTAGTTAATTGATATTAACCGTATGTATGCTACCAAAATCTCTAATTGTAATAAAATTATGTACCTACCTACTTGTAAGACTTTTGTTCCCTTTGAGTGTGTCGCCAGTCTAAAAAAAATCTTCAGATGTGTCGGAGAGGAAAAAAGGTTTTGAGAACACCTGATAGCCTAATACTAACAATCAAAACTTTTTGACAGTTTGGTTAGATGATCTGTGCTTCGTAATTAACCGACTTCCAAAAAAGGAGGAGGTTCTCAATTCGTCTGTATGTTTTTTTTTTTTTTTTTTTTAATTTTTTTTATTTTTTTTTTTTGTATGTTTGTTACGCGATTTCTCCGTCAATTGAGGGCCGATTTAGAAAATTCTTTTTTTGTTAGTTAGGTCATACTTCCGAGGTGGTCCCATTTCAATTTTATCGAAATTGGTTCAGTGGTTTTCGAAAAATCAGCATAATACTATGGTGTGTGGTTACCTTCAGCAAAACTTGTGATGTGGTCGTGTTCGGTAATTTTCAGTTTGATAAATTAGTATGGTGTGTGGTTACCTTCAGCAAAACTTTTGTGATGTGGACTTATTCAGCAATTTGCAGTCTGACACATATGGCGAATAATTCTGTACCACTTCAATCGATTTCGATTATTCTTTTTTATGTAATATTACTAAAAAGAATGAAATAAAAACTGTTTTAAAAAATTTTAAACCGATTTCCAAAAAACAAAAAAAAAAAGAACTAAAAAGTATTAAATACCTAATATTTTGAAATTGTACATGAATCAATATACTAGTGATACATATTCGGACCCTTGTTTCATGAATATTCTAAATATGAAATTTTTTATCTTTTCCGACCGGCCAGGTGCGCTTAATTTATTATGGTACCTGACCGGTACCTACTGTACCGAGTACCATCGAGCTGGTGTGATGATGGAGACAAAAGGTGGCCATAGAAACTCCTAAACTACACATGATAAACCCATCGTGTTTGGGCTCGTTGCATTTGTCTTCACGAGAAATTTACTTTAGACCTAAGAGATTCTCAATTCGACGGTACGTTTTCTTTTTTTGGATGTTTGTTACGCGATTACTCCGTCAATTGTGGGCCGATTTTGAAAATTCTTTTTTTTTTTATTTGAAAGGGGATAACCCTGAGGTTTTTGAAGTGAAAACTTCTTTAGCGGCGCTTGGCACTTTTTTAGGTGGGTAAAAAATGTATAACTAGCGACATCGCGTCAGCGTCATTTTAAAAAAGAAACCTTAAGTCATTGCATTAAGGGTTAAGTTAGAGTGGCACGGGATCTGCCGGCACTCCCGGAGTGCAACTGTTAAGTAGGGTTCGGTAACACGTTTATGTCTGTCCATTCTACTAAGTTCTGCAAAATGAATGTAGGGTTCCGTAACAAATGCATGTCTGTCTGTTCTACTAAATTTAACATTTATTTCAAAATGGATGTAGGGTTCCGTAACAAATGCATGTCTGTCCGTTCTACTAAATTTTACAATTTTCAACCATGGTCCTCCGACGGTTATTTTATAATAAAAGTAGGGTTCCGTAACAAATGTATGTCTGTCCGTTCTACTAAATTTCACAATTTTCAACGAAGGTCCTCCGACGGTTATTTTATAATAAAAGTAGGGTTCCGTAACACGTTTATGTCTGTCCATTCTACTAAGTTCTGCAACATCACCTACAACGTCCGTGATGTCAGCCCATAACACCGGGTAAACTAAGTGCCATGTCAGTGCTTCCCCCTTTGATCGTGCTGACTACACTGAACTGGTCGGAAAACACAAACTATTTACATAGCCGTTTCGACCGACGTTTAATTCAGTGCGGTGGTACCAACCCGGGCAGGTTAAACCCTACCACCAAGTAAGATTAGGAGGGAAGGGACCTACAGTTTTACGAGGAATCCGAACGTCGGTCAGCCTCCAACGGTCAGCGGTCACCCATCCAAGTACTGACCGCACCCAGCGTTGCTTAACATTCAATAGCGACAGTTGACTGTCTGCACCACTGAGCTATCGAAGCTGACGTGGTCCTACTTTAATTGGGTCAAGATCGGATTGGAAAGCGAGGCGGAATCGCGAGGCCGAAGGCCGAGCGATTCCGCCGAGTACATTAATAGCAAAAAATTACTAAAAAAAACTGTGAAATAAAAAAAATTTTTTAAAAAACATAAAACCGACTTCCTAAAAAAAGTAAAACTAAAAAACTATTTAAAATAAAAATATAAAAACCGCCTTCAAAAATATATGAAATAAAAACCTAAAAAAAAAACGAACCCTAGAGTTGAAGGCGGTGCTAAAGCAAGCAAAAATGATGCATGAAAGAAAACATGAGTGGATGATAATATCCTTTGTGATTTGTGTAGCCTTTTTAGCACCGCCTTCAACTCGAGGGTTCGTTTTTTTTTTTAGGTTTTTATTTCATATATTTTTGAAGGCGGTTTTTATATTTTTATTTTAAATAGTTTTTTAGTTTTACTTTTTTTAGGAAGTCGGTTTTATGTTTTTTAATACTTTTTTTAATATTATTTTCACGCCTAGTGCCATGCTGGTGAATATAGGAATGAAGAGTAGAAATTAATAAACCGTGGGCATAGTTAAACCAGACTCATTTTACTATGACGTGGGTGACATCTCGGGTGATTTTTTTTTATGGAAACTGACATGGTTGGCTACCTACAACATCCGTGATGTCAGCCCATGACACCGGGTGAGCTAGGTGCCATGTCAGTGCTTCTTCGGTCGTGTACGTGTACTCGTCTTTATTAATTACTTCGAATATACTTTAGTAAACCGGAAAAATAAATTCATGGGTTAGTAACTACATACGTACTTATTTATATCTAACGGACGAAGAGGCTGGCGCCTGACTTACAGAATAAATAGGGTTCGTTGCTTCATAGGCATGAACACAACCTACGGAACCGTAATTAATTGGCCTAAGGGCTCGGCAATACGACCGACTCTATCACCAACTAAACAGTTTAGTTGAGTTGAGCATGACGGCCGATTTATCTGCCGAACTATTTAGTTGTTGAGGTGTGCACACGGATGATTGTTCAGTCGTTCAGTTAGTGCAGCGTAGGTTGGCGGTTGACTGAAAAATTGGCCGCGGTAGGCGTTGTACAACTTTTTTATTTGTAGGACCAACTTTTAAATTGAGTCGTGGACGTGGAGAGTCACACAGTGTGTCATGGGAGTCGATTTTCGGACACTAGCCTTTTTATGAAAAAAATCGAAAGTTGGTTCTATTTCAAGTGCGAGAGAAAAACTCCGGTGTGTCAAACATTTTTCGTTATAAAGATAAACAATTTCAAAAATGTGCCATTTAAGAAATCAGAAAAAATTAAAAATTATGCTGATTGCAAAACAAATATGTTCATTGAGAAATTATATTTACGTTTCCAAAGTACTTCCAAAATGCAAGCTTTGTCTGGAATCGAATTTTTTAACAAAATCTATTCTTTGTTTTTGATTTTTTCTCAATCATTTGTAGGTCGAGATACCTACATGAAAGAAAGATCACTCAGTTGTCTAGGATCTCTGAAAATATCACAACCAAATACCGTTGAATCTAGAAGTTACAGGCGATTAAATTTTTTCATGTAATTTCTTGTGTTAGGGTTGTCATTGTGATCCGGAAAAAATTATAACCGGGAAATATCCGGAAACTGAATTTTTCCTATTATTTGACATATATATGGAAAGCTTCTTAAATAAAATCATGTAAAACGTCGCACGTGTCACGTGCCCCCGCACAGTGGTTTGAAACCCCAAAAAAGTGAATATGGGCTGTTTTTTTTTTCGAATTTAATCTTTTTGTTGCAAATATGAATTGCACGTAATTAACAAGTAACTTTTTTTCTTACATATTTTTTCCAAATTCACTATGAAGATATTCAACGATATTTTAATTTACGAGGGTAGATCCAAAAGTTCGTGGCCTAAAAGAAAGAGCCATGGCATTTTTTTAAATCCACCCTCATTTGTTAGTACTATTCTTCAGTAATAAATGTGCGAAGTTTGGTTCCGATACTGCAAGCCATATTTTTTCCCCTTTCTTTTCATTTGGTCTGATTTTCAAATCGTCAAGACTTTCAAATGGTCAGTTTTGCAATTCGTCAGAATTTCAAATGGTCAGATTTGGTACAATTAAACACATAATCTGACATTAATATTTTATAAAATCTTTTAAATGATACGGCTGGTCGAAACCTTATTGGTGACTTCATGTTTGTTAATGCTTCTTAATAACTTATATAAAATTATGGAAACCTCCTTTCAATGAAAGGAGGTTTCTGCTGCCCTGGTACTTTAGAACCGTTCCCAGTAGTCTTACCAAGTAGACTTTCGGGTTTCCACGTTAATTACGGTGACTGTGTTATACATTTATTTATGTTACATTTATGTTTTTGTGAAAATAAAGTATTTTGATTTTTTTTTGTTTTTTGTTGTTGCGTTGTATAATCTGAAATTAATATTTTACAAAATCTTTTTAATTATACCGCTGGTCGAAACCTTATTGGTGACTTAATGTTTGTTAATGTTTCTTAATCCTGCTCTCTCCCTGGCCTTAGATGAATGAATAAATCCTGGCACCTATTGAATACCATGAATACGCGTTTTCGAATAGGTTTCCGTATAAGTTAATCGCTATTATTATTATAATAGCGATTAACTTATATAAAATCATGCATGACGGACCCACCATACCCCTGGCCGTACCCCTGGTGGTAAGGTGGGTATTTTTTTGTAAAACGATACCACCAACTAATAGTGTTGTGAAACAAAGTGTAGTGGGACCGCAAATATACATAATTATACTTAAACTTTTAATTATGGAAACCTTTCAATTTCTGCTGCCCTGGTACTTTAGAACCGTTCCCATTAGTCTTACCAAGTAGTCTTTTGGGTTTCCACTTTAATTACGGTGACTGTATTTTGACCATTTGAAATAGTGACTGACGATTTGAAAATCTGACCAAATGAAAATAAAGGTTTTTTTCGTGATTATTTGTATATTCGACTATTTTTATTTGACCATATGTGTGTGTGACCGATCGCCATTGATCGCCAATTCTGACGAGTAATGTAAATGATCAACATGTACCTAAAAATCATTTTTATATGTGTGTGAAATTTTACATTATGATAAATAAATACAATACAATACAATACAATTTGTTTAACGCTATCTGACAAGATTTTCAATAATGGAGAAAATTGAACACCGAGCAGTGATGAAGTACCTCTATAAAAAGGCATGCCACCAAAATATATCCTCAAGATATGGTGAACACATTGGGGGAATCTGCTCCATCGTATTCCAGTGTCAAAAAGTGGGTAACTGAGTTTAAGCGGGGTCGGGAGAGCATTCAAGATGACCCTAGGAGCGGAAGGCCTTCTACGTCTACCACGAAGGAAAACGTCAATAAAATAATATGTGATCTGATACTGAGTGACCAAAGATTGACCATCAATAAGATAGCTGAGATCACAGGCATTAGTTATGGCAGGTTATAAAACATTATATCGGAAGAATTGGGGTTCCATAAGGTTTCTGCTCGTTGGGTCCCAAGATTGCTTTCAGCTGAACAAAAAACGAGTTGAAAGAAAAAAAAACGAGGATGAAAGCTGGGTTTACCAACATACTCCTGAATCGAAACAACAAATTGAAGCAGTGGAAAAGATCTGGCTCACACACTCCGAAGAAGGCTAAGGTCGTTTTGTCGACCAACACAGTTATGGCTTCAGTTTTCTGGGATGCGAAGGGGAATATTTTCGTGGATTATTTACCAAAAGGCGAAACTATAAATTTAAAATATTATTGAAACCTTTTGCGAAGACTTAGGGAAGAAATCAAAGAAAAAAGGCCGGGGTTGCTGCGGAAGAAAGTGTTGTTCCCTCAAGACAACGGCCGGGTTCACACTTCGGCTGAATCAATGTCTGATGAAATCCATAATTGTGGCTATGAATTATTGCCCCACGCACCTTATTCGCCGGATTTAGCCCCCTCGGATTACCACCTTTTAAAAAAAATACTTAGGTGGCTCGAAATTTTGGACCAAAGAAGCGGTGATAGCCGCAGTAAATGAGTATTTTGACGACCTTCCGGAATAATTTTTTTTCGAAGGTATAAACAAGTTGCAGGTCAGGTGGAAAAAGTGTATTGACCTTGATGGAGACAATTTGGAAAAATAAAAATTTATTTGGACCCACTTTTCTTTCAATTTCATGGTCGGGCTTAGAAGTTTTGGATCCACCCTCGTATTATGTAGGATGAAATAGGTACATTTTTGTAAATTTCTCAAAATGGCTGGGAAATTTCTAGTATTAAATAACATGCATGCCTAGAAATAGCGTCCCATTTTTTGCGATTTTTCCTTTTATTTCATGTTACCTCCTCTTATTTTTGTAGTTTTAATTTTTGTGAAAACACTGATGAAAAAATTTAATTGCATTTAACGTCTAGATTCCGTGGTATTTAGTTGTGATATTTTCAGAGATCATAGACAACCGAATATCTCGACCTACTACAGTGGAATGACCGAGAAAAAAATGAAAACAAAAAATCTGTTTAATTACATATATCGATTCCAGAGAAAGTTGTGCTTTGGAACCGTACATATAATTTCTCAATAAACATCTTTATTTTGCCATCAGATATTTTTTTTCTTTTTTCGGATCATTAAATGGCACATTTTTGAAATTTTTTATCTTTAAACGAAACATTTTTGACACACCGGAGTTTTTCTCTCGCACTTGAAATAGACTAACGTTCGATTTTTTTAATAAAAAGGATAGTGTCCGAAAATCAGCTCCCATAACACACTGTGAGTCGGTGCCGTGCCAACTAAACAGTTGAGTGGGCGTCGTGTAGCCACCCTCGTAATTTTGCATATATTTTGGTAGTTGTTTGATTAGTACGACTCAAAAGTTTAGTTGGATAAGAATCGGTCGTCTGCTCGAGTGCTAACTTGATTCGGCACGACACTGCCTTCAAAAGAAACGATTACACGATTACAATTCCGTGTGAATTCGTCGTCAATCGAGGAGAGAGACGGAGCGATACAGGGCGAGTGAGTCCGGCCGGCCGGAGCGGTGTGGTAGTGTGGTGTGTGTGGTGCGGTGCGGGCGGGAGCTATGGCGGCGCGGCGGGCGCTGCGCTGCTGGCTCATGGCTGGCGGCCGTGGGGCGGCGCGGAGGCGGCGGCGGTGACAGCGCGGTCTGCGGCGGGGTAGAGGAGCGGAGTGCGCGGGTGGCGCTGCGAATTGCGACGCGCGGCGCGCCGAGAGCGAGCGAGCGAGCCGACGAGCCCGGAGAGCCAGTCAAAATCCAACGCTGCCGATAAGTGAACGTGAAGCGCGGCGTTTGTAGATGGTGTAGCGGCGAACGCAACGCAATTACGTCATTTCGTGTGTGTAGTGAGGCTCGGCGTCTACATTCGCGCGCTAGAACGTAAGGAGAGTTGGACCGGTTTTTGCCGGTGGTAGTTTGGTCGATGTTTTTGAAAGCTGGCATGAAGTGAACTTGAAACGAGTGCAGCGCGATCGTGACGTCGCGACGCAGCAGTGCAGTGCGCGGCACTCGTCGCCGCGCCGCGGGTGCAACAGTTTCGCTGCTCTCGCTAGCGACAGTGCAAGTGAGAGTGCGACTAGTGCGAGTGATGAAGAGCGGAGAGCCCGATCGCGGGAGCGTCGGTAGTGCAGTGAGTGCAAGCAGTGGTTCGGTGAAGTGCGCCGCGCGGTAGGATGCTTCCGATGCTGCAGACGGAGCCTGTAGTGTTCGGCAGTGGCGGTGGAGGCCCTTCCGCGGCCACCGCCGCCGGCGGCCACGCGGGTCCGATGACCCCCATCGCAGACCTGATGGACGACTCAGGATCCCTCTTTTGCGAAGCCGACGTCGGCTTTGATCCATTCCACATTCCCAGGTAAATCGCCTCTTGTTGTATCAATAATTTTCAAAACCACCAAGTCTTGAATCAACATCTATGACGTCGAATTTGAGAATTAATTTTCGCTTTGTTGCATTCCAAAATTGCGAAATGTCGAATTCGTTAGTAGAAAACGTTGAAAAAAGAAAAAAGAAAGATTTTTTTTACTTGTAGGTCCACTGTTTCATTGTTTATTGTATAATTTCATCGATAGGTATGTAACCTACGCTTGGACATATCGAAAATTCCACCAGTTCTAAATTCAATGCGAAGAAGAACTGACAAAGTTTCCAAGTCACAATGTTTAGTTAGTAATTAATTATAGTAACTTATAAATAATTAACCCATACTACCGCTCACAAGAACATTAATATTCACAGCATAAGCATGAATACTGAAGAATCTGACCACTGCCTATTTACATCACCTATATCTGGTGTATAGTGCCATCGTCAATTTTGAAACTTATATTTTAATTTTTGTGATATATTTTATCAAGTCAAATTAACAACAATTAGTGAAAGTTTATTACAAGAAAAGCAATAAGTCAATATTAAAAATGTAAAGACAAAAAGTGTATCCAATTTTCAAAGTTCTTTAGTCTGAAAACATAGTCAGACTCTAAGATAAAATTATGGTCAGCTAAATAAAGCATCCTTAACAGTATAATAACTCTTTTCAATTAACGTTAGTATAATTAGTTGTTTGAAATTATTATCATCTAATTCTTTTATGTTTGAAGATAGTTTATTATAAAATCTAACACTATTGCAGATAAAGCTTTTTGAAGTTTTAGATAATATATGTCTTATTTATTAATTGTACATTATCCTTACACCGTGTATCACAGTTATGATTGCCGGAATTAAGAGAGGAATCATGAATATATTTTCTAGAATAGCATAAGTTCTGGTAAACATATATATACATATACACTCTATCGAAGAAAGTAACTGTAAAACCTCACATTATATCCGGTATATAACCGGTAAATCACATGAAAGCAAACCCATTATCATATTCGTACTAAGGGCGAGGCCGTACATCTAGCTGCGTTCAGGTAAAAGATATATATGTATCCTCTATCGAAGAAAGTAACTTAGAAACATCACGTCATATACGAGGGTAAATCCAAAAGTTCGTGGCCTTACATAGAAAGAGCCTTGATTTTTTTTTAAATCTACACTCATTTGTTAGTTCGATTCTTCAGTAATAAATGTGCGAAGTTTGGTTTGGGAGAAAATTTACACCGAGCAGTGATGAAGTACCTCCATAAAAAAGGAATGTCACCAAAAGATATCCATCAAGATATGGTGAACACCATGGGGGAGTCTGCTCCATCGTATTCCAGTGTCAAAAAGTGGGTAGCTGAGTTTAAGCGGGGTCGGGAGAGCATTCAAGATGACCCTAGAAGCGGAAGGCCTTCGACGTCTACGACGAAGGAAAACGTCAATAAAATATTTGATCTGATACTGAGTGACCGAAGATTGACCATCAATAACATAGCTGAGATCACAGGCATTAGTTATGGCCGGGTACAAATTTATCGGAAGAATTGGGGTTCCATAAGGTTTCTGCTCGTTGGGTCCCAAGATTGCTTTCAGCTGAACAAAAACGAGTTCGCTTCACAATTTCCAGCGATTGTTTGGAACTTTTTGAGGCGGATCCCTATGATTTTTTGTCCCGTTTCGTTACCATGGATGAAGGCTGGCTTCACCACCATACTCCTGAATCGAAACAACAATCGAAGCAGTGGAAAAGATCTGGCTCACCCACTCTGAAGAAGGCTAAGGTCGTTTTGTCGCCCAACAAAGTCATGGCTTCCGTTTTCTGGGATGCGAAGGGGATTATTTTCGTGGATTATTTACCAAAAGACGAAACTATAAATTCAAAATATTATTGCAACCTTTTGCGAAGACTTCGGGAAGAAATCAAAGAAAAAAGGCCGGGGTTGCTGCGGAAGAAAGTGTTGTTCCATCAAGATAACGCCCGGGTTCACACTTCGGCTGAATCAATGTCTGAAATCCATAATTGTGGCTATGAACTATTGCCCCACGCACCTTATTCACCGGATTTAGCCCCCTCGGATTACCACCTTTTCCAAATTAAAAAAACACTTAGGTGGCTCGAAATTTTCGACCAAAGAAGAGGTGATAGCCGCAATAAATTAGTATTTTGACGACCTTCCTGAATATTTTTTTTTCGAAGGTATAAACCAGTTCCAGGTCAGGGGGAAAAAGTGCATTGACCTTGATGGAGACTATGTCGAAGAATAAAAATTGATTTGGACCCACTTTTCGTTCAATTTCATGGTCGGGCTTAGAAGTTTTGGATCCACCCTCATACATATCTTATAATAATGGTGGTAACTTGTAAATCACATAAAAGTAAACCGATTCCCATATTTAGATATATTGCTTTCGACTATACTACTCAACCCTTATAATAAGATATGTCGTGATATTACACAAATTTCAATAATACCAAAACATCATAGATTATATTGGAAAAAAACCAATAGTAGTTTTGTAGTTAATCACGTGACAGCTAACCGAATCGGTAGATTTTTTCCGACCGCCTTCACTTCTGTCCCCACTGCTCAGCTAATATGAATATTAGACCTACCTAATGCTACATCAATATAACAGGTAGCCGGTTGAAATTTTCACAGAATATGTGTATGGCGGATATGCTAATAACTAAAAATATTTTTTTTATGTAAACCAGCATGGGTGGCTGTGCCGAGGGACCAATGGTGCAGTCGACAGAGCCAAAATCACCTCTCCTCGCGAAACCACGCTCAGTTAGGTGCCATGCCAGCAGATTTGCGGACTGTTGCTAGGCTGTTTAGCCCGTTAATACGACGCTTGAAGACACCCAGGTTAAAGGATTCAGGAAATACACTCGCCGGAAGACAGTTCCACATTCTAGCGGTGCGACAAAGAAACGATTTAGAGAACCGATCGGTTCTCAAAAGCCCAATGTCAACAACAAAAGGGTGCTGAGTCTCTCTGCGACGAGTCATGCGGAGATAGGACGGGTGGCAGGGAATAAGGGATGCTAGTTCCGCAGAGCAGCGTCCGTGATAGTATCTGTAAAACAGTGGCGTGCACAGACATTTAAGACCGGGTAGGCAGGCAACAATTAAGATTCAAAATAAGTACTTAATTTAGAAACAAGTTGAATTAATTTTAATTTTTACCTCAGCCCGGTTTTCATCTCTTACATCTTCTTTATGTCCACATGAAGATGTTCTGTCCAGCAGATTATTTTTTTTTTCAATGCACCTCAGATATCCATAAAATGAATAAATTTTAATTAACTACACAATGTCATAAATACAGATACTAAGGGTGACTTTTCAAAACGCCTTTTGAGTGATTTAAACAGAACCAATCTCAATAAAGAGTATGCAGTGCAGTGAATATTGACGACAAAAAGATGAAATAGAAATAAGTAGAGAAGAGGGTCGGTACTTTTTTTATTTGAAAAACATAAACAAAAGATTATAACACTTCTTTAAAAACTGTACCAGACAATTGCACCACCGCGCCGGCGGCGGCGCGCGCGCGCGAACGATGCTAGACCAGCTACACCTACGTTACGAGGCATTGTTGTGGTGTTAGTGAAAGGCAGTCCTGCCCTGGCGTACTAAACCGCGCATCGAAACACGCATACACACGCAAAATTCCAGCATATAATGACCAGACATCGGAATCCGCGGGGCACGAATACGACCTTGTTAGGGATTGACTACGGCGATCAATAAACAATCGACACTGTTATCGATACTCATATTTATTTGTTTATTGTATTTTATTCATGTCATATTTCAGACCTGAATACTTATATACCTACAGTACTTATATAAACATGTATACTTTATGTTAACGTTTAAGTAAATATAATACATATTTATATAAGGTATTTCAAAATTAGTTCATAGTACGCTAAGGGGGGGTTCTGTATCATATAGGGAGTAAAACGTATATAAAAATTTTTGGACCTTGGGCTTTTTTTAAGTAAAAAATTTTTTTATGTAGGTATTTAAATAAAAAAATAGGTGGTTCATTTTTATAACCTAATCGATTCAGTTTCATAACAGTAACAAAAAAGTCTTCATGACCATTATGATGTAACACGTGTAAGTTGGTAAAAAAAATTAAATTCTTTCTTTTCCATACTAATAAAACTAAAATTGTGGTTTGAACAGATTTGTATTGTACCTACAAAGTAAATACAACATTTGTTTATTATATCTTATTTTCTATAGAAATACTCTTAGTTTTAATAATCGACATTATTTCATATTATTCTAAAATAACGATCGATT
The DNA here is from genome assembly GCA_946902875.1 of Nematopogon swammerdamellus. Lineage (NCBI taxonomy): Eukaryota > Metazoa > Arthropoda > Insecta > Lepidoptera > Adelidae > Nematopogon > Nematopogon swammerdamellus. The sequence goes on from OX336334.1 coordinate 16,015,835, forward strand.
TTCGATATTTGTGGATACATTGTCCCATCACTAGACAACCTTGAATCATTCGTGCCCCGCGGATTCCGATGTATGATAATGACGCAGGATTTGAGTAATAGTGTGAGTGACCACCAGGTAGTCGTGTTGTCTGCCTTTGCCGCGCGGTGGCGTTGCGTCCGCGCGAGCGGCCGCGCCGAGAGGGAGGAGCGCGCGCCAATTTTAAATAATACGTTTTGTCGTGAACTTGAGTAGTTCTATATGTTTTAATTTGATTGTTTGGATAGGTGGAATTGGGACTTTAACGTGCTTTAACTCAGGGTAGGCAGTGCTTTTCTGCCTTTATGGGATGCACGCCCCTGCTGTAAAACAGACTAAGCGAACCCACAAATCGTCTGTGACTCAGGGACTCCAGACCATCTGTAAGTTTCGGGTCACCAACAAGACGGATGGCTCGGCGCTGTATCGAGTCCAAGGATGCTAGCAGATAATGGGGACTACCCTCCCAGATGTGATTGCAGTACTCCATCACCTGCCTAATCTGTGTTTTGTACAACAGGAATAGTTGTGCCGGTGAGAAGAACCGCCGATTACGGAAAAGTATTCCCAATTTTCTGGTTGCAGTTTTGGCCTTAGACTCGATTAGTTGCCGGAAACCCACGTCTTTGGAAATAGTGGTGCCCGGGAGGTCCAGGTGTTCCGAGACAGGTACGACGCTGCCTTGGAAACTAGCTTGGAAAGGAAAGGGATCGACCTTAGCAGATAATGCACAGCACTGAGTCTTGCTAACGTTGAAGGCGACAAGGTTCTCCTGGCCCCATATAGCTACTTTTCCGAGAACGTTATCGACCTTTTCAACAACTGAGCGTTGAGCCTCCCTGTGCCGCGAATCTCTACTCTTTCAGTCCTTAACATATCCCTCGTGCTCCGTGCTGTCGTCTGCATAGCTGTGTATCATGCCCAAGGACAGTAGATCGTATATAAAGATTAAGAAAAGCGTAGGCGACAGCACAGAGCCCTGCGGAACACCAGCGTTAATTGTAAAGTCGTCCGATTTCGAGCCATCGATGGTAACGAAGATGGAATGACCCGCCAAAAAGCTGGCGATCTAGGTGCAGAGTTTGGGTGGAATGCCGAAGGACGGAAGCTTGCCTAGAAGGCCTCGGTGCCAAACGCGGTCGAAAGCCTTGGAAATATCCAGGGCGACTGCCAGCGACTCCCCAAAATTGTCCAATCTTTCGGCCCATATATGCGTAACGTACGTTAGAAGATCTCCTGTTGACCGCGCTTTCCGGAATCCGTACTGCTTGTCATCCAGGAGTTTATTTGCCTCTAAGTACGTTAGGAGCTGGGTGTTAATAAGGCGCTCCATAACTTTACATAATAGTGAAGTTATCGCAATGGGCCGATAGTTGGAGGGGTTCGCGGAGTCGCCCTTCTTTGGAACCGGCTGGACCGAGGCTCTTTTCCAGCAAGAGGGTACAATCCCACGGGCGAAGGAGAGACGGAAAAGGCGGGAGATGATTGGTGTCAACTCAGGGGCACAAATCTTGAGCACTATGGCTGGAATGCCATCAGGACCACTACTCTTCGAAGTGTCCAACGTCTTCAAGCACTTGTAGACCTGTCTAGGGTGCATCCTTGGCTCCAACATCGAAATAAACAAAAAAAATAAACAAAAAGTAAAAAATTAAGGGGCCCCGTACAAGAAAAAACCGGCCAAGTGCGAGTCGGGCTCGCGCACCGAGGTTTCCGCACCACAAAAAAAAAAAAAACAGTGAAAAAAAAACACGTTTTGTTTTGATTTGAAAACCCCCCTTAATTTTTTACTTTTTATATTTTTTATTATTTGTTGTTATATCCGCCTAATAACACATTCTGTGAAAATTTCAACGGGCTACCTATTACGGTTCAAGAGATACAGCCCTCGGACGGACTCCGAGTCCGACTCGCACTTTTTTATTAATGGTCAATTAGGCCTCCTGCGTCTGCCATTTTGAATTTAAAAAATATTTCAATATTTAAATTAATTAAGGCTAATCTAATAATATCTAAAATCATTAAAATCCATCCAGCCGTTTTGGATGTACATAGGTGGGAATAAACAAATATATTTACCAACATAATATGTGTAGATACATACACACGTGTGAAAAACATAACCCTCCTTTTTGGTTCGCTCGGTCGGGTAAAAATCACAATGCACTCACTGACTAACCGTAGGACTGACTCATATATATTTATAAAAAAATAGGGTCCCGTACGACGGATACGGAACCTAATAAATGAGGGTACTCCCAATCGAGGTAGAGATTGGAAATTTGGAACGTAGATAGATAGATAGGTTTAAGGGGCTTAGTTAGACCAGCCAAAGACAGTATACCTGAAAAAAATCGCGATATTTCTGACTATTTACGAAGCAGTGGCAGGATAGAAATTTATATAACGAATTGCCATATGTATTTTAGTATTAAAAATAAAATAAAGATTTATAAAACCCGGCTACGAAAAACGAAGGAAACGAGGAAAATTTATCTTAAAGAGCAGTAGAAATGCTGTAGTCTATTAGAACATTTTTATTAATTTACACAATTTTTAATCTAAAAACCCCTTCTCGGAATCTTATGAGTATTCAGTTCTGGAAATCAATCAGCCTGTTAGGAGTTCCATAGAGATGAAAAGAAAATTATATGGTCAGAATTTTACAGTACGGACCTTCTGCACATGAAGTCCGTTCCTGGTTGAAAATGGTTTTTATCCGTTTTAATATATTGTTCAGAGTTCTAACAAGTTATCTTGGAGTACGTGAAACCTAGAGCTAGGTACTATACTAAAGCCTACCTAGCCCACTTAGCGCTGATAGTGTGATTATGACTGGGATCTGATATAGCGATTGCAAAGCAACGTTCGATTTCACACATGAGTTGCAAGTTGCAACTGGCCGCGCTGTGCAAGTGAAATTATAACTTGTCGCAGTCTTTGCAGCGCCCCCTCCGCCTCCGCCGCCGCTCTCGCTCGCCAGATGCAATTATCCGTTGTTCGTTATTTATTCCATTCCGTAGGTATACTCCGCGCCGCGCTGGTGGTGGTCGCTCGCTCGACGCGGTGGTGCCACGCGGTGCGCCAAGCCAAACCGATCAGGGTCTCGCTCGTTGCGTTCCTGTTTGGCGACGCGACGCGCTTTGTCTCGCGCGCGGCCTTGCACGTGATGCTGTTGCTCGCACGAAGCCTGGAGAAATCTTATCAACTCTGATGCGCATTACACAGGTGCACGTGTAAAGAACAAACGTATCTATACATAGTCAAAGATTACATAGTTCGCTTCGGTACATTACAACGCACCTACGCTACTGACGGGCAAGGCTACGGGATACCTTAACGTTTGTCTCTTTACAATGCTCGCCTTGCATTGCAAGAGACAACTCTTGACGTACAGTACGTCTAGATTTAGATTGTATAAGAAAGACGTGTCTGTCTGTAGGCATCGGCGCGGTGCGGCGCGTCTGCACACCGCACCGGGCCAACTGAAATGACGTCAGTTTTAGTTAAAAAAGTACTTTTGGTCCTACCTTCGCAATATAATTTTTTTGTTTTTTATGGCATTTGTCATGGTTAGCTAGCTACATCACCTACGATACAATACCCGTAATGTCAGCCCATCACATCTCGGTGAAGTTGGTGCGATGTCAGTCCTTCCCTTTGGTGGTGCCGGCTACACTGAACTGCCCCTGTACCGACGTTACTCACTCGCCGATGTGAGTGTGAGAAACGATCTCATTCAACCAATCAGGAGGCGTTCGGTGAGGCATCCGGCCCGGCTATTGGTTGAAATATGCGAGTAGTTAGCGAGTGAGTTAACGCCGCCGCGCCGGTAGACCCGCAGGACGGAAAACAGTAACTATATAAATAACAGCTTCGTTCGACCGACCTTTCCTTCAACGCGGTCGTACTACGCCGGGCGGATGAAACCCTACCACATTGTATGGTTAGGTAAGTAAGTATATTATCTGCGGTCTCAATTAGGTGCCCATTTTCAAAAAATCCTTCCGTATCCTTGATGGCCGGGAGGACTGCAACCTGTGCTCTCGCCTGTGCTGCAACCTTCGCTGCGAAATTGTATTTGGTACTACATATTGTGAATGCATTACCTGTTACAGGGATTCCACCAATGTTCAAGGTAACATGTGAAGAGCTCGGTCGCACGCAAGCAGTTTCATACCGTCGGGTTTCTGGTTTCCTACGTATAGGATGTTCGTTCACTTGAAGTTACCAGCGTTTAGTTTACAAATACGATACAAAGGAAAGTTAGCCAGCGATTAGACAGCTGCTCGTAAAGACGGTCACGCAGCGTAATATGAGAGTACTTATGATGTCGATGTTGCATTGCATACGTCTCGCTCCACTCTCCACTCGCCGGCCGGCCGCGTCGCGTCGCGATGCACGCGATTCCTCTGACTAATTGCATTCCGCGCTAACGTTTCGCTTTTCATTCACTTTTTCTGCTGGCCGCGTTATAAATAAAACGCACTGCACTGACCGCGTGGCCCAAACAACTTGCCCGCTCGCACCGCTCCAGCCACCGACCAATCCGCTCCGCAGCCGATTTATTGTTTTGTCTTGCACACAACTGTAGTATTCTTGTTCTTATTCCACTCCCTTTCAACGTTTTGTCGATCAGTATCTCAGAGTGCACATATGGAGCATCCATATGTGCAATTTAGATGTGAAAACTTTTTATAACTCGGAACGTGTGGCGCCGCCTCCGCGCCGGTTCGCAATCTGAGTTTAACGAAAAATATCGTAATACTTAGGAGAGTCGATGGTAATACTAATTGAAAACTCGTATATTTTGAAAAATATAACAGAAAATACAATATATAATTATATATTTTGCAACTTTCAAAGATACAATTTCCAGACTCAGTGATCGGATCTCTCTACGGTCGTGATCGAGTGCTCATTGGGGAGGTTTTTTTTATGGATAGCGCGACATGTGGCCTCGTTTCACCTACAAGTACAAGTGTCTAACGATGCCCATGGACATTATTTCGACAGGTCGAAGCAAATCGGCGGTCTCTCGTCAGCCTCGACAGCTCGGTGACGCTATGGTACCACCGCAACGCACAGAATGAAAGGCCCCTCGGAGCGGCTATTCAAATTCTGTCCAGTTCAGTGTAGCCTGCACGACCTAAGGGAAGCACTGATATGGCACCTAGTTCACCAAGTGCTGACATCACGGGTGTAGCAGGTGGTTTAAACATGCAGGTAGCGTCCGCCATCTTGTGAGGGCTCCTCACTAACGCTGCTGAACTTGCGTAACTTGTAACCTCGGTAGTTCAGTGGTGCGGTCGGTCGACTTTTGTTAAGCTTTCCTGAGCGCGGTTAGTACTTGGATGGGTGACCGATCTACCGTTGGAGGCTGACCGTGGTTCGCATTTCACGTAAAACTGTAGGACCCTTCCCTTCTTACCTTACTAGGTGGTAGGGTTTATCCCGCCCGGGTTGATACCACCGCACTGAATGAAACGTCGGTCGAAACGGCTATGTAAATAGTTCGTGTTTTCCGTCCAGTTCATGGGCTGACATCACGGATATTGTAGGTGATGTAGTCAACCGTTTCGTTTCCATAAAAAAAGTGAATGGAACTGAATCGATTGAAACCTCGATTGAAACCCCAGTTAAGCGAATCGAAGCTAAGTGAAGTGTGAAGGGAAGTGTGAAGGGAATTGTGAAGTGAAGTGCGAAGTGAAGTGAAGTGAAGCGGAACAGTGAAACAAAAATTATTATTGTAACTTTTATTCAATTTAAAACTACCTTCTTCGCATTTTCGTCGTTTGACGAAAACTTAGATTCACGCAGTAGCCCACGGCACCGTTACATCTTAGATCAAGCTGAGCATTACATAGGTACTGAAACAGATTCAAAATGGCGGGCGCTAGGCGCTATATCGTCAAGCTTCGAAAACAAATGTTGTGTTTGTTTGAGTATGGATTACTTCAAATGTTTCAATGTCGCTGTCTGAAGGTAGGTGTTGGCAGTGCTGAAGCGTTGCGATATAGGGAGATTGAGTAGGCTACCAGTAGCGCGGCTCATCTTATCAGTGGCCTACCGACCTTATTTACACTTGACGCGTTCCGTCGACGAAGCTAAGTTGACTTGACAAACAGTACACACTAGCTAGCATCCAGTTGCAGCTCGGTCGTGCGTGCCGGCGCGGCGAGCCACGCCGATAAGCACGACCGGCGAGAGTGTCTTCACTTGACTCGTGATTGTGACGCGTCGTCGAGCGCCTTTGTCACCCACCGCATATCCATCCATCCATTATCAGTATCACCATTGCGCCGCCCCTCCTCCGCACCGCACTTCCCTCCCTTGCGACCATTGCATCGATTAGGTGCAATTCGACGCGTCCTACTCACGCGAGTGTCATAGTAGGAGTGAGAAGCTTGCAGCGAGATGAAGCCGTGAACCGAGGCGCTCTCATCTTGATCTCGTCACTCACATAGAGGAAACATATTCCACGCCAGTTGACATTCAGACGTAAATGGGATCATGTGAAACGTTAAGTGCTTGAAAATATATAGAATACGAAATGATTTTATCCGATAGTTTTCTATGTATTATTGAATAAATAGAAAAGGAAGGGCGCGTTCAGGTAGAAAGCTGGTAGCCGGCGCCGATGTACCAGCGCCGATCAGCGCCTGGTTGTTGAGGCAGACAGTCTCCATACTTCGTGCTGAACCAGCGCCCTCGCCAGCGCCTATAAGCGCCGAGAAACGCCGATCGGCGCTGGCTTTTGCGAGAAACGAACATGTCTCACTGCTCGTGAATGTTTATTGAAAATTGTAAGTAAAAACATTGACCGACTTCAAAAAACAACTACTTAGGAAGGTGTGGATCTAAGCTTACGATGGCTTCACCGAACATATCCGGGCCCATCGGCAGTAGAGGAGGGTATTAATCGAGGCCGGGACTAGCGAGTGGCCACTCTAAATTTCCCGCGCATGCTTCACGTTTCGGCTCGCTTCAAGCCCTCGTCAGCTAGTCTGCGTTGACTAGGACGCGGGGAAACCACCAGTCCCGCTCTCGACCTCCCTCTCTCTACCTATCCATATTCTGTAGGATGCTTCCAGTGACGTTTTCGAAGCTCTCTCCATATATGAGCTTAGCGTCGATCTTGGGAGCCCTAGATTCTTGAAGAGACTGTAGAGTGACTTCGCTGGTAGTCCTCTTGCTCCGACTTCCACAGCGAAGAGATCAGTCTTGAATCCGTTTCTCACAATCCGGTCTACTAAGTTGCAGTACTTGTTAAGTTTGATGTTGTGGTCCTTCGGTATGTTACTTTCCCATGGAACTGTAAGTTCAACATGTACTACATGCTTTGTCGCTTTTGAGAATATGAGTATATCCGGTCTTAATGCTGTGGTACAGATTTCCGAAGGCATTTGGTAATGCTTCTCATGTGTGTCCATCAACAATTCCCAATCCTTTGCTGCTCCCAAAATTGAAGAAGGTTTAGTCCTATCTTTGGGCAGCTTATTGGCTCCAGGTTTCACAAAGTTGACCTTCTGGAAGCCGCTACTGGTTTGCCCTTTCCTGGTCCGTGCAATTGACAGGTTGATGGCCTCTCTGATGATTTGGAGGACTTTATCATGACGGTAGGAATACTGGCCTCGCTCAAGTAGTATTTTGCATCCGCATAACAAATGTTTGGCCGTGCCTACGAACTCCTTACATGACGGGCATAGTTTATTTGTAGATTTCCCCCATCTAACTAGGTTACTCGGGTCGGGGAGAGTAAGCTGGAATGCATTTAAGTAGAACTTAAGCAGCTCAGGGGACCAGTTGTATATTATGGATTTCCACTTCAATGCAGGAGGGATGCAGAAGTCTAAATATTATTAAATAATTGGGCTGAAGGCGGTACAAAAGCACAAAAGGGTTTCATGTATCAATTTTCTGGTGTGCTTTTGTACCGCCTTCAACTCAATTATTTGAGTTGAAGGCGGTGCTGGCCTTCAACTCAAACAGCAATGCTGCTGGCATGGCGGCGGCGCCGATTACCAGCGTCGGTCGGCGCTGGTAATCGGCGCCGGTTACCAGCTTTCTACCTGAACGCGCCCGAAGACTTACATACGATGGCCTGAAGTGTGTATACGTACATGCAAACTTAATAGCTTAAGTTAACTAGATCTTGCTGCTTATATTATTATAGGTACATACCTAACATGGTTACTTCACATGCTCATAGCAGCGATAACATTTTTTGAAGATCTCAGCTCGTATGAGAGGAGGAGGGGATCGAACTGCCGCCTCCTCCGCGCCGCGCCGCGCCGGAGCAAGAAAAACCGACTCTAGTGTAGGTACGCCGAAAGGGATCAATATTGCTAAAGTTGGTTTTCTACTGCGAGACTGAACGAAGCATTTCGAATTAAAATATTCTCAGTTTTATTTTAATTTCTAGAAAATTAAACGCTTTATTGAAAAACATTCCCCTCCTTTTTGCTTAGCGCAGTCGGGTAAAAGGTACTCAATGATTGCAAAAAATATTACCAATATTTTTGTCTAAAGCAGTTTTTTGCTATTTTCCGTGTTCCTAGGCGATTTCTGAAACTCTGTTGGATAAAGAATTTGTAATGTGTGTACATTCTCTATATTTTTAGGTTCCGTACATCAAAGAGTTGAAAACGGAGCCTAATGGTGTGACTCGTGCGTGCGTCAATCGACTCTATTAACTGACCATGACACATTAAATCATATATAATGTATATATGCCCCAGAATTTATTTCAAACATTTCTGATTGCTGTGAAAATGTGGAAAATGAACTGTATTTTTAGGGTTCCGTAGCCAGCGGTCCCTGGCAGACCCTGACAGGCGCTGTCCGAGGTGATTACTCCGGAACGCAAAGCTCCGAGATTAAACAAATTATAATAAAGTATAGCCCTTTTAGTCCTTACCATACGGCATGAAAACTATTTTGAAGTTTAGGTATGTCTTAAATGGTTATTGAAAAAAAAATGGTATCCTAGTGGACTGCGGCGCAGCGCCTCCGCGCCTCCGCCTCCGCCTCCGCCGCCGCTCGCGAGAAACCGTGCGGCCCCGTGTGATCGCTGTGCGACATGGATTTATGTTATGAAGGGTTAGGGTCAATGCTGCGCGCACTCGCTATGCTTGCAAGAAAGAAATGTTTAGGGAAACCTCTGTGTAAGCAAAGTTCGCACCCTGATTTGACCCTGATACGCATTATTACTAAATCTTTCTTCTCGGCTCTTCTTCATTCATTCATAGAACAAATAGTGACAAGTTAGATTGCAGTCTTACTGCTTAGCCTACTTCCTTCAAATGCTCAATCTACACTTAATATTATATGTAAATTATAATATAATATTATAAAGAGGTAAAGTTTATATGTTTGGATGTAGGAGGTACCTAATCTCCGAAAATACTGATTAGATTTTTAAAATTCTTTGACCAATATTTAGAATGGACCTACAGATGGTCACTCATACATAAGCTATTCGATAAACTTAACAGGCTTTTTACAAATCGGAGAGTTGACCACGGACTCTGCTTGAGATGTCTGAGCTCAACGCGGACTCGGTTCAGCTGATGCAAACTAGGACCTCGTTCAAACTGCCTTGACCGCCATCATCGCTTCCCACTCATTGGATGATGATGATACGCGGTGTGCCGTGCGCGTCACGTGGCGGGGTGGCGCGGCGGGGGCGGGGCGGTGCTAGTCATGGCGAGCTGCCCACTCTTTGTACATGCGTAGTCCGTCTGTCTGCTCGGCGCACGCCACCTTGCCGCGCGCCGTCACCACCCCACCACCCCCACCACCCCGTGCGACACCTCGAAGCAGAATAGCGCAAGGAGTAAAGCAATCAAAACAGACAACCGTCCGTCCGAGCCGACTATGGATATGCATCTGAATAATAATGGCCTGTCGGCGTTTTCAGGCGAATCTGTAAACGAGCGGCGATGTGAACGAACGGCCGGAGGATCGATGACCCGCCCGACGCGTCACTTCAGCTGACTGATGCGAAATTAATAGCTCGTAAAGGGATTCACCGGCGTTGTTTGCTTTATGGCCTCCGCTTGCCGTTGCACTCTTAGGTCCGTCCGTAAACATTGATGTGATTTTTAAACTACATCACGAACAGGCGAGTAAATTGTCCTATGCTAACTTGACAACACTTTTGATAAATTGATATTACGAATAACTTAGATCAAACATGTCTTGTTTACGGTGTCCGTTCCTCTTGTGCTTCAATTTCCTTCTATTTTTAACCCCCGAAGCAAACGAAGGGGTGTTATAAGTTTAACGCGTGTGTGTGTGGGGGTGTGTATGTGTCTGTCTGTCTGCGGTATCGTAGCTCCCAAATGGATAGACAGATTTGGATGCGGTTTTTTTATTAGAAAGCTGGTTTATTTTTTTTTTGTAATCCGATATGAGTGGCTCAGTCGGAGGGGCCAAAGCACATGCTCCGACCAGCCAATATCACCTCCGAGAAGGTAGGTGCCATACCGGAGACTTCCCTGGATTGCTGGCTATTACTGGACTAGAGGAAAACAACCGAGGCTGCTATGCGGCCATCTTACATCCAGTACGGTGGTACTAACCCAGTCGGCTACAATTTGAGCCTACCACCTAGTAAGGGGCAAGGGAAGGGTTTAATTGGGTTGGTTTGATGTTTGTAATTAAGTAATACAAAAATATATATCTTAAAAGGGGGACCGATTTGAATGCGGTTTTTTTAAACAAAAGCTTGAAACAAAAGTTTAATTACAAATTAAAAAAACCCGCCCCTTAGACATTTAAAAATAACATAATTCACTATGTGGTCAAAATTAGGGACAGAGACAGAACAGAACGACAACACGAGCACTTATCGGTGGTCGCTTGCCGTATTGAGAGCGTTTTCGGGAGCATTTTCAATTAATTTAGAACATGTACCGGTCGCGAGGGCACTTTGTTTAAATTATCCATTGTTAATGTTAGACTCTTGCAAATTATCCCTAATTTTGACCACATAGTGAATTATTTGTATGACATGTGGTATACCTATGGAAAGGGCGTAAACTAGCGAACTTTTTAAAAGAAAATGAAGCTATAAATTGCTGTCAGTTTTTTTTTTTAGTGAATTAAGAAATTAACATTCTGTCATATTTTTACTTGTTCTCGGGACTTTGGGAGGTCATAAGACCTTTTCATGGTATTAACTTCCATTAAATAATATTTTTTCAACATAATAACAAGGATACATCGTAAAATGCAATAATTTTTTTTCGTGCTGATACAATCATAAACAAAAAAGTTACAAGGGTTTAAAGCTGGGATTTAGGTAATTTTCAAAAATAAAGAACAAAAATCGTATCTCGATATCACGTGAAATCTGACAAAAGGTATCATGGGTCAAACAAAACGTTGCAAATGGCCCCACTTACCTACAAAAAAATTTGTCGGTCGATGTGCCGAACATCCTGTATTTATTGCTCATAGCACATATCGATCTTTTCCCAGTATTCACTCCGAACTCGTTTACACTTTTCACTTCGCCTAAACCAATATTGCCTAATGATGCCTAAACAACTTAAAATAAAATATCTGATACCTGCTAAATTTTCAAAATTATTGGCAGCTAGCGCATGTTAGATAGATAGATAGATAGAAAATTCTTTATTGCTCCAGTAAACATTAAACAGTAACAAATAAATTAGAAAATTACAGAGATTTCTTACAGTCAACGTTTGGATGTTTGAGATTCAATAATACAGTGGAATGTACGTAGGTAGTAGCAAAAGAGTTGAGCGTGAGAATGTTCTTTTTGTCTCAAACATCTTTCCGTAGGTTTTCTTTCATTTTTGGGAATACATAAAAAATGACGTGGAGTTAGGTCAGGGGAATAAGATACGTGCGGTAAGATAGTGATACGTGGGACACACTAAAAGTTTCCGGAATTAATAAGAATAAAATACCATTAAAGGTCAAAAATTAATTTATTGTTTCTCAAAATATTCTCCCTTTGCGTAAATGCACTTTTTCATACGATTAAACCAATTTTGAAAACTTTTGTGCCACTCCTCCGTGGTGACCTCAGAAACGTGTTTTTCATATTCTTCGACAGCCTCTTCTGGTGATGAAAATCGTTGACCGCGTAATTGGTTCTTAATTTTTGGGAACAGAAAAAAGTCACAAGGTGCCGTCACCTGTTACTATGTCCCACACCAAATTTGAAGCGCCTTTGTTGAATCTGGTAAGCATGGCATTGCACCAAGTGACGCGGTGCGTTTTTGAGCCTCGGTCAAATTGTGTGGGATCCACCGCGAGCACAGCTTTCTCACACCCAAATGTTTGTGTAGGATTGATTGTATTTGACTCATGCCTATGTCTAAGGATGCCCGAATCTCATGGTAGGTCACATGCCTGTCTGTTTCGATCATACGGCGCACAGCATCGATGTTTTTGTTGTTCACAGCTGTGAACGGGCGACCATCGCGAGATTCGTCACTGAGATTGACACGACCGCGCTTGAATTCTGCAAACCAGCAATAAATAGTCGTCTTGCATGGTGCTTCATCGCCAAAAGCAGATTGAAGCCGAGCGAGGCTCTGATGAGCTGTCAAATTACACTTAAAATCGTAGAAAATCACACTACGAAAATTTTCCCGGGTTAAATTTATGTTAATGTAGACACGCAATTTTTAAAATGGCGCCACAATGTAAAAACAATTGACAGTCAGATGAAACAAACTGCATTCTACAGCCAAAGAGTTCCATTTTCAAATGTTGTAATTACTTTTTAAATATTGTTTATGTAAGTGGTCAATTCCGGAAACTTTTAGTGTGCCCTATGTATTATTTGAGCAGAAATATTAGATTGTTCTGTCGGCCGCCCGGCCGGGGGTGGTAAAGCGTTATAATTATAATGCCTCGGCAAATTCCGGATGCCAGATTTCGGTCGCTTCTGACACCAAGCATAATTTGGGGAACACAATCCGTCACATACCAGTGTACCACTCAGCAGTAACAGATCTTTGCTACTCTAGCTCTAGCGGTACAGGCGCAATTTGATCCAACTTGCAGATAAATGAGGTATTATTTGGTTGATTCTTTTTGCTTCTCGCACGTGGACTTTTCTTGGGGTTGACCATCGAGCTATGTATAACGCGTTCGACCCGCGACGCGACGTTTTCTAACTACTACATAGGCTTGGCCTTTAAAACACCGCATCGACCGTTCGGTTTATTTCAGGATCATATTTATACAGTAATTTTTCATCAACTTATCATGCACACCTTTTTTTCTCACCTGAATTGAACTTGCACCAACCTTGTGAGCTCATGCGTTGCACAGTTCACGCTCTATCTCTAGGCTCTACGTATGTTTGCTCACGAATTCAATGTTGTCTTGCTCCCTCCCTCTTTTAAACCCTGTTAAAAGCAATGGAACACCGTTGCGCTGCGCGCGATCAAGCAGACTCCACAAACGTAATGATACGACACATACATTTCGGGCGATAGCAATTTTTTTCATTACCCATTACAATTGGAGAGACTTGGAATTAAAAAAAAATTATATCGTTGAAATCTTTACTAGACCTAGTCGTAGGCTTATCTTCCTCGTTATCTTCCAAACATCACTAGTATAATAATCAGATTTTCCTGCACGAGGCTATTCAGCATTCACTCTCCCGTTTAGCAGTGTACCTATATTAACTTTTTCTAGTTGCAGAGCAACTAAATCTGCTGTATTCTGCGATTTGTTATATATAACAAATCGCGGGCTTTATTCGTATAGAATTTTACGAGAATGATTGTCGCTATAGCCAAGTTCTCACTCGAGTTCGTCCATTGTTGTTCCGCTCCGACCGAAGAGCGACCGCGCGGCGTATACCGCGGCGGCGCGGCTGGTAAGTTGGTCTCTCTTGAATTGGCCTTGAATTTATCGATATCTCAAAACTAGTGAACATTTTTGTGTAAGTGCGTGCGGGCGGAGTCGGATACCAGCACTAGAGCGACGAGGACGGCGACGTGACCGTGGTAAGCAGCAGCACAACACAAGCTACGTCGAGACCGCGGGAACCACTAGTGCTTGCTGTGACGGGCGCCGTGGTCGCGAGGGGCGCGGGCGGGTGCTGTCGTGCGACCAGACCATATTGTTATTATGCCGCACATTATTATTTCAAGGTTGCTTCGCCGCGGCAAAACAGCCCGCGCGCGTCCAACCGCCAACGCTCCACCGCAACAACACCGCACGCAACGCACAACCACCGGCGGCGGCGGCGCTAGTGACGTCTCGCTTCCACGCTGGCTTCACGTCCTATATCGTCTCGGGGCGTCTCGTCGGCCGGCGCGCGACAGCTCTCCGCTTCGTCCGTCTCTCTCACTCGTTGCCGATAAACATGTTGATCTACAACTTATTTAGTTTCTAGCGTTGAACACTTCCACCAAACAATGTGGAGCGAACTTTTTTTTTATTCATTCGGCGAGCACTGGCTGACTCGATTCGTTGGCCTTGGAATGGTTCAGAGCTGTGACTGCAGAGGGGAGGGCTGAGCATTGAAGCGCCTTGCGAACTACTGCGAAGTGTGTTTTGATCGCGACCGACGCGACGTCGCCACATTTTTATTATAAGTGCGGCGGCTAGATCGAGCTGCGAGTGCGTGCGACATTTTTTTTCAGTACGATTTTCAGGCACAAACTTTCAGAGAGTCCAGCTGCTGCATATTGCTCTCCTCTCCTACCGGAGTACGAGTATTGTTATGCTCGAAACTTGAAAGTAAATTGGCGAGGGTGTGTGGTAAGACCGAGCTGCGCATGTATCCCTATCCCTACACATTATAAGATTCAACTTCGGCGGTCTGATAATGTATAGGTAATATGTATCCTCGCTTATATAATCAAGAACAGTTTTGCCTATGTAATGCGACATATCTCCGCCAGGTTATAGGCTCTATAATATCAAGTTGAGCAATGAGGCCAGGAGTGAACGCAGTAGGGAAAAATCCACCAATTCGTTTAGCTTTCATGTGATTCAACCTATTTACATAAAGTTTTCCTTAACTTCATCGCGAGCGGAGCCGCGAGCACAGTTAGTAGTAAGAATATACTTTCACCAAGTGCATAAGTATACCAACTTCTTTACGAGTAAAGGGAGTGAAACCTTGTCATGTGCGATCATCAAAGAATTCAAAAGGAAATAACTGCCCCTATACCGGCGGCGTTACAAACTCACCGATGTGAGTGTGAGAAATTATTGCCCTCAACCGGGCAGAAAGCGTCCGGTAATGCACCCGGCCCGGCCATCGGTTCAAATCTGCGAGTATTTGTGTGAGACAGGCGCGTTCTTCACTACAGCGAGAAAATCGTGCGAGTTTCTATTAGATTCACGGTAAACTCGCATGTCTAAACGGCTCCGCGAGCCCACTCGCCCGAGATTCTTGGACTCCCCGAGCGGTCAGAAACTCGCGCGAGGTGGGCTCGCTGTAGTGGATAACGATCGATGGTATAGGATAGAGTTCGTGCCATAGCGAGTGAGTTAACCGCCCCCCCCCCCCCCCCAGTAGAGAATAGAGATACGCTGATGCTGTCGTCTATTGCCAAAAGGAAAAATTGGTTCTGGTAAGTAGAGGACTGCAGTGCTGAGGCTCGTATGGGGGGAGGAGGGAGCGGGGGCACCGCAACCGGCCAAGTGCGAGTCGGACTTGGGCCACGAGGTTTCCGTGCTTGTACGTAATTGGTCGGTTTAGCTCTTCGGCCAGCACCTTACTGTCGAGTGTCGATCAACACTAGCGGCCGCTGCCTCCCCCGCGCCGGACGAAAAGTGCATCTATTTGTGATTCTTTTCAGATAATTTTAGATGTAACGTACACAAGCAACACCTGAAATCAGATCTCGTTTATTTCAGGTAAATAAATGAGCTCATTCCCGGCGAGTTTTTCTTTTACTGCATCGATAAATGGCTTACGAGGAATTCAAGCGAGACGATCGAGCAGAACTGCGGGGCGTCTCGGGATTGCTCTCGCGCGAGTCGCGAGTCGCGACAATGCGAACCTCACTCCTGCCTGCCCGGCACATATTCATTGTTTTATTCAATAACTAGCTTTTGACCGCGGCTTCGCCCGCGGTAGACTCGGTTTAATAGCGAATTCGATTTAAACGCAAATATGATAATAAGCGATCGCTTCTCTTATATTCTCTATCTCTCTCTCTCTCTCGTCCATACTATACTTTCTTTGACAGCCTAAGTATATAGCCTATAGTGAGCCTCAAGAAATACTCTTTACAATGATGTAAACCGCATCAAAATGTGTTCAGTGGTTCCGAAGTTTACCTCAAACATACATACATACAGACAGACATTCCTTTTTATAAGAAGTAGAGAGTAGAGATAGAGATAGAGATAGAGATAGAGAAGTAGAGATAGAGATAAATGTAATTAAAAACATTTCACAAACACCATATCAGTACACGTCGTCCCCGCCTAGGTACCTACTTCTACTACACAAATACCCCCGAAGAGGGTTGCAATACACAGCGAATGAGCACCCTTCGCCTTAATCATCATTCCGATATTTTGATCACTTTCATGAGCTGCCAGGCACAAGGGTAACGAAAGCATGGAACATGAGTAATGATTAATGAATGAGATAATAATAGAGGTGTCGTGCGCTCGACTCGAGTACGTCATGCTTCATGCCATGCGCCCGCGCCGCGCGCCGTCCCCTCCGCCTCCACCACCGCGCCTAGACTTGAACTCGTCGGCCAGGCTTGTCGCATTGGCACTGACCACTGGGGTTGTCCGGCTAGCGGAACAGCTGCGTGGGCGCAAGTGGCTGGATTCACCGAATAAGTTAATTCTTACTCGTACATAAATACAAGCGTCAAACTTGGTGTGATTATAGTGCACGCTCTTAACTAAAGTATACCTATCGTTTGTTACTGTAACATGTTTTGGAGTAATAAAGTATTTCTATCTATCCATCTATCTAAAGTAAAACAAGAAATAATAAAAACCGGCCAATTACGTGATGCTACGGAACCCGCCGTGCTCGAGTCCAACTCGCACTTGGCCGGTTTTTTAAGGTTTATTCGACACTTAATCAGCGTGGCAAATTATGTCTTATAGGCAAATTATCTTCTTTATCTCTATCTGCATTGGTTATATAAAGGTACTGCCACGTACTGCTCTCTATTTCCGATTTAAAGAAAAATCACATGTATGCAAATTCCACACATACATAATATATACATCGCCCGTGCATCCATACATAACCCTCTACTCAACAGCCCGCGTCCTCCTTTGCGCTCGGATCGCTGCCCGCTCCAACGACGTGGAAATTTATTTTTCTGATTAATTACTGCGGCAGCTCGCAAATTATCTTCACTCGCTAGTCAGGTCTCGCAAGGGTGTACAATTAGATAAGTAGTGTTGTCATCATTTGCTTTCATCCTGTTTGAATAGTTGCCTTCCTACATACCTGGCGGAACGAGACATTTTCTGTAATAAAAGACCAAACGTAAGATATCTCATGCGCAGACATGTTTGTGTAGCGTAATAAAATCAGTTAAAAACTGGTAGAGTTTTTAACTATAGCGATATTTCCCGATTACACGAATAAAAAAATGTTGTGCAAGAAACCGGTTCCGCGTTTTATTTTCATTAGGGTGTCTCAGCAAGAACTTGAATTTTAAAAACTTTAAAAAATATATTAATTTAATGTTTTATTTTGATTTTTTTATTATTATGTATGTACTAGGTCGAAATGACATTTACACTTGATTTACACATAAAACAAAATATCGGTTAAACGGCCACCGATGCTCTGTTGGCAGGAATGAACTCTTTTTACGAAATTTTGCAGTACATTTTGCAGTAAGGGCTGCTGGATTTTTAGGAATTTGGCGTGCAATTTCTACTTTGAGTTCCAGAGTTGTCTCAGGGTGGTTCTCATAGACCTTACTTAACAAGTTAAATCGCAACTTCTTGGCGGCCAGTTTTGTTCTCCAAAACAAGAGGTGGCACGTCAAACTTCGTCATTGTTTTGCGAGCGGTGTGACAGGTGGCGCCATCCTGTTGAAACCACATCTGATTTAAGTCCATTCCGTGATCCGTAAAATGTTTGCCAAAAGAAGTCTCAACATGGCTCGATAACGATTGCCGTCGACAGTCAGTGAAGGTGCCACCGTGACACGGTGGCACCTTCATAATTTTCAAAAATGTACGGTCCGATTATCCCTTCATGGCGCACCAAAATTGTAATTTTTAACCGACTTCTTAATAAAAAAGGAGGTTATCAATTCGACCCGTATGTATGTAATATTGTTGGAATTGCACTATATTCGTATATGTTAGTCTATGTGGGCTTTTAAACAGGTATGCCAAATTTCATAAGCGTATGTATGTTTGTATGTATGTTGGTCCACGAATTTCTCGGAAACTATTCGAATTGCCATAATTCTATATACCACGTGACACCTGACAAAAGTTATCATAGGTCAACACCTTGCAAATGACCCCACTCACCTACAAAAAATTTTGTCAGTCGATGTTCCGAACACCCTGTAATAACGACCAAAAGCTCCAGCCATATGTAGCGGTTCCGTTTTATTTAACTTACGATTTTTCTCGATTGAATTCATCATTTTAGGGAGCCGAGCTAGTAACTATCACTTAATATCTGGCCGAGCGCCGAAAAAATGTAGCACAGTACAGTACCCGGCAGCAAATGATGTGCATCCAGCTTTAGAAAGATACAGTCCGATTGTACAACATCACCTCTGTCGCGCAGAGAGATGCGAGTTCGTGCGACCGGGAAGACGCTCTACAACCGGCTTGTCTCTTTCTAAAGCTCGGTGGTCATTATTTACTGTCGGGTACTGTACCACCGTTTTTCCTCGGTTTATTTCTAGCAAGTATGCATGCAATTTACAAATAAAGTGTATTGATTTCTTCCAAAAGCGGGTGTAGTGTGAAAACTTGAATGCATCGTTTATTTCGGTGGGCTCTTCGTACGTGTAAAGGGGGTCGGAAATATACCTACAACAAAATTCCACCTGGGCCATGTCACATGTCGTTTAGAGCTCGTTGAATAGAATGCGATTGTATTTAAATAATGTATCAAATAACGTATACATTTAACTTGTATTAAAATGTTTATTGTATTAAGCTTAAGCTACGATTACCAAATAAAATATTTAACGTTGTGCATACTCTACCATAGATGCTAAAATAAGATTGATGTTACATCGGGATAAAGGAATAGAGATAAGGGTGGTTTATATTGTAGATTCTGTTATTTATTATAATATAGGTGTTTGCGTTGTCAACAGTATCGGGTCGTGTGAGCTGCAGCTGGGGGACACATGGGGGGGGATGCAAAACAAGATGAGCGCGGTAGCGCCGGCCAAGAAGATCAGGAAGAAATCCGACACTAAGCCCTTGTCGCAGATGTGAGTACACTTCACCTCTCTTCCCCTTTGACTCGTGCATGCCGAATGCCGCGGCACCGAGTAACACAGAAAGCCGGATATCCGGCCAGACGTATGTTTTAATAAAGTAGGTAGCGGAAGAAATATCAACGACAATGAGGTTTCAGGGAAGAACGTCATCGCCAGTTAGATTGATTATTTAAAAACCGAATTGAACGAAACATTGACTCTTAAGGTGGCGACAACCATGAGCATTTGCTCGATGTGAATATTCGCATCGAGCATTTGTTCGTTGTGAGCAAATGCTCACGAGCACGATACCTGAATGTTCGATATATCGAATATATGCTCGACAGTGCTCTATATCCATCCAGTTTGCATTCTTCCACTTCTACATCCATTTCGGCAGCTATTTCTACCCATGCGTCGTTTTTAGGTTTCCGTATCCCGTACGGAAGCCTATTACTAAGCCTCCGCTGTCTGTCTGTCCGTCCGTCCGTCTGTCCGACAGCTGTATCTCTTGAACCGTAATAGGTAGCCCGTTGAAATTTTCACAGAATATGTTTTACTATGGCGGATATAACAAATAATAAAAAAAAGAAAATGTTAAAAATTAAGGGGGGCTCCCATACAACAAACGTGCGAAAAATCGATTAGTCACGCTACTGAATAATAGATGGCGCCACAGGCTTTTATACATTGCATTGTTGAAAGACAAAGGATAGGCGGATATTATTGATAGCGGATAGATACGGAAACCTCCGTGCGCGAGTAAAACTCGCACTTGACAGATTTTTTCTTTAGTTTATTAAAATGATCGCACTTAGGAAGTGAATTTCGTTTCAAAAGATATTCGTTTCAGAAAATCAAGAAAAGTTGTAAGTATATAATAAGTCGTGCCAAGATGATGTGAATTTTAATAACACATAGTCATTATACCTAATGTACCCATGTATGTAGAGGTATACACTGTACGTTATAGAGACACGCCTACACACTCTACCGAGAGTAAAGAATTGTTGAAGCTAATTTATATTGTATTTGAACGTGTGATTATGAGAAATATTATTTAGCACACCAAACGGATAATGTGATAAGGATGATACTTTCACACATGGTGTCAGCACTTAGCCATGTACGTGCACATCCTTCAGATAGGAGACAGGTGAATCGAAAACACTTCGCAAGTGATCCGATTAGAACTGGCGGGTGACTCAAGGATGCGCCTATTACTATTATTCATTTATTTACACATTTCTTTTTATATAAATGTTACATCTTAAAAAAATAATTAAATCTAAAATTTATACAAAACAAACTGAGTTTTCACCACCGGGGCGGCGGGGCGAACCCAGACTACCGATGGTCGGGCCCGAGAAACCTCTGGACGATGCGTGCAGTGTCGAGCAGGGCTGCCTTCTGGATCTGGCCCTTGACCCAACGACTCAGCGAGAGCCTCTCAAGGTGGTCGTCGAGGCTTTTCTCTATCAGCTGATACTACTTTGGGCACACACAACGATCGTTGACTCGACGGGCCACATTTTGGTAACCTCGTGCTGCAGATCCAGATACTTTAACATTTTCTCTGCTTCCTTACTGACGAGGTTACCATCGTGCGGCACGGCGATATCGACGAGCGTTGCGCACCTCGCCCCCCGTTCCACAATCACAATATCAGGTCTGTTCGCGCGAATAGTTCTGTCGTCTGTGATAGATACCGTGGACCGGTCCCAGTAGTAGTATGTGACATGACATGGTGAATTGTACTTATAGCAAGGCACCTCGGTACCCGCAACTCACAAGGTTGAACTTTAAGGCAAGTTGCTGGTGGATAATCCGGGCACTAGGTTGTGTCTATGCACATACTCGGTGTTGGCAAGCTGCGAACAACCGGAAATCACATGTCTGAGGGACTCGCCAAGTTAGTGACAGGCGCAGCAGATGTCATTGGTGCCGTCCTTCATTATGTGTTTCTTATAGTTGTTCGTCTTGAAAACCTTATCTTGTATTGCAAAGACAAAATCATCGGTTTCCCCGAAGCGTAGCCAGTGCACGGAAGCGAGTTGGTCCACATCCGGTCCCGTGAGAGAGCGGAAGTACCTGCCGTGCAGCTCCTTGCTTTTCTATACTTCCATGCGGTTATCGGTGCTCAGTACAACCGGCTTACGCCAGTTCTCTTTTCCCATGCTCAGCGGAGTAAGACCTATCGCTGGTGACGACATCGCGGTGCATTTCACAAACATCAGTCTTTTCCAAAAAGTACTGACGGAGATTGTATACCTCGCGGTTGTGCAGGTTCTTGGCATTTAACAGGCATGACCCAACCATTATAGGCACGAATTTTATTGCCGCCTGACAAAAGGCTATTTAGCACTTTTGTAAGATGGTAGAAAAAATGCTCCTTAGCTGATTGTTTCATGTCCGTATCCCGTATATTCAGAACCTCCGATATTCCCAGATATTTATAAGTTTCGTCTTCGGAGAGAGCCTGAACATTCACGGACTCTGACAACTGTATGCCGCCGGAGCTCACGACCACACCACGTTCCACATGGATAGTCCCACACTTCTCCAAGCCGAACTCCATTCCAATGTCGTTGCTGAAGTCTTCGGTTATCTTCATCAACTACATTAGTTCGGTGTCCGACCTGGCAAACAGTTTGAGATCATCCGTATAAAATAGGTGAGATATTAGAGAACCTCCTCTTCGAAGATAGAAGCCCAGCCCTGAGTCCTCCAGCAGAGTGCTATGAGGGTTTATCGCGGACTCAGAATGTCTCCCTGGAAGATCCCACGCCGTATGGGAATCCGGTTGTGTGCAACCGGAATCCGTCCACCACCTGGAACACGAAGTATTCTGCTCCACTGCGCCAAGGATCTGACAGATGTTCGAATAGTTTCATATACTTCCGGTAGCAACCATGTATGGGGCACGGAGTCAAAAGCATTCCTGTAGTCTATCCAGGCACCAGACAGGTTCTTTCTATTGCGTCGGACCTGCTGACAAACGATCATGTCTATGAGGAAAAGCTCCTTAGTACCGCGAGAGAGACCCAGCCCGACATCCATTCTGAACAAAGGACAAGATCTTATTGTCATTAATGTGAGTTGATATTTTGTTGTCAGAATGGATGTCAGGAGCTTGTAGATGGTAGGCAAGCAAGTGATAGGTCTGTAATTTTTGGGCACCGCAGTGCTACCAGATTTATGGAGCAAGTGAGTGACACCAGTGGTCATGGATTCCCGGAGAACCCGACGTTCGAGGGCATCCTGGAATTGAACGTCCAAGCGGGAGTAGCAGCTTCGGAACCATTTCAGCCAGATGTTCTGCAATCCGTCTGGCCCTGATGATTTCCAGTTCAGTGCCCGTGAAGTTCAGTGACGAATCGCAGAACCTACGTCCTCTTCGCCGATGTCTATCTGCGTCATTGGTTCCATCGACTGATACGTCCGCTCGATAGCTCTCATCCATTCACCCTCCACTCCACGTGACAGGATCCGACCAGATGTTTTGCCAAAATTACGCATTTTCACGCTGCACCAGGCCACAATAGTGTAGTTCCAGCTTCAGACCCGCGGATTTGGATCGGCGCCCGAGCGCCATACCCCCTCCACCGGGTCTCTGGCGCGCCACGCCAAGCCACGGTGAATGGTGATGTAGTTCTGCAACCCGCGCCGCGCCACGCGCCAATTGCCTTGCGGCCGCCGTGAAGAAAGCTGTTGTGGGAAAGATAGCCTGGCGCGCCAGCTCGCCACGACACGAAGATGTCACGATAGCATCACGCTGCGTTGAGCCACGCTGCTACACGCTGCGCCAGGCCACAATAGTGTAGATCTAGCTTTACCCGTTGTGTAATTTAGTTCCGAGGCGTTTCTAGGGGCGCGGGGTTAAATGTCCAGAAATGAGAAAGGCGCGCGCTCTAGTGTTAAGGCGAGCGCAGTATGCAGTTCTCTTTCTCGGATGAATCTGACAAGCAAGCTAGACGCATCGTGGCGTGGCGTGGCCGACTGGCCCGTCTCGTCTCGCGGCGCGGCGCGCGGGCGGGAGGCAGCGAGACAAGAGCGGGCGGGCGACAGGCGCCGGAGGCAGAGACGCGAGAGCGGGGGCGACCGGCGATTTTCGCGGAGAACTAAAGTAGTGTGAACGGCTGAACGCTCAAGGTCGCGCGTTGAGCATCACGGAGCCGGTCGCTAACCTTGATTTATCATCGAAACATGTGCACTCGCCTCGCTAGCTCGCTAGCTCGCTCGCTCGCACCGCACAGTAGCAGCGGTGCGGTGCGCTGTGGCACGACACGCTGTGCGGTGTGCCCCCAGCAGCTTGAATTGTTTTGTACTATGTACTTGGATGTGAATGCGAATCGAGAGATTGATAATATGTTTACGATATGTACCTATGTGCACTAGTTGCGTTTGATTGAACTTGTGTCACAGCACAGCACGCGCAGAGTGATCGCATCGTACACCAATTCCAATTCCAATTCCAATTCTTTATTGTGTAAAAATAAAAGAAATACAGTCACAGTTACAATTTGAACATAACATATAGTTACATAACTTAACATTAAACTGATACAGTAATTATTTCATTTATTTACATTTAGGTAAGTATGTATTGTACTCGAGGCAAAGCACTAGACTTTCGTCTGTGTTGCTTCGCATCGGTTCTCATGGTATTAGCAGGTGTGCTTGTGAATCTACCTCGTTCGCTAGGACTTAGATAGATTCCATATCATGTGTGGAACCACCATCATGCTGTGCTGCCGCTGCTGTACACTTGAAGATTGTACCTAAGCGAATTTATTGACCAGATAATAGGGTCAACATTCCCGCGCAATTTTGTTTACCTTGAGGACCTAGCGTCACACGAATGACATGACCGCGGCGTCGCCGCCGCCGCCGCCGCCGCCGTCGCCGTCACGAACAGTGTACCTAGCTAGACAATTATGGAATTTGTTTATGCTGGTGCGGCGGCGGGGCGGCGGCGCACACTGGTCCCAAATTGAAAAAAAGCGGACTTACGAATTTAGTCGGGATTTTCGGGGTTTTTTGTTATCTGTCTGTCATATTATGTTAAAGAGATTCGAATAAAGTACAAATTGACCTAACTGAATAGAATACTTCGAAGAAAAAAAAAATTTTTCTTTTTTTACTATGGAGAAAAACACATTTTCTCTATTTGTCTTCGTGGAACCTAGTGGAACCTCACAGTTCAATATGATAATAATGTACTAGCATGAGGTCTTCCAGATGGCTATCAAAGTTGCTGCATCGGCTTGCATCGGAGTGATTTTAACAAACTTTTATGTTTTTGAAAAAAATACATACTATTATTATTATTGTAATCGGTGTAGTTTCATATGTATATCAAAAAGTTTCAAGAACGTACATTTGTTAATTGCACACAAACGTAAATTAAAAAATAAAACAATTTTTTTCTGTCTTTCTTTGCGGAACCTAGTGGAACCTCACAGATTGATATGTTAATAATGTACTATAGCATGAGGTCTTCAAGATGGCTACTAAAGTTGTCACGGTAGCTTTCATCTGAGCGTATTTGATAAACTTTCCATTAAAAAAAATCACAATAATGTTATTATTATGGTGATAACTAGTAATAAATGTAAAGACTTTGTCAATTCGTGAAACCACTTAAAATATTAACACGATAAGTGGACATTTAATAGTTCAATACACTTAAACGCGAATATCTCAAGCGGTTTCACGAGAAACCTTGTCATCCGAACTGCAATTTCCAACCTGAAAAACAAAAATAATGACGATTTAACACTGTTCATGAAAGAAAAATTACATAAAGCAAGAGTACTATTACGAAAACATATTTTTAACTTGCCTTTATAACTTGAATCCATTATGATGACAAATAAGCCATGGTTCAACCGTCTATGCCGCATAGCTGTCGAGGCCAAGAACCAAGCCTACAGGCGGTGGCTCTCCGCACGTACCGCTGAGGCAAGGCGCGCACTTAACGCCTCCTCCAGGTCTTGCAAGCGAACACTCATCGTGGCCAAGTCCAAGCACGATCATAGAATTGGCGAGAGACTAGTGCGATGCCCGACCGGCAGCCGCGCATTCTGGTCTCTCGCCAACTCTATCGGACGAAACTTCTGTCGCTCTGCTACTGCTACACCACCCCTGGAACGGTCTGACGGATCACTCGCTATCCTCGCGAAGGAAAAGGCGAACATTTTTGCTCGTCTTTTCGCGTCTAACTCAACGTTGGATGACCAGGGTGCAACTCCTCCCTCGATACCACGCTGTGGGATCTCGATGATGGAGCCGAAGATGCACCCTAGACAGGTATTCAAATGTTTGAGAACGTTAGACACTTCGAAGAGTAGTGGTCCTGATGGCATTTCAGCCATAGTGCTCAAGATTTGTGCCCCTGAGTTGACACCAATAATCTCCCGTCTTTTCCGTCTCTCCTTCGCCCGTGGGATTGTACCCTCTTGCTGGAAAAGAGCCTCGGTCCAACCGGTTCCAAAGAAGGGAGACTCCGCGAACCCCTCCAACTATCGGCCCATTGCGATAACTTCACTATTATGTAAAGTTATGGAGCGCCTTATTAACACCCAGCTCCAAACGTACTTAGAAGCAAATAAACTCCTGGATGACAAGCAGTACGGATTCCGGAAAGCGCGGTCAACAGGAGATCTTCTAACGTACGTTACGCATATATGGGCCGAAAGATTGGACAATTTTGGGGAGTCGCTGGCAGTCGGCCTGGATATCTCCAAGGCTTTCGACCGCGTTTGGCACCGAGGCCTCCTAGGCAAGCTTCCGTCCTTCGGCATTCCACCCAAACTCTGCACCTGGATCGCCAGCTTTTTGGCAGGTCGTTCCATCTTCATTACCATCGATGGCTCGAAATCGGACGACTTTCCAATCAACGCTGGTGCTCCGCAGGGCTCTTTGCTGTCGCCTACGCTTTTCTTAATATTTATAAACGATCTACTGTCCTTGGGCATGATACACAGCTATGCAGACGACAGCACGGAGCACGAGGGCTATGTTAAGGACTGGAAGAGTAGAGATTCGCGACACAGGGAGGCTCAACGTTCAGTTGTTGATAAGGTCGATAACGTTCTCGGAAAAGTAGCTTTATGGGGCCAGGAGAACCTTGTCGCCTTCAACGTTAGTAAGACTCAGTGCTGCGCATTATCTGCTAAGGTCGATCCTTTTCCTTTCCAAGCTAGTTTCCAAGGTAGCGTTGTACCTGTCTCGGAGCACCTGGACCTCCTGGGCACCACTATATCCAAAGATGTGGGTTTCCGGCAACTAATCGAGTCTAAGGCCAAAACTGCATCCAGAAAATTGGGAATACTTTTCCGCAATCGGCGGTTCTTCCCACCGGCACAACGATTCCTTTTGTACAAAACACAGATTAGGCCGGTGATGGAGTACTGCAGTCACATCTGGGAGGGTAGTCCGCATTATCTGCTTGCGTCCTTGGACTCGATACAGCGCCGAGCCATCCGTCTTGTTGGTGACCCGAAACATACAGATGGTCTGGAGTCTCTGAGTCACAGACGATTTGTCGGTTCGCTTATTCTGTTTTACAGATACTATCACGGACGCTGCTCTGTGGAACTAGCATCTCTTATTCCCTGCCACCAGTCATATCTCCGCATGACTCGTCGCAGAGAGACTCAGCACCCTTTTGTTGTTGACATTGGGCTTTTGAGAACCAATCGATTCTCTAAATCGTTTCTTTGTCGCACCGCTAGAGTGTGGCACTGTCTTCCGGCGAGTGTATTTCCTGAATCCTTTAACCTGGGTGTCTTCAAGCGTCGTATTAACGGGCTAGACAGCCTAGCAACAGTCCGCAAATCTGCTGGCATGGCCCCTAACTGAGCGTGGTTTCGCGAGGAGAGGTGATTTTGGCTCTGTCGACTGCACCATTGGTCTCTCGGCACAGCCACCCATGCTGGTTTACATAAAAAAAAAAATACTAAGCTGCTATATACAGAAAATAATAATAATAACCTATATTTTAAATCTAGATTTGCTTCCAGAAGCAAAAGAGTTGGTAGATATACAGGAGTCATATTCATTCCTCGATGATGACGAAGAGGAGACATACGTAGTCACTGAAGTAGAAAAAGAGAACGTTAGACATTTATTTGTCATCATAATGGATTCAAGTTAATGGCAAGTTAAGGCAAGTTAAAAATATGTTTTCGTAATAGTACTCTTGCTTTATGTAATTTTTCTTTCATGAACAGTGTTAAATCGTCATTATTTTTGTTTTTCAGTTTGGAAATTGCAGTGTGGATGACAAGGTTTCTCGTGAAACCGCTTGAGATATTCGCGTTTAAGTGTATTGAACTATTAAATGTCCACTTATCGTGTTAATATTTTAAGTGGTTTCACGAATTGACAAAGTCTTTACAGTTATTACTAGTTATCAGCATAATAATAACATTATTGTGATTTTTTTTAATGGAAAGTTTATCAAATACGCTCGGATGAAAGCTACTGTGACAAATTTAGTAGCCATCTTGAAGACCTCATGCTATAGTACATTATTAACATATCAATCTGTGAGGTTCCACTAGGTTCCGCAAAGAAAAAGACAGAAAAAAATTGTTTTATTTTTTTATTTACGTTTGTGTGCAATTAACAAATATACGTTCTTGAAACTTTTTGATATACATATGAAACTAAACCGATTACAATAATAATAATAGTATGTATCTTTTTCAAAAACATAAAAGTTTGTTAAAGTCGCTCCGATGCAAGCCGATGCAGCAACTTTGATAGCCATCTGGAAGACCTCATGCTAGTACATTATTATCATATTGAACTGTGAGGTTCCACTAGGTCCACGAAGAAAAATAGAGAAAATGTGTTTTTCTCCATAGTAAAAAAAGAAAAATATTTTTTTTCTTCGAAGTATTCTATTCAGTTAGGTCAATTTGTACTTTATACGAATCTCTTTAACATAATATGACAGACAGATAACAAAAAACCCCGAAAATCCCGACTAAATTCGTAAGTCCGCTTTTTTTTTCATTTGGGACCAGTGTGCGGCGCGGCGCTCAGTAAAGACCTCCCAATTTATAAAAAAACACTATTTTCTCGGTTAAGTCAGTATACCTACATGAATAGTAGGTAGACAAACCGAAACTATCCGTAGAATTTTGTTTTATTAAAATCGGTTCAGTGGTTCTCGAGTTATAAGCGGACAGACATACATACATACATACAGACAGAAAGCAGACGTTGGATTTTATTAAAGGTAAGGAAATGAAATGAAAATAATTATTATACACCAATAAATAAAAGGGTTACAAAAGGCGAGTTTAATGCCTCGCGGCATTCTTTACGAACGGCGACTAACCTTTGGGATTTGGAAAACACGTAGGGGCGGACAATGCAGTACTAAACAGTGGACAAATTGCACAACAACAAACATTGAACATGGAGTGCAAATGTTTTGTACGTTTTGTATCGTTTCGTAATACAATCAATTTTATTGAGGCAGGAAACTTCAGCATGCCAGTGAATATAATATTGTACCTAATCGAATGGTGTGTAGTAAATAAGGTAGTAAAATCCA
The DNA here is from genome assembly GCA_946902875.1 of Nematopogon swammerdamellus. Classification (NCBI taxonomy): domain Eukaryota; kingdom Metazoa; phylum Arthropoda; class Insecta; order Lepidoptera; family Adelidae; genus Nematopogon; species Nematopogon swammerdamellus. The sequence goes on from OX336334.1 coordinate 16,044,833, forward strand.
CCCAGCATAATAAAGTGCTCATTAAACACACACACGATGAAACATGTCAACTCTCGGTAACAAACGTTGTATGCCTTCACATGCAATATTATTATCACTAATATAAGGTGTTTCGATAGTCATGTCAAAAATTTCGGGAGGGTTACATACACACTCAAATAAACACGTTACGCAAAAAAAATTAAATGCTTTTAGCATTACTTTTCGAGAAATTTAACAAAACATGTTTGCTACCTAAACATTAACCTGTGTGTAACTTGCATTGTACGGCGTCAATGACCTTACTATGTTCAAACGCAGAACAGCTGTTTCTTGTAAGTAAGTCACAAGGTCACTATGATTGGTTTTTACAGCTAATTATTTGATTTTATTTTTTTGTTAGGAGAAAAATTGCTCCTATAAACATATGTTTTTTTACGTAAAGTGTTTATTTGATTGTGTATGTAACCCTCGAAATTTTTGACATGACTAACGAAACACCTCCGATCACATTAAAACAATCTCATTCTATTAATGCGATAACGCTGCTCACTCCCGTATTAATGTAGTCAACGAGGAGTTGGACCCATACATTAATTCCTCAGTCAATGAAACTTTGATAATATCTTGGAGTAATGTTCGGAATTACTACTGACAAATAATCCAACATTTTTTTTTACGGGAAGTTGGGTATATTCAAAGAAAAGTGAAAATTTAATATAACTCCTATAGACAAATTGCTCCGTCCAAAGTTACTTCGCCATAGGGTAGGTATTATTTATATGAATAAGTACGTAAATAAATCCAACATTTTTTGTATATGGAAATAGTGAATTAAAAACAAAATGTGTTTTTTTACTATATTTTTCTCGGCAAAATTGCTCAGTCGGTTCTTTAATCGGAATATACCTTAGTATTATTATGTACATCAATAAGCATAAGAATCCAACAACTTTTTTATATGCATCATTTTTTTTCAAGGTGACGGCCGAAACTCTGTTCCGCAAAATTCCTCCGTCCGTTTTTATTGTACAATTATGATTAAGAATTTTGAAGAAAATTATTTGCAAAAGAATCCAACAAAAAATCCATCGGCAAGTTTAAAAAACAAGCGGGCCACGACGGGCGCGGTGCGCAGAGGAGCGGCCGGCCGCGGGAGGCGAGAGACGCGGCATTTTCCCCTCCTCTGCGTCCATGCTGCGCCGCGCCGCCCCTGGCGCGCCGCTGAAGTTGGCGTGCGGTGTGTGCTAACCAGGGACTGAAAACCGGTTCGAAATGGGGTTCGGGTTCTCCGAACCGGTTCGAAGAACCTTTTTAACTAGCGAACCAGTTTGGTCGCGAACCGGTTCAAAAAAACCCGAACCTGAAGCCTAAAAACCGGTTCAGAACCGGTTTGGACCTCTAATATTAACCGGTTCGCAGCAGGGTACGAAATGGGGTGGAAACCTATATACATTTTTTTTGGACTTTGGGCTTCTTTTTTAATGTAAAATATTGTTGTTTTATGTATTTAATAAAATAAAAAAATAGGTGGTTCATTTTTATAGCCTAATCGATTCAGTTTCATAACAGTAACAAAAAAGTCTTAATTATCATTATGACATAACACGTGTAAGTTGGTAAAAAAAATCAAATTCTTTCTATTCCATACTAATAAAACTAAAATTGTGGTTTTTCACAATTTCTGAAAGAAAGGGATCTATGTGTTGGAAGACTTTTTTGTTCCTGGCATGAAACTGAAATGATTAAGAATTTTTTTTTTACATTTTACATAGAAAAAATGTTTTTGTGCGAACAAAAATTATTTGTTCTTCAAAAGTGATCTATTTATTGTTTATTGTTTATTGTATAATTTCATCCATAGGTAGGTAACCTACGCTTGGACAAGTCGAAAATTCCGCCAGTTCTAAATTCAATGCGAAGAAGAACTGACAAACAAACTTCGCAAGTCACAATGTTTTGTTAGTACCTTATAAGTATTATATTATAGTAACTTACAAATAAATAACCCATACTACCGCTCACAAGAGCATTAATATTTACAGCATAAACATGAATACTGAAGAATCTGACCACACTTCCTATTTAAATTACCTATATCTGGTGTATAGTGCCATCGTCAATTTTGATACTTCATATTATATCAAGTCAAAAAATAAATAAAAATTAGTTTACATTTATTACAAAGAGATGTAATAAGTCATATAAAAAAAAATTTTTATGATACAAAGTGTATCCAAATGTCAAATTGTCAAAGTTTGTTAGTGGAAAAAACAGTAGTCAAACTCTTAGATAAAATTACGGTCAGTTAATGCATCCTTAATAGTGTAATAACTCTTTTCAATTAACATTAATTTAATCCGTCGTTTGAAATTATTATCATCTAATTGTTTTATGTTAGAAGACAGTATAATATAAAATCTAACACTATTACAAATAAAGCTTTTTGAGGTTTTAGCTAATCTATGTCTTATTAGTTGTACATTATTCTTACACCGTGTATCATAGTTATGATTGTCGGAATTAAGAGAGGAATCATTAATGTATTTTCTGGCATAGCATATGTTCTGGTAAACATATGCACTTGGTAAAGTCATGATTCCTATCTCCCCGAACGCTGTCCTACAAGTATCTCTAGTTTTCATATTTAGGATGTACCGCAAGGCCCTCTTCTGTAATAAAAATATTCTATTTGAGTCTGCTGCATTTCCCCAAAACATAAGGCCATATGACATGATGCTCTCAAAATAGGCATGATAAACCGTCTTTGCAGCATGAGTTCCGCATAGCTCTTTAATTTTTTTTATAGCATAACAAGCGGAACTCAACTTACCAGCTAAAGAGTTTATGTGGGCTTTCCAAGTAAAACTTTTATCAAATATTACCCCAAGAAAAGTTAGTTCATTAGCAAGGTTTAATGACAAGTTTTCTGCAGTTTTTAATATGGCATCAGTGTTATTACGTCTATGAGTACCTAGAGCAAAGTGCATAATGTTAGTTTTGTTAACATTTAGTAATAGATTGTTGCATTCGAACCATGATTTTAGAGATTCTATTACATTTAAAAAGGATTCCCTTAGTTTACTTATATCATTGTTTTTCAGTACAACTGAGATATCGTCTGCAAACATTACCATCTCTATATCGTCTGTTATACAGCTCGAGATGTCGTTAACATATGTTAGAAACAATAATGGTCCCAGGATAGAACCCTGCGGCACACCCATTGTAATTGATTCTACATTAGATTTTAAGCCATTGACGTCACATATTTGAGCTCTATTTTCTAAATATGATTGGAATATACGCAATTCATTGTCTCTTATACCATAGTGCTCTAGTTTCATTAATAATATTTCGTGATTTACACAGTCAAAGGCTTTGGACAGGTCACAAAAGATGCCATAAGTATGCTGAGAGTCGTCTAGGGAAGTTAATATTGATTTTACCATAGAAGCTATAGCATCACCCGTTGACAGTCCTTTCCGAAATCCAAATTGTTTACAATTTAAAAGTTCATTATCAATAAAGAATTTAATTAACCGTTTTTCCAAATTTTTTTCAAAGACCTTACTGAAAACCGGCAATATAGAGACGGGACGATAGTTCTCAACATTGTTATGACATCCCTTTTTATACAAAGGTATAACTTTGGCTACTTTTAATGAATCTGGGAATATGCCATTTCCGATACAGAACCCTCTCTTAGCGTACTATTAACTAATTTTGAAAGAAATTATATAAGGTGCTTCGTTATTCATCTCAAGTAAACACGTTACGCAAAAAAAATTATATGTTTTTAGCATAACTTTTCGAGAAATTTTCAAACGCAGAACAGCTGTTTATTGTAAGTAAGTCACAAGGTCACTAGACCTGTGTGTAACAGTAGGTAGCTTGCATTGTACGGGGTCAATGACCGTTGTATGTCCAAACGCAGAACAGCTGTTTGTTGTAAGTAAGTCACAAGGTAACTAGACCTGTGTGTAACAGTAGGTAGCTTGCATTGTACGGGGTCAATGACCGTACTATGTTCAAACGCAGAACAGCTATTGTTGTAAGTAAGTCACAAGGTCACTAGGCCGCCGCCGCTCTAAAACTAGCTACCTACCTACCTACCTACCTACGTGTGCGGTGTGTGTGCCTACGTTTCTTGTTTGCAAGGGTCTATAGCCTTGATTGGTTTTTACAGCTATTTGATTTAATTTTTTTGTTAGGAGATGTTAGGAGAAACAATGCTCCTATAAACATGTTTTTTTTTTGCGTAAAGTGTTGAGCTGAACGGGACATGACAAAAAAAAAATAATAATGATAATGATAATGAACCATACTGAATATGCATATGTCTCAGTGAAATATTGTTATTGTTGTGTGTTCTTTATGGCGAAATAAATATCTGAATCTGTTTGTTTGAGCGCGTATGTAACCCTCCCGAAGTTATTGACATAAATAACGAAGCACCTTATATAGGGAGTTAAAGCTGTTCGCGTCTGTGACACCTCATGGTCCTTAAGTCACACGTGCCTCCTGGGTGGTGCCAAATGAACAGCAGTTAGCGTGTGGGAGATCTTCGGATCGACTGGGTTCGCGACCACACCCTGGGAGAATCAATTATTTGTTTAATTTTTATTTTATTTTTATTTATCTCTTTATTTCAGCCAACTAGGGCCATATTGACAATACATATTAAATGTCTTAACCTAAGAACTAAAATTACTTTTTCTCCACTTGTGTCTGTACGGGTCCCAATAGAGACCCGTATGCGTCATATTAGTCTGCTGACGCGGTGAATCAGGTGCGCGTAGAGTGGGCGCAGATTGCGTCCGCGGCACGGGCGTCGGCAGCGGCGCGGGCGTCGGCAGCGGCGCGGGCGTCGGCAGCGGCGCGGGCGTCGTCGGCGGCGGCGCGGGTTGCGTCTCCTGAATGTGCAGGACGGCAGTTGTAGACAGCTCCGGCGCGGCCTCAGCATACTTATGGCGCGCGACCTCACGATGAAGGTCGCGATTGTAGCGCCGGAACACCACCCCGGAGGGCCAAAACTCACTGCGAAGGAATGTCTTCACCTTCTCGGCAGGAATGCACAGCTTGAAAGCGCAAAAGTTCGTGTCAGCCCAGTGAGAAGGAAGAGCCTCGACACTCTCAACTCGCTCACCCTTATCCTGGACGTGGCGGATGAGGTCCTCGATCTTCATGTCCTTTCGCAGGCGAGACACGTAGATGAGAGCCGTGCGGGGAGCTGCCTTCAAACAGCTCTCTTCAGGGGGCGCAGATCCGCGCTTATTGCACCTCTTCCTTCTCTTCTTCCTGCTCTCGACGAGTACGAACCCGTCTTTGTCACGTGCAGCCTCCTGCCGACAGTCGGGACGCGGTTCCAAGCGCGGGGATACCATTGTTGTTTTCTCCACCGTTTTACTGATACGCTTCGTCATAGATCCGCGTCGCCTTTTCGGACGAGCGGCAACGGGGCGGGTGGGCAGAGGAGCGGGAGGGGTGAGCAGTGTAGAAGTCGAGGCATCAACAGCACCATCAGCGCTTACGTAGCATACCGGCGTCGATGTGCAATCGCTGGGTGACGACACTTGAGCACCTCGCCTGCGCATATTGATGTTGCGTACACTCAGCGTTTCGTTCGGTGTTCCCACTTGCGGAATGCGATCAGGCTGCAGAGACGGGGTTATCGGCCGGAGTGACTCGGAACATGACAATTTCTCAACTGCCTGTTTCAGCTGTTGAACTTCCGGGACGAGAGATGTTGGCCCCTACGCCGCTGTCGCTCCACAGTTTCCCTTCAGTTGAGCTATGTCCGCTTTTATGATCACCAAATCTTTCAGGAAGGCCGTAACGTCGACGTGGTCGAAGGACACAGGCGGCAACTTATTGAGGTCGTACGCCACGAACCTTGGCACGTCGTCGGGGTCTGTCGGCTTTAAGATGGTGATGATGTCCTGGATAGTCTTCTTCTTCCGATTTTCTCCCTTGCGAGTCGGCCTTCTTGACGGAATGCACGCACAAAGCAGAACTCTCGCGGTCTCAACGTCATCTTCGGTGAAGGCGGACTCACAAATCCGGATAATGCTGAAGGCTGATCTTCGGTGAAGGCTAGTACTTCGTTCACAACCATATTGCATTTATCGCACGCCATTTTCGCTTACTTCGCAGGTGCGTCTAGAGTGCATCGTGTGCGCGTCCGTCGCCGACCGATGCAAGCTCAGTACTATTATACCGCCATAACAGTTCACTGTGTTCCGGTGCACCTCCCGGGGACCCAAAAGCAGGTGGGGATGGCTGTGGTGAGGAGTAGGTCAGTAATCCCGACGCGGATTCGCTGTTCCGACGTGATGCATCGACACGGTTGACAGGGAGACTCGGTGAGACGGTTATTCCGCTGGCCGCCCGCCGGTGGTACAGGGGCCCAATCGCGTCTAACCAACGCGAGAGGCTGCCCTGGTAAACCGGCGCATAATCCCGGAGTGGTCCGTCGTGCCGGTTGGTGAACGGAGTAGGGGTCCCGGCGGCCACTTCCGGGGGGAGGGGAGGGGGGGGGGACCGGGGGCCCTTCCGTCTTCCGTGTCGGCGCACCACTAACCTGAGCAGTAAGCGATGGTCCACGCTTTGCCCGTGAATCACCACAGCCACCCTTCACGCTCTTTCCCCCCCTCTTACTACAACCATGGCAGTACAAAGAAAGAACAACTTTCAATCAGCTGTGCACACCCCTTTTTTTTATTTTTTTATTGATAGCGCGACATGTGGCATCTTTTCACCTACAAGTAGGTGTCTAACGATGCCCATGGACATTCTGTGATGCACGGGGATTGCGGATGCCATGCCGGCCTGACAGGAGCCTTTTCACGCCCCTTTTGAAGAACCCCAGGTTGTACTTGGGAGGAAATAGATGGGCAGGGAGTGCGTTCCACATTTTCCCGGTTCTGTGAATAAAAGATCTACAGAACCGGTTGGTGCGCATCCGTGGTAGGTCGATTGAGTAGGGGTGCATCCCCTGCCCAGTACGCGTGGTGCGGAGGTGGAATGGGGACGGCGGAATCGCGTTAAACAGCTCCTCCGAACACTCCCCATGAAATAGACGATAGAACACACTTAGGGAGCCGACGTCCCTACGGAGTTGCAGTGGTTCTAAGTCGCGGGACACCGCAGGGTCACCCACCAGTCGCACGGCACGACGCTGGATTGAGTCTAGCGGCGCAAGCTGGTATTTAGCTGAGCCGTCCCACAAGTGCGAGCAGTACTCCAAGCAGGACCTAACCTGTGTTTTATACAGCGTCAGTTTTTGGCCCGACGTGAAGTACCGCCGCACCTTGTTTAGTACGCCCAGCTTTTTTGAGGCCAGCTTGGCCTTGCCCTCAATGTGGCGCCGGAAGTTCAAGTCGTGCGACAGTTCGACACCGAGGACCTCGAGGTGGTCGCTTAATTTCAGCGACGTGTGTACGAGAGGCGAAAGAGGCGCGTCAGTACTGGAGCCAGCTCGGGAGCACACTTTTTCAACACCAATGCAGGCACTCTGTCCGGTCCACTCGCTTTCCTCACGTCTAGGGCAAGAAGCTCCTTCCGCACAGTTCTCTGTCGGAACTGCACTTCTGGCATGGAGTTCTCACACCTAGGTATGGATGGAGGAGAAGCTCCCCCATCATCTAGGTGGGAATTCCCCGCAAAAAGATATACCAGAAGGTCTGCTTTATCTTTTGCGGAGTGAGCGAGTGATCCGTCAGTGCGCTGTAGAGGTGGAAGTGAGGGGCGGCAGAAATTCGACTCGACAGTTTTGGCGAGAGACCAGAACTCACGGCTCCCAGTCGGGTACCGGTTCAGCCTATCGCCAATTCTGCCGATATGCTCGAATTTAGCCCTGGCGATAGCCCTCTTGCAGGATCTGGAGAGGCGGTTGTAGTTCTTCTAAAATTCGGAGATATTTGGATCACGTCTTGCACGAGCACGTGACCATGCTCGATATGCCGTAGCTTTAGCCGCGGCAGCATCGGCACAGTCCCGGCTGTACCAGGGTTTGCTCTTACCTCCGAGGCGAAGGGAGGCATTGGGAACAAACATGTCCATACCACCCAGAATCACCTCGGCAACGGTATTGGCACATTCCGACGGATCGTCCGAATTGAAGCATAGCTCTCTCCAAGGGTAGGATGCAAAATGCTCTCGCATTCCATCCCAATCTGCCGACGCGTAGTGCCAAATTCGACAGGCTCCTTCAGTTCGGGTCTGAGGGGGCGACGAAGGCACTGTAGATCCCACTAGGCAATGGTCGGAGGAGCCAAGAGGAGCGCTCACTGTTACCTTATACCCAGCAGGATTAGACGTCAGCAGAAGATCCAGCAAGTAGGGTGTATGACCGTCTATGTCTGGTATTCTGGTAGGTTGATCTACCAGCTGAGACAGGTCATACGTCAGGGCGAAGTCGTAAGCGGCTCTCCCCGCGAAATCGGTTCTGTTGGAGCCAAGCCACACCTCGTGGTGGGCATTAAAGTCCCCAACGAGTACCATGTCTGCTGTAGGGAACCGCTCTTGGACTTCGTCTGCCGCTCTACTCAGGTGCTCAAATAGGCGAGCTGTCTCCGCATCACCCGAGTGCGACCTGTAGACGCAGGCGTACACGCGCGATTCCGACCCCAGATCCACGTGGACCCAGAGTACTGAAGACGTGAGGTCTTCTAGACAGCGCAGGCGACGACAGCAAATATCCGCCCTAGCAAACAAGCATACCCCGGCACGGGAACGGAAGGCTTCTTCCAGGTTGTACCCGGGGTAGTGCAAGTACGACGTGTCGGCTGGGCGAGATATTTGCGTCTCCGTCAGAAAGAATAAAGCCGGCTTCGCTGTCTCCAAATGGTGGTGGACGGCATCCAAATTGGAGTGCAATCCCCGCACATTTGTTACGTCCACGCTGAAATGTGTGGGGTTGTGCACCGCTGAGCAAACGTTTATTCTTTTGTTTTGTGCTGCCATTATTATTGAAGGGGGGAGAGAAAGCATTGAGAGGCGCCTGCGACGATTTACGGGCAAAGCGTGGATCGTGGCTTCATCACTATGTGCTCAGGATAGTGGAGCGCCGACACGATGGACGGAAGGGCCCCCGGTCCCCCTCGGAAGTGGCCGCCGGGACCCCTACAACCGGTCACCATCCGGCACGACGGACCACTCCGAGATTATGCGCCGGTTGACCAGGGCAGCCTCTCGCGCTGGTTAGGCGCGATTGGGCCCCTATACTACCCGGCGGGCGGCCAGCGGAACAACCGTTTCACCGGGTCTCCCTGGCCATCGTGTCGATGCACTACCCCTGGGCAGTGATTCGGCTTTAGAGCCACTGGCCCACTCCTCGTCACAGCCAGCCCCTCCTGCTACTGGGTCCCCGGGATGTACACCGGAACGCAGATAACTGTTATGGCGGTGTAATTGTTCCCGGGGTGTGGTGGCGACCCAGGCGATCCGAGGATCTCCCACACGCTGTTTACTGTTCATTTAGCACCACCCAGGAGGCACGTGTGACTTAAGGACCTTAAGGTGTCACGGACGCGAACAGCGATACCCCCCAAGTACACCACTATTTAGCGTTGACTTGACCAACGTGCGGGGGTTGCACACCAATCTTAATGCCGTCAATCACCACGTGAAGAGGATGAAGCCGGCCTTGCTTTCTCGACGAAAACGCAAATATCTCGCCCTGCCGACACTTCTTACCTGCACCACCCCGGCTACACCCTGGATGAAGCCTTCCGCTGGCGAGCCGGAGTCTGCCTGTTGGTCAGGGCTGATATTTCCTGTCGTCGCCTGCGCTGCATTGAGGACTCCGAGCTCTCAATACTCTGGCCCCACGTGGATCTGGGAACGGTGTCGGGGGTCCCAATAGGTCGCACTCTGGCAATGCGGAGACAGCTCGGTTATTCGAGTATCTGAGTGGAGCGGTAGACAAAGTCCAAGAGCGGTTCCCCACCGCGGATTTGGGTTTCCTTGGAGACTTCAATGCCCATGACAAGGCATGGCTAGGCTCCAGGAGAACTGACTTTGCGGGGAGAGCCGCCTACGACTTCGCCCTGACGCATGGCCTGTCTCAACTGGTGGACCAGCCCACCAGGCTGCCAGATATGGACGGTCATGGACCCTCTCTGCTGGATCTTCCGCTGACACAAACCCCACTGGATATAAAGTCTCAGTGAGAGCCCCGCCGGGTTCTTCTGATCATTGTTTAGTGGGGTCCACGGTGTCATCTTCGCCTCCTCAGTCCCGTACTGGAGGAACGCGTCGAATTTGGCACTACGCGTCAGCAGATTAAGATGAGATGCGAGAACACTTCGCATCCTACCCTTGGAGAGAGATCTGCTTCAGTTCGGACGATCCGTCAAAATGCGGTAATACCGTTGCCGATGTGGTTCTGGGGGCAAAGGAAATGTTTATTCCCAGCGCCTCTGTCCACCTCGGTGGTAAAAGCCAACCATCGTACAGCCGCGACTGTGCTGATGCTGTCGCAGCTAAATGCACAGCTTATCGAGCATGGTCGCGTGCCCGTGCCGGACGTGAATCAAACGTATCCGAACAGACGATGGAATACAACCGATCCTGCAAAAGGGTTATTGCCAGGGCCAAATTTTACTACATCGGCGACAGACTGAACCAGCACCCAACTGGGAGCTGTGAGTTCTGGTCTCTCGCCAAATCTGTCGAGTCGAATTTCTGCCGCTCCTCTCTTCCACCTCTGCAGTGTCCTGGAGGCTCACTTGCCCACTTCGCAAAGGAGAAAGCCGACTTACTGGTATCTCTCTTTGCGGGGAACTTCAACCTGGACGATGGGGGTGCCACTCCCCCAGCCATACCTAGGTGTGAGAACTCCATGCCGGAAGTACAGTTTCGATAACAGACTGTACTGGCGGAGTTTCTCTCCCTATACGTCAGGAAAGCGTGTGGGCCGGAATGGATTCCTGCATTGGTGTTAAAATAGTGTGCTCCCGAGCTGGCTCCAGTGCTGACGCGCCTATTCCGTATCTCCTACTCCAATGGCTGTGTGCCGGCGGTCTGGAAATCTGCGTTTGTGCAAGCGGACCCCAAAAAGGTTTTTTTTATTGACAGCGCGTCGTATGGCGCCGAGCCACCCATAAGGTGTCTAACGACGCCCATGGACATTCGGTCGTATGCGGGGGTTCCGAATGCCATGCCGAGCATTGCTTATGGTGCCCATTCACGGCCCTCTTGAAGGACCCGAGACTGTACTTGGGGGGAAATATATGTGCAGGGAGAGCGTTCCAGGGTTTACCGGTTCTGTAGAGGAAAGATCTGCAGAATCGATTGGTACGCATCCGCGGTAAGTCCAGCGTGTAGGAATGCAATCCCTGCCCAGTGCGCGTGGTGCGAAGGTGGAAAGGGGACGGCGGGATCACATTAAACGGCCCCTCCGAGTACTCCTCACGGAATAAGCGATAGAATACACTTAGGGAGCCGACATCCCTACGGTGTTGCAGTGGTTCTAGATCGCAGGACACTTCGGGGTCACCTACTAGTCGCACGGTTCGACGCTGGATTGAGTCCAGAGGCGCAAGCTGGTATTTGGCAGAGCCATCCCACAGGTGCGAGCAGTACTCCAAGCAGGACCTGATCTGCGATTTATAGAGAAGCAGCTTTTGGTGTGAAGTACCGTCGCACCTTATTGAGTACGCCCAGCTTTTTAGAAGCCAGCTTGGCCTTCCCCTCGATATGGCGACGAAAGTTCAGGTCGTGCGACAGTTCGACTCCGAGGACCCCGAGGTGTTCACTTAATTTAAGCGACGTGCCTTGGAATGAAGGAACCGGTGTGAACGCCGCTCTCTTCGCACTGAACACGCGAACTTGTGTCTTGGAAGCGTTGAACTCGACCAAATTACTACGGCCCTATTCGGAAATAGAGTCGAGTGTGTGTTCGAGCTCAGACACAAGTCTTCGCCTCTTCTCATCCACAACATCCCGACTGGCTGAAGGGTGACTGGTGTAGGATCCGTGTGCCGTACTGTCATCAATGTATGTTGTCCAGAGACAGCATATCATTGATATGCAGAAGAAACAGCGTGGGTGACAACACAGATCCTTGGGGTATGCCGGCGTTCACTGACATGTCCGACGAGCAACCGTAGTGCACGGTTGCTGAATGAATGCTACGCCCATGCAGGAAGTCGGCGAAGAAACAAGAAACAAGAAACAAGAAACGTAGGCACACACACCGCACACGTAGGTAGGTAGGTAGGTAGGTAGCTAGTTTTAGAGCGGCGGCGGCCTAGTGACCTTGTGACTTACTTACAACAATAGCTGTTCTGCGTTTGAACATAGTACGGTCATTGACCCCGTACAATGCAAGCTACCTACTGTTACACACAGGTCTAGTTACCTTGTGACTTACTTACAACAAACAGCTGTTCTGCGTTTGGACATACAACGGTCATTGACCCCGTACAATGCAAGCTACCTACTGTTACACACAAGTCTAGTGACCTTGTGACTTACTTACAAAACAGCTGTTCTGCGTTTGAAAATTTCTCGAAAAGTTATGCTAAAAACATATAATTTTTTTTTTGCGTAACGTGTTTACTTGAGATGAATAACGAAGCACCTTATATAATGTCTTTCAAAATAGTTAATAGTACGCTAAGAGAGGGTTCTGTATCGGAAATAGATCACTTTTGAAGAACAAATAATTTTGTTCGCACAAAAACATTTTTTCTATGTAAAATGTAAAAAAAAAAATTCTCAATCATTTCAGTTTCATGCCAGGAACAAAAAAGTCTTCCAACACATAGATCCCTTTCTTTCAGAAATTGTGAAAAACCACAATTTTAGTTTTATTAGTATGGAATAGAAAGAATTTGATTTTTTTTACCAACTTACACGTGTTATGTCATAATGATAATTAAGACTTTTTTGTTACTGTTATGAAACTGAATCGATTAGGCTATAAAAATGAACCACCTATTTTTTTATTTTATTAAATACATAAAACAACAATATTTTACATTAAAAAAGAAGCCCAAAGTCCAAAAAAAATGTATACAGGTTTCCACCCCATTTCGTACCCTGCTGCGAACCGGTTAATATTAGAGGTCCAAACCGGTTCTGAACCGGTTTTTAGGCTTCAGGTTCGGGTTTTTTTTAACCGGTTCGCGACCAAACTGGTTCGCTAGTTAAAAAGGTTCTTCGAACCGGTTCGGAGAACCCGAACCCCATTTCGAACCGGTTTTCAGTCCCTGGTTAGCACACACCGCACGCCAACTTCAGCGGCGCGCCAGGGGCGGCGCGGCGCAGCATGGACGCAGAGGAGGGGAAAATGCCGCGTCTCTCGCCTCCCGCGGCCGGCCGCTCCTCTGCGCACCGCGCCCGTCGTGGCCCGCTTGTTTTTTAAACTTGCCGATGGATTTTTTGTTGGATTCTTTTGCAAATAATTTTCTTCAAAATTCTTAATCATAATTGTACAATAAAAACGGACGGAGGAATTTTGCGGAACAGAGTTTCGGCCGTCACCTTGAAAAAAAATGATGCATATAAAAAAGTTGTTGGATTCTTATGCTTATTGATGTACATAATAATACTAAGGTATATTCCGATTAAAGAACCGACTGAGCAATTTTGCCGAGAAAAATATAGTAAAAAAACACATTTTGTTTTTAATTCACTATTTCCATATACAAAAAATGTTGGATTTATTTACGTACTTATTCATATAAATAATACCTACCCTATGGCGAAGTAACTTTGGACGGAGCAATTTGTCTATAGGAGTTATATTAAATTTTCACTTTTCTTTGAATATACCCAACTTCCCGTAAAAAAAAATGTTGGATTATTTGTCAGTAGTAATTCCGAACATTACTCCAAGATATTATCAAAGTTTCATTGACTGAGGAATTAATGTATGGGTCTCCATACATCAAAACTCCTGGTTGACTAGTGTATATTTACGGGTACGAGATGATAGGTGAGTTACACACAAGCACACAGTTTACTTACATGAATATAGGGCCGCGCGCGGCGTTCGGGCGCCACTTCGGTCGGCGCGGTCGAGAGTATTCGGCTGAAGCGAAATAAGCAAGACCGTTTGTCACTGTCGCTCTTGCACAAAACACAACTTTATTATTTTTCATTCGCTCTCCACACTAATTTTCGTCACTAACGTGCGCTCAAAACGCTTGTGAGACGCCTTGTGAAGCGCTGTCTTGTGAAAGCATCTTATATATAACAGAGAACATACTTTTTCGGGAATGATGTATGGGATGGGCTAGTCTATAGATGGGACGTCGATGATAAACCCGCATAAAGATTGAGTATCATTGTCGCTCCCAAGAAGATTGGTTCAAGTGTGAACTGGTGTCGTGTTTCAGAAACAAGTGCAACAACGAGAAGCGCCGGCGTGAGCTCGAGAACGAGACGATCAACCAGCTGGAGGAGCTGCTGGGCGCGTGCCTCTCGGACGTGAAGCAGCCGGACAAGAACGGCATCGTCCAGGAGGCGGCCGCGCAGATCCGGCGCGTGCTCGAGCGGCGCCGCGAGTGCGCCACCGTCTGCTGCGGCGGCTGCCCGCCGCGCTGCCGGCGGCACTGCCCCGCCACGCCCGTGCAGGCCGGCGAGGTCAGCTCCACGCAGCCGCACGCGCCCCCACCGCCGGACTCACTCGCCCACTACTCTGAGATTACCACACTCATCGAGGTACCAATAATACAATCAACAAGAAGCGCCATTTCACAAATATTCGTACAAGCCTCTGATGATAAAAACATATAGTCTCATAATTGTATTAGTTGAATGAATAGAATGTTAGTTGAGGAAGCGTGTGTGTGTGTGTTGGTGGCAGGCTCTGAAGCACTACACGACGAGCCTGGGCTGGGTGCTGCTGGAGATCAACAGCGAGGGCGATATCGAGTGCGTGACGGAGAACATCCGGGACGTGATCGCGTGGGAGCGCGCGGAGCTCTACAAGCAGAGCATCTACACCTACCTGCATCACGGCGACCACCAGCACTTCACGCCCATACTGCACAACGTCCAGACCACCGGCTGGCCCGCCATCGACACTGACAAGTTTCGCGCCATTCGCTCGCGGCTACTCGTCAAAGGTGCTACACCCGCTGAGTCTACTGGGTAATTATTTTGCAATGTCTAGTCATATTTTCTTTATACTCTGCTTTGGCATTTGGTAACACAGGACTTCCGTAAAAATGTACTGTAGTGAAAGGGCTGCAATAGGTTGCAAAGAAATTATGTGTTAGAAACAAGCACAAGCAATATACAGGGTGTTCGGCACATCGACCGACAACATTTTTTGTAGGTAAGCGGGGTCATTTGCAACATTTTGACCTATGTCAGATGTCACGTGGTATGGAGATACGATTTTTTTTCTTTATTTTTGAAAATTACCTAAATTCCAACTTTAAATCTGTGTAACTTTTTTTTTGTTTATGATTGTATCAGCACGAAATAAAATGTATTGAATTTTATGATGCATCCTAGTTCTAGAAAAAATATTATTTGATTAAGTTAATACCATGAAAAGGTCTTATGACCTCCCAAAGTCCCGAGAACGAGTAAAAATATGACAGAATCTTAATTCATTAAAAAAAACTGACAGCAATTGGTAGCTTTATTTTCTTTTAAAAAGTTCGCTGGTTTACGCCCTTTCCAACGGTATACCACATTTCATACATATAATTCACTATGTGGTCAAAATTAGGGATAATTTGCAAGAGTCTCAATGTTAACAATGGAGAATTTAGCAAAGTGCGCGCGCGACCGGTACATGTTCTAAATTTGAAAATGCTCCCGAAAACGCTCTCAATACGGAAAGCGACCACCGATATGTGCCCATGTTGTCGTTCTGTTCCGCCGCTGTCCCTAATTTACTTAAAGGAGTCGGGGGACCGCTAAGTAAATAAAATACAAAAAAAAAAGTAAACGGAAATTATTTTAAACTTTTTAAGGGTCGGGAGTTGTTAAAATTTGCAATCAATAAACTTTTTTGAATTTGAATATCTAGTTACACAAAATGGTAGATTGGTGAGTGAAGAGAGAGAGAGAGAGAGATGAGTTGTGTGTGTTGGTTGGGTAGGTACGTGGAGGTGCTGATCCACGCGGCTGCGGTGCGCGGCGCGACGGAGGAGGCCGCCTCCGTCATGTGCGTCATCCGGCGCAGTGAGGACGCGTCGCCAGGCCTGCTCGCCGCGGAGGGCGGCCCGCCCGCCTTCACGCACAAGCAGCCAGCGCAGATCACCTTCAAGCTCGACCGCACCACCAAGATCATCAGTGAGTACCCGCCCGCCCTGTTCCTGTTACACCTGCCTTAACAGTCCTTGAGCATATTTACTTCCCGAGAAACACTTTTGATAGGCAATCAAACTTTGAAAACAACTCCAGTAAATGGATGACTGACCAGTACACAACACAGACAACTTTTCGATTGTGGCTCACGCTCACAGACCACTCAGTAAACATTTTGCATACATATTTTTTTGTTAATATGTTACAAATGCAACGAGAGTAATTTACCTAGTAAAATATAATTTGAACATTTTAATTTCAGCTTGTGACCTGACGGGAGTGGGCAGCTCTACCGGCTCACCGGCGTGTCGTGCGCTGGAAGGTGTTCGACTGGTAGAGCTCGTGGACCCGGGAGACCGCGCCCAAGTGATCACTCACCTCCACGACAGCCCGCAGGCGCCGTCAGACCCCTCCGTCAGCGTCCCTTTCCGGTTGCGCGTCGGGCACGACAACACTTATATCACTGTACGCGCCGAGTCTAGGCTCTTCCGCAACCCCAATTCCCAGGAGGGTGATTTTGTCATGTCGACGCATTCGATACTGTCGGAGGACGAAGTGGCCGCCCTCGGAGCCTCGCCGGCTACCCCGCCCGTCGGCGGCCCCCTCATGACTTCCGTCGCAAACGGCGGCGCCTCTCACGACTCGAGGTTTCGCTCAACGAGTCCCGCCGAGCAGACGCCCTTCACTATCAGCGATTTCGACATGGATTTCCCGCAGGCTCCGTGGGACTACCCGGCGCCCGCGCGCTCCCCCGCCGAGTCCTACGGCGCGTTTCCCTTCGACGAGATGCCGTCTGAGGACAGCAAGGAGCGGCGGGAGGCGCCGGCGGAGACGCCGCGCACTCCCGGCGCGCCGCCCGAGGAGCCCAACCGGCTGCGCTCGCTGCTCAGCAACAAGCCCGAGGGCACATCGGCCGCCACCGCCGCCAACAACCGCATACTCAAGGACCTGCTCAAGCAGGAGGACGAGGAGTGCGCGGGCGGTGAGTCGGCGCCGCTCACGCCGCACACGCCCTCCGCCGCCTCCGCGCTCTCCCCGCAGGCCGCGCCCGCCCGCGTGCCCCCGCCCGCCACCACGCCCACCCCCTCGCACCACAACAACTCTGACATGCTGTTACGGGTACGTTTTGCACATTCTCTACTAAACCATTTTATTATCTTCTCAGATTTCGTGGCCCGCGCACCGCGCGTGCCTCGTCGTCATCATTCATCAATCATCATTGATCATCATCAGCGCGCGTGTCGTCATTTATTTATTTTTTTCTTTCGTAGCACAGTTTGCAAGGGTTTGCATATTAATTATTGTGATATATATATCATCGGAGTCAACATACAATTGTCTATCTAATGATGTAAATATAACGGTGTAGTATTGATTAAAATATTGTGTGAATCTTTAAATGGACGTGATTACTATAAGCAGAGAATTGCCTTAAACTTATTCATCACCTCAATAAACTATTATTGATTCTGTTTTCACTCACATAAAAATGCGAAAATCACTAAAACATGACATATTATATTACATTACGTTTATAGGCAAAAACCTATACCTACACGCATCGCCACATTCTGCCCTCTCGTTAAAACTTATGGAAACTGTAAACAATTCCTCTCATAAAGACAACAAAACTGCTCTAATGCAGAGTTTCTACCTCTTGGTTACGCAAAGAACCAAACTGTACAATGGGAAGTTGGCTATTTGTGAGTACACTAGCCATCAGAATGAATATGGGGAATTAGGCATTGTCGGTACATTTCATGCACGGGAAGGTTGCCTGCCACCTTCCCATGCATAAAATGTATTTATTCCACAGTAAACCAGTGACTGGCCGTTCATATTTCTTATACGATCTAAATTTCTCTTCAGATATTAAACGAGAAGTCAGACGACGACAACGATGAGATGCGTCACCGAGACGGCAACCGGGGCGCGGTGTCGCAGCCGAGCGCGCTGCTCACGCAGCTGCTGGCCAACGGGCCGGAGAGCAGCGCCAAGCCGGCGCCGCGCGCCCAACACGACGCCGCCGACAACTTCCTCGACCGCTTCATGGCGGGCAAACGGAAAGCGGAGGAGATGAGGCCCGGCGCGCCGCCCAGCGCCAAGAGAGCCACTCCTGAAGCTCAACAGGTCTCATCATATCCATTCTCTTCTCTTCCTAACAGTACAGTGTACAAGAGTACAATGTCACAAGACGGAGTCATTTCCATTTTCTCTATTTCATAATTCATGGTCGTTAACCTTATATGCACAGTCAACTGTAAGAGTGCAGCTACAACCTGTAAAACATTTCCACACTTACATAGAAGCAGCAAGGCCCATTCAACACAAATAGGCTAAAGACAATCACTTGATTTTTCCTCTACCAGACGCCTTGCAGTTGTGTATGGTGTTCAGAAATGTATTGCTTGACATATATGTATGTTGACTTGACACAGGTGACGTCGAGTGCGATGCCCACGTCGAGCGCGCAGGGTTCCGCGCCCGGCACCGTCAACACCAGCACGAGCAGCGGCATGAGCCCACTCTGCCAGAAGAACAAGATCTTGGTGTCGCTGCTGGCACGCCAGCAGACCACGCCCACGACGCCTCTGCCCTCGCCCAACCCTAGCCTGCGGCCATTCATGAACGGGCGGCCGCGCCTCGTGCACCCCGCGCCCGCGCCCGCGCCAGCGCCGCCCCCGCCCCGCCCTCACCACCTCACTACGCTCACCACCATGCTGTCAGTTAAACATCATCTCACTTCAGTATACTCTTGGACGCAGGTGTCCCTATAATTACGTCGTTGGAATAGGTCCTCGGTAGGCCGAAACAATTGGCGAATGGCAGTTTGTTTCAGTAAGCTCGAACTGCAGACCTGAATTATATTTCGTACGTGCAGCATACATTAGTGACCGTCATAACTTTAGTAGACCGGATAGTGAGAAACGGATTCAAGACTGTACTCTTCGCTTTGGAAGTCGGAGCAAGAGGACTATCAGGGAAGTCACTCCACAGTTTCTTCAAGAATCTAGGCCTGTCAAGATCGACGCTAAGCTCATATGTATATCAAGAGAGCTTCAAAAGCGTCTACAGAATCAGGCATCCCACAGAATGTAGATAGGTAGAGAGGGACGTTGAAAGCGGAACTGGTGGTTCTCCGCGTCCTTGTCACCGCAGACTAGCTGAAGAGACTTGCCGCAAGCCGGAACGTAACACAACACAAGCTGGAGAACTCTAGAGTGGCCACTCGTTAGTTCTGAGCTCGATTGAAACCCTCTTCTGCTGTCAATCGGCCCGAATAAGATCAGCGAAGTCATCGCAAGATTCTTTCCCAATATCTACAATGCAGATTTCGAACTTTTTAAATAGGGAATATTTAAAAAAAATATTTCTCACTCGAGAGGCCCGCCACCGGCACTAGTTAAGTGCTTTATGGTTGCAGCTAATAACTAAATATAGTATAAAGTGTAAACTGGCACAGATCGCGAGCGACAAGTGTGAACGGCGGCACGACGAACAGCAACAGTCTGGACACAATGGCTTCGAGCGGACCGCAGAGCCACCTGCAGATGGTTCTGCAGGGCAGCCGCGCGTACCCCGCGCCCGCCTACCCCGCCTCCCTGCAGCACCACTACCGCCCCGATGCACCGTCAGTACCTATACCTGCCTTACTCACACACAATACACCTTCTTTATTTCCATCGTCTGTGTCAATAACAAAAGTGGGTATTGCAGAACTCAACATATTATGTTATTAGTGGCGCATTCAGAATTGCCTTTTCTGAAATATTCCGATCTAGCTTTTGCCTGCAATTTTGCCCAAGATTTTTTTTATTGCTCCTGAACTGGGTGGCTTCGCTCGAAGTTGCAGCCTCAGATGCAGCCAATTTCACCCCCGAGGACACCAGTCCAGCTTTGTAGGCGGACTAAAGTCGCTGGAGGAAGGATATTAATCCACAATAATTTTAAAACTGGGTTCTAGGAGTGAGGAAAGATATTCCACAAAAGCCCATACTTACATCATACTAGGCCAATCATGTAAATGAGTGAAATGGAGCTGAAAGTAGCATTTAGCCAGTGTGATTGTTGAGAGTGTGATGGTGTGTGTGTGTAGAAGCGGGGGTGGAGCGCGTGGGGGCCGCGGCGGCGCGGCGGGCGGGCCAGATGGAGTGGAGGTGCCCAACGACCAGATACTGTCAGATCTCCTCGACGATGTCATCAACAACGAGCTGGAGCCACGCCAGCCCACCGACCTGCAGCTCTTCAACATGGGCCAGAGCCGCACCGACTACGCAGTCAGTCTCACACTCTCTCTCTCCACATCTCTCTTCTCTTTATACAATTATCATTCTTCTGTGTGAGGCCGGTATTTAAACAGAATAGCTCCACTGCGTCTCTCCCCATATCGTAAAAGGCGACTGAGGGATAAGGACGAGATGCCGTGCTAAAGGGCGACAGGATTGCCACCTCTCACCTTGGCACGGTCCTTCACAGCTCTTTGGGATGAGCCGTCATTTATTTATTTATTTATTTATTTAATCATCATAGTAAGTATTGATCCACACTAAAAGACCTGTCCACCGACATATGACTTATTGCTATTAGTCCCCACCAACCCTCCAGTACCAAAACACCCATTGTCTTTTCGCTAATTTTCCACCCAGCGAAAATGGCATGAAATGCCCAAGCATATTTCACTGAGTAGGAGGCAATTGATTAAGGTAACTGAGAGTAATCGTGAAGAAATTTCCTAAAAATGTATCTATAGCTTGTGTTGTATACTGACCTTCATTCCAAATAGCAAGTTAAATATTGCACTTCACCGAATATTGACAAATAATTTGTTGTCACACACACATAAATTCACTTCACAAATTTCATGATTTTTTAAAATACACAAATACACGTGAGACTAAAATTATTTATTAATAGAGTTTGGCTTATTAGGTTTCCGTATCCCGTACGGAAGCCTATTACTAATCCTGCGCCATCCGTCCGTCTGTCCGAGGGCTGTATCTCTTGAACCGTAATAGGTAGCCCGTTGAAATTTTCACAGAATATGTGTTACTATGGCGGATATAACAACAAATAATAAATAAAAAAAAGAAAATGTTAAAAATTAAGGGTGGCTCCCATACAACAAACGTCCGAAAAATCAATTAGTCACACTACTGAATAATAGATGGCGCCACGGGCTTTTATACATTGCATTGTTGAAAGACAAAAGATAGGCGGATAATAGCAGATAGATACGGAAACCTCCGTGCGCGAGTAAAACTCGCACTTAACAGATTTTTTTTCTAAGTAATGTTCGGGTTTGTCCGACGCCTACCTATTTTATACACAAATTCAGTCCTGTCACCAACAGTTGCCGTGATAAGAGACGTTGAAAATATATAGATGACCTAATTTGTAAGGGCAAGATACAGCATGAATACTAACAATAATGCGCTGTTTTGTTACAGGGAATGAAAGAGAAAATGGACAGGATAAACGCCATCACGCAAAGCTTAATGCAGGTGGAGAATGTTGTGAAGAGCCCCTCGCCCGGAGTCTCGCCGGGTTACTCCGCCCAGAGTCCGGTTAGTGCTCTTGTTAATTATTAAAACTGTTATGACTCAATTATTTTTATTTTAACAATAATCATGGCTATTAGAAGCATTTACAAACAGACAAAGACGCGAACGAATGCATCAAAGTATTGCTTTTATGAATTCGAACCAATTATAACACATGGAATCCTCTAAGTGCAGTGAATAGAAATATATCGGAAACCGAGAATCCGAAAACACGCAAAAGCAGCAAAGATACTTAAATTTACATTTAATGTAAGAATGGTAGGTATGTAGCTAACTTGATCTATAAATAAATTATTTGAGTGCACCGACATTATGGCCCATTTTGCAAAACACATGTGCTTGCACTTCCATAAACACTGCAGTGTTCTTATTGTTTGTGTTGTTTCTCTCACTTAGTAAAAACATTATTTGGTTAGAATACATGCAATAATCTGCCTACAACATGGTGGAGGCTACTTTGAAAACTGTAACCAAACCAAATAAACATTAATATGAAATTAAATGAATGCACCTTCATTTAATTTTTGTGTATATAGTGCAAGGCCTAATAACAGAAGTTCCTACTATCAGTAAGGAAGCTAAACCTATCATAACAAGATATAAACACGGCTCTCACTTCATCCCAACGCCCTAGCAACAACATTGACCCAAACCGTAAAGAAGAGACTCCTGCGGCGAAAATACAACTTGGACCTGGGGACATAAGAATCTGGGACATCATCAAAGCAAGAAATTGCACTCATTGGAGATTGATTTCTGAAAGCCATGAAAAAAAGACAAATTGTTTCTGTTTCGGCAGCGAATAATAATATTTCAGTGGAAACCGAAAATTGTTGCTCGTTCCTGCGTCAAAACCAAAACCGACACGGTTGGTGTAGTAGGTGATGTAGCCAAGCCAATCATGCCAAGTTTTATAAAATAAAATAAAAATTGTGCAGCAGGGGCAGATGTACAGCGTGAGCGGGCGGGTAGGCGGCGGGAGCGGAGCGAGTGGAGGGGCAGAGCCGCCCCCGCTGGGAGCGGTGCCGGTGGGGGCGGGATCGCGCGCGCGCATCCTCGCCGAGCAGCACCGCGCGCGCCTCCTCCTCGTGCAGAGGACCCAGTCCATGGTCGTCCCCCAGGTAAAACATACCAGCCTACACCACATCCAAACATGCTTAATATTATACTTTTTCTTGTTATGTAACTTTCATACAAATTGTACTTATTAATGTCATTAATAAGTACAATTTAAATTTTCTGGATTCTTTTTTTTACCATTCTTGAATATTTGAGATATTATTGGGTGTAATTTTGCTGTTAGTTCCCATGTAGGGTGGCGGCTGCCCTTGGAAGTGATATCTTATATTTTAGGTGTTTGTAGAACTGCACTCGTTTCTTGCTAGCAAGGTCGACCTACAGCCAGCCTCCTCGATGCAGGTGCAGAAGGCCGAGCTGTCTTCCAGACCAACTTGTATACAACATTATTAAAATATATAACGGCTTTACTCACGGTTGTTCTCTGAGCTTTGTGGCTCGTCCATTTAGGTGCAATGTCGGCCCATCCTCGTGAACATTCTGCTGGCGCGACGGTTGGCAGAGAACATTACAACACTTAGCTTTGTTAATGTACATGTTTTTCTCACTGAATTTTCCTTCACCTCATGCATGATGTACCAGGTTACTCATTCATGTTTCGAAAATGAGTGCACCCGTGATTTACGAATGTGCGACCTGTCGCACGAGAAGCTGTTGCCTCGGCATTGGGTGGTGGGAGAGTGGTTGTTGATAGAGTGTAGTGTGCGGGTGCACGGGGGCAGTGGGTGAGCGCTGACAGTGTGTGGGTGTGCAGGGCGCGGAGCAGGCGCCGGGCGACCTCAGCAACACCATCGAGGCGCTAGTTAACTCCTCCACGCCGCCCAACGTGGCTCTCACGCGCACCGACTACCATCACAATATCTACCATCCCACCAGTGAGTTTTATATCACATCTACTTCTCTAGGTTGTTCCGTGCTGGTGGTTCAATACCACTGAAGAACAAAAGAACTGGAGGAAAATTGGAGCTAGAGGCTATGCCCAGTAGTGGACGCATACTGAATGAATATAATGAAGATTAAATAGTTACTGAAATTCATAAACCTTGTGTGTAAAAATACCCAAAATAAGTTTTTTGTGCCAGTTTCAGCTTTAGCACATTCTGCACACTATACCGGAAGCTAATAGTTAGAATAATTTGTTTATTATGATATAAGTTGAAATACAGAGCTCAAATCTTACAACTGCTTATAATTTGAAACCACAAACCTCGTAAATGCAAGTGAGAAACCTCGCAAGTGTAAAATAAGCTAAACAAAGCTCGTAATTCCGGAATTACTGGACTAAAATACGTTAGATTCCAAACGTCTTAAATGCATTCCATTAGATTCCATTCCATTCCGTCTTAGATTGGCTAACAGTGGGTGACTTCTGCATCCCTCCTGCATTGAAGTGGAAATCCATAATATACAACTGGTCCCCTGAGCTGCTTAAGTTCTACTTAAATGCATTCCAGCTTACTCTCCCCGACCCGAGTAACCTAGTTAGATGGGGGAAATCTACAAATAGACTATGCCCGTCATGTAAGGAGTTCGTAGGCACGGCCAAACATTTGTTATGCGGATGCAAAATACTACTTGAGCGAGGCCAGTATTCCTACCGTCATGATAAAGTCCTCCAAATCATCAGAGAGGCCATCAACCTGTCAATTGCACGGACCAGGAAAGGGCAAACCAGTAGCGGCTTCCAGAAGGTCAACTTTGTGAAACCTGGAGCCAATAAGCTGCCCAAAGATAGGACTAAACCTTCTTCAATTTTGGGAGCAGCAAAGGATTGGGAGTTGTTGATGGACACACATGAGAAGCATTACCAAATGCCTTCGGAAATCTGTACCACAGCATTAAGACCGGATATACTCATATTCTCAAAAGCGACAAAGCATGTAGTACTTGTTGAACTTACAGTTCCATGGGAAAGTAACATACCGAAGGACCACAACATCAAACTTAACAAGTACTGCAACTTAGTAGACCGGATTGTGAGAAACGGATTCAAGACTGATCTCTTCGCTGTGGAAGTCGGAGCAAGAGGACTACCAGCGAAGTCGCTCTACAGTCTCTTCAAGAATCTAGGGCTCCCAAGATCGACGCTAAGCTCATATATGGAGAGAGCTTCGAAAACGTCACTGGAAGCATCCTACAGAATATGGATAGGTAGAGAGAGGGAGGTCGAGAGCGGGACTGGTGGTTTCCCCGCGTCCTAGTCAACGCAGACTAGCTGACGAGGGCTTGAAGCGAGCCGAAACGTGAAGCATGCGCGGGAAATTTAGAGTGGCCACTCGCTAGTCCCGACCTCGATTAATACCCTCCTCTACTGCCGATGGGCCCGGATATGTTCGGTGAAGCCATCGTAAGCTTAGATCCACACCTTCCTCCTTCACAGCTTTTCATTAGGGCGCTTAGACCTTACATACTTATTTATTATGGATAGTTATAATTAATTGGGATATTTTAGTATAGCAATTGTATTAAATTTTCACTATAAAAAGTTGAAAATATTTTTTCGTGCAAATCTATGACAGGACGAAATAGTAAGGGTTCAGTTTTTGCCATTTGGCTATGAAACCCTAAAAATATTTTTTTTTGCATTTGAGAGGTTTGTGAATTTCAATAACGAAATGACATGCTGTACAAGTTTTTATTGTATAATTTCATCCATAGGAAGGTAATAGGCGTTTCTACCTGGGTACCCAGGACCGGGTATACCCGGGTTTACAGGTGATTTCGTACCGGGGTAAAATTTCACAGAATACCCCCGGGATAATTTTTTGGCACTTCGAAAATAAAGTTAGTGTATTATCAGCATTTTTTTTAACACCACAGTACCATATTTTGTAGTAGCCGAGTTGGCATCACTGGTTACCTGTGCCAGCCATAGATAAACTTAGTGCTTATTTACTCTCTGGCCATAGACGACTGGTGAATTGAGTGAGGTAATGTTGTTTGTTTAGTTTCTGCATTCTGCAGATAAATTACTACATACCCCTCATAAATCTATATATATAAATTTAATAATGCCCGCATTAGCAGTTTCATTCACATTCTGCTGATTTATCTCCGTTTCCGTGTTTTGTATTTTGCTTAAAATTGGTTGTCTTTAACAGTCGAAGAAGGAAAGGAATATTACTTGTCTATTGCTGGTTTGCCGCTACCTCAGCCCGCGCTTCCGCACATCGCGCCTCACGCCACACCCGCTGACGCCTAGCTCAGTAGCGTTAATATCGCTGTCGCGTAGCCAAAGAATATAATACCGCGTAGCCACGCCCGTATTATATGTGTAATTGAGCTACCTACCCCACGCGCGTGTACGAATTTTGTTTTTTTTTGTGTTATTTGTTTTATTACTAACATTTGTTGTGTTCAAATGCCAATACGAGTAAAAAAAGGAATAGTAATATGACTATGACCTGTGCGCTAGCTTCACTAGTCATGTCACTTAATTACGTAGAATTATTATTACATGGTAGTACATATTAATTCTATGCCTGAAAGCTAAATAGGAAGTAACTAATACGAAGTAACGACAGTTCAGTTTAACACCTGGTGGCGGGAGCATTCGTCTATCCGACTTTTTTGTCGACGGTACCGATAGCTGTTACGTCATAACCGTCAGCGGTGGCATACTGGAACCAGACGACTAATAGAACTTCTATTCCTTTTGATTTTAAACTATAAATTGTTGATTCTTCTTCATTCTTGCTGGCTGATTTATTTAGTTTTTTTTATATCTCCAGACCTTTTGCAATTTTCATAGCCTTTTCCAGCGTTAGATCCTCTTCTTGTAACAGTTTTTCTCGTATATAGCTATATATAATGTAATACCCGGGTACCCAGGTATACCCGGGTATATATTTAAAAAGTACCTGATACCCAGGTATGAAAAAAGGGTACGCGAAAACCCTAGTAGGTACCTTCGCTTGGATATGTCGAACTTGCTGCTATGTATATTTTTAAATGTGTGGTATGATGTCTTATATAATTGGCGGCATATCAGAACGCACCACAACCTAGTCACACTGACTTGTCTACTCTGAAACGAACACCGAAAGGAATGTTTCGTGTAGGGTTGGATAACAAAGTTGGCCACAGTTATAATAATGCTTAAAATAAAAATGTATTTAATTTTTATGACTGCTACTAGTCGCTGTCGAATTCGCATTTATGCAGACAGCGTTTTTCAGGTACGCTTCTTCAATACCCTCACAATCATTTAACCGCTCACACGTCGGCTCAACCGACTCCATAAAATGTCACTTTGCCGCAATTCAAGGCAAGGAAGAAAAAACGTTTTTATCGGAAAATATAATTATGAGCACCACCAAATTTTGCATGGTTTTAATTTACCAATTTCGCTTAGGTCATCCAGCTAACCCGTGAGATTATGAGGTGACCCAAATATAGTGATCTTACATTTTTTTTCTATTTCACACAATCGCGAATGAATAAAAACGTCCAATAATAAATAACACATTCACTTGAAATGTTGTAATCTTTCGAATTTATACATAAACACAAACTAAACGGTCACCTTTCGGCCGCCCAAGGTTTGAGCGGTTTGTGTAGCTATAGCCACTGAAGCCGGCTGGTGGTGATTTCACCGGTTAGTGGTGGTGATTTCACCAGTTAGTGGTGGTGGTGGTGATGTCAGTGGCATCTGATTCTTTGCAGATTCCATGGACTTATATCATTTAAGTGCAATAAACATGCTGCCCACTTCTTTTTTTCAAGGTTACATGTATGCAACCAAAAATAGGATAGAACAATTTGCAATATGTAGTGTATCTGAATTTCCTTTTTTTCCAGGTCAAGTGGGATCCACCTATGGTACAAACAAAATTACCTCACAACAACAGCAGAATCCAATGTTGAGTGCACAATTAACGGTAATTGTTGTCCTATCTTTTCATCTGGGTATGAAACAAAGACAAAACTGTTATTTCTAAAATAATACTAGGTATCTGGTGGAGGTCGCGCCACTAAAGATTACACGGGCGGTCGCTAACGGGCCCTCAGGCCGCCTGAGGGTCCGTTAGCGACCAATATAACGAATAACAAAAAGTTTGTGTGCGCCTGAGGCAGCATACAATTTTTTGTTATATTTAATATTAGAAATACTTTAATTAATTGAAAAATCGTAATTAAGAGAGTTTTTTTTTTATGGAAACTGACGGTTGGCTACATCACCCACAACATCCGTGATGTCAGCCCATAACACCGAGTGAACTAGGTGCACTCATTTCGTGCATTCATGTCGGCTACACTGAACTGGATGGAAAACACGAACTATTTACATAGCCGTTTCAACCGACGTTTCATTCAGTGCGGTGGTACCAACGCGGGCAGGATAAACTCTACAACCTAGTAAGGTAAGAAGGGAAGGAACCTACAGTTTTACGTGGAATCCGAACCACGGTCAGCCTCCAACACGGTCGAGCGGTCACCCATCCAAGTACTGACCGCGCTCAGGGTTGCTTAACAACAGTCGACCGACCGCAATACTGAGCTACCGAGGCTGACAATAATAAAAGAGTTGAAACAATTTGGAAAACTTATAAAAAAATGACCAAGTGCGAGTCGGACTCACGCACCGTTCTGTACCACTAAACAATATATTTGTGTTATGTATTTATCAAATTAATTGTGTTTTCTTTCATTTAGTTTGGGATACCTACGTAAGCACATTTGGCTGGTTTTTATTATTTGTTGTTTTAATTTAACACACTTGTATGTATAATCGTTTTTTGCGATAGAGCAAAAACAAAGAAAGATTGAAAAAAAAAGAGAATGTTTCTTGTATTTATTTTACCCCCTTATTTTTTTCTTTTTGTTTTTTTTTATTATTTCTTAGGATATCTGCCATACCATAATACTCGTAACACATACTTTGTGAAAATTTCAACAGGCTACCTACTTTTCAAAAGATACAACCTTTTAAATGTACATCAGACGGCATAGGGTACTAAGGTCCCGGAACCCTAAAAATGATCTCGAATATTATGGCTAAGGTGACAGTAAGTGACAATGATTGTTTTCAGAATGCATACGCGCAACAGAACGCGGGTGTGATGCACGCGGGCCACCAGAGCCCGGCGGCGCTGCACACGCCGCATACGCCGCTCAGCCCGCATCCGCACACGCCCCTCGCCCCCTACCACCAGCGGCCCACGCGCCCTCATCCCAGTACGTACCGCGCACGCACACCACCAGCACAACACTGCCCACATAAACTCTTCACCCCCATACAAACCCTTCTACAATAACAAAACAAAACCATTTTCAAACTTAACGGAGTGAAAGAAGTAAACATTGTAACGAAAGTGATACATCATTGCCTGGTATTTGATTGATTTGACATAGCATAGAGATGAGACGCGGCGCACGAGAAACATTTACATGAATGTTGCACAATGTAATGATGCATACGACTGTATACTCATTATTTTTTGCCATCGTGTGAACTTCCTCGTGGGCGCAGCGTGCATGACGATAAAAGCATAGACACTTACCAAATTATGTAAATGGCATGACCTTTTATCTATTATATTATCTATGAAGCTCTTAATAATACAAATAACATTCTTCCACAACCTTATTTTTACTTAGCTTTTGAATATTTAGATATAGTACTTATAGTTGAAGTATGAAAGTATTTAAATATTAGATGCATGCGTGCTGCTTATTTTCTACGCTGAATAACAAGGAAAGAGGTGTGGAGGAGGCGACGTGAGACGGCGGCGGACGCGCCGGACGGAGCGGGGCGGAGGCCGGCCGAGCAGCGAGCGAGGGTAGGATGGGAGAAGTAGGAGAGGTAGGGGAGCAGGCTAGATGCTAACGAGCGCGTGTGTGGCAGTGGGGGGCTACTACGCGGAGGTGGGCGCGGCGGGGGCAGCGGCGGGCGGCTACTGTGTGGACTACGCGCGCCGCGCCGCCGCTCCGCCGCACCCGCACCAGCACGACCACGCACTCTCCTGTAAGTACCACCGACCCGCCACCTCCCGCCACAAAGTCTCACTCAACACCACATATACCCTCCACATTGTTCCACATAGAATGCCTTCTGGATCCAATTTTCATCACAAATGTTTGGTTTAACATGTGCTTTCTGTGATAACAGGAGTGTACATCCACGCTCTGTCTAATGCGATAACGTTTTATATAAGAATGTCACTAACAGCGGTGAATTGATATTTCCTACAGCTGAATTACGAAACAGCTTATTGTATTTTGGTTTCACACTTGTGTAAATACTTTCTTAAATTTTTAAGTCAAACATCATCATAAATCTACAAACAACCATGTTAGTCCAGTTACTTTAGACATTTAACTCGTCACACGCCCGCACCGGGCGCCAGTTACCACCGCATAGCGCCGGGAGTTTCAACGTCATAGGTTCACATTCGTAAAATCTACGAAACTAATATGTTTTTATATCTATGAACTTTGACAACAAATTACCCTGGGAGTAATCTTGACAAAATTCCCAGCGAAGTTATCTATAACTTTAGTGCACTGACCTTTATTTTGATTCCAAATTGTGAGTTGGACCAATATATCCGATCCGGATTTATTCAAAGTTGGCAACAAAGTGAATCAGATCAAGTAGGGCATATTTTCACCTTTTTTAAGGACTATTTGAGCCTTTTACCCATATTAAAGAGTGTGTATTAAATTTTTTTTGTTTTTACTTTTATGTTATTATTGTTTTTTTTTATTTGCCACCCAATGACCTTTCAGAGACCTTCACTATTAAGTTAGAAGACGGGACACAATTGTGAATTAACAGTTAATTTAGCTTTGTTGCTGTGATAGTACTGTGAGGGAGCAACAAGAAGGAACACACAGGAGAAACTTATTTATTTCTGAATGCAGTATACTAGTCATTAGCGAGATTGTTGGTAGGTACTACTATGCAGAATTCTTGTCTGTTTGGCTGCATCAACATTAATATAAATACCTATTTAGTATTTTTATTGCATGTTAAGTGTCAATACTATACTTAGATTTTTGCATGTACATTGCGTATGTATCTATCTTAATATTCATCCTTCGGAATGCTACAGTACTCTAATATCAATACATTTAAAACTCTACTAACTTCTCTTGAAATTTGTAGTCTTATATCATAATGTATTTTCATATTGAATCATACACAAATTCATGATAGAATACAATACTTACACAGTGTGGCCCTATGGCCTTCCATGTGCAAGGTGGTGGAGTGATTTTTTATACATAGTAAAAAAGTACAAATAATTAGGTATACATCAGTGAAATAATTATTTAGATATCTTTTAAGATTGCTAAGTTGGATATTGAAGTAGTCTTTTTTTTCTAAACTCTGATCTGCCGCGTTTGAACCGCTCCGGAACATTTGCAGCGCTGGCGGTCACCAGCGTCAATATCACGCTTAGTCACTAAATTAGTGCACAAATCTCGATTACTAATATCTAAATATTGGTTTGGTAGTACAATCTCTCTAACTATCCACTTATCAAGATTAGTTATAAAGGAATGCCTACTGGCATTAAGCTAGCCTATTGAAGCAAATTAATGAAGAGACAAGATTATATTTTGTCAGCAGTTAGCGAAGAGTTGCTGCGTATGGGAGGAATCTTGACATAATTTCCTATAAAGTTACCCATAGCTTGTATTGCACTGTCCTTTGTTTTGATTCCAAATTGTGAGTTGAATATTGTAACACGGCTAACACACTCAAATCAAGCACATTTTAAAAGAAAAACTTTAAACCTTTATATTTCTGAAAGGAATCTTTTTGGATGATTTAAAAGCCTGTTAAATGTGAGCGATATTCACGCATAAATGGTCCCCATAAGAATGAAATGGTAGCCGTTTCATTCTTACAAGCATAACGATTGCACGCAGAATTTACGCGTTTACACGGAGCGTCGAACATGGGACGCCGCGCCGCAGTCCACTTGAAGGCAATTTTCTCAATAAGGTGGTGAGCCGGAGACCAGGTGAACTTACTACCCAAGTACAGTCCCGGGTATCTCACATCCTTTTCTTGGGATATCTGAACAGCGTTTAGCTGGACAGGCGGATGTGTTTCTCTCCGTAAGGTGAATGTTACATGAGCTGACTTTGTTTCATTGGCTCTTCCATTTCTTGAGCCAGCTGGATACCTCGTCCAGGCTATTCTGTAATATTTGGGAGGCATGTTCGGTTACAGGATGTGATGCAAGGATAGCAGTGACGTCGCCGAATGTTCCTGATTACTTTTACTGGGGTATTAGGTAGAGAATAGGACCGAGGACTGAGCCTTGTGGGACACCAGCCCTGATCCTCTGTAGGCTAGTGACAGAATCTCCAGTTTTCACTCGAAAATCTCTTGACACTTAGGTATGTCGAGAATTTCGAAGCTACTGTCATTTAGCATAGTTCTTACTTTCTAAAGCCAATGCCAAACAGGATCAAATGCCTGTTATATGTCAAGGAACACCGCCGAGCAGTACTCCTAGTTTTCGAAAAACTGATTTATTTTCTCCACCAATTAAAGTCAGACTGATGATGGTTTGGGATAATGTCTTTTACTTTTACTTCTGGCAAAAGCCTCGCCCTAAGTAGCAACTCCATTACTTGGAACAACATGGGTAGTCGGCTTTTAGGCAGATACGATTTCGGAGCATGCATAGGTTTTCACGGCTTCAGGTTCATTATGATTTCGGAGATCTTCCAACGAAAGGGAAATAAATTCAATCTAAGCACTGCATTGAAGAGATTATTATTTATTATTATTATATTGTATTCCAATTAGGGGCAACTCTTTAAGAAGTCTTTATGTAATTAGGTCATTATCTTGGGCCTTTTTTTGGTTATTTTTATAGTTTTATTACTTGAGTGTTAGCAGTCAGTCAGCGTGTATGGCAGAATTCCTCGTTTGACTCTTGGAGGTTTGATCGTCACTTTAAATCCCATTAGGTGTTAGTGTTGTAACAGACACTAACACTACATAAAAACTAGAAATTCGACAAGGAAACACACTATTATTTTTTATATAGATAGAAATACTTCATTGCTCAAAAAAAAAACATTTTATAGAAACAAACAATATCTAATTTACATGTGGATCAAAAGCTGACTTAACCTATGTCGAGCGTACAAAATTATAAAGTGTTTATTTTGGACAATTCAAAAATGAAATATCCAAATCAATATAATATTTTTTCTCAGGTAGGATTTCCTTTCATCGTGGCTCGATGTGATATCGTTATGGCGAGAGCATAGGAGGATAGTAGAGAATGTGCACTTGGGCGGTTGCAGGCGGGGGCGGCGGAGGGAGCGGCGGAGGGGGCGGCGGCCCGGCGGGCCCGGCGTCCGAGTACGTGCGGCAGGAGATCCGCGCGGTGGTGGGCGCGCGCGCGCGGCCTGACCTCCACCACCCACACCCGCACCCGCCCGACCTCGATTCTCTCGGCCTCTCCTTCGAGATGCCGGCGCCCGGTCAGTACTCATCCCTCACACTCCTCTCTACCTCGACCGTCATCTTAATCAATGTCGTTTCGCCTTCGTATTTGAGCTAGTGACTTTTTTGTATATGATGCCAATGTCATCCGTGAGCGACCTTGAGGTTACGTCGAAAAAGAACTGAACTACAAAACGTAAGCATAAATTATAAGTTCGTTTAGTGTTCTGTTTCCAGTTTTCACATATATTCTCCGTGTGAACTCCTAGTGCCATTATTGATATTCTGCACGCATATCATAGGAACACTTTGGTATTTATAATTACATTTAGTTCACATTGCACTCTTATGTAAGGTCTTTTTTTTAACTAGGACGAGCTTTAAAGGCCAGGTTCTGTATCGGAAATAGATCATATTGCAATTATAAAAAAGGGGGTAACATTTTTATATTTGATTAAATATTACAAAAAAAAAAAAAATACAAACAAACTCCCCAGCAAACAACTTTTGCTAAGAAACTATGTTTCTATTTCTAATAATTACCGAGATAATAATTGTGAAAGTTAATTAAAGTTTAAATTCATAAGGAACACGCGTTGGGTACCTACCTACACGTAACATCGCGCATTATCTGTGCTACGCGGCGGCTGTTGAACTTCGGCCTTGACACACATTAGTAATTTCTTTGGGCTTACAATTTCAATAACGGTCGTAAGTCGGAGAGCGTGCATACTTACGTATGTATGGAGCACTCGCTGCCGCCATCTCCTCCGCGACACAACCATGTCTATGTACTGTATACGTGAGTTTTCACTGATTAAAAAAAGGAGACACATTGTAAAAAGATGAAAGATTGTTCTATAAAATTACAGTTCAGTAGTCACACAAAAACAACTAAAGAAATTAAAAACTCGCATACATTTTCGCTTCGCAGAGCAACTTGGTGTATACTGTATAGTACACTCGCGCGCGATGCCTGAGTCTTGACTAATTGCACGGTGCGGTGACGAGCCGGGAGGAACGAATGCTTATTGTTTCATATCCCGATTAATCCCGAAGCATAGCCCGAAGTCTGCGTTCTGCACCACCCCGCGAAACTATTGGCTAATCGTGGCGCGCGCATGTACGAAGTTTTTTTGTTTTGTTTGTACGCCAGTACTTGCCTTTCCATTCCGAGACGGGAGGCGGGGGTGGGGGGTAATACCTATGTTCGCTCAGATCATCGCGCGTCGTCGCGCCGCCTAGCCTACCCGAATTTGTGCCAAGGTCAAAGTTCAATAACCGTTGGCGCATTCCCATTTCCGTGCCGTCGTTCCTCTACCTATGAACTTTAACTTTCACAATTATTGTCTCGGTAATTTATTAGAAATAGAAACATAGTTTTCTTAGCAAAAGTTGTTTGCTATGTTCAGGTGAGTTTGTTTGTATTTTTTTGTAAAATTAATAAAATATAAAAATGTTACCCACTTTTTTATAATTGTAATATGATCTATTTCCGATACAGAGCCTGCCCTTTAAAGCTCGTCAGCTAAAAAAAAGACCTTACAGAATTTTATCAACACATTTAGATAGATACGAAATACTTTATATTCTTCAAAGAAACATTTAACAGAGTAACAAGCACATTGTTATTCATATTTATTAATTGATCAATCCCATAATGTCTTATCTCCTAATCTGAAAAATAAAACCCATGATCAGTGCTCGAATTGAACCGGAACGCACCGGAACGCCGTTCCGGTTCGTGAAATCGCCGTTCCGTTTCGTAAAAGTTTTCCTCAGTCTTTCCGGCTCGCAAAGATGATTTTATTTACACAGCTCCCGTTTTTCATAACAAAAAAGCTACAATTTGACCAATATGGGTGGTGCTCTTTGCGATAATATAAAATATCGTCATGCATAATTTTATATTATTCGTCACTGCTCTGTCTGTCTTTGATAATTGAGTGTGATGATATTTCGCAAGTGCTGCATCTTCTGGACATTTTTTCATTTATTGATGAAATGTCACGATAATAGAAGCAACGGTTTTAACGTGATACCCAGGCAAACAGACAGACAGACATACAGATAAAAACATTTTGTGAAAAAGGGAATTTTGTACCTACTTAGTTTCGTTGAACCAACCACCAGTGAATGAATTTTCCGAAAATTTCGTTATGTATGACAGACGCATTATTTTTTGTTATTAGAGGTGAGGCTGATTGGTCTTATATCAAAGCAAAGACCCTAATTTGGCTGACATCATTTGCTTCAGCCCTCGCTTAATCTGACACTACGATCAATTTCTTTCAAGATTCTTTACATTTATGTTTGATGAATTACGTATGTTTAAATTTTTTTGGGGGTTTGGGGGGGGGGGGGGGGCGCGTTCCGGTTCGTGAATAAGTCCAATTCGACCACTGCCCATGATAATACACCTACCTGTATTAAAATGGGTAAATTTTTTTTTAATCCTTATACGCTGGATTTACTGCTGATATATACCAGGATAGATACCATAATGTACCGTACTACCGTACTGTACTTGTCTTTCTAGATGCGTGCCGCATGGCAAAGATGAAATGTAACGCCGCTATGTATTCGCGCGTTTGCAGCGATCGGGGGCTGAGGTAGAATTGAGGAGTGTGCTACTCAATTTTCCTCTTTGCCGCCTTCGCACTTGTGCACCCTACACACTCCTACTCATTACACATATTTATTCTCGAATACCTACTGTACACCGCGTGTTGCGGTGTAAACCTATAAACAAACATAGAATGGATGATGGTGCAACGTTAGTACAGCTTTTCCTCTTTATTCATTAGGATATTTTATCTGAAGAACAGATGAGGGTATAAACCCGTTGCCAGATCTTACTCTGATATGTGTCAGGAGAAGTAGACTTGTGACTATGAATATTGTGGCTGAAAATGCCAAACAAAACAGTTCAGTGGTTTCTACATCCTCAGTAAAATGTTAGTCTTGGATTAAATCCTTTAATTTGAGACCTTTACCTTTTCGACGCACACTCTGACTTAATGCAAAATGTTATTAGGAAATAATTATGTCAATCAACACCTTCATTGGTTGCGTAATAATGTGTGGATTTTGGGCACATCGATTTTAAGGCGAAAATAAGACTCAAAAGGTCAACTTTAAACGAAATTATTGAGCTATTGGAAAGAAAAAAAATCTGTAAAAAATATATGTTATGTATTGATCTTTAATTAACAAACATATTTTACTACTTTGGAAAGGTGTTAAATAAATCTCCAAAAAATAACGAAAAGTACGAAAATTTTACTTTTATGTTAAATTATCTTGAGAAGCATAAATTGTTTCAATATAAGACGCTCATAGAAATAGGTATAGATAATATTTTTCCCTACAATCGTAGCGATAAAAATATTTTTTTCCATCTTTCCAATACGTGAAATTAAATATACACGGTGTTGCAGTTGCCTCCGTAATATTTTTAACTGACATAAGGGGGTTATTCTATATGTGAAACTAAACAACTTCTGTGAAGAAAAAATTTTTTCAATCTAAAAAAAAATTTTTTTCCATACATATTTTAACTACTTATTTTCAAAATGTATGGAGAAAAAAAATTTTTTTTTCTTCAAATAAAAAAGTCGTAGAACAACAGTTGTTCTATATTACGTACAGAATCACCCCCTTTCGGGTTTTACGGTTGGGGTTGCAACACCGTGTAGTGTGATTTTCGCGCAAACGTTCATAGTCGGCGCGAAGTATCAGCCACCGCACAAGTACAATGAATCTCGCACCTATTTACATCTGCATACGGTTCGTGTTTCAATCATCAGTGCTCGGTAGCACGGTTTGAGTCTTATTTCCGCCTTAAGAGACATTTGGCTGCAGTAATGCACCATTCTCTACATTCAGACCTACTTGGAACTTACATATTGTGGTTAGTTTTAACATATTCCTTATGGTGTCCTGGGTCTTGGTTATTTCGATGTTGAATTTATAAAGTGGTGTGTAAGGTAAGTGTCAAGATTTATACACATACATTCCTATATGTTTAAAAGTCGGCAGTAGTTACTGTCTCCGTTCACACTGCAGCCATTGGTCCTGCCGTATGTCGTGTGTCGAGCGTTACATCGGGAAGTCCTTGATTGGGAAGTTGGCTGTGCTGTGTCGTCTGCGCTGTGTCTACTGTGTGGAGTCGTTATAGTCCTCAAATTATTGGCTCATGTTTTTGATATTATTTGTAAGCCAAGAAATTTCATAAGCCACGCAGGACATTATTACGTCAGACGACAGGTGTGTGGTGAAATGATTGTAATAAATTATATTATGTTTTTGAAAGTGTAGGTGATTTTATTGATGTCGCGCTGTTGCATGTGTGTTTGGCCCCATATCGATGTGGTTAATAACAATATGTAAACACAGGATTAAATGTTTTTATTAAATTGTAAGTTTCTGAGGTCATAGAAAACAAAATATAACTAACGTTAAGGAAAGCAGTACGTTTACTCGCATTATTAGTAACCAGAATCGGCAGCAGCAAAATTGTAATAAGCAAAAAGTGGTAAACATGTCAGAAATATAACAGTTAGAGCTTTGACGGGAACATTTCGATAAAATGAAATATGGACTTAGATTTATGATTATTATGAAAACTTTTTGCTGTTTTGTTTTTTTTGTGTACTGCCCCAACGTGATAAAATATAAAAAAAACTTCATGTCGCTCACTGCTATCACGGGTGTAGTATAAAGTCGGTTCCATTTCACAGTCCATAAAAAAAATTATTACATGGCAGTATTACAACAAAACTAAACAAAAACTAGTCAACTTTTGGAATTTAAAAGGTTGACTTATCGCTATTGCAGTGATTTCTTCCAATCAACCTTTGGAATGAAATGGATATTTTGTTTTGGGCCATATCTGAAGAACCGCAATGTGACCAAAACAAAGGCCCATGTGAATCTGGATAGAACTCACCGAGGTCTAAAATTTAAGTACCAACATGACGAGTCTGACGAGCACCAGCCGTTCTCGAGATATGGCCAAAACAAATACCATTGCAACCCAAAGGTTGGTTGGAACTATGCACACACAACATTGGACTGTAACTACTGCTATGTAAAAATGTTGGCAACAAAAAAGGGAGATGTCACTGTTCTCGGTGGTCTCTGTTCAGTTCTTTATTGATCAAAAAGTAAAGGGATTCACAACACTATTGCTGTCGCTTATTTTATTACTCGCGCGGATATAGATGGAATTCGATAGAGTGCGCGGAGGGCTGTCATCTCACTCGCACTAATACGCTACGCACTCATACGAGAGAGATGGGGGTTGTTTATATGTGTGTTCGGGAACAAATAGCAACTGGTAGGGTAAAATATCGCAAGCACAAAAATGAAATTTCGTGTTTTATCGATTAAATTCACAGTGAATACATCGATAAAATGTGCCGCCATTTTTTAATAAACTTGATGTGTTTGCCTTTTTTTGCACTGTAATACTGCACAAGCCAGCATTATGTGGGCATTCTGCTCGTTCAAACATACGATTTCGTTTAGGAAAATATCCCAAGACGCCACTAGTTTTATAGAATGTGTTAGAATGTTGATTCTTATACCTCAACACAGGGGAAAACCAATTCTCTAAGTACCCTAAATAGTTCACTTATAGATTTTCGCTTGCATGAACAATTTTCAACATTACCTAACACCATGAGTTACCACCTACTGAGGATGGGATATTTCACATCATCGGATGAAATATCAGGGAATAAATGATGGACATACTCAATAAGCGGGATGGAGGTAACGGAATGGTGATGTCACACGCATGTGAATGTGTGCGTGTGTGTATAGGTGGCGGCAGTGTGGTGGGCCGAGGCACCTCCGCAACCACAAACTCATGGGAATCCCATCAGAGCACTCCGGTAAGCTGAGAGAGCAAAGACACGCAACCACGACTACTAGAATTCATTTCAGGCATAACTTCTTTTGTAGAGTTTTTTGTTATTATTGTATTTTATAATCATGCTGTTCTGCGTTTGTCAAAATTTCTCTAGCCTAATTTTCTTGAGAGCGATTGCTGTGTGCGTGTCACTAATGTACCAGATTTGTGGACCGATGCAAAATAACTAGGCACTGACCCTTCACCAAGTGGTTAATGAGCCGTCGTGTCGTGGTGCCGTGGCGCCGCGCTCCTTGTCCGACTCGCCGATGCGTGCACTATGGTTCCTTTGTTTGCAAACGTCGTGAGGCTGATAAATTTGGTACATTCTAATTCTAGTTACTTATGCTTCCGTGATGTGTTGTGATGTTTTTCAATAATATTATCGAATATAAAACTCCAGGTATAAACTTCAATAGCTTAGTTAGATGGTAGTTGATTTTTCTTTGAAGATAGAAGTAATGGAGGAGAGGTCGGTACGATATAACTATGCGTATGTTGCTTTGGCCCCTTCTCACAACTGCTGACGTTTGTGCTCTGAAAGCTTTGTCGAATGGAGAATGGAGCAAGTGCGTGCGTGCGTGCGTGCGTGCGTGCGTGCGTGCGTGCGTGCGTGCGTGCGTGCGTGCGTGCGTGCGGGCGCGCGCGCGCGGGTGGTCTGCGTAGGCTGCTGGCGATGTAGCGATGCATGCGACTCGCGTCTCGTGCACTGAGGTGGTGGCTCTGTCGCGTCCGTATCTACTCAGACGTATCGTAGTATGTGCTTATTGTGTGCTTCTTATACAAACTACACAATGTGCTTTTCTCGACTAGTGTTACCCATTTGTGTCCTTGTTTATTTTTATTTTTTTCATATTCGTTTTCTCAATTTTGTTTGAGAAAAATCAGGATCCGTAGATAATCTTTTGGATTGTTGCATGAAACATTATATTTTTGAATGTACAAGTTTTTTTATCAATTTCCAAACGATTCTTCCTGCATATGTATCGTTTAATCGGGAAGCTCTTCAATGCTGCAACTTGCATTTAACGCAGTCGCTCAGCTGCACATTACGCATGAGGAGCGAGATAGGGAGTGTGAGGCGAGGGTGCGTGTAGTGACTGGGTGGTGATGCTTTGTTGCAGACTACTACCGGGGCGGGGGGTGCGGAGGCGGCGGCGGCGGCGGCGGCGGCGGCGCAGGTCGGTGATGAGGCGGCGGCGAGCGGCGGCGGGGGCGCGGGCGCGGGCGCGCCGGTCAGTAAGGCGTCACTGCTGCAGAAGTTGCTGTCGGAGTGACGCGGCGCGACACCTCCCGCGGCGCCGCGCTGAGCCGCGCTGAGCCGCGCGCGCGCGCTGGCAGCGGACCTTCTTTGCATTTGTGCTACCGTGTGAAGGTGACCTCTGCATTTATTACGCATAGCGTGCGCCGTGTCGACGGGACTGGAGAGTTGCGATACGATTCGAATTAATGTAACCGTCTACGCGGTACCTCAGTGGCTGTTGACTCACATTGATAAGTTAACACGGTACATATATTTATAAAGTAGTGCAGTAAGAGTAGGCAGTGAGCGGGAGATGTATAGATATGTACATAGCGTAGGCCGGCTGTAGGAGCGAGGCGCGAGGTGAAGTTAGTTTGTAAGCGACACACATTATTGCAGATTCTATGAGCATACTCCATAGTCGTAAAGAACAAATGTGATGGAACTACCTATAACTAATGTACAATATTCAAAGCCGATACGCATACCTGGTCAAGTATACATTATTTGTACAATCATTTTCATTCTATAAATAATAAAGATAATGTGTGCAATAATTTGTATAAAAATTAATAAATCTATTTTTGCGTTGTGAATGTTATGTACATAGTATGAAAGTCAGATGTTACCTGTTATGACAAAGTATTTGGTTATGATATTGAAATTGAGACCAAGTTTCCTGAACGATTCCCCATTTCGATACGATTATAGCTTACTCTGTATATGAATCATTGTTAAATTATTAATGTTGCTTTATTGTATATTTTTGTTACGCATTTCCTGTTTTGTATGCGCAATCTGTTTCAGACACACTCAAGTTACATTTTTTTTGTGACTCACATTTTATTTTTGATAATTCCTATCGAGTCAAGCCCCAAACCAAATTTCTTAACGTTATGTTTGTTTAAAATTTGTATGCGGCTTTCCAAAATTCTTCATGATACATTTTTCACCAAATATCAATTACAAACTTATTGTTCATGGTCACACACAGCATTTTGAATCATTTTTATTTCAAGTTATGTTTCAGTTTCAGTTTATTTATTAATACAATTGGTTTAAAAAACTAGTTTTGTCCGCCATTTCTATTAGCACGGCTAGAAAGAACCGACAAGACAACTCGCCTGCAGTCAATTTATTTTTTTCTTATAATTTCAGTATTAATATATCATATTACATTACAATATTAATGCAGCTGCATACATATTAGTACATTTTGAGAGCAATAATTGCTTAATAATTAATAGAAATAAAACAAACAAAAATGGGGTACAAAGAGTGTGGTGGTGAGTGTGTTAGTATTGTGCATAGAGGTGGCAACTAGCTACTAGTACTAGTACTAGTAAGTACTAGCTAGAGTAGAGTAGGGACACGCGTTGTGTGTCCGCGCCGCTATAGAGGTGTGCGTCTCTTCTCTCTCATCTCTCCTCCTCCATCGGCATTC
Source organism: Nematopogon swammerdamellus (assembly GCA_946902875.1). NCBI lineage: Eukaryota > Metazoa > Arthropoda > Insecta > Lepidoptera > Adelidae > Nematopogon > Nematopogon swammerdamellus. The sequence continues at coordinate 16,086,755 of OX336334.1, forward strand.
ATTATGTTCACAGTTGTTAAATGTGCTAGTTTTGCTAAGCGTTCCAAATATATTTTGGTGAAGTTATATTTCAGGACAAAACATTAAGAAGTTTCAGAGAAAATATATGTATTTCCAAAGTATAGAGATAAGTAATTCGCGAGAAGCCTTGAACTAACTCAACAATAACTTGTTTGGACACTGCCTTATTTTCCTACTGCATCGTGTACGTGTCGTGTACTGCAAGTATTCCAATGAGGAATGTACAAACAATACAACTAGGTAAGCTAGACTCAACCGCTACGACACCTCTCATTCAATGATAACATTTCTGAAATTGGCTAATTTTTTTATGATTCGCTTTCTTGTGTGCACTGACCTAACACTTATTATTTCTCAATAAATGTTCCCCAAGATCCTACAGGGGGTTTGTAAATTAGTTGGTGCTTGCAAGAGAGGGATAAAAGGAAAACATTTAGGTGAGTATACGGTCATGATGTCATGAGATGTGTTTACACTCGACAAACCATTGATTTTAAGTATCACCATCATAGCAATGTATTTTTCTAAGAATATAAATAAATAAAAATGTAATTATGAAATATTTTACACTGAAGATTATTCAAGTTTAAAATCAATTTATAGCTTGAGTAGTGGTTGTTTTTCGTCATTATTGTTTTTTCTATTGAGAGTAAATTGGTTTTTATTTAGCACGAGTACAGACATCGTTACGTGCACAGTGCTGTTTTCGCATGTTATTTTATGTGACCGCAATCTGTATGTGTGTATTCTATAAATGATTTGTGTAATGTTGCAGTGTGTGGCTTGTTGATGCGCTACTTACTCTAAAGAACAAATGTACAAGAGTCGAGTCGAGACGAAGTAGGTGCCTGCACAGAGAATGTGTCGAAATATTTTTCAAAACCTAATGTATGTGAGTGTTGAACGTAGATTATAACTTTTATAATGCATTGCTAGATTATCGACGTATTAATAACATTACCAAATTGTTAAACGAATATTACACTAAATCTACCTAAAAGTATTTTGCTCACAATTTGACAAACTATTAATATCTACACATAACTACATTATAATGTACATACATATAACGACGACAAAGTCGAATACCTACATAACATATATTCTGCTTCTAAATTTTAACATTAGATGTCTTCCGCGTTTCCATTTTGAATAGGTACAATTTGAACACGAGAGTGGTGCGGAGACTACCGACATACGACAAACCGTCCTACTACACTCGCGTGCACTTCACTTACGGAAATTCACTCCAGACTCCGCACTCCATACCCATCACACCGCACACCACCCACACTACACACAAAACTTGACCCACAGTCACGCTACTACACTCGTGCACACACTACTCTAATTAAAATCCAGTAATGAAACCGCTCCAACACGCACTAGGAGGACACCCACGTACACAAACTAACAAACTAAAATGTGTCTATATGGTACGCAGATAATATGTTATTCCAACGGAATGTTGAGGTGATTAGGTTAGCTCGGATGCTGGTCTCGCTGGACGGCTGGTGCGCCTGTGTGGAAGGGGGAGGGCGCCTACGAGAAAAGTTATTTCATTGCCGCTTAAATGTTTGAAAGTTTGTAAATTTTATCAAAGGAAATGAGGGGATGATAAAGTTGATAATAATATGGCATTAGATAACATTCACTTATTATCGAGTTAGTATCAAATAGTCTATTAAATGTTATGTATTAATATAAAATACATTTTTCACATTGGCATTAGGGCAGGGATGGTTATTAGTTGATATTAGCGATGACTAGTTCTTACGGCAGACCAATCAACGTAGACGAAGTTAAATTCGGATCTTGCATAAGAAAAATAATATACTATTGGGTCCAACTTTTCCATCCATTCAAAGAGAAACAATATTTTAACATTGGACTATTCCACGTGTGATATCGCAAATTATTGTGTTGCTGTACGTAGACGTTAATTATATTTTGAAGTAGAGACCAACGTCGGTCGGCCGTAAGAACTGGCTGTCTTCACCGGAGACCGTACTCTACGTACGTTCGCCGGCCGTTCTTTTCTATATACAGCCGTTGGTTCATTATTTCGCCAGCCTTGTCGACTACTAAATTGTCAGTACCTAGTGAATCAATGTATGACCTTAATGTTCTGTCTCGTTGTTTTGGGGTACTTATCGTAGGATAATGGAAGTGTAGTATTTGTAGGGAGCGAAGCGGGCAGGCGACCCGCGCGCCAACGCTCTCGCGCGCCGCCCGCGCCGCCGCGCCGCCGCCGCGCCGCGACTGACTTGGCCGGCCGCCTGCCCCCGCCCGCACTAACTCTCCCTTTATTTCTTTCCCGCTGTCACGTTAACATCTCACACCTACTTCTTCATTGTCACCGACTCTTGTCTTATGTCAAATGAATTGGTTTGTTGAAATGATATGTATTTTTGGGTAGTCGACCTTGATCAAATTTTGGAGAAAGACGACAATGGTCGGTGAAGATAAGAAGTGGGTTAGAGGCGACAGAGGTATCGTCGGCAGGATGTGTGTAAGCGTGGCAGCGCTCGTGTGATGTTATTATAAATGAAGACGGGAGGAGGCTGTGATGGCCTCGTCTCGTCGCTAGGGTACCTTACGTTGCTGTGCATTTCTCTATTGTATGTATATGTTAATACATTGTTGTAAATAGCTGAATAGATTATATTTTTACGAGTAGAGTACACAACCAAAGTTGTTAAGAAGTGATGGTTGATTTAATAATAATGAATATAGATTGTTTAAAATGTTTAAATGTTTCATTTGATACAAAAAAAGGGTACAGTTCTACGCATTCGGTATCTGTTGGTTGCCTTTCTACATTACCGCCCTGATATTAATAAATATATAGGTATTATTTTTGGTATAAAACAAGAAATAACTGTAATAAACAAAGAATAGGACTGGGTAAGTGGAGAGAGTATATTTTGTAGAGGAGATTGCAAGGTTTGCCGCTTTCTCCCATTTGTTCCTAGTAGATGATTCCACACACCCCTTGTCTCTCATTTCTCTCATATTTTGTGTCAATTAATAGTCTGGAAGGTAAGTTGTCAGAGATTCTGTGTAGCTAACGAGTATCCCGTACGTTAATATGAAATCATTATTACAAATCAGGAATTGCAAGTACATTAACTTAATTGTATTTTTGGTACATTTTAGATTTGAAAATATATGAATAATCTATAATAGCATGCTGTTTCATTTTCTGATGTTGGAGACACCTTGTTGAATGTGATAGATATTCCAAAAACCAAACTTCAAAAATTTTATTACTTACAAGAATCTAGGTATATTGTCTATATTTCATCAATATCGTACGGCACCCTTCCAGCCTTCAGCCTTCCTCTCCTGCTACTTGACCTGCTGTTCAAGCGACACTGGCAAGGTTGAAGGTACTTATGGTCATAGTAAAATGAGACGAGTAGGATAACTGGAGCCCATAACTACCTACGCTGCCACAGAATAGAAAAGAGTACTCCGTACAGAAGCTGCTCTGTACACTCACAAAGAAATAGCTACTCTGCGACGACGCGATAAAGTACAAATTGACTCGCACAGAACTGCATGCCTAACCACGATAACCGCCTACATTTCGCTTCTCTTTCTGTCGTGTAACTCTATCTCGAAAGCTCGTCGTTCAGCGCGTTAAGGGCTGTGTCTTTGTGCTGTCTTATTGTGAGGAATAAAATGAAGATGATACCTACCAACTTTTATCGTTCTAGCTACCAACGATATGATATTTAGCTACGGCAAATTCATGCGAACAAATTCATGCATGCGTTAGCGTCACAATTAGTTTCTCACATCGAAGCGTGCATTGCGTGCAACCTTCCAGTGATAGTTTTGTTTGATCAATAAATTTAATGATCAATGATCATCTACAATGTACCTATTATCCTTATACGAATTAGGCCATACACACCACGCTGTTCGGCGTTATCTAACTAATGTTATTGGCAATATAATAATATCATTTTAAATCAATGACCTCCTACTATATGAATAAATAAATTACTAGAAATAAATCAAAATGCTACCTTTCTTCGTCTCTCGGAAATGAAAAAAAAGACAAGTTTTCATTTGTCTGTTGACTTTTGCACCCGTCCACTGCACAATATTTACGTGATTTCGACATTTTCTAAATTCGAAAGCGCCACGCGCCCGGTCTGGCTGGATAGCGGCAGCCCACTGTTAATTGTAGATTAGCCGCTACGCCAAGCGGTAGGCATTTAACTCGCGACCTTGAGCTAGTGACGAAGGCCTGACGCTGCGCCGAGTCACCAGGGATGTCACAACTCACAACACTAACACAATTGACAATTGACAGGTAGTGAGCCCATTATGGTGGAAATGCAATTCCAGAGAGAGAAAGAGAGATAGATAGATAGAGAGAGAGAGAGAAAGTGAGATAGAAAGAGAGAGAGAGAAAGTGAGATAGAAAGAGAGAGGTCAATCGCGTCAGTTTCCTTAAAAAAATATACACACATACATATCACACACGCTGAATCCCGACAATCGGGGTAATCAGAGTAATCGGTGTTGTGCTACACGAACTCTGATAAATTATAGCACAACACCGACCACCACGTTTCGCAAAGCATTCTAACAAGATTCAATCGATCAAGCAGCAAGTAAGGCACAAATACCCACCTCGGTGGAAGTACCGTGCCAAGGTGAGAGGTGGCTACCTTTGCCCTTTAGCACGACATCTTGTTCTTATCCCTTTGTCACCTTTTACGACATGCATGGGGAGAGATGCAGCGGGGCTATTCTTTCCCCACACGGTAAAAAATAACAAAACAAAAAAAAAATCGAGTGCGGGGCGGCCATCACTGACTACAAGCGAGGGAAGTGAGAATGTAAGTGGTGGTTGTGTACAGACAGCGTGCGCTGGCGCGCGCTTGTGTGAGTGCGAAATCGGCGCGTTTGTATGAAGACGGTTAACTAGTCTGTTTGAACTATGCTATGGTACAGTGGAAACTCTGCGAGGTGTTGATGCACACCGATAGCACAGCCGATAGACTGATACAGTGTCGGTTTGAACTTGGAGGCGAGAAATATGCACAAGATAATATCGTCCACGTGCCTAGACTACCTACTGTCGTGCACCTGCAACTACACTATAAAGGTACGTTGATACGATGCGAGGTTTTATTATATTTCACGCACGAGGAGCATACCGCCTTCTCGAACGAGAAAACTCGCTGTAGCGAAGCGTTCGTCGAACAGTTTGCGAGCTTGCGAGAATACTGTCTAACTAAACGGTGCGTAAATGCGTTCGAAGAGCATTTCTCGTGCGTGAACTTGCATCGTGTCAACCAGGCATGGCTCTCGTCTCGCACATTTATTTAGATCTGGAATTAACCGAGATTGCACTCAATGAGAGTAGAAAAACTCGATGTATGACAGGCTCAGAGCATTCACTTGGTTTGCTACTCGATTAGGTCAGTATAGGCACACCCGAAGACCCGATGCGACGTAAGGAGGTATTTTCAATATTGGTCATGTACATTTTTAACCCCCGACGAAAAAAACGGAGGGGTGTTATAAGTTTGACGTGTGTGTGTGTGTGTGTCTGTGTCTGTCTGTGGCATCGTAGCTCCCAAACGGATGGACCGATTTGGGTGTGGTTCTTTTTATTAGGTAGCTTGTTTAACACGCACAAGCAAGTCAATGATTTTCCATGTGAACAGTAATCCCACCAAAAACATAAATGTAAAAAAAAAACCAAGTTCGCAACAAAAAAAAAAAAAAACTTGCAAGATAAGCACTCGGTTAGCGGCTTCGCTAATAAAAGAAGCGAGTTCTAACTGGATACCAAGTTCTTTCGAAGTTCCTTAAATCATAACTCCTGTTATGCATAACGTTCTTCATTGCTTTAAAAGAAAATTTGTTATGTTCTTTGCTACTCAATTTGGCAAGTTTTTATCCACTTACTTTTAATCTTTGAGTTTGAGAGCAATTTAGTGAAGTATTTCATTAACAAAGAAATAGTTCAATTAGATAAATTTGAATAAGAGAAAACTTGAAAATTTATATTTCAGATTTGGTAATTAGAAGACGGTCTTACTAGACATAGACAGAGTAAATTGGTTTTTATTTAGCACGAGTACAGACATCGTTACGTGCACAGTGCTGTTTTCGCATGTTATTTTATGTAACCGCAATCTGTATGTGTGTATTCTATAAATGATTTGTGTAATGTTGCAGTGTGTGGCTTGTTGATGCGCTACTTACTCTAAAGAACAAATGTACAAGAGTCGAGTCGAGACGAAGTAGGTGCCTGCACAGAGAATGTGTCGAAATATTTTTCAAAACCTAATGTATGTGAGTGTTGAACGTAGATTATAACTTTTATAATGCATTGCTAGATTATCGACGTATTAATAACATTACCAAATTGTTAAACGAATATTACACTAAATCTACCTAAAAGTATTTTGCTCACAATTTGACAAACTATTAATATCTACACATAACTACATTATAATGTACATACATATAACGACGACAAAGTCGAATACCTACATAACATATATTCTGCTTCTAAATTTTAACATTAGATGTCTTCCGCGTTTCCATTTTGAATAGGTACAATTTGAACACGAGAGTGGTGCGGAGACTACCGACATACGACAAACCGTCCTACTACACTCGCGTGCACTTCACTTACGGAAATTCACTCCAGACTCCGCACTCCATACCCATCACACCGCACACCACCCACACTACACACAAAACTTGACCCACAGTCACGCTACTACACTCGTGCACACACTACTCTAATTAAAATCCAGTAATGAAACCGCTCCAACACGCACTAGGAGGACACCCACGTACACAAACTAACAAACTAAAATGTGTCTATATGGTACGCAGATAATATGTTATTCCAACGGAATGTTGAGGTGATTAGGTTAGCTCGGATGCTGGTCTCGCTGGACGGCTGGTGCGCCTGTGTGGAAGGGGGAGGGCGCCTACGAGAAAAGTTATTTCATTGCCGCTTAAATGTTTGAAAGTTTGTAAATTTTATCAAAGGAAATGAGGGGATGATAAAGTTGATAATAATATGGCATTAGATAACATTCACTTATTATCGAGTTAGTATCAAATAGTCTATTAAATGTTATGTATTAATATAAAATACATTTTTCACATTGGCATTAGGGCAGGGATGGTTATTAGTTGATATTAGCGATGACTAGTTCTTACGGCAGACCAATCAACGTAGACGAAGTTAAATTCGGATCTTGCATAAGAAAAATAATATACTATTGGGTCCAACTTTTCCATCCATTCAAAGAGAAACAATATTTTAACATTGGACTATTCCACGTGTGATATCGCAAATTATTGTGTTGCTGTACGTAGACGTTAATTATATTTTGAAGTAGAGACCAACGTCGGTCGGCCGTAAGAACTGGCTGTCTTCACCGGAGACCGTACTCTACGTACGTTCGCCGGCCGTTCTTTTCTATATACAGCCGTTGGTTCATTATTTCGCCAGCCTTGTCGACTACTAAATTGTCAGTACCTAGTGAATCAATGTATGACCTTAATGTTCTGTCTCGTTGTTTTGGGGTACTTATCGTAGGATAATGGAAGTGTAGTATTTGTAGGGAGCGAAGCGGGCAGGCGACCCGCGCGCCAACGCTCTCGCGCGCCGCCCGCGCCGCCGCGCCGCCGCCGCGCCGCGACTGACTTGGCCGGCCGCCTGCCCCCGCCCGCACTAACTCTCCCTTTATTTCTTTCCCGCTGTCACGTTAACATCTCACACCTACTTCTTCATTGTCACCGACTCTTGTCTTATGTCAAATGAATTGGTTTGTTGAAATGATATGTATTTTTGGGTAGTCGACCTTGATCAAATTTTGGAGAAAGACGACAATGGTCGGTGAAGATAAGAAGTGGGTTAGAGGCGACAGAGGTATCGTCGGCAGGATGTGTGTAAGCGTGGCAGCGCTCGTGTGATGTTATTATAAATGAAGACGGGAGGAGGCTGTGATGGCCTCGTCTCGTCGCTAGGGTACCTTACGTTGCTGTGCATTTCTCTATTGTATGTATATGTTAATACATTGTTGTAAATAGCTGAATAGATTTACGAATAGAGTACACTATATGAATAGGTACAAAAAAAAAAAACCTTGCCTTGCGAACTTGGCTGACACCGCCTTGTGGCCTTATTAATTAAGGCCTCCCCCTTTCACCGAGAAGGTTTATCGTCTTCCAGAATACAGCTCGGCCTTCGGCCACGCCTTTAGTTACCTACTTACTTTCTTCGAAAAGTTTTATCCTCTTCCTGAACGCAGCTCGGCCTTCGGCCTCACCCATGGTTTATACTTACTTTCATCGAGCAGGTTTATTGTCTTACTGAACGCAGCTGGGCCTTCGGTCTCGCCCTCAGTTACATACTTTCTTCGAGAAGACAGTTCAGTTTACAGAATTACATTCTTTGTGTGAAATTGACGAAGTAAACCGCACTAGGAAGCAGTGGCACTGCGCGGCAATTCGTATGGATAATGTTGTGCGGCGCCGCCGCCGCCGCTTCCCTGCCGCGTATGCGGTCTCACCTACGTTCGTATAGCGGCAGTTCATGATGACGTCGCAGTGCAACGCAGCAGCCGCGGTGACGGAGGCGACGACGGCCGGCGGCGGCGGCGCGGCGGCGGCGAGGGCGGGCGGCAACGGCGCGACGGAGGCGCCATACACCAGTGCAGTGAGTAGCGCCGACGCCCGCGTCGCGACGTCCGCCTCGCCGGCGCCGCCGCCGCCGTCTCCCACGACTTTCCTCGCTGGGTTTTCGGAAACGGAACCTGAAAGTCGCTGTGGTAGACTTGACATGCGAGCCGGTTTGTAAAATAACTGCTAAAAATTGTATATCCAACTATGACACGAAATATTTAAGTAAACACATGCTAACGTTACCTAGATATGCCATTAAAGTCGGTTCAATGAATTTCAAACAGAAAGCAGGAGTTGAATGTTGAATAGTGTAATAATAGCAATCGGCAGAATGTCCTGGCTGTCGTCGTGCTTCGGAACACGTGCGCGTGAGGATCCACCAGCTGAAAGCGAGACACAGGTAAGTTACTTTATCTCTCAATAATTGAAAATAAATTACTTAGAGAAAACTTAGTTTCCGCTTGAAAGGAAACGACCGAACATAAATGAAATGAAATGAAACATAGATACATATATTATACGTACTTAGGTAAGTACATATACATCTTGTTACCAACCCACGCTCCAGCTTCATTTAATATTTTCGGGAATTTAAACGCGATTGTTCTAATGTCTAGTAGCAAGTTTATAATAATAAAAATTATTTATCTGATAAGAATATTTTAATATGATTAGCTTAGCTAGTGTGCCGCAACCACACACACCCCCACCTGTGGCCCCACTCTGATTTGACACCGAAACAGATGTAGGGCCTGCAACACAACTCATATCCAAGGCGATCCTAGACGATCTGCAAGACGAACTACGACAAACTACGAGATCACTAGACTAAATAAATGAAGCTACTACGTCTGCACAGTATCCGCCTCTAGCTAGCATTTGAGGCGGGTTCCAAACTACTCAGCTAACACCGAGACGTCTGGCGTCTATTTTCTTAATTTTCTTTGTTCATTCGGATTAAGTATTGTATAGCCATCAGCCAGTACCTTAATTTTAGTTTTTTAGAATACTTACCTAAGTTTACATAATATGTTTATATTTTTAAAGTACTTTTTATGTAATAGTACTATTTTAGGCTTTCACTCAATAGTTCTTACCTTACCTTCGAATACAAACAGTACACTTTCCTTGGCCGTTTTGTTTATGAAGTTTTAAGTAGTGAAACCCTTCAGGCTCTTTAGTACTATCTAGCACTTTCTAGTACTTTCTAGTAGGTATACTCTCTACTACTCTCTAGTAATCTCGCTACTCGGAAAGTGCATTACAGTACCTACCATGCATGCCTGACCGAGTGCGGGACACATACGCCCATCATCAGCAAATAAAGATAAAATCAAGCTAAACCTTTACTCACACCAAGCATAACATGACGCCATGTGTGTTGGTTGTCTGTCAGTAGCCAAGTGTAGCAATAACGTCGAAATTAGGGCATTCGCTAAAACGTCTAATTTGATTGCTCGACACGTTTCAGTGACCTCACTCAGTTTTGGCCTTCATAGAATCGCATCATCATCTACCTACACACGCTCAGAGATATGACCAACTACGTCGTAGTGTGGAATAAAATATACGTAAATTACCTAAACATTAATTAGCCTAGCTCTGTTGTTTTCGAACATATACCGTAAATGATATATCACCGACCCCGATCAGAGTAAACTTAGGCTCGATTTCGAGGTTCCACGAAAGAAACCAAAATATACAGCGCGCTTCGACGTTATTAGATATTTATTGTATAATATAAATCGTATATGACCTGTAAAGCTCTTCTTCCCTACGCATTATAATAACAATAAGGAGCCTCTGCATTAAGTTCGAGCTCCGCCGGCTTTACCGCACTACCCCTCAAAACAAACAAACAAACTCGGTTTCTAGGTGGTGGCTGAAATACGAATACCCATAAAGCAGCACATAACAGAGTCATAGGCACTAACTACTAGGTCTACATAGAGTTCAACGGAACATTTTTGTTGAATGTTTTGTTTTATCTGCAATAAAAAAAAATTCTGGAACATTATTTTTATTATAACACCAGTTTAGCTTATATTAAAGGTTTAAACGACGACGAGACGGTAACCTGTTTTGCCTTTGTTGGAATAGGAGTTTTTAACCGTATTTCAGTAATGTTTCACAGAGAACTCATAAGATAATATTATGTCGCGCCTGCTTGTGACATTACGTTTACATCAATGTATGAGTACCTAGTGAAGTGAGGTTTAATAGGTGTACTAAGGAAATGTTCAGCCAAGGCTGGGCCGGCTTCGCGCCGACAGCAACAAGGTTTGTGTGTGAGAAGTATAGTATGTAAAGAATAATTATTTCGACCTCGGCACAGTCCCGGGAGGCGGGAGCGACGTCGCGTTCGCGGGAGCTTCCGCCAGTTCAAGCCACACGACTCATTGCCGCGATACATTAGGCGCGTTATGATAACATTAACTTTGCTATTTCCCTCCGCCTCCCCCGGAGTCCACGAGATTCACGTGATTGTTTTCATAATATGATTTTCTGGCATGTAAGTAATATTATTTTGTCTGGAATAGGTGTTGTAAACCAAATCATGTGTGTCACAATTAAATATTTAACATAAACTGGGCACACCTTCAATACTTTGAAAATGTATTAATTTAGTCTCAGGTAACAACTCCACGCCAAGCACATATCACATACGATTTGCCAGAGCAGCTGACATACAGCCGAATGTACAGGTGCGTAGGTACAGTACCCGGCGTAAATAATGAACATCGAGCTTTAGAAGGAGACAATACGGTTGTAGAGCGTCGTCTCTGCCGTACAGACGTGCGGTTCGAGTGACAGGGACAACGCTCTGCAACCGGATTGTCTCTTTCTAAAGCTCAGTCAGCCAGCGTGTAAGCGTCCACTGCTGGACATACGCCTCTCCAATTTTCTTCCAGTCCTCCCGGCCTTCAGCGATACGGAACCCCTGCTTTCCGCCGACGTACTTACTTGATGTCGTCGCACCTGGCGGGTGGTCTTCCCACACTCCGTTTTCCTGTCCACGGCCGCCAGTGTAGGACACGGTTACTCTAACGGTCATTGTCTCTTTGGCTAACGTGCCCGGCCCACTGCCACTTGAGCTTAGCCACTCGGTGTTCAATATCGACTACTTTGCTACGTCGGCGGATTGCCTCGTTACGCACCATATCACGTAGCGATATTCCCAGCATGGCTCGCTCAATTGCTCGCTGGGCAACTTACAACCTTTGGACAATAGCTACCGTCAGAGTCCACGTTTCACACCCGTACGTCATAACCGGGAGGACACAATGGTCATATATACGGGTCTTATATGACCAAATTTTGCGGAAGGTTAGACCTTAGGACGAATTTTAGCTTTCCGAAGGCAGCCCAACCCAGTTGAATTCGTCTCTCCACTTCCATAAGCAGACCTTGTCTACCAAGCCGCTCCGGCGCGGCCGCGGTGCGGCGGAGGTGGGGCGGTGAGCACCATCCGCACCCGCATCCGCATCCGCATCCGCACCCGCACCCGCACCCGCATCCGCACCCGCACCCGCATCTATCGAGGGCGCACTCCCGCGATCTATTTCAGAATTCCCTAAGCAGATAATGCAACAGCACTCCAGTTCAATGAACTCTGTTTCTGCTCGATCGAAATACCCACAACACTAAAGGCGTCGGACAATTTGGGGTGAGCCGATTTTATTTTGACACCTCATACCATCTCAGACAACTGACGGATTTATAGGCCAAGCTTACTAAAAGGACTACTCAGCGTATCGCAGACGCACTCTAGCAGATAGTGTACTCTGGGTGAGTGCGGAGGGAATGACGAGCGTAACATTATGTAATGTCGAGCGAGCAGGGTCTGCAGATCAGGCAATATGTCGCCAATTGGGTTCTGTCTACCTTAGAGTCCCTAGTCGTCTCGTCGCGGCGGCAACATTTTTTAACGGCGACTTTCGTCCGTTGGATTACTTGACACACTTTGTCGCCGACTTGGCTACCTTTTTTTTAGACACCTCGTCTCTTCCCCAACCACACGTCTGGTTATTTATTTTTCTATTGGGCTACTTTGTCTCCTCCCCACCGCGAACCGGGTATTAGCGACCAAGCATCTGGCAACCCTATTCTCTAATAGCGATCCACCGCTACTAGCTATTTCTCATTATCTGTCTCACTCGCTCCAACGGGCTTCTCGATGCGTCTAGCGAGACAGAGCTGCTGCTACTTTATTGCGATAGTCGCTAATAGAGAAGAGAATATGCAGCAGGCTTCATCGAAGAGCCGCTTGTGTTTGGATAAGAATCTGGAGCACTTATAACATTTTGCTGGACACAAAATTAATCTAGTTTTATTGAGGTTCCGTAACTATCGCAACGACGAATAAATGAATAATCTTGTATTTTTTACTTGTTTTATACCATACAAATGGTTACGCCTTAAATGTTTTGCCATTGGGTGCAACAAGGCCGGATAACATCTTTTAAAAAAAATCATGCTACCTATTCTCTTAGATATTTTATGTATATTAAACTAGGATTCACTTCTTGAATAATGAAGGAATCATTAAAAAATAGGCTATAATAAACAAATAATATAATTTTTTAATTAAACACCTGTAATAATTTCAACTTGCAATATCTCAAAACACACTTTTGTCACGAACGCCCTTGTTACACCCAATGCTGCAATTTGCCTTCGGCATTATTTTCGCCGTAGACGGGAAAGTGACATAATGAAAACAAGCGGCGCGCGACCTACTTACTGTAGTGGCAGCAAGTAGACGGCGGCGGCGCGGCCGCGTCGGATGTCAGGGCGGGCGGAAAGAGAGGGCGGCGACGGTAATGTGTTTCCGGAAATGCACTGTCGCGCGGTTCCTCCGCGCCCGTCCAACTCGCTTAGCGAGGCATTTGTAGCTATTTATTACACAAATTGACATTCATGGCGTTGCGTTGGGACGCTGTTGTTACATTTCGGCGGCTAATGCGGTGACAATAGCCGGGATAAAAAAAGTCAGAAAGTGGATTTCTAAATGTTGTCGCTGTGAAACATTGACATTGAGCGGTATTCATATACTTAGTTTTAAACGTTAATAGTTTTGCTCTTTCCATTGAGTGTTGCTGGGGCGAGTAGTAGCTATTAAATGAGTTATTTTGACAATACATGTTGTAAGGTAGCTCTTGTGGAAGTCGGCTTTGTTGGCTTTGTCGAATAAATATGAACATAAATAAAAAAAAATTTCGATAACGTTGACCGTTGGAGGCTGACCGAGGTTCGGATTCCTCGTAAAACTGTAGGTCCCTTCCCTCCTAATCTTACTTGGTGGTAGGGTTTAACCCGCCCGGGTTGGTACCACCGCACTGAATGAAACGTCGGTCTAAACGGCTATGTAAATAGTTTGTGTTTTCCGACCAGTTCAGTGTAGCCGGCACGATCAAAGGGGGAAGCACTGACATGGCACCTAGTTCACCCGGTGTTATGGGCTGACATCACGGACGTTGTAGGTGATGTAGCCAACCGTGTCAGTTTCCATAAAAAAAAACGTAAAATAGTAGTAACTGGACTGTACAAGTAAGTATTTGGATATGCGGTAAATGCAGACATTGCATGGCAGCCAGTGGCGGCTGGTGACTTCAGTGACCGGTAGTGCGCTAAGTACCTACCTACTTAAATACCAAATTTCCCAACACATTCCCGTCATGTTATTTTAAGATCAGGACTTCCGAATTTTTTAAACGCCTGCGTTTTATTATGTACGTACCTTGTATGAATATTCTCAAGACCCTCAATGAGTTGCAAAAAAAAAAACCAAACAAGTTTTTTTACTTATTTTTAATACCTTTATGAATACACCTTTAGACCACAACACTACTGCAGCTTTCAAAAAGAAAACAGTAGTAATGTCCCAAAAATGCTTCAAAAAAATATATAAAAATAAAAGCATTTGAAAAGTAGGAATTGAACCAGGGATCACCTGATTGTAAAGCCTTACCTTTAACCAACGCTTAGGCAAATATCGGCATCACTTAATTCACAGTATCACGTGACAGAAAGCACAAAACCTAACCCTATCCCATTTTAAATATTCGCGCGCTAACGGGTATGTGACATCATCACATTACATGACAGCGCGAGCGCGCTGACTCGCTTCGAGGTAGACGGTTCGCTTTGAGGTAGACGGCAAAGAGTTTGTAAGACGGACTCGTGCAAAACGAATCGCTCGCGACGCGACGTGTCGCACGCGCGGGCATTCACGATATAGCGTCCTTGTTTGGCGCTCGTGCGCCGCACGCAGAACTCCTTTCGGTCCATACTGTTTCTATGAAGTATCTTCTGTCTCACGCGCCAGCGGTGTTTTGCCGATCCCCATACATTCAGTATGGGAGACCCGCGTGCGATTTATATTCCGCACGGCGCGCGCGTTTACTCGCAAAAACGTGCCTTGGCATCTATAAAATAAGGTCGAATTCACATTCGTATTTATTTGGAGTACGATCTTTATGGTTTTAATGTAGTATGTTGTAAGGTATTATTTATTTTGAGTGAAGTGAAGACTTCTCGTGGTATGGTAGTGCGGCGCACGAGCGCACTTTAGGACCAGCCGCCAGTGATGGCAGCACATGATTGAAAATTAAAATTAATAACAATAGTATTTTTAAAACAAATCATAAATTATTGTCCGTGCGGGGAAATATTTGTACTGCTTTAATCGTCAACTGATACTTTGTTCGGCATTTTCGGCAAACAAGCATAAGTGCTGGCAGAATGTTCTGGATTTGCCAACTGCCAAATTTATCAACTGCCACCTAAAATAAAATGCTTTCTCATAATAATTTATGAGCCCTACACTTTATTGCCTGCAGTTGTCATAATATCGTTTATGCGAACGCAGCTCGGCGTTCGGCCTCGCCCTTAGTTACTTTCTTTGAGAAAGTATATGTTTTAACTATACGGAGCTGCGCCTTCGGCGTCGCCCTTAATGACTTACTTTATTCTTGGGAAATACGAATTTTACACGGGCAAAAGCTAGTAAATACCATAGAATTAAATACCTACCTGGGAGCCACATTTTAGCGTAACCGGAACTGATGCCTATCGTGTGTCTCATATAGGTAAATGTGCTTGTACGAAATTTCATCGAATTCAGATGATCGGTTTAAGAGTTATAGAGGAACAGACATACATACATACAGAAAATATTTCTAAAAATCGTCAATTTAGTTTTAGTATCATACATAGAGTCTACGAACTCAGTATCTCATAAAACAAAGTACCTAACTTACTCTATGAACATCCCTTACAGATTTATTATTAGTATTGAACTATTGATGATGTTGATGATTGATTGATGAGAAATGGTTTCACGTACTAGGTAGGAGAATGGAACATGTATGTATATTGGTCGAAGTGTTGCTGGTTTCGGTTTCGGCGGTCTGTCGAGCGTGGAGCGCTTGCGAGATATTTAGACAGAGCGGCGTGATACACATGTTGTGTCTGTGCATGATATATATATAGTTCTTGGTGGGAGGACTGGCGGAGTCAGTCCGGCGATCAGGTCCGCTAGGTTGGGACTATATCGCCTATCCCGGAGGGGCTGGGGGGAATTACCTGCTGCCGTCGTCTACTCCCTGCTCATGGTGGTCCAGTCTGCCCGTCTTCGCTATATACTCCAATAATTTCTTCCAGTCGATTCCTCGAAGTTCTTCCTCACTGTAGTGGTCTTTCCCCAGTGTCTTCCATCGCGGTCCTGCATACATGGTGCACTGGCCGACGTAGTGAGCACTGGTTTCTGCCTCCCCACATTGAGCGCACAGTGGGTCGTCACTTAGTCCCATTATGTGGAGATGTCTTTTGAGACAGTTGTGCCCCGTAACTATACCTGTGATTTTTCGTACATTTTGTCGGCTCAATCCTAGCAGCCATCTTGTTCTTTTGCCATTGATTGACTCTATAAATAGCTTGGATTGTCTACATCCTTCTTGGGATTTCCAACTAATTTTACTTTTTTCCCTAGCCCAGCTATTTATGGATTCTAGAATTCCTCTTTCCGAGATAGGAATTCCCGGTTCCGGGCCAATGAAGGTCGTGTCTGATCCTTTTCTGGCGAGTTCATCTGCCAGCTCGTTGCCTTTGATGTTACTGTGCCCGGGAACCCAGCCTATGGTAACTTCTCTGCCGGTGGCTAGTTCATTCAGTTTCTCTTTACATTCTAGGACGAGCGCGGATTTGGTTTCTACTCTGTTCAAAGCCATTAGTGCCGCTTGGCTGTCTGAGTAGATCACTACATCGCGATTTTTTATATTCTCTTTTGTTAGTGTCTCTGCGCATTTTAAAATTGCAAAGACCTCTGTCTGAAAGACACTTGGATATCTACCCAGGCTGTAGCTGCTGTCTAGACTGCTTAAGTTCAAGAAGCAGATTCCTGCTCCCGTTAGTTCAGTATTGTTTATTCTTGAACCGTCGGTGTAGCATTCTATCTGCTGATCTTTGTCGTCTTCAGGGACTTCTATTTTCCAATTTTCTCTGCCCTTTATACTTATCCTGTATTCTTTCCTAAATATTCTTTGTTTCTGGATCAAATCACCTTTAGCTCCTGCTATTGGGATGTCCGTTATTCTTCTTTTCTCTATTTCCGCGTGGCCCTTGTCCCAGGGTCGGCCTTTCCATTGTCCCAGTACAGACAGTCTGTACCAGCTTATTGACGCTTGCTTCTCCACTTCTATGTGTAGTGGATTTAGTCCTATGATCACTTCGAGTGCGGCCGTTGGTGCACTTCTCATTGCCCCAGTCGTCATGAGGCATGCTAGTCTTTGTACTTTATCCAGTTCCTTTCTTGCGGTTATTAGCTCCATACGCGGCCACCAGATCAGGGACGCGTATAAGATCCTTGGTTTGATTATTGCAGTGTAGATCCAGTTTACCATCTTGGGTCTTAGGCCCCAGGTTTTCCCCACTGCTCTTCTGCACTGCCATAATGCTATTTTGGCTTTACCGCATTGTACTGTTATATGTCTTTCCCAACTGAGCTTGCTTGTTAGTTCAACGCCCAGAAATCTCACATTGTGACTTAGCTGCAAACGTTCGCCTGCTATAGTTGGCAGCTTTAATTCGGGTATTTTCCAGTTCTGTCTTCTTTGGGTTTAGTCCTAGTCCCTTGTCTTTACACCATTTAAGTGTTTTGTTTAAGGCATTTTGCATTAGATAGCTCATTGTGCTTAGGTCTTTCCCAACTATAAGGATTACTCCATCATCCGAGTATGCCTGAAGATATATCCCCTTCTGATTTATTGTACTTATTAGTTCATCTATTAGAAGACACCACATTAGAGGTGAGAGACATCCTCCTTGTGGAAATCCCCTTTTGACTTTCACAGTGTGTGTGGATTTCCCTAGGTGTGCCGTTACTCTACGACCACCTAGCATTGTTGTGGTCCAGTCTGCCACTGCTACTTCTATGCCGTTTCTTCTTAGAGCTTTGCCAATCGCGTTAAAGGTCGCGCAATCGAAGGCTCCCTCGATGTCGAAGAAGCATCCTAGCGCATATTCTTTGTTTTCGAAGGCCCTTTCTATGCGTACCACAAGATTGTGTAGTGCGGTTTCTGTTGACTTACCAATGGTATATGCATGCTGATTTACATTTAGGGGCATGCAATTGCTTATTCTAGTTCTTATGTCTTTATCCATTAGTTTTTTATTCAATAGTCTGTGCATGATGATTAGAACTTATTTGACCGCCGCCGCCGCCGCCGCGTCGTCGGCGGCGGCCGGCGGCGGCGCAAGTCATCTTCCACGGATATCATATCACAAGCGACTCTCACTATACCTGTTCATATCAGCCAACAAAATTAGTTATTGGAGGTATGTAACATAATATTGTATATTTAGTTATTGTTTGGAAGTTCACAAAGAGACGTAAAGTTAGGTTACGTATGTAGGTATGTATACCTGTAGACATAAAATAGCTGAAGGGTTTTCAAATAATTGGTGATTTAAGTTTCGGAAATGAAGGATGTTCGTGAGCATCCTCTCAGCTAAGGGCTGCTGTAGGACTTGGCTTCATCGCACGAAACAGCCCGGCGGCGCGGTGGCGGCGGCGGCGGCGGCGGCGGCGTGCCTATCACTTCAAAACTATTTGGCAAGGCATAGGGTAAGGGTAAACATTTTACTTTCTCTTCGAGATTCCTTTCCCTGTACCAACAATTATAATATTAAATTAATTCAATGTAATTATTTTTTATGTAAATGTATGTTTGTTATTTTGATAAAATTGTTCCGGCATAGACACAGAACTTTAGTTGAAAAGAGGATACATTTTTCAATGAGTTTTGTTTGAATGTATGAGACATACTTAAATTATGAAAGATGTACTTACAAAAATAATACTTGAAATAAATTGTTTAAAATTTTTTCTTGTACAATTTAGTGTTCAAAAGTGTAAATATGTTAAGTGTTATAGTATATAGAGGTTTTGAATCAGTTTTAATCCAGTAATGCCGCGAATAAAGTTTTGTGTAATTCATCGTCGGGGTTTTTTTTTTCTTATTTTCTATAGCCTGTTTAACCCAGCTACCCCTACATTGAATAATAATATAAGGCACAGCCGCTTAGGCGTTCTGTATAACTGGTACCGTGATTTTAAGTAAGAAAACGACAAGAAAAAAAAAGACAGGCAAGTTTGATCGGGAATCAAGGGAATCGATCCAGGATCAGTCGGAATTAGCCGACAGAACTGGCATCAATTAGATAGTACTCGTGCACTTGAGTGCGCGCAAAGGTCAGAACTTCATTTTATTGTAGTGTTGCTTTACTAAAGTTATTCGCTTTGAAACAAACGCTAAAAGTTCGCCGTTAAAATTATAGCAGAAAAATATTGTTATTTTCTTTCTCCACCATATTTATGAAGGACTGCAGTAGTAGATGCGTCCCGGGAAAGCTAATGTCAGATCTGGCAAGCCTAACAGCCATACAATATTTTCTTCTAATACAGTTGATGAGAAAATATTAAATGATCTTAATGACGGAACCTCGATTTTGGTCATTTTATTTACGGTGTCCATTTTGTGCCGCCGCTCAGTACCAATCGGGGGGATAGATGTAGAGTAGAACGCGACAGCAACATACATAGGTATTCTAGAAATTTCTCGCCGACCACATGTCATATAAAACGATACCCATTGTAGCTCGCTCGTCGATCCAACATGCCGGCAAGTGAGTCGAACCACGCACACGCACGCGCCTGTATATTCTTGATCCGAGCCAACGATCGATCGTCGAGTTCCACGAAAAATTCATTCGATAATCTGACCGTGTTTACCGTGCATACATACTGTAACGTATATTTTCGTCAACATCTGTTTTTCTAATGTGTGCAGCATAGAGGGGAATGTGTGGGGAGCCCGAAGGCCAAGCTACGTTCAGATAAATAAATATACCATCTCGAAGAAAGAACGTAACTAAGGGCGAGGCTCAAGGCCGAGCTGCGTTCAAGAAGAAGCTAAACCTTGTTGAAGAAAGTAAGTAACTAAGGCGAGGCCGAAGGCCGAGCTGTATTCCGGAAGAAGGCGATAAACCTTCTCGAATAAAGTAAGTAACTAAGGACGAGGCTGTAGGCTGAGTTCCGTTCAGGTAAACGATATTATTCACGAAGAAATTTAACTAACGAAAAAAGCAACTGTGAAGGCGGATCTCTGCGTATATAGCTAATATACTTTCTCAAACAAAGTAACTAAGAACGAGGCCGAAGACCGAGCTACGTTCAGGTAAATAATAAACCTTCTCGAAGAAAGTAAGTAACTAAGGGCGAGGCCAAAGGTCGAGCTTCGTTCGCGTAAACGATTATTTTTTTTATGGAAACGATATATTCTATCGAAGGAAGCAAGTCATTAAGGTAAGGGCGAGGGCGGTAGAACGTTTATCGTTTACCTAAACACAGCTCGGCCTTTGGCCTCGCCCATAGTTACTTGCTTTATTTGAGAACATTTTATCGTTTAACTGAACTCAGCTCGGTCTTCGGCCTCGCCCTTAGTATAAGTTACTTTCTTTGAGAAAGTTTATCGTTTACCTGAACCCAGCTCGGCATTCGGCCTCGCCCTTCGTTACATACTTATTTCCTTGTTTTGAAATACGAATTTCACGCGAGCGAAGCTGCGGGCATAATGCGTGCGTTCGTGCGTGCGTGCATGCGTGCGTTCGTGCGTGCGTGCGAGCGTGCGCGTGTGTTTGTGTTTGTTTTGTCTTGTTGATCACTTGATGATTTTTGCGCAAGCATTCGGTCACTGCGAGCTCGGATAATCCGGGCTCTACAATAAATGCGCCGTGCTGTGGAGGGTTGCCTTCTTAATCTTTCCTTTGACCCAACCACAGTTCGACTTTGTCGAGGCTCTTCGCTATCAGCCCATGCGCCGATACGACTAAGGGCCATACCCATACTATATCGTCGAGTCAAATTTTAGTAACCTTATGCTGCAAATCCAGATATTTCAACATTTTCGTATGAAATAAATTATAAATAGTTGATCATTGTTGCATGCCAATGTGAACCATTGTCTTTACAACAAAGTTCTTCGTGACAAGCTGGGGGTAGGAACTACGGCCTAACCACACATCGGAACAGATTAAATAATAGTTAGTAACCACGCAATTCGCATAACTCATCTAACCTAAAGTGCTTGGAATTAATATTAGGCCTACCTACCTCTACCTAATGCCAGCGGGTCGAGTGCAAACCGATGCTATCTGCCCGATGCTGGTCCGATGAGATCACGCCGCGCGCTGTCCATACAGACAGATACACTAGTGCAGATGTGAGATCATTCCGATTTTGTTCCCTACTCAAGTAGGTGAGTAGTACCTACGCAGTTCACGTTGCTGTTCCTAAGTCATTCGGAACAGCTCAAGGATGAGTTGCGCTGCCAACGTTATGTTCATTGTACTATTATCGCATAGAACGCTCTTTCATAGCGAAATAGAGGGCAAGTACGAGAGCGGTGAACGTGAAGGAGCGTTGAGCGTGGTGGAACATGCCGAACAGTTGAAGCTTAAATGTACATTGCTATAGGTTCAGGGAACTTTATCGCACTCGTCCCGCCGAGCGCCCGCGCCGCCGCCGCCTCCGCGCCGCCGCCTCACACTCTTAGCACCTCTCCATTGTGTCGGCTCGTCTCTCTAGAGAGCGCTAGGGCGGGCGGTGCGACGGGGTGGGCGGGAGCGCGGGACACTCAGACGACGACGGAGAGGGGGTGAGGGGAACGTTCTGAAAGTAAAAGCTATTAATCCGAACGCTTACGAAATGTAGGTCGGGAGCCAAGTCTCCTCGTGTCGTGTCCTCGGCCGTCCCTTACCTACATCACTAGGTGGGCCGCAGCCCTTCCCTTGTCAATGGAGCTCCTCTGTTTTCTCGCACTTGTTTGGTGCACTTTATGTGTGCCACCAACAATTTTCACGTATGAGAAGAAAGAAATAGAGCATGCGGACGGGGAGCGTAACCTCGGACGGGTGGCTCAGCAGGATAGGGAAGGGTGGGGGTGGAGTTGAGCTCCTTGAGACCACAAATGCCGCAAGTGTTTGCTGACAGCGGGTGGAAAATAGCGTTGTCGCCCACAGACGTCTTCTGTTTTGATTAAATTTTAATTAGTCCATCTGCGCGACTCAACGGATTCCGAGGAGTTGGTCGGCAAAATTAATTCAATATTTTGTCTTCTAAATTATAAATTCAATTGATGTACATTTTGCTCGCACTTCAGTTTGTGTTCCTGTCATTATTTAATGATTATGTACATAAGTAAGACAAATACTATATTATAATTCACTACCCTTCATACATACATACATAACTAACGAGAAAAGAGATAGTCGAACGACGAAGAGATAGGTATAATCTGTTCATTAGAGCATAACTATGCTATAAACAATTCAGCAGGATATAAATAGATAAATATCAATATCTCTAAAGCATTAACCCAGTAAATTGTAGAACGTAACTATGTCTAGTGACCAACATTATCCCGGCTTATTGAGATGATTCTGGCCATGAAAGTAGGTCGCAGCCGCCGGCTGGTCTGGATAAAAAGTATGGATCAAGCTTCTTTTCTCTTCTATTATAAAATGAAACTTGTGTATATCCGTTTGCGCTTAACGTGTAAACTCGAAAATAGCTGAAGTTGTAAGAAATGTCGGGATGTGTTGTGTATGTCTCATTCTCATATTTCTTTAAAGGGGTTGAGTTGAGTAGTGCACAAAAACCTTGTGCGGGATATACGACAGCAGCGCAGCGCCACACAAATCAACGTCCATTGATGGCTAATGTGGTATATTGCCTTAGAGGTACCTACTCGTATATGAGGAAAGAAATTGTTTTGTGGAAAACTCGATATGTCCGTGAGGTTTCTAACAGCTAACGACGTCCATTAACATTCGGTCACATGCGGGGGTTAGAAATGCCATGCCGGCCTGACAAGTGCTTATTCCGCCCTCTTGAAGGACCAGAGACTATTTCAGCAGACAAGTCCATAATTTTTTCTACGAATTTTGAATTCATTATGTTGAATAAGCAGTTGTGTAATAAATAAATATCCAAACAAACAAATTCAACCTCGTTTGTTCTTGGCGGCGAAGGCGCCCGGAAAAATTATGGAAATAATAACATGCTAGTCTGAAATGTACTTCAGAAAGAAAGTGAAAGAAGGAAGAGAAACAGAAAGTGGATCATTTAATGTATCCTAAAAGGCGACTAAGGGATATGACTCCCTTCTTATATTACTAGGTGGTAGGGTTTAACCCGCCCGGGTTGATACCACCGCACTGAATGAAAGGTCGGTCGAAACGGCTATGTAAATAGTTTGTGTTTTCCGTCCAGTTCAGTGTAGCCGGCACGACCGAACGGAAGCACTGACGTGGCACCAAGGTCACCCGGTGTTATGGGCTGACATCACGGATGTTGTAGGTGACGTAGCCAACCGTGTCAGTTTCCATAAAAAAAAATTGTCGTAAAAGACTATTAAGACTGTACCGTGTGGGGCCGGTACTTTAAAAGAATAGCCCCACTGCATCTCTCCCCGTGTATGTCGTAAAAGGCGACTAAGGGATATGACTCCCTTCTTATATTACTAGGTGGTAGGGTTAAACCCGCCCGGGTTGGTACCACCGCACTGAATGAAAGGTCGGTCGAAACGGCTATGTAAATAGTTTGTGTTTTCCGTCCAGTTCAGTGTAGCCGGCACGACCGAAGGGAAGCACTGACGTGGCACCAAGTTCACCCGGTGTAATGGGCTGACATCACGGATGTTGTAGGTGATGTAGCCAACCATGTCAGTTTCCATAAAAAAAAAAAAAAATGTATATTTAAGTACGTAGGTGTATTCGGTCAGAAGAGGTTCTACGGCTTGGACGAGGGTAGGGTGTGAGAAGGGGTGTGCGTTTGTGAAGTTGTTCGGAGCTTGTTCGAGTTGGGAAATTAATTATGACGATGCCGACCGTACAGATATCTCTCGAACCGGAGTTAGTTTATCGCCCTCGGTGTTTTCCAATTAATTTAATTGGGCACATTTGTTGGTTCAGGTGTTTTCCCTGAACCGAGGTAGTGTTTGTGTTAAAACGGAAACCTTACGAGTATATTGAAAGTTAGGAACTTTTTTACGTTCAGATTTTTTTATAATATCTCACTAATATCATAAATGCGGATTATATTTGTTTGTTTGTTTGTTTGTTTGTTCCTCTTTCACGTCTGAACGGCTGGACGGATTTTGACGAAACTTCGTATAGTGCTAGTGTATATCCCCGACCCCGAGTAACATATATTTTTTAAAGTGGTCAAATTCGAGTCGACTTCGCGCAAAGAGAGTTCCGTACCATCCCGTTTTCTTTGAACTAGAAGGCTTAGGATTCTTTGACGAAACTATCCCAACATAATAAGATAATCGGGGTAAGTAGAATTGGTATGATAGCGAATCGGTGTTGTGCTACAAGGACTCTGGTAAATTACAGCACAACAGCGCCCACCACGCTTCGCAAAGTATTTGAAGAGCAAGTAAGGCACGAAGACCCATCTGCTGCATGACTCGGTGGAAGGACCGTGGCAAGGTGTGAGGTGCCTAACCTGTCGTACTTTAGCACGGCTTCTCGTTCCTATACCTTAGTGGCCTTTTATGACATGTATGGGGGGAGATGCAGTGGGGCTATTCTTTTTATGTAGGTACCGGCCCCACACGGTACCTAATACAATAAAGAAATTTTGATTTTCTTTTGCTTCACAAAGTACCTTCACATAGTTACCTATGCAAGGCGCCGTGTTTTAGTAAATCAACTGCTTTAAAAAACATTGCATCGACTTTAAAAAGTCGGCAAGTGCGAGTTGGACTCGCGCACCGAGGGTTCCGTGTCATCAGCATCACTCAATATATTTGTAGGTATTATGTATGTACAAAAACCATTGTTTTGGAAAATCCCGAACCGCCTAAATAAACACTACAGCAATGGTTTTGACTGTGCGGCATTCGTGAAGTTGAAATATACAAAAATATATTTCTTGTAAAAATATATGACATAACGACATATCCTTTTCGGATTTTATCTTTACTTGTGAGACCTTGCTTCTTGCCAAATTTCATTACTCTAGCTAGGTCAACGGTAAGTACCCTTAGATAAGCTACCGTTTAGATGTTTTAAGATGTTTTACCGTAAGTTTAGATTTCATTTGAGTGAGTTTGCAATTATTAAAATTTCCCATAAATAGCCGTATCTTTTGATTGTATTGATTTAGAAGCTTTCATTTTCTATAGCTCGAAGGAATCGCAGACGTTAGTATTTCATATTAATTTCAATTTGATATCTTGACTCGTTACTGAGAAAAAGGGTCTTGACACACAAAACAAGATTTTTTTTTTAATATCATATAACTACAAGTTTAAAATTTTAGGATTTTTTCCTTTACGTGTGCTATGAGACCTTGCTTCTTACCAAATTTTATGATTCTAGGTTGACGGGAAATACCCTTAGGTTTTGATTTGTTTTGAGTGAGTTTGCGAGTATGAAATATGACATAGATGGCCGTATCTTTTGATTGCGTTGATTTAGAAGCTTTAATATTCTACACCTTAAAGAGATCGTAGATCTTAGTATTTCATATTAATTTCAATTTGTTATCTTTATCCGTTCCTGAGAAAAAGGGACCTTGACATACAAAAGAAAAAAATTTTTTTTATGTCAATAACTACAATTTTACAATTTTCGGATTTTTTCCTTTACTTGTGCTGTAAGACCTTGCTTCTTACCCAATTTTATGATTCTATGTTAACAGGAAATACCCTATAGGTTTTGATTTGTTTTGAGTGAGTTTGCGAGTATGAAATATGACATAGATGACCGTATCTTTTGATTACGTTGATTTAGAAGCTTGAATATTCTACACCTTAAAGAGATCGTAGATCTTAGTATTTCATATTAATTTCAATTTGTTATCTTGATCTGTTCCTGAGAAAAATGGACCTTGACATACAAACCAAACTAAAAAAATTTTTAGTGTCACATAACTATAAATTTACAATTTTCGATTTTTTCCTTTACTTGTGCTATGAGACCTTGTTTCTTACCAAATTTCATTATTCTAGGTTAACGGGAAGTACTCTATAGGTTTTGATTTGGTTTGCCGGTAGCAAAATATGTGACTTAAATGGGCGTATCTAGTGATTGCGTGGACCTATAAGCTTAATTTTTTTACACATCCGAGGAAACGCAGACCTTAGTATTTGAAATTAATTTCAACTTTATACCTCTACCCGTTCCTGAGAAAAAAGGTCTTGACAGACAGACAGACACCCAGCCAGCCAGACAGACAGACAGACAGACAGACAGACGGACAACAAAGTGATCCTATAAGGGTTCCGTTTTTTCCTCCTTTGAGGTACGGAACCCTAAAAACAACTAGAACTGAAAAATCCCGTGAGTTGAAGGCGGTACAAAAGCACAAAAGGGGTCCAATTCTATAAATTTTCAGATGTGCTTTTGTACGGACTTCAACTCAAGGATCCGAATCTAGTTGTTTTTTGAAGTCGGTGCAATGTTTTTTAAAACAGTTTTTTATTTCACTCTTTTTAGTTATATCACATAACAAGTTCTGCGTAGAATTTGGCGTTAAGCTGACGACGTATTTTTCCAGTGATTGGTACACACACACTTAACAGTCCATATCTTGAAAACTACTGAACCGATTTTGATTAAACTTGCACTGTTCCCTAAGTTGAAGTAAATGTAAGCCAATAAAAAGAATGGTCTTAATCCGATTAATAGTTCGTAAAAAATAGTTTCGGAGAAATGCGTGGACAAACAATATTGTACAAATATACCTACACTTATGAAATTTGGCACACCTGTTTAGAAGCCCACATAGTCTAACATATACGAATATTGTGCAATTCCAACAATATTACATGCATACGTGTCGAATTGATAACCTCAGTTTTTTAAGTCGGTTAAAAAGTCGCCATGTGCGAGTTGGCCTCGCGCACCGAGGGTTCCGTACCATCACACCATATATTATCATTATTTATGTATAAAAATAATTGTGTTTTGGAAAATCACGAAACGTCAAAATAAACACTACTGCAATGGTTTGACTGTGAGCCATTTGTGTAATTGAAATATACGAATAAGTATATTTTTATATGATATAAGTTAACCATTTTCAGATTTTTTCTTTGCTTGTGCTGTGAGAATTTGCTTCTTATCAAATTTTAAGATTCTAGGTTAACGGGAAATACCCTACCTATAGGTTTTGATTTGAGTGAGTTTGCAAGTATCAAATCTGACATTAATGGTCGTTTCTTTTGATTGCGTTGATTTAGAAGTTTGTATTTGACTTTAGTATCTCATATTAATTTCAATTTGATATCTTGATTCCTTCCTGAGAAAAAGGGTCGTGACATACAAAGCAAACAAAACATTTTTATTTTAATGTCATACATAACTACAAGTTTACATTTTCGGATTTTTTCCTTTACTTGTACTATAGGTTTTGATTTGATTTGCCTGTAGCAAAATATGTGACTTAAATGGCTGTATCTTGTGATTGTGTTGACTTAGAAGCTTAAATTTTCATCGCTGTGTAGTAGTGCTGAGCGCTACACGCTGACTTGTTTCAAACGGCTGTCTAGATGACTGCTCGACGTCTCCCCTGCTGCAGCCCGAGCTGAGTTGCCCCCGCGAGCCGCTGCGCTGGTGCGTGACTCCGTTGTGCTCGTCCGTCCATACATAAGAGGTTACGCGTGATCCGCACCGCGCCGCCCGCAGCCAAGCGCTTCCTCTTCTAGTCCACCGAACAAAGCACTCACTGAATTGACTTATGCGAGCGTTGCAAACGGACTGTCAAAGGAACCGTTCAGCCTCTAAGACGAACGTCTAGTTTTTACTGAGAAATTGAATATAGCGTGTCTTTCAATAAAGCTCAGCGCAGCAGGTACCTTAATGAGAACGGACATGTGGTTGGTTTTTGATTACATTCACAAAAATGTATTTCACTTTATTAGTATGCACGTAGGTAGGTAGGTAGGTACGCTTTGTAGGGTTCCGTAGCCAGCGATACTGCCACGGAAACGTTTACTTTATATCAGCCATACTCAAAGTGTGCTCCGCGGAGCCTCTGTGGGGGCTCCGCGAGAATACGAGAAAAAAATAATCAAAAATACATCTCTCCTCTCTGGCACGATTCAGCTCGGCTGCGCAGACGAACTCAACTCAACTCTCTTCTATCAAACCTGATATCAACCAATTGATGAAAAATAAGAAACAGTTTCATACCTCCCCATTAGATATTTAATTATTGTTTTTCTCTTTTATTATAATATTATGTAAGTAACTGTTACATAAAGAATGCACAAAAACTTTTTTCTTTATTTTAAGGCTCCGTCAAATATTTCGCTTTCCAAAAGGGTTCCGTCACCAAAAAAGTTTAAAAACCGCTGCTTTATATAATCAGTCAGGTGTTTGTCCGTCCATCCGTCTGTCTGTCACGCGCGCTGTCCGAGATGATTACTCCGGAACGTGAAGTTCTATTAATCTAAAAATATACCAAAGTGTGTATTTAGTCCTTACGGCATGAAAAAGATTTTGAAGGTTATCCCTTATACGGTTATTGAGAAAATAGCATTCTACATAGTAGACTGCGGCGGAGGTAGGGGCGGCGCGCGTCGCGGTGTAGCCGCGCCGCCAGGGGCAAGGTGCGACTGCACGATCGCTGCACGCACTCTCTATGTGTGCAAGAAGGGAATAGTTACGGAACCCTCTGTTTGTGAACAAGTTTCGCACTAAATATCATTTTGTATGCCGAGCCGGCCTGACAGAGATGCCTATTTACGCCCATGTTGCCCGAGACTGTACTTGGGTGGGGCATGACCAGATCAAGAGCATTCTGGAGCTTAACCGGCTCTGCAGATTCAATACTTACATTTTCTCACAGTTTTTCCGATTCCTACATCACAGTGACGGGTATTATGAATTTAATTGTTTGTATTTAAAAGGTTCACAGACAGTCTGTTGTTATGTATTTCAATAAAACAAAATAAATAAGATTTTGCCAATGGCAAATATTATAAGGAGTCAAGTGAATAGGTAGGTACTCACTGTAATGTATCGTAGAGCCGACCGAAAGTCATTCTGAGCGCAGTGAACATCGCCGCAGCTCACGACAGCCGAACAAAGGAGCTCATTCTCGCATTCTCGCGAAATTTTCGAAGCAATATTGAGCGATATCCCGCGAGACCATAAATAAAGCTCCGTGAAGGCGCTGCGCTGGCTGAGCATCGAACAGCGCTCCCCAGCTTTGTGCGATGACCATAAACAGCGATATTGATACGCTGTGTCTATGGAATTGCTGGCAAATGGAAAGTTCTGAAGTAGTCGGGTAATGAGAGATAAATGCTTTGCAGACATTTAGTGATTATTCTATTTGGGCATTGGGAGAAACGCGACCGTTCCTATTCCATTCCATTACCGAAAGGAATCATACCTACAAAATTATCTTGTTCCATTATTGTTTGACAAGTTAGAAGATCGAATGCTATTTTATAGTTAATTCGAAGTTATATCACAGGTTATATCTCAAATCGAAAAATCAAACAATATTAAAATCGGACAAGTACGAATTTTGCTCACGCACGGAGGGTAGGGTAGAGAACCATATAAACGTGGAACGTGGACGCTGCGCTTGTACATAACACGTAATTGTATAATTAAGTATGTAGCTACTGACCGACGAAAGATACAACCACATCCGCTTAGATACTAGGACTGCCGATTCGCTTTTCTACTTCACTATTATAGTGAATCCAAAAGGAGGATATGTGTTTAGCATTTTCTAATGTTCCCTAAATCTACTTGTTAGTATTTATTTTAATTACCAAATTACGTAAATGTTATGTATTAAAATATGTATAATTAATAATATAATATATACCTTTGATAATATATACCATTCAAGCCTACATATTATGTAGGCTTCAACGTCGATCAGCATCTCAAAATACCAACTACATGATAATATGTAGTTTTTAGGGTTCCGTATCCGGTACGGCACCCTATTACTAAGCCTACGCTGTCTGTCTGTCTGTCTGTCTGTCCGAGGGCTGTATCTCTTGAACCGTAATAGGTAGCCCGTTGAAATTTTCACAGAATGTATAACAACAAATAATAAAAATAAGAAAAAGTAAAAAAATCACAAGTGACACGGGGATTCCCATAGAAGAAACCAAAAAGTGTATGCGCGCGCGCCATCTACCGAATAGATTATGAAGCATTTTAACTAACCATGACATTTATGTAACTATTATGAAGCGTTTGACTAACTAATATGGCGTGCGTGAGTGGCGCTAGCCATGACATGGCGATACGGAACCCTCGCCTCGGTGCGCGAGTTCGACTCGCACTTGGCCAGGTTTTTTTATTATTGTACTATCTGCGATCAGTTTAATAATGTTTTTTTTTTACTTTTAACATATTTTTTGAATATCTGTAGTGGCTTAACCCAAGTTCTACGTTTCGGTAGCGGGCCTTCCTACTTGATATGATAAGTGCACTTAGCGTGTTAACGTTTTGAATATTTGAACATGGAACTAAGTACTAAGCTTCGATTTGGAATTATTCAAGATAAATGCATTCCGGGATCATTGTCCAAATGGTCGCAGTAACGGTGCGGTGCTGAGGGTCGTCGACACGAATGTTGGTAGGATTGTCGTCACGTCTTGTTGTTTTGATGGCTAAAGATGGGTACTGATGTCATCCGATAGTGGATACCTCATGCCGTGAGTACAGCACACGGCATACCGACACGTAGACCTCGATGCACGTAGAGGCTATCGCGAGTGTGTGAGACCAATGTACATGCTTATACATACCAGATGACAGAGTTGATAAAGTTGCGAACAACCAACTGCTGGAGAATTGCAATTTTATAGAAAGAAAGAAATAATGAAATATATGTAGGTACCTATTTAATAGGTACCTACAAATATTTCTGAACTGACGCAGGACGTGTAGGTATGCAAGTAAATTTTTTCGTCAGAAAAAACTCATTGGTACACGCCGACCGGATTCGAACCTCGCATGAGAAACCGATGGCCAAACCACTCGGCCACCCGCCGCTCTCTCACCTAGTAAGGGGCTAGGGGATGTCTATTCGAATCCCGACTACAGCATTTTCTCAGCTTTCCTTGTTATTATTCTTATTTAATTTCTTGTACCTCTTAACCATTCAGTGTGGTATATTCTTGAAATCAAGCCTTTTGAAGCCCTTGACAACGATACTCCAGTGCTCGCCATTTCGAACTCTAAGCAAACTATCGAGAGTCCGTAGTTTTCTCCAGTTGAATTATTTTTCAATTACAATTTCTTTTAATTCAAATTCATTTGCACAAAAATAACGTACATACAAACTGCAGGACCGTTATCTCAAAAGAAAATATTTATTTTATACACATGAAGATCTACTTGCCACATATTGAGGATATTTATTATTACTTTCGACAGAAGATTTCTTCGAACAGCAAGATTCTCTAAATTGTTCCTGTGCCGCACTGCAAAGGTGTGGAACGGGCACCCAGGGAATATCTTTCTCCACTCCTACAATCCACGGATCTTCAAATCGCGGGTTAATTAATAGCCTTTCCCCAGCAACATCAGTCCACCTCCGAGCCGGACTGGCACCTCCTCGGCGGTGCTTGACAATTGGCTGCGCCTGAGGCTTCGACCGCGGACAGAGCCACCCAGTTCGGAAGCAATAAAAAAAAACTTTAAGCGAACGATAATTGTTCGCTATGAGTATGAACAAAACGGTTTCTCGGAAACGGATATAACGATTTGGATGCAATTTAGTATTTAGATAGTGTTTTAATTTCCAAGTTTATCGAAGTAAAATTTTAAGTTTCAAGTTAAATTATCGAAAAAAAAACATTGCTTAAGCAAATATAAAGCAAAGTTCAGAGCGATTTAAAAAAAAAGTTTATCGAGATACGCCCGAAACCCTACGAAAACGGATTTTCTCATCCATGAGAAAATCAGTTTTAACAAAAAAAAAAAATTTTCTTTCGTCATCTCTTAGAATATTGAGGTACACTAATAGGCTGAAATTGCCTGAAATATACATGCTATATCATGTAGTGCCATCTGTTGTTCCCATGGCAAACTCGAAAGACGCCGAGCGAAGCTCGATCGCCCAGGTATACCTACAGGACCTTAATTTAGATTTTAAAATCAAATTTACTTATCCCAATAAGAAAGGAAGCTCCAGCGTATCACTCACGCTTGAGCGCTCACTTTACTAGTGGAGTTGCCCGAATTACTTATTGCTTCTACCAGCATCTGAATTAATTTCACATTCTGTACTTAATTTCGACTCATTTAAAACTTTACCATGTGGGTACAGTTTCAACCGTTTATTTCATTGGTCAATGACCGGGGAGTTTTATAAAATGCAAATGTAAGTGAGTGCTGGCTGGTGTTCTGGCGTATTGTAGCAGATAGCTAGCGGCTGCTACAAATCTCTCGAAGCAATAATATGACGCACCTTCGCTGCTGTTTCGCTCTGGAAGGCAACTGAAAAAAAAAGTAGATATCACGCATCGTGCCTTCTTTTGGACGAAACTAAAGATACTCTTTTTTAATGGTCATTTCTTTTCATGTTGTACTGCCAGACCCGTTAATTCTAAGCACCCGAATGGAATTACAATTTCTCCCATATGTTACTTATTTGATAAACTGTTTGGCATCTGCTATATTTTTGTTTCTTACCTCGTTTTATTGACCAAATTCTTTGGTTTTATAATCCGATGGTGGCATTCAAAGAGATGTCGTCGTGTGTACACTGTACTGCTCCTCATCGCCGTGTAAATACTGCACTGAAGTTAGTCATTGCAGTTACTATCAGCTACATATATCTCCACGCAACGTTTCCCAGACGCTGAGTTATCTCACCGCCATAAAAGCGGCGGGTGGCCGAGTGGTTTGGGCATCGGCTTCTCATGCGAGAGGTCCGCGGATCGAATCCGGTCGGCGTGTACCAATGAGTTTTTTCTGACGAAAAAATTTACGTACCTACACCTGCTGCTTCACCGTTCAGAACCGGTGTAAAACTGTAGGTCCCTTCCCTTGCCCCTTACTAGGTGGTAGGCTCAAATTGTAGCCGACTGGGTTCGTACCACCGTCCTGGATGTAAGATGGCCGCATAGCAGCCTCGGTTGTGTTCTCTTCTAAGTCCAGTATAGCCAGCAATCCAGGGAAGTCTTCGGTATGGCACCTACCTTCTTGGAGGTGATATTGATCGGAGCAGGCGCTTTGGCCCCTCCGACTCAGCCACCCATACCGGATTACATAAAAAAATATCGCATCTTACAATTCTGTTGTTGTCATCATCTATTATGCGTTTCAAGACGATATTTTATGTTTTAACTGAGCAAGTGTTAGTATGGTTAAGTACTTAATGTATGCTCCATCAAGGCGGGCCATTATTCACACTCCGCTGGCTGACGGCACATGTGCGAACCGCGCAGAAGACGCGAAACATCTATCTAACTAATCACCAAATGTACTGTATCGCCAAAAGAAGCGATCGTTCGTGGAAATAAACCTCCAGAAAAAAAATTGCTGTACGACACAGGAACGATTTCCAAAAGAGATGCGTTCTCAGAAGTTGTATGTCAATAACATATGGATGTTCTGAGCGAGTCTGGCGGGTGGGACGGATACGGATCGGGGCAGGAGGAATGAGGGAAGTCAGTTCATCGGAGCATCGGCAATAGACAGTGGTAAACTATAAAACAGGCTAAGGGAACCAATTGTTCGCCTGTATTTCAATTATTGAAGTTCCTCCGTGAGCTTGGGATCACCAATTAGGCGGATGGCGCGGAGCTGTATAGAGTCCAAGGAAGCCAAATGGATGACTGCAGTACTCAATCACCGGGCGAACTTGCGTTTTGTCGCTAAGGAGTTGCGCCGCCCGGCTGCGTTAGAGGACGCCCAAATTCTCGGAGGCAAGCAAGCCCTTCGTTCTGCAGCAGCAGTGTGTGACAGAGATACACATTTTGTGCGGTTTCCTTTCAGCTCCTCGACGCGATCCCGCCGTCCCTTTTCCACCTCAGCACCGCGCGCACTGGCCGGAGATTGTATCCCTATATGCTGGACTTACCGCGGATGCGTACCAATCGGTTCTGCAGATCTTTCCTTTTCAGAACCGGTAAACTCTGGAACGCTCTCCCTGCCTACATATTTCCCCCCAAGTACAGTCCCGGGTTGCTCAAGGAGGCGCGTGAATAGGCACCTGTCAGGCCGGTATGGCATTCGCAACCCCCGTATACGACCGAATGATGTTCATGGCTGTCATTAGACACCTTATGAGTGGCTCATAATGTGTCTAGGTCGCGCTTTCAATTAAAAAAAAAACCTGTGTATATATTTCCATGCGCAATGAAATGGACTATTTTTATGAAATCTCTTCAGGCATGTGGCATCAATGTGAATAACGTTGATTTCAATATAATCATTTTAGTAGCTTTTAAGTGGTATAAGTAGTTTTAATACTTGAACTTAACTCGTGGAACGATACGAAGACTGAGAAGAAGAGAAATTATCCCCGTATTATTTGGAATCCGCCTTAAAAGCTCGCCTAAAAGTTAAGTTCGTTTCTCTAAATTACGGTTTCAGAGAGTTATAGTCTTATAATTCTACGGTCGATAGAATTTGAGTCAATGGATACGAAATATTTCTTCAATTAAGTAAAATAAAAAGGACCAAATTTTTATTATTTTTAATTAACCAAGTTTTAATTAAGATAGGAATCGCTATCCTGAATTCTATTACGGGACTCATTATTATGATAACTATAGCATCTACCCATTTATTATTTCGAGTGTGGGTAGGCGGAGAAACCACACTGCAAACAAACAGCTGTCCGATTATTGTTTTATATTTTATTATATAACAACGTTTAATTTGAATAAAAACTATATAAAAGTGAAGCTTACATCCTAAATAAGTAATGGCATAGTGGTTAACACATACCCTGCTGGTTAACACTGGTTTCACTGGCACTAAACCCACTTCTACACATCACTTCACTCGACCCTACACTTCCCGTCTCAGTCAAGTCTGAGTGATGGAGGAGCTCAACCGGCTGGAGGCGGAGTTCCGGACGGAGGTGGCGAGGCTCCACGCCCGCCTCGACGCAGACGACGCGGCTCCAACGGCCGCCGCCGCCGGTCGACCCTCGCCCGGCGCGTCTGCGCCCCGCGTGCACTCCGCTGAGCGTGGCCGCATCGCAGCTGACCTGATCTCCTTCCAGAATATCATGTGGAAGGCGCTAGCCTGCCTGCGGCGCCAGCTTGCCTCCTACGAGGAGCGCCTCGACGTGCTCGAAACAAAAACAAGGAAAAAAGTGTTGTTATTTCACGGTGTGGAAGAGAGAGAAGGTGAGAACTGCATCAGTACAATCGTCACACAAGTCAAAAAGCTGGGCTTACCTGACTTTAGCGCTGCCGATATCCGTGTTTGCCATCGACTCGGTGCAGCAAATGCTAATCGCAAACGGCCTGTATTGGTTAGGTTTGCCTCCCTCGACGTTCGGTCGCGAGCCTGGGCCGGGAAGACTTCACTAAAAGGGAGCGGCGTCTCGGTCTCTGAGTTCCTCACGGAGGCCCGTCATAAAATCTTCACAGAGGCGAGACGGGTATACGGTGTGACCCGATGCTGGACCCGAGATGCGGAGATCTTCGTGCTGCAGCCCGAAGGGCAGAAAGTTCGTGTCCGCACGATTGAGCGACTGCGCGAGCTCGCAGCTGCCTTGCCCGCGCCGGCCGGCGGAGGTGACATCGGCGCAAGCGCCCCGGGCAATCGCGGCACTGCCCCAGGCGATAACCGGGCGCTTCGGTCGCGCGAGCGGACGACCGGCACTGCTGGCAAGAAGCCCATCAAGAAGTCGCAGTGATGCTATGGTCGATTCATGCAAATTGTTTTGTTATATCAGTGGTTGGATGTAAATTTTGTTATGTTATTTAGGTTATGTAGATCAGATCTGTAGTGCACTGTTTACATATCTTGGACTTTGTACTTTACGTTTCGTCACCACTGCCAAAGTTTTTCAAGTACCAAGAAAATACCCTCATTTCGTTTTGTAATTCGTAACTTCGTGATAATCACTTCTACTGTGCTTCTTTCTACCACACATTTTAGTAAACAAGACAGACGTCAACTGTCTGTCAATGGAATGGTTGTGACGTCACACATTATGACCCATGCACACAACAACAAATTTTAATGACTTGGTCCGTTCGTTCGGTCGTGCGGTATAAGTCGGACGGAGCTGTAGGAAGATAATATCACATACATAGGTACTGTACGAATGTACGATCGACTGCCCGAACAAACCTACGTTAATATTGTTTTTTCTCTGGCTGGTTTGGTTGCGTACCTACTATTGCGTGCTGTTACTTGATTATGATTACTATAAATTTATTATGTGCATATTACTCATACTTTTTTTCCAGCCGTTAAAATAAAACTGTATGTAGTTACACCTGTATAGAATATTCAATGCCGTGTAGTGTAAGATTATTATTTATCATTGTACTGACTGACCAACCAAGCAGATCTCACATCCACGAATACTTTATAAAAAAATAAAAAAATAAAATCGACTTTGTACCGTTATTATGCGTAGTTGATGCTTTAGTTTATTTCTATGGTTGTTGTATTTAATGTTCTTGTAATTGTCCGCTTTTTTACTGTTTTTGTTACTTCTTCTCTTCAAGATTCACACTGTTCATATTCAATAACCTGTCTTTGTTTTGTTTTGTTTAATCTTACCACTGGTTAATGTTACACTTACTTAATTATACTGTGCTTTAATTATCTTACTTACTGTTCTGCCAGCGGGGTGTGATGAATGCCTGGACTGTAGGCAACTTTAGCTCCAATTTTAGGAGAATTTTTTAATACTTTTTAAATATAAATATAATTATTGTACTTTAAATATTTATGTAATTTTTTTTATTATTATAATTTTTGTTATTTTTTATTTTTTTATTAATATATCTTATTATCTTATGTCGTATTCTTCTGACTCTGAAGCATTTTTCTCAGCAAACTCTTCCGTTTCTTCTCCCGAGGATTTATACAGTGCTGCTGATGATTCCATATCCAGCCTTAATAATTCATCATCTCCTGATCTTCACCTGGGTGACATTCTTCATAGCACATTCTCTGCCCATTCAAATAATTTCAATGTATGTCATATAAATGCCGAAAGTATTCCTGCTCACCACTCTGATCTTCTCACTTCTTTCACTAGCGACCACATCCATGCTGTTCTTGTTTCTGAAACTGTACTGAAACCGTCTCTGCCTTCTACATCCTACTCCTTACCTGGTTACGTTCTTATACGCAATGACCGTACAAAAAAGGGATGGGGTGGAGTTGCTATCTACCTCAGATGCAATATTCCATACACAATTATTTCCAAATCAGCTTCAGAATATTCCGCGTCAGCAGAATTCATTGTCCTTGAACTTAGCTTCAATCGTTCTAAACTTCTCTTGTGTGTTTTTTATTGTCCACCGCAAATCAACTATTTCACTCAATTTGAACAACTTCTCGAGTCCCTTGTCCCTGAGTACACACATCTGGTAATAATGGGTGATTTTAATACATGCCTAATTAAGGCCGATTTCCGTTCCCGTAAATTTCTCTCTATTATTAGATCTCTAAATCTTGACATTATTCCTCTTCAGCCGACATTTCACGTTCGAGATTCTCACACACTTCTGGATTTAATAATCACTTCACGTAATGATTTAGTTAGCACTCATGGCCAGTTGATTGCTCCTGGCTTTTCCAACCATGATCTTATATTTTTATCTTACAAAATTAAACCCCCCAGACTAAAGCCCAAAATTCTTCTGCAGCGTAATTTTGCTCGCATGGACTTGAACTCTCTGTTGGCGGATGCGGCTAGTATCGACTGGACCTCACTAACTACTCTTGACTGCATTGACTCCATGGTGGAGGTATTGTCGGGTAAAATTATACAACTCTACGACAAACATGCTCCGGTTCGAGCTGTCAAGGTCAGACACGCGCCTGCCCCATGGCTGAATGCCGAAATTCGGAAGGTGATGGCCAAGCGTGATGCATTGAAGCGGAAACACAGGCGTCTGCCTACTGATGAAAATCTAACCCTGTACAAGCTTGCACGTAATCGTTGCAATAGAATGTGTAGAGATGCTAAACGTCGCCATATCCATGATTCCATTGAAAACACTTCTCCCAATGATATGTGGAAATTCCTGAGAACGCTTGGTTTAGCTAAAGGTAATTCTGATGTCAGTGTCTCGATTGACATGAACGGTTTAAACCGCCACTTCTCTGCTTCTCCAGTATCTATGGATCCCAATATTAAAGCTAATACAATACGTCATTTACACTCTGTTGTTCCTCCTAACACTACACCTTTTGCGTTCACACAAGTATCTGACTGCGATATAAAAAAGATTATTTTGTCCATCAAAAGTAAGGCCGTAGGCTTTGATAACATGAGTAGGGAACTATATATCCCGATATTAGAGAATATTTTACCTGCCATCTCCCACATCATAAATTTTTCCCTAATGTCGGGATGTTTCCCTAACTCATGGAAAAAGGCTTACGTCATACCGTTACCCAAAAAAAGTTCTCCTACTCAATTTAGCGAGTACCGACCTATCTCTATTTTACCATTCCTATCTAAAGTTCTCGAACGTGTAGTTCACCATCAGTTAACTAGGTTCCTTTCCTCAAATAATCTTCTTGACCCTTTCCAGTCTGGATTTCGTCCATCGCACAGTACCACTACTGCCCTTCTCAAAATCACCGATGACATTCGTTATGCGATGGATGAAAGACAACTTACTCTCCTAGTATTGCTAGACTTCAG
The DNA here is from genome assembly GCA_946902875.1 of Nematopogon swammerdamellus. Taxonomy (NCBI): domain Eukaryota; kingdom Metazoa; phylum Arthropoda; class Insecta; order Lepidoptera; family Adelidae; genus Nematopogon; species Nematopogon swammerdamellus. The sequence goes on from OX336334.1 coordinate 16,125,876, forward strand.
CAGTGCGTTCAATTCTGTCGATCACGACATTCTATTAGCCATCCTCCTTTCTCTTAATATCTCGCAGTCGGTACTTGATTGGTTCTCTTCATATCTAAGTGACCGTCAGCAAAGTGTCCGAGTTGACAGTGTCTGCTCTGACTGGTGCGACATTAATGCTGGCGTGCCACAAGGCGGCGTACTTTCTCCCTTACTTTTCTCCGTCTTCATCAACACTATTGTCAAGGTGTTAATGTGTCTCTACCATCTATACGCTGATGACCTGCAGCTGTATAGGCGTTTCCACCCTGATGACATCAGTACGGCAGTAGCCCTTATGAATATTGACCTGGACTCAGCTTTTAGCTGGGCTGTACGTTTTGGACTCTTGGTGAACCCGACAAAAACGCAGGCAATTTTGTTAGGTACTCCAAAACTACTTGCTAAATTGGACCGTGCTGCGCTTCCAACCTTGGAATTCAACGGTGTAGTCATTCCATACAGTAAACAGGTAAAAAATCTTGGTCTCGTCATGGATGAGACGCTTTCCTGGCATACTCAGGTTGGTGAGGTCAGCCGGAAATTGTTTGCTAGCATGCATTATCTCAAACGCCTTCAGAATTTTATTCCGGTCTCTACCAAAATTACGCTTGCACAATCACTACTCCTACCCCTACTCGATTATGCCGATGTGTGTTATCTTGATCTTAATGAAGAGCTACTTAACAAACTTGATCGTCTTCTCAACTTGTGTATCCGATACATCTTTGGTTTGCGCAAGTTTGACCATATATCAGATTTTCGAAATCGTTTGCAGTGGCTCGATATCCGCCTTCGCAGGAATAGTCATGTCTTATCACTTCTCTACTGCACATTGTTTAACCCCAATGCTCCTAAATACCTAAGTGATCGTTTTTCCTTTCTCAGCTCCCACGGGCTATCGCTAAGGTCAAATGATAACTTGGTGCTGACTATTCCTTCCCATTCTACTACATCATATTCGGACTCATTCACGATACATGCAGCTCGTCTGTGGAATCAGCTCCCTGTCAATCTCCGTCTGTCTTCTTCCATTCACACATTCAAAATTCTTTTAAAGAAGCACTTTTTGTCAACTTAATTTCTCTGATCCAAAAGTATGTCTCTCATGTTCAGAGTTAGTAAATATATATGATATGTAAAAACTAAGTATATTTAGTCTATCTTATGTATATATATGGTATATAGGTATAGTATTTAATTATTCATATTTAAGTTTATCTATCTTTTGTATTCCCGTACATCTGTCATACCATAATATTTAAATTTCTCTTTCCGCCACTCACCTAGCAGTTATCATACCCCAAAGGTACCCTGTTAGAAAATGCCTAGAGGCATTAAGTGTTACCTTTTGCCCATATTCTATTTGAGTGCAATAAATATATACAATACAATACAATACAATTATTCAAACTTTTCGAATAATAAATGGGTACTTTTTTTAGTGTTCCGTATCCGCGTACTACTTATTACTAAGTCAACGCCGTCTGTCTGTCTGTCTGTCCGAGGGCTGTATTTCTTGAACCGTAATAGGTAGCCCGTTGAAATGTTCACAGAATATTTGTTATTTATTATGGCCATATAACCACAAATAATAAAAATAAGAAAAAGTAAAAAATTCGCGGGTCCCCATATAAGAAACTAAAATAAAAAGTGTATCTACCGTGCCATCTACCAAAAATATATAGTATGAAGCATTTTAACTACTTAATCATGAATTTTGACTAATATGAAGCATTTCATAAAACGCGCCATAGACGGCGTGAGTGGCCCTGACCATGACATGGCGATACGGAACCCTCGGTGCGCGAGTTCGACTCGCACTCGCACTTGGCCGATTTTTATTTTACTTAAAACATTGTCATACTATCCCTGGACGCTTTTGATGTGAATAGTTCAGTGACATCATGGTGAAAGAGGAGGCTAACGGGGCAGATGAAGTGAATGTGAGTGGATGAATCGAAATAGTGTTTATCATGTAATATTAAATGAGGCCCCAACGAGGTGTCATGTCAGGTCGATACTACTCACGGAACAAAGATGCGCGGACTGTAAGTCCGTGGACCGTTTGTGTTTCCGGTTCAGAACCCGACGCTCTTACTGTGGCGTTACAGTGAAAACGTTCAATACCTACAATACTATTTATATTCAGTCATATCATACATAACATCGCGCTCAAAATGTTTTTTTTTTTGTGAAATTCGTCAGCCTCGGTAGCTCAATGGTGCGGTCAGTCGACTGATGTTAAGCAACGCTGAGCGCGGTGAGTACTTGGATGGGTGACCGATCGACCGTTGGAGGCTGGCCGTGGTTCGGATTCCACGTTAAACTGTAGGTCCCTTCCCTCCTTACCTTACTAGGTGGTGGGGTTTATCGAGTACCACCGCACTTCGCGAAACGTCGGTGGAAACGGCTATGTAAATGGTTCGTGTTTTCCTTCCAGTTCAGTGTAGCCGACGCGAAATGAAGGGAAGCACTGACATGGCACATAGTTCACCCGGTGTTATGGGCAGAAATCACGAATGTTGTAGTGTAGGTGATGTACCCAACCGTGTCAGTTTCCATAAAAAAAAAAAGCTTTGGCCCCCTCTGACTCTTCCACCCAAACCGGATCATATAAAAAAAAATCAAACCCACCACAAAGCTGAGACGCCGCGCCGCCGGCCGCCGCTACCGCCGCGCCGGCCGCCGCTACCGCCGCGCCGCGCCGCTACCGCCGCGCCGCCGCGGCGGCGGTCGCCGCGCGCTGCGACGACGTCGTACATACATACATTTTATTTGGTAAATAAAAGATACTTACTGTGAAGAAAATACGAATTTTATTTTACTCGTAAACAATACAAAACATATGATTGTAAGTAATAGTTTAATGTGGAATGTATTTAATTTTATTATTTTTTCATTAATCGCTTACATATTCATTGTGATTTGATTATAATAATTTATTGCTTTATTTCTCAGACCAATGGGCTGGATAACATATAAAATATAAAGGAAGAGGAAATTAAAGGAAGATCACCCATATTAATGTTTCAAGTTAAGTCATAATACGGCGACTTACGTGACTCACACAAAAAGCTATCTCCGTCGACAACATAACTTTCAGTTCCTCATGTTCAATAATAGTCTCTGCATAGGTAGATAGGTATGCATAGTCTATCAATAAATCTGTCAGCTGGATCTTCTGTACCCGGTTACTGCTACAGGAGGCTCTACACGGCCGCCCGCTATTGTCACAGCATCTATTGTCCTGTCGCTCGCTTTATTGTTTCCTACTTCTCACCTCGCCTACCCTGTGTATGTCTATTACGGTCGGCTTCAGAAATGCAGAATACTCGTAGAATTATACCGTTCTAATAATTGAATCGCTCACGTACCCACTCTACGTAATTTATCGCATATGAATACAATTGCACATTCCATAATGTTGCCGTTTTCAACATTTTTTGGGACACTGGCAGTATTAAAAGATTAATGAGATTATAAATGAAGCAATTATCTTGCATTCTTCATTATATGAAATACGTTTTAAATCCACTGGCAAAAAACTGTACTCGAATCACTCCTTACATAACACCACATAATACTGTATATGCATTATTATCTAAATTTACCCACGTTCTAAATTATTCTAAACCGCCACGAGGGTATACTAACGCTTTATGGTCAAACTAACAAATATACGGACCTCCTACGCGGCTCAGCTCCGGCTAACTAAAGAGTTAGTACTCTGGCGCGCCTTAAACCGTTGCGGATTAGGTACCTACAGTTGACAAAAAAAAGTAGAAAGACTATAACATCGAAAAATCTAAAATCTTGTCGCGTCGCGTATTGTTCAAGTCGTACTCTAATTTATTTCTTGAAACGCGCCCTCCAGGAGTTCTTCCACAATGGCCAGGCTGAAGAAATCCGAGGGTGTCGTTATTGGTGGGGGGAACACACGCTCATACGATGGGGCAGGAAATGAAGTTAATTGACCGATTTATAGACAGTCTGAAGCCAATATTGAAATATTAGGACAGACAGAAAAAGAGGTTGAGCGTTGATGCGTCTCGAAGGCTGACCTTCCCCTTTTCCGTCATCTTCCGAGCGCACCAGCCTTACGGCCATATCACCCGATCTGTTCCCGATTCATCATATTATAAATATCACTCGGATTCGATGTACGCAGGCCTTGTTGTCGGGGCCAAAGCACTGAGTTGGGCTAATGAACTTCATTAAGGGTGACGAGGTCGAACGTCGAGCTGCGTTGCGTAGACATGTCCGATGTTCGTGACTGAAGGGATATATAGTTATAAATTGAAATTCACACCAAACAACAACACATAAAGAAAACATAGAGAACAACAATAGAAATATACAATAATACACAGAGAAACAAACAATTGCGAATAACAAACAAAAGAATAGCGAAAAGGCGGACTTGTTGGTTACAACCATAAGTGATATGTTCCTGTCAACCTTGAGCTCCATCGAGGGCGAGACCGAAGGCCAAGCTGCGCAGACTTGTCCGCTGTTAGCGGTTGTGGAACTCCATTGAGGGCGAGACTGAAGACCGAGCTGCGTAGACGCGGTAGACCTGCGCGATATCCACGATGGAGGAATTATATGGACACCAAGGCCTTATTAAATAAATACCTAATAAATAGATTACATTTATTCCTTTTAATTTCCTCTCTTCGTTCCTCCCCCTTGGTGGGGAAACAGTTGCACTCTTATTTATTACAGCACCCATATTACATCGTGTCGAAAATTATGTCTACAGCCTGATCATTTCATAAAGGCCATAGTTAGGAGGATGCACAACAAGCTAGTGAGCTTGACAAGGAGTTGTGTGTCTACTTTTTGACCTAACTGTACCTACCTATTGGTCGCAGCCGTGTTAGCGATTGTAAAGACGGCACCGTGTAGGGCGAGGTAAGGGACAAGCTTTCTGTTTGTATTCGGCAAATTGAATGTTTCCTACTGAGTAGTGAATTAGCACGAACCTATTTAGGCGAGGGTCTTATTTTTCTTTTTCATAATTGCTTAAGTCGTACCGTACATGGAACCTAGTTAGTTATTTATTTGTTTATTCGATCTTTCTTTAGCGGACTGATCAATATTACTTCGTATTCTGTAGTCTTCGATCTTACAATATCAAACAAAATATCTTCGAAAACAATAAGGTAATACGAAAAATATAGTTGGGATTATCAATATTATCTAATGTTTTTAATAACATCTGTTAGTACCTAACGCGAAGGCTACAGTTCAGTGTAGCCAACACCACCAAAAGTAAGCACTGACATGGCACCTAACAAGGTGTGATGGGCTGGCATCGTGGGTGTACTAGGTGATGTAGAGTGTAGACAACCATTCAGGTTCAATTGATATAAATAGCGATTAAACCAATAATAAGTGTTTTGTAGCAGCTGTTTTTATTTGTAGCAGATTTTCTTAGAGCCAGGCTGTATAAATCTTACTTCTCGGATTCGGTCAGTCAACTGTCACTGCTCATGAAGTACTACGTAGTTTATATTATCTTTGGTCACTACCCTTAATAGTCTGTGGTCACTACAGAAAACAATCTGATATGAATTACATGTAACCACATTTGAGAAAAAATATTTTATCTTCAATTCGCATAATTTAAAGTTATTTTTCATATAAACCTACAAAACATTACGCGATAGATATCGGTAAATAATAATTTGTTTTCCGAAGTTTGTTTGCCAAGGCAACACAGCTAGTTGTAACATAATATTTTCTGCAGCACATACAAGGCGGTGATGTTCTATTACCCGTCGCACCTGAGATCATGCATGATCCACGGCTCACCTGATCTTGACTAGATCATTTTCGCTTTCTAAAAAAACTGTTTAAAAAAACATTGAACCGACTTCAAAAAACAACTACTTATAACTAAATATTATTAAATAATTGGGCTGAAGGCGGTACAAAAGCACAAAAGGGCTTCATCTATACATTTTCTGGTGTGCTTTTGTACCGCCTTCAACTCAATTATTTTTTTTTTTTTTTAAGTAGTTGTTTTTTTTAATTCGGTTCAAGGTTTTTTTAAAACAGTTTTTTATTTTATTCTTTTTAGTAATATCACATAAAAATAAACACAGAAATCGGTTATCGTGAATATAATTATTCGCCCATTTGACACAGCGCAAGATATGGGCTGTTAATTAAGTGTTAATTAACAGCCCAAATCTTGCACTGTTCCCTTAAGTTGAACTAAATGTAAGCCAATGAATGAGAATGGTCACAATCCGATTAATAGCTTCGGGGAAATGCGTGGACAAACATACATATATACATACAAATATATCGTACGTACACTTATGAAATTTGGCACGAGAGCCCACATAGACTAACATACGAATATTGTACAATTCCAACGATATTACATACATTACGGGTCAAATTGATAACCTCCTTTTTTAAGTCGGTTAAAATACGAATAACCAATTTCTCCTTCTTTTTTGAGGTCGGTTAAATATGAGCAAACCTAATTTCATCGTATTTTCACTATCTGCAATATGGTAAGTATTTTCTTCAAATATTTATTATGTCAGTGCATTAGGCCTCCGTCGCAACTCGCAACAGTGACGAACTTGCTATCAAACCGGAGTCGAATGCTAACCTGACATTTTAATTTAAGACCTTAGAATGTATTCAAAGTAAAGGCTGGATACCTAAGCAGTAAAAAAGTGGTCGGCGGCGCGATGTTTTCAAAGGTAACTGGGTCGAATTGGCTATAAAAATGCAAAGAGCAGTACAATAAGCAAGCTGCTTACGGACATGTGGCGCAAGTCACGCGGAATTTTGGCGTAATTAGGTCAGTTTCGAAAATTACTTTGGCCTGCCTTATTTGTGTCTGCATTGGAATAGATATCCAGAAGATGTGTTCAACTTGTTGAGGGGTGAAGAAACTGCGCGTAGGCAAAATTTTAATTATATGTCTGTGATACGTGCTTACTCACGTATGCTGACTTTGATAATAAACATATGTACCTACGCACTACGTATCCAGACAATTGGGGTAAGGAGTAATAGGTGTTGTGCTGCAAAGACTCTGGTAAATCACAACACAACACCGCCCACCACTACAAGCTGCAAGTAAGGCACGAAGACCCAACTGCTGCACGACTCGGTGGAAGCACCATGCCAAGGTGAGAGGTATACCTTGTCGCCCTTTACCACGGCTTCTTGCCCTTATTCCTTAGTCGTCTCTACGACATGCACTGGGGGAAGAATGTCCCCAATGCAGAGATGCAGTGGGGACATTCTTTTTGATAACATCTAAGGTAAAACGTGAGCAATGTATAACAATGAAGTTTCTTGTTAAGTATTTACTGTCATATGTGTCTGCATCTGGACTCTGGAATGAGGAGAACTCACAGAACAGCGATCAGCGACCGTCTTCCGCCAGGCGGCCGGAGGGTGCGATGTGGTTTCTTGCTCTATGGGAGAACTGAACTGCATCAGCGAAGAGAGGCCAACAAATGCGTAATCAAAGAATAATCTCAAAAAGATACCACGGCCTTTTGGAAGGCCTTGACATTGGCAGTAGCAGGTCAATAGATGGCAATTTGGGGAGTTTCGTTGAAGATTTACAGATTTTTTTATAAAATAAAGTTATATTAGAACAAATACCACTATTTGCAATGTGGAAAATACAATGCCTCAGAATAGTTCTGTTCGTGTACTCAAAACTGTATTAATACTAACTGCTTGACCATTATTGCAGTGAACATAATATTTGCATTTATATTTTGTGGCGGACGACGACGGCTCCGCAGCCGGCACGTCTTAGTTAGGGAAATTAGAATAGGAATTAGAGTAGTAAGGCAGCGGCCGGCGTAGTTATAGAAGTAGGTTTTATAAGTTAGCATAGTGTAGCTTAGGCGCGGGCTAGGCATAATTAAGATAATATAAGTTAGATATAAGTTAGTTATTAAGAAATATATTTTTTACAACATCGTAGAATAAGTTAGCCTATAAGACTTAGCCCGTTAGGTTTAATTAGCTTTTAACATATTAACTAGGCTAGATATAAGTTTTCATTTAATAAATAAATATATCTGGTCGGTCTTTTACTGGAGCATACACGGACGAAGCGAGTAAGGCAGAGGGCGGTAGTGTCGCATAATGGGACTCATAGCCGAGCCGGGCGCCTATTACCCCCGCCCGCGCATTATCGAGCGACATAAGCGCGCTGGGCCGAGCGGGCGGGGAGTCATATAAATATAGGTGCCATTGCGACGGCTCGGCAGACCGCAGCGAACCACGAGAGAGAGAAGACCTCCAGCAAGACAGCAAGAACACAGCAAGCACAGGACGTATACTCCCACAAGCGGTCGAGTTCGTCGGGCAAACAAGAGCCTCATTCGCCGTCTCTCTCTCTCCGCTGCGCGTCTCACATTTGCGGCACCCGCAAGCCTGCCGTACCGTCTCGTCCGTCGTTGCTCCGGTAGTAGGCCGGCCTACTATTTACCGTCGAGCACCGGAGTTTGATTTCGCGCCCGTACACCGTTATTCCCTCTCCGCGAGTCGCTGACCGAGTGACTTGGGTGTCTTCGTCGATCCAGATTGCAAGAAACACTACAGTCCACCGCTCCCTGAGCGTCGATCTCGAACATTGGCCCTGTCGACGCCGGATCAGAAGATGCCCATTACTCGGTCGACGAACGCGAGGCTGCGGAGAGGAGAGTCGTCGCGTGACGCGCCGCGTGTGCCAGCGACAGAAGGAGCGTTGTCCGCGTCGTCGGAGCTCGCAACATCGCCGCCCGACACATCGGACACCGAGCCACGAACAACGACAACGGAAGACGAGCCAACGACGACAGACTCGACAGTGCAAGTGCCGCGTGCCGCGATCGCCGACGTCACGCGCCGTGGTGACGTCAGCGCGTCAGTGCTCGCGTCCGGCATCGCGCCGAAGGCTGACGTCACGCAAGACGTCGGCGCGCCCGCCGCGACGGTGCAAGTGCCGCGTACCGCGATCGCACACGTCACGCGCCGTGTTGACGTTGGTGCGTCAGTGCTCGCGTCCGGCATCGCGCCGAAGGCTGACGTCACGCAAGGCGTCGGCGCGCTCGCCGCGCAGGCAGTGAGAGTGAAACGTGCCGCGCCCGCCGCCGCCCCGCATGGCGATGACGTCAGCGCTCGAGGCGTACGTACCGCGCCGCGCGCTAACTCGGTCGCCACGTCGCGCTCCCGTGCTTCCGCCGGACGTCGAGCAACCTCCGCCCGGTCGGCAAAATCGAAGAGCACGGTTGCGGAGCTTGCGCTGCAAGAAGAGCTCGCACAAGTGGAGCTGGAGGAGGCAAGAGCGCGCATGGACGAGGCAAGAGCACGCATGGACGAGGCGAGTGCGCGCACAAGATCTGTGAAGGCGAGGCTCGAGCGCCTGCAGGCCGAGCAGCTCGACCGCATGGAGTCGGAGAGATCGTCGAGTGACGAGGAAGGTGACGAAGAGCTGCAGAGGAGCCGACTGGAGAGCTGGATTCGCAATCAGGACGAACCGCACGACCCTACCGCCGCTCCGCCGCACGCATCCACCACTGCGCCGCTGCAACCTGCCGGTGCAGTGTGGCCAAACGCCGCCGTCACCGCGCCGCCGCAACCTGCCGGCGCGGCGTGGCCGCATCACTCCGCCTCCGCGCCGCTGCAACCTGCCGGCGCGGCCGGGCCGCACGACTCCACCACTGCGCCGCTGCAACCTGCCGGTGCAGTGTGGCCAAACGCCGCCGTCACCGCGCCGCCGCAACCTGCCGGCGCGGCGTGGCCGCATCACTCCGCCTCCGCGCCGCTGCAACCTGCCGGCGCGGCCGGGCCGCACGACTCCACCACTGCGCCGCTGCAACCTGCCGGTGCAGTGTGGCCAAACGCCGCCGTCACCGCGCCGCCGCAACCTGCCGGCGCGGCGTGGCCGCATCACTCCGCCTCCGCGCCGCTGCAACCTGCCGGCGCGGCCGGGCCGCACGACTCCACCACTGCGCCGCTGCAACCTGCCGGTGCAGTGTGGCCAAACGCCGCCGTCACCGCGCCGCCGCAACCTGCCGGCGCTGCGTGGCCGCAACACTCCGCCTCCGCGCCGCTGCAACCTGCCGGCGCGGCCGGGCCGCACGCATCCACCACTGCGCCGCTGCAACCTGCCGGTGCAGTGTGGCCAAACGCCGCCGTCACCGCGCCGCCGCAACCTGCCGGCGCGGCGTGGCCGCAACACTCCGCCTCCGCGCCGCTGCAACCTGCCGGCGCGGCCGGGCCGCACGCATCCACCACTGCGCCGCTGCAACCTGCCGGTGCAGTGTGGCCAAACGCCGCCGTCACCGCGCCGCCGCAACCTGCCGGCGCGGCGTGGCCGCATCACTCCGCCTCCGCGCCGCTGCAACCTGCCGGCGCGGCCGGGCCGCACGACTCCACCACTGCGCCGCTGCAACCTGCCGGTGCAGTGTGGCCGAACGCCGCCGTCACCGCGCCGCCGCAACCTGCCGGCGCGGCGTGGCCGCGTCACTCCGCCTCCGCGCCGCTGCAACCTGCCGGCGCGGCCGGGCCGCACCACTCCACCACTGCGCCGCTGCAACCTGCCGGTGCAGTGTGGCCAAACGCCGCCATCACCGCGCTGCTGCAACTTGCCGGCGCGGCATGGCCGCACCACTCCGCCTCCGCGCCGCTGCAACCTGCCGGCGCGGCGGGACTGCACGACTCCGCCTCCGCGCCGCCGCAACCTGCCGGCGCGGCTGGGCCGCACGCCGCCGTCACCGCGCTGCTGCAACTTGCCGGCGCGGCATGGCCGCACCACTCCGCCCCCGCGCCGCTGCAACCTGCCGGCGCGGCGGGACTGCACGACTCCGCCTCCGCGCCGCTGCAACTCGCCGGCGCGGCTGGGCCGCACGCATCCGCCTCCGCGCCGCTGCAACTCGCCGGCGCGGCTGGGCCGCGCGCATCCGCCTCCGCGCCGCTGCAACTCGCCGGCGCGGCTGGGCCGCACGCATCCGCCTCCGCGCCGCTGCAACCTGCCGGCGCGGCGTGGCCGCACGAATCCACCTCCGCGCCGCTGCAACCTGCCGGCGCGGCGGGTCCGCACACTTCCGCCACCGCGCCGCTGCAACCTGCCGGCGCGGCGTGGCCGCACGCCTCCGCCTCCGCGCCGCTGCAACTCGCCGGCGCGGCTGGGCCGCACGCATCCGCCTCCGCGCCGCTGCAACCTGCCGGCGCGGCGTGGCCGCACGACTCTACCTCCGCGCCGCTGCAACCTGCCGGCGCGGCGGGTCCGCACGCTTCCGCCACCGCGCCGCTGCAACCTGCCGGCGCGGCGTGGCCGCACGCCTCCACCTCCGCGCCGCTGCAACCTGCCGGCGCGGCGGGTCCGCACGCTTCCGCCACCGCGCCGCTGCAACCTGCCGGCGCGGCGTGGCCGCACGCCTCCGCCTCCGCGCCGCCGCATGGGAACGCCGGGGCAACGGCCGAGCCGATGTACGTCGCACGAACCAAACTGCCCAAGTTCCTATACGATCTGCCGCCGTTCGACGGATCGCCGGAGAGATGGCTGCGCTACCGCGCCGCCTACCGGAACTCCGAGCGGTACTTCTCCGACTTCGAGAACTCGGCGCGGATCGGGCACAGCCTGCGGGGACCAGCAGAAGCAGCAGTCTCGAGCCGACTCGCCGCCGCGGCCGGCGCGGAAGAATTGATAACCGCACTGGAGAGGAGGTTTGGCAAACCGGACGCCATCATTAAACTGGAGCTAACGAAGCTCCGCTCCCTGCCGAAGCTGCCCGACAACGCCCGGGACATCTGCACCTTCGCAAGCAAACTTGCAAACAGCGTTCAGGCGATAGTGGGCCTCGGGCACGGACATCTGCTTCACAACGTGGAGATACTGCAGGCGATCACCGACAAGTTCACGCCGACAATGAAAAACAATTGGTATCGCCACCCTCCGCGGTCGACTGACCACCGCCCGGTCCTGCAAGTTCTTTCCGAATTTATGGAAGAAGAGGCAGACAGGTGCGCCGCGGATGTGGCACCCGAGCCGAGCGGCGACAAGAGGAACACGACCGAGCAGCGCCGCACTGGACGCAACACGGAAAGGTCGTACGTCGCCAGCAGCGACGACGAGCCACAAGCGAAGACGGAGAACTGCCCCGCCTGCTCGGCTGAACACCAGCTCCCAGACTGCCACCGGTTCAAGTCAGCCGACATGGACAACCGGTGGAAGATGGTAAAAAAGGAGAGAATGTGTTTCCGCTGCTTGAGGAGCAGGCACCGGCGCAACAAATGCAAGGCGCGGACGTGCGGCGTGGCCGACTGCACCAGGGCCCATCATGCCCTACTGCATGACCCAAGGCGGTACGAGGACACCGCTACACCTGTCCCAGAGGTGACAGCGGCAGCGAGAATCGCCGACAGAGTGCTGCTAAAAATAGTACCGGTGACCCTGTCCGGACCAGCCACCACAATCGAGACGTTCGCACTGCTGGACGAGGGCTCCTCGGTAACGCTCATCGACAGCACGGTCGCCGAACTGCTGGGCGCGAAGGGCCGACCAGAACCTCTGCGAGTGCTGGGTATCGGCGGCAACCAGGTCAACGCCGCCGAATCCAAGAGCGTCAACCTGAGGATACGTGGCCGCCACGACACGGAGGCGCACGAGCTCGTCGGCGCGAGAACTGTGGACCGGCTGCGGTTCCCCGGGCAGACCGTCACGCGCTCCATGCTGCAAGGGTGCAGCCACCTGGCCGATCTCCAACCAGTGCTGGCGTACGAGCGCGCGTCGCCGACCCTGCTCATCGGGCAGGACAACTGGCCGCTCATCATCTCGAGGGAGATCCGGAGCGGCCGCCGCGATGAGCCGGTTGCCTCCCGCACCCAGCTGGGCTGGGTCCTGCACGGCGGGAGGAGCTCGGCGACAACGCCGACGGAGAGCTGCGGACTCGCGTGGAGGGCTGTCCCGGAGGCCGAGGAACGACACCGGCGGGAGCCGCCGGCGCTGCACGACCGCGCGCTGCAGCCACCGCTGCGTCACCGCACGCCGCCTCCGCCGCTGCGTCGCCGCACGACGCCGCCGCCGCTGCGTCACTGCACGCCGCCACCGCCGCCGCGGCATCGCCGCACGCCGCCGCCGCCGCCGCCGCGGCGTCGCCGCACGCCGCCGCCATCGCTGACGCAGCAAGTCACGGCTGCCACGACGCAGCAAGCCACCGCTGCCACGACGCAGCACGCCACCGCTGCCACGACGCAGCACGCCACGACGCAGCACGCCGCTGCCGCCACAACGCAGCACGCCACCGCTGCCACGACGCAGCACTCCGCTGCCGCCACGACGCAGCACGCCGCTGCCGCCACGACGCAGCACGGCACTGCCGCCACGACGCAGCAAGCCGCAGCCGCCGCGGACAAGAGCGCCACGCTGCCACCCGCCGCTATCGCGGGGCTATACGCCGCACCACCGCAAGCCGCTGCGGACACGCGCGCTGCGCCGCCGCACGCCGCCGACATCGCTGCGTGGCAGCACGCCACCGTCGCCGGCGCTGCATGGCCGCACGCCGTCGCCGCTGCTGCGCGGCCTTACGCCGCCTCCGACGCGCAGCACACGAGCGTGTGCCACGGAGAGAACGCCCCAGGTGTACAGGCTGGCAGATTGTTCCGGGTACCGGTGGGTGCGAGCGCACCTGCCCTGGCCACATCACCGGCGGGAGCCGCAAAGGAGCGGCAGACCCCCACGAGGCATCCGACGTGGAGGACGACCACGCCAGGGCGCGGCGACTGGCCGACGGCTTCTGCCAGCTTTGGGTACCGGGGTGGCAGCACCGGCGGGAGCCGCGGGGCCGTGGCCGGGTGTTGGAGGCGGGGAACGTCGTCATCATCACCGACCCCAACCTCCCGCGCAACACATGGCGGGGAGGAGTCGCTGCCACCAGCCCTGGACCGGACGGAGTGACGCGCGTCGTCGACGTGCTGACTGCGGGGCGCCTCTTCAGGAGGCCCGTGAAGAAGATCGTCGTCCTTCCCACCGAAGCGGATCGAGCAGAGCTGCGACGGCGGGAGAATGTGGCGGACGACGACGGCTCCGCAGCCGGCACGTCTTAGTTAGGGAAATTAGAATAGGAATTAGAGTAGTAAGGCAGCGGCCGGCGTAGTTATAGAAGTAGGTTTTATAAGTTAGCATAGTGTAGCTTAGGCGCGGGCTAGGCATAATTAAGATAATATAAGTTAGATATAAGTTAGTTATTAAGAAATATATTTTTTACAACATCGTAGAATAAGTTAGCCTATAAGACTTAGCCCGTTAGGTTTAATTAGCTTTTAACATATTAACTAGGCTAGATATAAGTTTTCATTTAATAAATAAATATATCTGGTCGGTCTTTTACTGGAGCATACACGGACGAAGCGAGTAAGGCAGAGGGCGGTAGTGTCGCATAACGGGACTCATAGCCGAGCCGGGCGCCTATTACCCCCACCCGCGCATTATCGAGCGACATAAGCGCGCTGGGCCGAGCGGGCGGGGAGTCATATAAATATAGGTGCCATTGCGACGGCTCGGCAGACCGCAGCGAACCACGAGAGAGAGAAGACCTCCAGCAAGACAGCAAGAACACAGCAAGCACAGGACGTATACTCCCACAAGCGGTCGAGTTCGTCGGGCAAACAAGAGCCTCATTCGCCGTCTCTCTCTCTCCGCTGCGCGTCTCACATTTGCGGCACCCGCAAGCCTGCCGTACCGTCTCGTCCGTCGTTGCTCCGGTAGTAGGCCGGCCTACTATTTACCGTCGAGCACCGGAGTTTGATTTCGCGCCCGTACACCGTTATTCCCTCTCCGCGAGTCGCTGACCGAGTGACTTGGGTGTCTTCGTCGATCCAGATTGCAAGAAACACTACAGTCCACCGCTCCCTGAGCGTCGATCTTGAACATATTTAGTTTATTGGATACGTAGGTGCAGTAAGTAGAGAGTGAGCGAAGAAAATTGTAGCATTGGCTGCCGTCAGCGCAGGGGCGCGAGTTCATTGCGCTCTAACGACGCCTTTAATCCCCGGAGTCATTATCTCTTGGCAGATGACATTTTATGTAGGTAGTTGTCACTAGTTGCTGGATACCTTAGACAGTGATTCAATCTGCTGGGTTGCTGCAGCTACTGCATCAACGAGTATCTCCCGCGATATACATATGTATGTATGGTATACATACAGAATAGTTCCCAACAGCTGCAGGTAGCACAGGATCCTGGATAAGCAGTATATATATTTTTTTTTATGGAAACTGAGACGGTTGGCTACATCACCTACAACATCCGTGATGTCAGCCCATAACACCGGGTGAAATTGGTGCCACGTCAGTGCTTCTCTTCGGTCGTGCCGGCTACACTGAACTGGACGGAAAACACAAACTATTTACATAGCCGTTTCGACCGACCTTTCATTCAGTGCGGTGGCAGCAACCCGGGCGGGTTGAACCCTACCACCTAGTGATATAAGAAGGGAGTCATATCCCTTAGTCGCCTTTTACGACATACACGGGGAGAGATGCAGTGGGTCTATTCCTTTAAAGTACCGGCCCCACACAGTACAATATGTTGTATTGTAAGACAAATATCATTCCATTCAGGGCACGTAGAAGGATTCGAATATACAGGACCACAAATGCAGAATTTCCTATTGCTACTTTCCTTCATTTTTCTTCATTTTGATTGATGGTTTTTAAAATTTGTATGTTTAGCGAACATTAGACGTCGAACCTCGTCGACCGTCGAACTCCGGCTTGAGCCGCCAGCGTGTTACCAATTCGACGACGAAGACGCGCCGTCATAATTTTGCCTCACGGATGTTGTAGTGTAGGTGTGATATAGCCAAACGAGTCAGTTTTAATAGAAAAAAAACTTATTTATCGAACAATTTAGTACAGTACTCTTAAGCCTAGTCCTACTTCCATTAAACCTTTCATAATTAATCAAATCACACTTACTTACGTTTACTTACTACCCGAGTTGCAACGCGGCGCGAACACACCGCGCGTTGGTCATATTAGTATTATGCGTGACTAGTTTGTGGTCTAAGAGAGTGGTCCTGTCCCAACACTAGCTCGCTCCAGAGTCACCCGATATTATTGCTACATCGTATCGATGCAGTCGCTCGCTGCTTTCACTGATTAATTGTTGTTAGATACAAAAGCAACCGCTACCGGTCGCTGCTATATTTGGAGTTCGGCGGACGCGCGTTGACCGCAACCACGTAGATGCAAGGTTAATTAATGCAGGATGTTCGGCACATCGACCGACAATTATTTTTTGTAGATAAGTGGGATCATTTGCAAGGTTTTGACTTTTGACCAATGATACCTTTTGTCAGGTGTCACGTGGTATCGAGATGCGATTTTTTTTTCTTTATTTTAGAAAATTATCTAACTCCGTTGTAACTTTTTTGGTTTATGATGTAATAATATGACAGATTTTTAATTTCTTAATTCATAAAAAAAGGACAGCAATTGAGAGCTTTGTTTTCTTTTAAAAAGTTTGCTAGTTTACGCCCTTTCCAACGGTATATCACATCACATCACATGCCATACAAATCATTCACTATGTGGCCAAAATTAGGGATAAATTGCAAGAGTCTAAACATTAACACTGGAAACGAAGTAGTTCGAATTGAACAAAGTGCCCGCACGAACGTTACATGTTCTAAATTTGAAAATGCTCTGAAAAGCGCTCTCAATACGGGAAGCCACCACTGATAAGTAGCCCTGTTATAATGCGCGGGACGGATCTCGGCGTGTCGTCGCCGCAGCGGGCGACCCGCCACGCGCATACACTATACAAGTACGGTGCGGGTGCGAGGGAGAACACTGAAGAGCCGCTGCGGCGGCGACACGCCGGCTGTCAGTTTTTATAATGAATTAAGAAATTAACATTCTGTAAATTTTTTAATCGTCCTAGGGACGTTTGGTGGTATTAAAAGATGAGAATACGTAATCCTTAATTTTAACAACATCTTAAGAGGCGAGTAGAGCCCACACTGCCAGAAAAGTACGCGTTAAACTGTCGATCAAAAAATCTGGAGATAGGTTGCAGTTGGGTTACAGCATTTTTGCAAATATTGTTTTATGTTTGTTTATTTCGTCATAAAAACACACTGTTCACAATTATGTTTGTTTCACAGGGATTAGTATGCTATGTCAGATATTTTCATACAAGTACATAATGTACATTGTAATAATAAATTTTAACTTCTGGCATCTTAATTTTATTTAAGATATTCATTTACATCATAGATACATTTATCCAACAGCATTTGCCTCACTTGGGACTGGAACTTTCTGTCGCTACTTTCGTCTTTGTTAACTTACGGAGTTACATTCGGTGGTTTGATTGAAGCTATTCCAATATTTACCAAAACTACGGTAAACATTTTGGTGACTCTATTACTTCCAGCAGCGGGCCTAGAATAAGAACCAGCAGAACCTAGAATATTAGGTGTATTAGAATTTAGACCTACGAGTAGCGTGAGATGGGATGTTCAATAAGATCGTGTCCCGGGTCGATCCTTTTGGATGGACCGCACAAAAATAAAAGTATATTTTCCGCAAACAAACTTTAGTTGAATGTCAGCAAGCATCACAGAGCATCGATGCTCTGTGGCAAGCATGGATTGCGTATGAATAATTATTAATATAGTATTAAATCATAAAAAAGTAATACTAATAACTAAAGAAATAAACCTACCTAACAAACATTAAAATAACTATCAAAAGGGGCATTTTCAAATGTTCCTAGAACACTTGCTGCATTACCCCGCTGGATGGCAAGGCTTACCCTTTGAATGAAGTAGGCCCTTGATTGCGGGACGCCAGTTGCGTCCACCAGCAGAGGCCCAAGCCTCTTCAAGAAGCTTTTGGCTTCACAGCTCCACGGACCGAGGGTTTCAACCGCAAACGCAACAAATTCGAAATCTTGAATTATATTTGAATATTTGTTGCGTTTGAGGCTTTCCGCTCCGGCCGCGGCCGCGCCAGCCGCTCTTGATGAGGCCCGAACGTGACTTGGAGCCAATGTGTCGACACAAGTGGCGTCCCACATCAATGACCTACCCTTAGCCCATGGCACTAGGGTGATACCATCGGGTATTAAATTAAATAAGTATTAATTATATGTTACCTACATGTAATTAATACTTATTTAATTTAGTTACTCTACTATTTACAATTTAGAAGGAAGAATTTGAATTTGAAAGAAGATATTATAGTGACAAAGATTGAGAAAGGAATGCTTCGGTGGTTCGGTCATGTTGGAAGAATGGATGATAGGAGACTAACGAAAGAAACTTATGAAGCAAATGTGAGTCGAAGAGTCGGGAAGGGTCGCCCTAGACTCACGTACCAGATCGGGCATGTGCTCAAAAAGGGTCAAGTGCGTATTACCCGTAACTGACGAGCATGCATGAAGAACATTATGGGAGTGGAAGAGGCGGCAGAGGTGTGTCAGGGTCGTGGCACGCTGAGATCCGTTGTGTCTGCCTACCCCACCGGGAAACAGGCGCGACTCTATGTAATTTGAATTTGTTTTCCAATTTCGTACGAGAAGTGAGAATCTTGTAACTCAATAGAGTTTTTGAAGAGTGTATTTAATTATGCCTGTACACAGTACCTATTAAGTATTCTGTGCCTGTACCCAATAAAGCTACTTTGATCGAATCTTGACTTGAGTAATTTAATCTGAATAAATTGTTTCAAAAAAGTTTATAATAAACGCGTAGGTAGGTGGTCCTTGAAACTTTTGGTCGAACTATTTGATGACCGCATCGGCCGATTCGTACGTCTTGCTTGACACCATTCCAGTAAACCAGATTTTTTTTGGGGTAACTAAAAACCATTCGCATTCCTCAACAATTCAAGGACACACTAAAAGTTTCCGGAATTAATAAGAATAAAATACCATTAAAGGTCAAAAATTCATTTATTGTTTCTCAAAATATTCTCCCTTTGCGTAAATGCACTTTTTCATACGATTAAACCAATTTTGAAAACTTTTGTGCCACTCCTCCGTGGTGACCTCAGAAACGTGTTTTTCATATTCTTCGACAGCCTCTTCTGGTGATGAAAATCGTTGACCGCGTAATTGGTTCTTAATTTTTGGGAACAGAAAAAAGTCACAAGGTGCCGTCACCTGTTACTATGTCCCACACCAAATTTGAAGCGCCTTTGTTGAATCTGGTAAGCATGGCATTGCACCAAGTGACGCGGTGCGTTTTTGAGCCTCGGTCAAATTGTGTGGGATCCACCGCGAGCACAGCTTTCTCACACCCAAATGTTTGTGTAGGATTGATTGTATTTGACTCATGCCTATGTCTAAGGATGCCCGAATCTCATGGTAGGTCACATGCCTGTCTGTTTCGATCATACGGCGCACAGCATCGATGTTTTTGTTGTTCACAGCGGTGGACGGGCGACCATCGCGAGATTCGTCACTGAGATTGACACGACCGCGCTTGAATTCTGCAAACCAGCAATAAATAGTCGTCTTGCATGGTGCTTCATCGCCAAAAGCAGATTGAAGCCGAGCGAGGCTCTGATGAGCTGTCAAATTACACTTAAAATCGTAGAAAATCATACTACGAAAATTTTCCCGGGTTAAATTTATGTTAATGTAGACACGCAATTTTTAAAATGGCGCCACAATGGAAAAACAGTTGACAGTCAGATGAAACAAACTGCATTCTACAGCCAAAGAGTTCCATTTTCAAATGTTGTAATTACTTTTTAAATATTGTTTATGTAAGTGGCCAATTCCGGAAACTTTTAGTGTGCCCTATGTATATGAATGCTCACCCAGAGGTAAATTCGACCGGAACTTGAGAATTATGTTTTAATTTAATAAATATGTCGCAGGATCTAAATATATTTTTTTCAAGCGGGGTAAGCAGAGTAGACGGTGTTGTGCTGCAAGTACTCTTGTAAATTACCTCACAACACCGACCACCACGTTCAGCAAAGTATTAGGACAAGATACTATCAAGCAGCCAGTGAGGCACGATATTCTCTTGTCTATATGTCACGCACGGTATAATGTTGAATGTATGTACGAGTGCATGCAGTTTAAACACACATATACATATATATTATATAGTGTCTTATATAAAGTTGATTAGCAACGGTTAACGAATAACACGTTGAATTTGATAAAATAATATAAAACACCTGGTGTTCCGATGGATAATGGTACGATTTGTAAAGGTAAAATTAAACAATTTGCTAATGTTTAGGGTCGAATGTATAAACCATAAATAAACCAACGACTTTTAGTAAAATATGACAAATGCGTCACGGTGAGGTAGGTACCTACTCGAAATGGCGCTGTAGGGAACCATCCAGGTCCGTATCCAAGCACAGATCACTTTTATACCTAATGTAAATTAAATCGAGAATGGTGTTGCGCGAGAACAATGCACTATTTTATAATAATGAAGAAATTATTTTGAAAATAATTACATGTAATTATTAGGAGGATTGTTCGGCTAATCGTACCTGACAATAATGCCTATGATAGTACCTACAGTAGAGTTTACTGATAGTAGGTAAGTCAATATCGATGAACGTAAGCCTCGTCGTTGGTGTCGTCTCGACATTGTCGAAGTCTTGTGCTCGCTGTGTCCGGCCAATTGAACCTTCATCCCAGTGAAGACTTTAGATTCTAATGAAAATACGCAGAGTATGGAGTGGTAATTCAGAAACTCAGTAAATAAAATAAAGCAGAAGTATTATATCTGTCTAAGACTTACTTTGTTCACAGTTTTATTATAATTTGTACCTATAATTGTATAAAGAATTGGAACGTTCTTGCTAACAACATAATCATCACTTCATCACGATCGTAATAATTGCCTAATAATCCAGTACCTAGTATAATAACTACTTATACTTAAATGAGAGTTGCTCTTCGCGTTATTGGGTGCTCTTCGCGTAATTAGGTGCTCTTCTCCTCCAAATTAAACTACTGAATGAATGTTAATTGGGTTTTTAATGTTGGATAGCTTGTTTCTTCGCAAAGTTTTAAGGCTATTTAGCCAACCGTGCGAAGCCTTAACAGTACCTATTAAGTATTCTGTGCCTTAACGCAGACAGATCACCAGTAGTTTCCTAATAAAAATTCACAGATTTCGTGCCTTACGCGACTATCGAGCACATTGAAAATTAATCTACAGAATTCGAAAAAATATTGTCGCTGAGCGACACAAGAAAGTCGGGATAAGGAAAAGGTTAGTTGGGTTCTGATGATGGAGCCGGAAGGAAGCCATAGGAACTCCTAAACTACACATGATAAGCCCATCGTGTTTGGGCTCGTTTGATTTGTCTTCGCAAGTACTCTAGTCATATGTTATTTCCAGGGTCCTGATGATGGAGCCGGAAGGAAGCCATAGAAACTCCTAAACTACACATGATAGTAGCACCATATTTTTGGGCTCCTTGGGTATAGGAATATAGGAATATAGGATAGGTTAGAAGATGCGTCGCTACGCGACGCATCTTCTAACCTAACCTATATTGTTATCTTCTATATGCTTATATTATATTTTTATATTTAATATTTATTAATTTGTTACTTTAGTTAGAAATAATGTTAAGCTTATCTATTTTTTTCTGTCTAAATTTTAGTTTACATTTTTTAAGCTGCTTGTGTTTTTGAAAAATAATAAAAAATATATAAATGTAATATTTTTTTTATTTTTTGAATTCATTTTCAATGCGACGCATCTTCTAACCTAACCTATATACCTATATTCCTATATTCCTATATTCCTATATCCAACGAGCCCAAATATGGTGGATTTATCATGTGTAGTTTAGGAGTTCCTATGGCTTCCTTCCGGCTCCATCATCAGGACCCTGGAAATAACATATGACAAGAGTACTTGCGAAGACAAATCCAACGAGCCCACACACTATGGGCTCATCATGTGTAGTTTAGGAGTTCCTATGGCTTCCTTCCGGCTCCATCATCACACCCCAACTAACCTTTTCCTTATCCCGACTTTCTCGTGTCGCTCAGCGACAATAGTTTTTCGAATTCCGTAGATTAATTTCCAATGTGCTCGATAGTCGTGTGAGGCACGAAATCTGTGAATTTATTTTTTCAAAAAGGTTGAGCTACAGGGCAAACCGATCGTCTTTGTTTTAGGCTCAAATTGTAGCTGACTAAGTTGTCCAGAGGAGTTTTTCTCAAATTTTTGATATTCTTCGTTTCCAAAATATCGAGCGCCATAATAAAAAAATCGAAAAAAAAATTATTTTTTTATACTATTTCGGTCATAACTTTTTTTGTTTTTTACTTTCTCAAATAATTCTTTTTGCACCTTACAGCTCTCATGAATACGCGTCTTTTGAATCTTTTATCATATCTTCACAACTCTCCGAGATATAAGGGGATTGCACTTTTTCGTGAAATCGGGGCCTATACTGGAACACGAACCAAAAGACATTTTCAATGTCAAAATAATATCTTAGCGAAAACTGCATGTACTGGTACTGGTACATACATTCAAGCCAACGCCAACGTGGCACAGAATTGTGTGTATCTTATTTCATGTGCATAAATCATCATCATCACAATGATCATCCATCACACATATTTAGCAATCGTCCTAAATTCGTCCCCTGCCGCCCCGGCGGCGGCGGCGGCGGCGGCGGCGGCGCGCAATGCTCCCCATGCTTTATTTATAGAAGTTGAAGTGCGTAAAAGGTGTGATGGCAGCGGCGCGGCGTGTGGGGTCGGGGCCAGCGAAGTCAGCTGGTCGTCGTCGTCTCCCTCCTGACTTACTCAGCGCCTCTCCTGCGGTCTCTGCGGTATCACCGTCGAGATTAGGCATCCTGTGTGTGTGCCGATCATGGTTGTCATATTTGCGGGGTTGTCATCCTACGAGCTTAATGCATGCACGTAAAATCCAAGACTTCTTTGAATTGTAAGTGAGAAATGAAAGCGAACTTTGGATTCAATTGGCCAGGATTTGGAGCAAAATGTCATCATTGTTTGTGTTCCTCGATTCAACTTTCATCAATACATTTTCAAAAGTAAAAAAACAGTTACGACATATGGAACAGAAGGGGGTGTAATGTAATGTAATAAATAAATAATATATATTTCTGGTTTCAGTTTGTAGGTAGAAAATTTGGTTTAATATGTAAATACATTCAGTTCATTGTTGAATAAAAGATTTTTTTTATGTATACCTCACGAGCATCCTACCTACATACTTACGGTCGCACCTAGATAACAATGACTAATAATGACCTCCACTCCAGCTGCATATTGTGAATCAGCACGGACTGTAGCATGTGGTAATTCTCGCACATTTTAATATCGCCGATAGTCACATGCTCTTTCACTGTGACATAAAATTGCAATAACTCAGGAGCCCCTTGTTGCTCCGAGAGCAGTAAATTGTAGAACTATTTCGCAATCATCTGAGTAACGATGCGGTGTGTATGTGTAACGATAGGTGATATCTAGTATAGCGGAAATATTATGCATATAGGTAGTATAGATATGCAAACAATTCATGATATTTGTTTAGGTATGAAAATGTTGACTATAGACTGGCTATAATATGTACATTATGTACTCCTTACGTCAATCTGATTTATCTATCACCAATGCTTTACGACTTATCTCCAAATAATTAAATATTTCATAATAAACGCATATTATCATGACTTAAATTCATTGATTAAATTGTGCAATCGAATTAACCTTCACCCATCGGGTTCACTGATATGCGGGCAGTTGGTTTACGTGAATAATTTACATACAATTCAATAGGTATGCTTGGTCGTGGCGCCGCGTTTATCGTTGTTCGATGTTGCAACCTTTTATCTTTTAAAATAAAGCACGTCGTTGTGCACTTATCAATCTATAACTATTTTTAATTTAACGATGTAAACATCGATCGATAAGCGAAAGACGCACCCCGCACGATTTCTTTTTATGGATAGCGCGACATGTGGCATCGTTTCACCTACAAGTAGGTGTCTAACGATGCCCATGGACCTTCTGTGATGCACGGGGATTTTGCGAATGCCATGCCGGCCTGACAGGAGCCTTTTCACGCCCCTTTTGTAAAACCGCAGGCTGTACTTGGGAGGAAATAGATGAGTATTTGCGGGGTGCGTTGCGTCACTATTCTCAAATCAAAACAAACGTGCAGTTCGCATAATAAAGTTTTATGGCTTCGTGAAGGGAATTTCCCTTCACTAAGCCATAAAATTTTGTTGTGCGAGCTGCACGTTTGTTTTAATTTGAGTGTATAGTAGTCCGCGAACGCGCCCGCCTGCGGCGGAGGCGGCGGCGGCGGCGGAGGCGGCGGCGGCGGCGGCGGCGGGGCGGCGCGCGTCGCAACAACAAAGCAGCACCGGGGCGGCGCGCAGGCGGCGGCGGCGCCGGCGGCCGCGGCGTCGGCGTCGTTTAAGCTTGCGTGCATGCCAGCAGCCAGGAAGGTTACCTTGGCTGTTGGAAAGTATACGCTGACTGAATCCATGAATAGGAGTCGCAACCTTTACGCACCCAGTGTACGTGAAATCTCTGTGTGTAGAATGTTTAGTAGCTAGCAGTTGGCTATTACTAATATGTTTATGGTTAGCTAGCCCTGTTATTATAAACTACGCACTTAAGTGCGGGCGGACTAAGATTATAGGTACCTACACCAGAAGAAGCTGGTTACATTCACTAGAGGTCTGTCCGCCCCTATGAGTGTACGTACACGCGTGTGACAAGGTTCTAAATCCAGTTTCAGTCTACTGTATATAATCGTCAACTGACTAGCAGCATCTGTTTGTAGGTATAGAACACATTTGCATTCCACGACCATAATTATTTAGGTTAAGAGCGATCAGAAAACGTGGCGCGCCACGCACGCGCAAGCGCATCATTGCCGCCGTGGTGACACTTAACATGTCAGCCGCTAATCAACAATCAAAATACGACCGCGATAATTTTTATTAAATTTTTAAAATTATAGGTATTTGCATTTTAAGATGACTTGCAGCATACAAATAATAAATTCGGTCAGAGACCTTCTTTGGGTCCGGAATAATTTTTAGATAATCACTGCGTTCAATATTTACTCAGTAAGTAGATACAATTAAGTGCAGTAGGTATCCCAAGAACAACAATCTATCTTTTGAATGTTTGTTACTACTATTAGACGCGGAGAACTAAGTCCGAGGTGCGTCAGTATCGTGGCACGTGCAGATACTAAGTTTTTCTGCCCAGCTCGTCGGGAAGCGGCGTGATGATATAATTTACCTATATAACATTTTCTATAAGTATAATTAATTACGAACATGAACCTATCAATTTTGGTTACATACAATGGAGATAGCCTTCAATACCTATTAAGTATTCTGTGGTCAAGTCTCGTCTCCGCCGCTGCCGCGCGCCCGCCGCCGCCGCCTCCGCCGCCGTGCCGTGACGACGGTATCAGAAATGGGATTACCTACTATAGCATAGTCCGGATTCCGGAGCGGGCCCCCCGCGTAGTGCCTACCCCGCCGCCCACCGCGTCTCCTCGCACCGCTCTCCCGGCGCGCCCGGCGAATATGGGTAACCGTAGCCCCGTAATACGAGTAAATTGGAATCTACGTCGCCTTCCGCGAGCTCAGTTTAATTAAAATTCACCAGCCTTTAATAACGCGCACCAATAACAAATACGACTTTCTTAGAATTTAAGTTTAAATGAATGTGTTTGCTGAACAAATTGAAATTTTTCTTTGATATATTTAACGTTTTGACTTCCGTCGCAAAATGCGAAATTGCTCCCTTATGGTTAATGTTCAAATGTCTGTAATGAAGTACCTAAACTAGTACTTACTGCTCGGGCAGGTAGTGCACTGGCCGTTGTTTGTGCGTACGATCTTCACACAATGAAATGATTGTCAAGAACCGTATTGTCCGAAGAGAGGGTGTTCTAATCGGATCGCGGGCGCATTGTGGAAGCGCGTGCCGCACCATTCATCCCCTACGCTTTTTGTTGGCGCCCGTTGGCGCGCGGGCAGCGGGGCGTGCGAGGGGTAGGGGCGGTCCGACTACCTGGCCTGGTGAACGTCCACCCCCCGCGGAGGGCGCGACGAGCGACGTTACCGATCCGGAATAGTAGTGCCAAACTAAATAACCGCCTCTTGAAATATTGCGGTTCATTTATGATATGAATTTTAATAATTATTTAGGCTTTTGAAATGTATTTCTTTTAAACTTATTGTTGAATGACTCCAGAATTCGACGTTTCTAGTAGCTGGGTCTCGCTCTTGTGATCTTACTAATGCGTACGTGGCAGTGATATAGGTATCTAAGTCCTCCTTTTGTCACTAAAATCATGCAGATATTATCTGCTGTTCAAAATCTACCAGTAGATGTTTTCACGACTTGCGGATTCTGCCAGTGGCTATTTTGGATGGGCCTCGATGAGTTTTAAAGATTTTGACATTGAAAATGTCTTTTCGATCGCTTCAGTATAGTCCCGATTTCCAGTTAGAGTACGAATTCGCCCTCGTGTCGTGAGTTTTAAGCATTACGACTAGCATGCTTACTTACGACCTTTGTAGACCCCCAGCCAGGATGTGCCCAGGATAAAGCATTCGTGAAACACACTCGCCGGAAGTGCGGCAAAGGAACGATTTTGAGAAACGATTTGTTTTCAATAGCCCAATATCAACAACAGGGTTGGTTGGTGAGCCTCTCTGAGGCGAATGTTGCGAAGATAAGACGGACGACGGGGAATAAGGGATGCTAGTTCTAGTTCACCTCACCTTTCGAAACTCATTTTGTCAACCTCACCCCTTCTTCCATATAAGTATTGTTGTACTATTTGTACTATGTATTTCAATACTTGTTCACATTTTGTCGGTGGATTACTTTCTTTTACTCCCAAATTGTTGTTTTTTTTTCCAAGTTCCTTCATACTCTACAACTAATATTATTATCACATGAAGAGACAGTAGTGAGCCGAAACCCGAAAACATCTTCATAAGGACGAGGCGCCGACGACGCCGACGACGAACTGTCCTCGTCGAGCGAAATGCTGAATTGCTGATGATCTTGGAATGGAATAGAGATTTCGGTCTTTCGATTATTTCACAGCAAGTTTAGTAAAGATTTATGAATATTATTTGTCGTATCCGGTAATGAGTATGTCATAAAGTAAGTCGTTTATCGCGACTGAGGCACCAGGTAAATTTATGACGGTCATCTGGATCCTTGGTTTTATTACGGGAACGCTGATGTTGAGTCCTACGCCGCGCCCGCGCCGCTCCGCGCCGCATCCCGCGCGTCAGTTTAATGGGACGGAGAAGAGAAATGAGTTGTGATGTCCAACTTTATTGGGTGCAACTTAATGGAATTTAAATTTTATGGTAATTGCTCGCCGATGACAGTCTGCTGGCGTATTTTTCAATTACTTTGTTATTTAACGGTTATCTACATATATAACACGAGGTGATGTGCGTGCGGGTCCACTGCTAGTAGCGTGAAGCACCGGCTTGTGATGTCTTGTTTGTACTCATTATTCGTACCAGATACTTACCTATTGCTTATTTCAAACATATTTGATTTCTTATCAGTGGTGTGGACTGTGGACCACTTAACTCCAGCTAAGCGAGATTGTGAGAATATTGTTTATGTTATCTTTCTCACTCTTCTTCTCATATTTTCAACGCGCATGAACAGTGAGACTTTCGGTAGAGATTTCACTGTTGCAGAGCGGTTTCTTGAGCTTATTTATTTTTCTGAAAAGTATCGACATGCTTGTTACCTATATTTGCTCAGCTAACTCAGGTATCGGCTGGGTAGCGTTAACTGATACGGAATGTGTTATGTTATGTTATGTCTGACATAAATAATATTGTGTTTACCAATCCTTCTTCCCTATATTATTACAAAGGAAAGAAATAGACAATGAGATTAATGTCATACCTTTGTCTTTGTAAAGTGCTTGTCAGTCAAGATAGGTTCGACCCAAGTTCGACCTCTTATAGAATTGCGTGTTAATCCCACGTGAAAGGGACAAGATTGAAGTGGGCCGATATATAAATGTCACATTCCTTCTATTGATATCTTAATCACGGCAGCAGCCGGCTTTCACACGCCACATAGTGTGGTGCGATGTGTGGGGCTGGGCTGGGCGGGTATCCGTGTGTACTGCAGCTCCCATGTACCTAGCACAAACCACGCCACTACTTATTATACACATCTCTATTAATACAATACTTACATGTCTATCTGTCTGTAAATTCGAAAACGAATGACAAACTTACATGCCGTTTTCACTAATATAACCTGACTTATAGGATTGTCATATGACTTTTAACATCGCGACATATCTCCGAGAGGATGAGCAGCGGATTAAAATAATGCACGAGGTATCTACTACGAACAACACTTACGTGAAGTATGAATATGAGCAATCAAGGAAATCAAACTCCTCCGATAGGCCGTACTTTGCGTACGCGAAATCCCATGAGTGCGGCAGACAAGGAAAATTGGGTTAGATTAAGGTTAGATAGAATAATATATGTTCTTATAGTAGAAGAAGAACGATGCGTATCACCAATTTCGATGTAACAATTTACTGTACGCCCACCTAAGCATAGATCGGCGACATTCGCCCAAACCCGACAATGCCGCGAGCGGAGCTACTGACAAGAGCTAGCACCACTACATGCTCCTTCACCGTGTCATCAACATCATCATGTCGCCATGCTCACTACGCACTCCATCTCACACGACGACGCGACGCATTCTACACACCCATAATACGGGCACGTGGTTTAAAATACGTGTTAATGGAAAACAAGTACCGAGTAGTGTTCCGCATAGATGGTTTTCTAATACTCACTCTATGCATACGATACATTATGTGTGGTGTAAATCTCCAATTTCAAACAAGATATTATCATCGATCGCCAAATTTAATGAGCTGCAGTAAAACTTGAAACGTTTAACCACCAGTATTTATGTTTGTACACGGGTAAGGAAGGACTAGGAGTAGGTTACTTACTAGTGAATTCGTCTGAAATAAACAAACTTAATGCATAAATAATAGAAGCAAATAACCTGTCTCTACCGGATTGCCTAATGTCGAGGTGAAATTTTGTGGTACAGCAAATTGTTTTCAATTTAATAGAATATTACAATTTAATTGAATATAACAAAACGGGAAGTATTTTAAACATTCAAGGTTCTGTATTATTTTTATATGTTAGTACTAAGCCTGTACCCACTTTATATTTCCTCTTTAGATAAAGCCGAAAATTACGAGAAAAAAAAACGTCACGACGAGGATTCGAATGTGGAACTCCGCTTTGAGGCGCCAGCGTGTTACCATTTCGCCACACACAGGGTCGTTGACTTATTATCTCAAAATTTCGAACAGTTGCTTCTTCCATAGTAGGTATCAATACGGAGTTCCAGGTACGAATCCTGGGCGGGGCGTATTTTTTATTTTCGGTTTTCTATCTAATGAAGTAATTCAAGGTTCTGGCAAAAAAAAAGAACGTAACGTATCGAATAAAAGCTGAAATAATCGGACCGTTTTAACTATAGGCTGGTCTATGAATGCGGTCGTGTGGTCAGTTTGGTGTCGCGCACGGAACCGAAGTGCCGAAGCGAAGCCTCTTTCTGTCCGGAACTTTCTTTCAAAATGTAATCACACGTGGGCGTCGAGAACCGTAGCCCTTAATACTGACTGACTAACCCAGTCAATGAACATGCCGAATAAATAATATAGTGTGTAACAACTAACAACTGCCGACTGGTTGTCAATCGTTGTTAGGTGAATGGAGCTTGGATCTTTTTATAAACAGCATAACAGCTAGTTTGCCAGTTCGGGCCACTTGTCGAGTTGTCGAACTAAAACATAAATTATAGGACATATACCTATTGTAGACTCTACCTTTGTTATAGCTTCGTTAGCCTCGGTAGCTCGTAGTGCGATCGGTTGACTGTCGTTCGTGGTCCTGGGCGCGGTCAGAACTTGGATGGACAACCATTCGGCCCTTGGAGGCTGGGCGTGGTTCGGATTCCACGTAAAACTGTAAGTAGGTCCCTTCCCTTCTTATCTTACCGTAGTACCGTGTGGGGCCGTTACTTTAAAAGAAAATAGCTCACTGCATCTCTTCCCATGTATGTCGTAAAAGGCGACTAAGGGATATGACTCCCTTCTTATATTACTAGGTGGTAGTAGGGTTTATCCCGCCCGGGTTGTACCCCGCACTGAATGAAAGGTCGGTCGAAACGGCTATGTAAATAGTTTGTGTTTTCCGTCCAGTTCAGTGTAGCCGGCACGACCGAAGGGAAGTACTGACGTGGCACCAAGTTCAACCGGTGTTATGGGCTGACATCACGGATGTTGTAGGTGATGTAGCCAACCGTGTCAGTTTACATAAAACAATTTTTTGTTCGTTTAAAATAATTTTAATAAAATAATTTAAAATAAAACTTACTGAAAAGTCTGTTTGGTGTAGGCTCTTGTTTTGATTTGAAGTAAGTAAGTTCAGATTTCAACATTCCAAATATTAAATTTAAATAGCTTTTGCCCGCGGCTTCGCTCGCGTAAAATTCGTATTTAAAAAAAAAGAAGAAAGTAAGTCAGTAAGGGCGACGCCGAAGGCTGAGTTCAGGTTATTTATCATTAACCTGAACGCAAATCAGCCTTCTCCAATAGTGTGTAACTAAGGGCGAGGCCGAAGGCCGAGATCCTTTCAAGTAAACGATATTTTTGTCGAAGAAATTAATTAATCAATGGCGACGCCTATTGTTTAACTTAACTATGCGCAGCTCCGTATAATTAAACCATATACTTTCTCAAAGAAAGTAAGGGCAAGGTCGAAGGCCGAGCTGCGTTCAGGTAAATGATAATCCTTCTCAAATAAAGTAAGTTAAGGCCCTGCGGAACGCCGATCTGCGTTCGCATAAACGATATTATATTCTATCTAAGATAGCAAGTTTCCAGAAATGTTTCAAGATTGGCACTAGACTCCTTTTGTAGGGGCGTGAAATTTAACATTTTATCTAAGTACCTGCCTAGTAGTGTTCGGTCATCTTCGTATTTATGAAGTAACGTCTTCCACACTATATTCCACTCTATCTTGTTGTCTGAGGTGAGAGGGAGACTCTTCACAATGTTCAAGGCAGGGCCCGTAGTACACGAGATCAAGTAATGAAACTTATCAATTGGATCGATGTTAACTTTATTGTGCACTAAAGAGCAAAACGTTTAATAGAATGTGTTAAAATTCTCAATTTGGCCATCAAATTGGAAGAGAATCAATTTTAGGCAATCGAGGACGGACTGCAGGCGCGGCGGAGTTCAACATACATACATAGATACATACAGAAAATATTTCTAAAAATCGTCAATTTAGTTTTAGTATCATAGACCGCGTGTGGTGGCGTGCCTTGGGAGAGGCCTATGTCCAGCAGTGGACCGATACAGGCTGATGATGATGATGATAATGATGATCATACATAGAGTCTACGAACTCACTATCTCACAAAACAAAGTAACTTACTCCATGACCATCCCTTAAAAAGATTTATTATTAGTATTGATTGATTAATGCCAAGCACATCTGCAGTGTCAGTAGTTGAGATGGTAAGAGCTTTGGAGTAAGAAATTTCAATGAAAAACGAAACGTGGGCGGACTGCGCACGCGTCGACTCAACTCTCACTACTCCAGCTCCACATAATAACAACCTCTCTGTTTGTATTGAATAGAGCAAGCAAATTATAGTTGGCTACATTCAATTATCATTATGATCTCGAGGAAATTGTGTGTGTAGGAGGTAGATGCAGCATTATAATTTATAAGTTGTAGGTATATTAGACTATTCGTTCGTCTATAGCTGTACCATTCTTTATCGATGTTAAAGGTGCTTCGTTTTACGCATTTTCGCTTGGTTTTCGGTACCCTTATATAATAAATATTCACGTGTGAAATTAATACATATTGTGATATTAAGCAATCCTCTTGTATATAAATAGAATACTATTCGTAACTGATGTTCGTAAGTTTATTGTTTTTGTGTTAACACAGAATATTTGATTTGGTTCACCCACCGACACCACCTTCGGGAGTCATGCATGCATGATAATTGCGCAAGATAATATTTTGCCTCAAATATTCGGTATAGATCAGACAATGTGGGGACGACGACGCACGCACTAATTTGCAATACAAGATCCAGTTTATCAACGATTTCGTGTCTAAGAAAACTGTTGTGACAAACAATATTACTTGCTTACGCTACGCCCCTTGTATTCTTATCCGGTGCATGCTCTATCTATCGGATGCATCAATTTAACTAAATATGTTATAGGCATTATACAACTTTGCTTCGGTATCTACGCAGTAATATTTATGGTTTTATTGAATGTTGTCTGTATTGACATTGACCAACATCATGTAAGTAAATGATTCACCTGGTGTGTCCCGCAGTCGCACCCCATCCAGCAAGCACCCTTGTCTTGTATCGCTTCCCTTCACAGAAATTTGACACCATCCCGAGATATCCGTACCTATGCCGTTCCCATTCCGGCCTGCCGACAAAACCTTCCCTTGTCCCCTTCCCGTAGCGAGCGGGTGTCGGGTGAGACCCCGACGCCCCGCGGTTCTGCGGAGACGAGGCGCGGAGGGCGCCTCTCGAACTCTCGACTTCGCTCCGGCGGCTCCGGCTGCGTGCTTAGCTGACAGGCGGGCAGGCAGTGTTGCTCCGAGTGTGTCGTCGTTCGGTCGTTGTGTGTCGAGCCGCAGCTCGTATCTCGCTCGACGCGGAACGTGCGCGGGTGTCGCGCCCGCCCGGGACACAACACAACCGCCGCCGCACTCGCTTCCCGCCGCGATTTTTTACACGTCGGCAGTTTAATTAGATAGGAACGAATGTCTGGACCATTTCCTTCGTGCCATTGCCTCATAATGAGAAGCGCGGAAAGTGACTGAGAGATACTATGAAATTCTCGTCAATTTGATGAACGAAGCGGGAACTTTGCAAGACAGGAATCCTTGATATTTTTATGCGTGTTAAACCTTGTAATTTAGATAGCTGAGATTAAATGTTATTGGAGATGGACCTGCTCTGCAATTCGTACTGGAATTTGGGCAAGCTGGATGCGGTGCAGATGAGACTGGAGAATAAACGTGGTGTGGTAGAGTCGGTCGCGTGGTGTGTGCAGTGAGGCAGGCGGTCGCCCACAGGAGACAGGCCGCTAGCCTGGAGCACGGAGGATGCCGTGGAACTGTCCGTGGAGTAGCGAGCCGCGGCCGCGACCGCCGGCCATCAGTGGTCCGCTCCACCTTTTGCTTCAGGTTCGTGATTGTTCTAGTTGAATTTTTATTTAATATTGTTTGAAACTTTTGATATTATAGACCTAGGAAGAAAACAACAAACAGTCAGTAGTTAGTTTAGGTAAATAAGACAATACTTTAGAGGGTTAGTAGCTAACAACAAGAGTTAAGAGAGTGGTAGCAGAAACCAGACATAAATTCGTCGGACAAGAAAGAGAAGAGTAAAGTCGGACAACGGATGACAAATGACCGGCGCGTGTGTGTAGCCATTGCATCAGATTTTTGCTTTTTCGGTATATTTCGTCGTTCCTGGCGCCTCCTCCGACTCAGCACCGCCGCCGCCTCCGCGCCGTCACGCTTCGACGAAAGCTCGTCAGGGAGCAGAGCCGACAAAAAAAGCTGCCGCAAAAACATTCGCCGCAGACTTAGCTAGCAGCAGCTGATAAGAACTTTGCGCATGCAACTTTTACCGGGCTTGACGATTTACCGTGTGCTGTCCTTTTTTATAACCCCCGACGAAAAAAGAGGTGTGTTATAAGTTTAACGTGTGTGTGTATTTATGTGTGTATTATTTATACTGTCATATGGTATTATAAAATATATTTTACAGACTAAAAAAACGCAGCGGCGCGGGCGGTCTGAGACACACGAAAACAATCGCTTCGGTTGGTGTGTAAGTACTGGCCTAAGGGGCTGGCACGCTGCTGTAGCAGAAATCTTATTAATCAACATTTCAATATTATTTTGTTCCATTTGCGCAAATTTTTCTTAATAACTCGACAGGCACTGTTCAATTACACAAAAAAGTATTCGCCTGCCTGGTCACATTCAAAAGTGAAAATACAGCTGATATTGCTTAATTCGCATATCTAAAATTCATTAAAAAAAATCAGTCAAGTGCGAGTTTTACTCGCGCGAGGAGGTTTCCGTATCTATCCGCTATCAATATTATCCGCCTATCCGCTCATGGCATGGTCTCCGAATTTTAATTAAAATATATTTGTTTATGTTAAGACCAATGACGTATCATCTCTTTGGTTAAGACAGGTCTCCATGTTTGCCCACTAACAGCTGTTACTACCATAGTATAATAATACGTCACTTTATTTTTAAAAGTGATTTGTCAAACATCATATGTCATATTTGAAAATCAAATACGTCAAAATGAAAACTGTCATGAAAAAATAAAAAACCAAAATGAAATTGTCTTTTCAAATTTCGAAAAAGTAAATATTCAAGAATATGTATCCGCTATTATCTGCCTATAATTTGTCTTTCAACATGCAATGTATAAAAGCCCTTGGCGCCATGTGTTATTCAATAGTGTGACTAATCTATTTTAATGAATCGTTTCTTGTATGGGGGCCCCCTTAATTTTTAACTTTTTCTTATTTTTTGTTTTATCCGCCATAGTAACACATATTCTGTGAAAGTTTCAACCGGCTACCTATTACGGTTCAAGAGATACAGCCCTCGGACGGACGGACGGACAGACAGACGACGGAGGCTTAGTAATAGGCTTCCGTACGGGATACGAAAACCTAAAAAGAGCAAGTTGTGAAATACCACGGACAAACTTTTAGTCAAGACGTCACGCATGGTCACACTGGGGGTCCAACCGAAGTGGCCCAAAATGAAGGGAAGAACTGACATGGCACCTAGTTCACCCGGTGTTATGGACTGACATCACTGGTGATGTAGCCAACCGTGTCAGTTTCCATAAAAAAAAAAACAAATAACTTCAAAGTAGGTACTTGCCTAATAGAAATTGACTTAAAATGAAATTCCCATTATCCCCTAAACAAGATATACCTAGACGAAAAGTATTTTCATAATTTTAATTCAGCTAATCTTGTTATCTTCTCCCGCAGACTTTGTTTATTTAATTATTATTTTTTTCACAAATGAGGCGTTCGTGGTTTTTGCGTAAAAATAAGTTTTTCCATTTGTCCTAATTGTGTCGACGTCGATTGTGACCTTTCTTTACAAGAGGCCACTATTTCCTGTACATACCGGCTTATACAGGATGTTAGGCACATCGACCGACAATTTTGTTTGTAGGTAAGTTGGGTCATTTGCAACGTTTTGACCCATGATACCTTTTGTCAGATGTCACGTGGTACATAGATACGATATTTTTTCTTTATTTTTGAAAATTACCAAAATCCCAGCTTTAAACCCTTGTAACTTTTTTGTTTATGACTGTATCAACACTTTGTTGCTTGAACTTTATTGCTTGAACTTTATTGTTGAAATGAACTTTATTGAATTTTACGATGTATCCTTGTTCTAGAAAAAAATATTATTTGATGAAGTTAATACCACGAAAAGGTTTTATGACCTCCCAAAGTCCCGAGAACGAGTAAAATGTGACAGAATCTTATTTTCTTCATTAATAAAAAAAAACTGACAGCAATTGAGCGCCTCATTTTCTTTTAAAAAGTTCGCTAGTTTACGCACTTTCCAACGGTATACCACATGTCATACAAATAATTTCCTATGTGGTCAAAATTAAGCACAGAGACAGAACAGAACGACAACACGGGCACTTAACGGTGGTCGCTTCCCGTATTGAGAGCTTTTTCGGGAGCATTTTCAAATTTAGAACATGTACCGGTCGCGCGGGCACTCTTGCAAATTATCCCTAATTTTGTCGTTCTGTTCTCTCTCTGTGCCTAGTTTTGACCACATAGTGAATTATTTGTATGGCATGTTGTATGTTGTATACCGTTGGAAAGGGCATAAACTAGCGAACTTTTTAAAAGAAAATGAAGCTATCAATTGCTGTCAGTTTTTTTTTAAGAATTTAACTTCATCAAATAATATTTTTTGTAGAACAAGAATACATCGTAAAATTCAATAAATTTTATTTCGTGCTGATAAAATCATAAACAAAAAAGTTACAAGGGTTTAAATCTGAGATTTTGATTATTTTCAAAAATAAAGAAAAAAATCGTATCTCGATACCACGTGACATCTGACAAAAGGTATCATGGGTCAAAACGTTGCAAATGACCCCACTTACCTACGAAAAAAAATTTGTCGGTCGATGTGCCGAACACCCTGTATCGTAGAGATCCGGAACTAAGCTTTCGCTGTTAAAACACGAACACTTTCGCTAGCAGTAGCCAGTACCTAACCGCAAAAAATAAAGCAGAGTAATAGAGAAAATTGCTTAAAACCTACTCATATGTGACTATCCGTACCTACGTGCACCATTCGAGTATTTCATATTATGTGGCTGATTGGTTTCCTTTGAGATATTTAATTGGGTTATTTTTGCCATTTATTGTTAGTTAATTTATTATTGTTACTGGCTGTTGAAATTTCAAATATAACGTCAAATAAACTTAAACATATAACATTTATCACGTTATGTAAATCCTAAATAGAGTCAGAAATTTCTTACAAAGTAAATATTATATACTAATCTATACTTTAAGTAAATGATACTAAGTAAGGAAACATCTGAAAATGTACAAAATATTTATTCAATAAAATGGCATTTATTGAAGTCAATTTAAAGCCAACGGCTGATACAACAATACCTTATCGACAAGCCAACAACATAATGTGGTAACACGGCCGGCGGCGGTGCGGTGCCTGAATAGGTGTTGTAACATTCGTCACAGCCTGTGACATTATTTCAGGTTACATAATGAGTTCAAGTCACAAATCGTGAGCACAAAGGATTGAATGCGGTTACGAACGAGCTAACTGATCGCATTAAATACCTTTCTCGAGCCGACAGAAACCGACGCGCATAGAGTTTGCCAAAGTTTAAACTTGCAGATCGATAAAGTACTCTTCTGTCTTAAAAAAAGACTGGCAATGTTTGATAGTAGCTCAGAGTAAGCCGGAGCTGTATTATGCAAGTTGACGTTAGCTTATTTTTTTATAGCATAGTCTAATTTAAAGCTACAGATGCAGATTTAGATTTTTGGGTTCTACGGACAGACAAACAGACGCTGCATTTTATAATAGAAGAAGAAGTAGTGATGGAAACATGTTAGAGAAGAGAAAGACAAATTAGTCGCCTTCGCTTCAACATAAAAGTCAATAGAGAAAACTTTGAGCAACTTTAATAAACGCATCAAGTAAATTACTCTTCGCTGGTGGCGAAGAGGTAAAGCTTGGTTTCCACCGGGTGCTACTTTAATAAAATTGGTTGTCTGTAAAGTCGGTTTACGGACGATAGTTTTACGTGATAACGTCATAAAGAAACACAGCTATAAGAATTGTACAATCGTACATTTGTCGATTTCTAGCCTCGATTACCGTACGATACGGCAATTACCGTACGTTTGGCAACACTGCCGCTTGGGCCGAGGACGTTTCCATGGTAACTTTGAATATCAACGTGAATATCAACGTGACTATCAACGTGACACGCTTTCGTACGTGCTGCCCGTGTTCATCAATTTATAAGACGTTATCACGTCAAAATTACATGTTCGGAGCCGAAAAGATAGCTTCTAAGTTAAATTAAATTAGTTAAATAATTATATTTAACAATATGGCCGGGTTTATATTGGCTTAGGTAGATTGAATATAGGCAGACTATAGCAGAAACACTACGATATTAGGGACGTAGTTGTAAATATTGTTGGGGGTTGTGTTGTGGTATAGTGATTGATATCATGTCTTCTGAGAAGTTACCACCTCGCACCTTCCCCTAATGCTCTAATAGTTCTTCGCAGTCGCAGTACTATCTTCATGTGGCCAGCCGATTGTAAAAAAAAATATTATTAATATTTTTTAATAAATCAATTAGTTGAGTTGGAACTAGGTATAATGGTTTGATCTACTTCTAAACTCGACTAGATCTAAATGAGGTAGGTATCAGAGTTCTGAAAACAAAAGTTCATATCTTCTCGTGTGGATGTAAGCCTCAAGGAGGTCGGCGCGGCGGGGAGGCGGCGGCGGCGCGGCGGGCAGGGCGGAGCGGTCACGAGCGAGTGAGCCGCGTCGGTCGGTCGGTCCGGAGAGCCGCACGCGGCACGTCATTGTTCTCTACATTGTTCCTCAACTACGTTGTCGTGTCTCTACTCTACTCTACTACGCCGTGCTCTCTTATCCTGTTAACACTCGTGAAGATAAGCTGACTGAACCGTTCAGCATCGTCCTCGCGGAAGCAATCACTATCACAGAAATATGTTTGTTATACATTGCATGCATTTTACGTTGCTATCTACCAATATTGCTTGGTATGCACTCCATTTGCATCAGAAGATACAAGTGACCAAACGAGTGTGACCGAGATCGACATATCCACGGTCTCCCCGCCGCCATTTAGTTTGAGATAGTTTTAGGTTCTTTTATCAAGTAGTAATTAGTTAAAACACTTGAATTTTTTAAATATGTACTGATTACATTGTAAAGTTCTAAGTATTCACTCTGTTTGTGGGCCAATAAATAAATTAACGTCAACTACGCATGCTCTCATGAAAGAAAAATATGTGGAACACGACAGATTTGAATTTACATGTTTTGTCCTGTCGTAAATACTATTATGTTGTAGACATAGACTTGTATCATTGTACATATTAGCAATAGATAGATAGTATACCTAAAACTTTTCACCTAATGTCTAAAGTTGATGTTGGCCCGGTTGCGGGCAGAGTATGTAATAGCGACGACCAATGCCGAAGACCGACGACGTGCTGACACAAGCTGTCGAAGTGTCGTTGTGAAGCTGAGTGCGGCTTGAAGAGTGCAGGCGGACAACTAGACGGGGCGCTGAGATGTGAGGAGGTGATTGCCTCATTAGAGGCGCTGGTTGCTAAGAGTATGTGAGTTTGTGTCAATTTTGTTGTCAAGGCAATATAATTCTGCGAATACTCAACTCCGTAATCATTGGCTGTAAATGATTATCTAAATACAAAGGTATCTTAGTAAGACTCGCTGCAACGGGGATACGGAAGTTGTAGATTATCTACTAAACTTAACATGTGGTAAGTACTAAATCCCAACAGTTGTGTTAAATAAATCGATGTTCAAAACATAGAGGCTTTAGTGAACATATTTCGAAGTACAGAAATACTAACTAAACTCCTTAAATACCCCATGCTCGGGTTAGAGAAATTTTCAGGAGAATGTTATAAATAAATTAACATTAAAATTATTGTGATATAATTGTCCTGACCTCAGAACGTTTTCATTAAATTTGTCACCTGTTAGGTCCCAAGTATCGAGCCGCGATGCCAAACTCGTAATATTAAAATGTCACTATTTCTCCTGAAAGCTCGGCGCTCTGAAAATCTCGCACAGGGTAGTAAAATTCCAAATTCCAAATTATTTATTCAGTACTTACATTATAAAAAGATACATCAATGACCTAAAATGAAAAAGTAGTTTTGAATGTCCCTAAGATTTTAGATACCGGGAAATTAAACCGAATAATTTAAGTTCAACGTCCTAGTTCCTAGATTCGTAACACTTGAAATCGATGTGCGTAGAGTTCGTTACCGTTTTATTGAAATGCAAAATATTCTTCGTTGTTAGCTTATACCTTGACTTGTAAGCAAAACATAATCACTGTGTTGGTAATCTGCCTGCTGTACATGTAATAAATCTACACGGCACACTTGGTATCTAAGCAGCGTGACATACCACACTAAACGTGTTCCACCCGCCACACTGCCTCCTTCCTTGTAATCCCTTTGATATGTCTTATTTGTGTCAGCCTTGAACTCATTCCTTATTCCAAAGGCGCGCTCGCCCTGCGAGCTTTCGGAAAAATATGCGTTTAGATTTTCTTCGAAAGCTTAGCGGCGACTCGGACGAAAGGAAAGATCAAGAGAAGATCAAGGAGATAATTCGTTTGGTGGAGATTTTGCGGCCTTGAAAAAAATGTATATATTTCATTTTACTCTATTGAGAAGGGTTCACGCAAGGTTTCTTGATAGTAATATCTACCGAACAAGGCCCAGTATATAAGAAATGAATGCAATGTACGAGTATCAGCGTCTTACATTTGCGTTGCATTCTTGGGTATTGCGACATGAATCTGCTACTTAAATGTTTATCCATATGTCGCGCTGTCAATAAAAAAAAATAGATGGACCGGCTCGG
This sequence comes from Nematopogon swammerdamellus, assembly GCA_946902875.1. Taxonomy (NCBI): domain Eukaryota; kingdom Metazoa; phylum Arthropoda; class Insecta; order Lepidoptera; family Adelidae; genus Nematopogon; species Nematopogon swammerdamellus. Next base: position 16,166,281 of record OX336334.1, read on the forward strand.
TTTGTGTGTGGCACACGTACACAGGGACGGGCCCAGGCTGGACGGCGACATCATTTCCACCACGCCGAGCATCACGCCATATAGACGCTCGCATGTCGTCGTGCCGTACCCGCGTAGAAGTACTCGTATACACATAAGCAACCTTACGTAAATAATAGTCAGTAATAGATATATTGGAAAATTTTACACACCAATTTAATCAACATCTAAGATTCTGTGCTTCACGAAGATGAAAAAAAGAAATCCTGGTAGTCGTGGGACTACCGGTAGATATAGACGTGGAATCATGGGCAGACATATAGGTAATAATCGCGCAAGTACATAGAGTGCAAATGGCCTGACGTGGCGCTGACGGGGTTTCGCCAATATTCAAATGGTTGCCATTTTCTAAGTCACGTTAAGTTAGTTACTAGTTTAATTATTAAAAAAAAAGTAAAAACTAAAAAAAATTAAAAATAAACTTAAATATTTATAACAGAAAAAAAAGAGAAAAAAACGTAAAAAACTATAAAAATATTAAAATAAAGTAGAAATAAAAAAAATTTATAAAAAAAACAAAAAAATTATAATAAAAAAATTAAAATAAACTCTCGTCGAGACCTATCAATCATTTGCTCCAGCGGATGAGTAATCTGGTATCAGTCAGTCAGTCAGTCAGCGTGTAAGCGTCCACTGCTGGACATACGCCTCTCCAATTTTCCTCCAGTCCTCCCGGCCTTCAGCGGTACGGAACCATTGCTTTCCGCCGACGCACTTGATGTCGTCGTCCCACCTGGCGGGTGGTCTTCCCACACTCCGTTTTCCTGTCCACGGCCGCCAGTGTAGAACACGGTTACTCCAACGGTCGTCGTCTCTTCGGCTGACGTGTCCAGCCCACTGCCACTTGAGCTTAGCCACCCGGTATCCAATATCGACTACTTTGGTGCGTCGGCGGATTTCCTCGTTACGCACCATATCACGTAGCGATATTCCCAGCATGGCTCGCTCCATTGCTCTCTGGGCAACTTTCAACCTTTTGACTACACCGACCGTCAGAGTCCACGTTTCACACCCGTACGTCATAACCGGGAGGACACACTGGTCATATATACGGGTCTTTAAATTTTGCGGAAGGTCAGACCTTAGGGCGAATTTTAACTTTCCGAAGGCAGCCCAACCCAGTTGAATCCGTCTTTCGACCTCCTTTAGCAGACCTAGTCTACCAAGCCGCAGAATTTGACCGAGATATACGTACTCTTCAACCTGTTCGATCACTTCTCCGTCAATAACAATTTGTCCTCCTGCCATAACCTCGGTCGCCATGACCTTGGTTTTGTCCTGGTTCATCTTCAGACCCACCTTCATCGACGCTGTATAAAGGTCTTCCAGCATGGTCTGAAGCTGATCTCGGGAATTTGACAGAAGAACAATGTCATCGGCGAAACGCAGATGACTGAGATTATCTCCATTAACGTTGATACCCATGTTGTCCCACTCAAGCGTCTTGAACACATCTTCCAATGCGTTTGTGAAGAGCTTGGGTGAGATCACATCCCCCTGCCTTACGCCTTTACCAAGGGGGATGGGTTGGATATTTTCATGGAGCCTCACAGTCATCGTCACGGACCGATACAGATTTCGGAGCACCTCGATGTAGCGGTGGTCGATTCTGCACCTCAGGAGGGAGTTTTCGACAGCCCATTTTTCAACAGAGTCGAACGCCTTCTCATAGTCGACGAAGGCTAGGAAGAGCGGTTTATTGTACTCCTCGCACTTTTGCACCACTTGTCTCACAGTAAATATGTGGTCCATCTGGTATCAGAAGTTACCGACGTAAATGATGCCCAATCAAAAAAAAAGCTCTCTTCGAGACTTATCATTTCCTCCAGCGGATGAGTAGTCTGAGATCAGTAGTTTCAGAGATATGCCCTAAAAAAAAGTTTTATCTCGTCGCGACTTACCTATCATTTTCCATATGGGAATGAGTAGGCTGGGATCAGTAGTTCCTCTCAAAGTCTTTTTCCTTTTTTTTCGAAACGGTTGAACCGATTTAAAAAAAAACATTACATTACATATTTCAGACAGAGATTTTTTTTTTTACGGAAGGAAACAAATTTCAAGTCGATTCGACCAGTAGTTTAGGAGTTCTAGGCATTTATTAATTTTCGAAGCCTTAAAGGCTATGACGTCATCAATTGTTCATATTAATATTATCCATTGACGTTGCCATAGGTGGAAGACGGCCGAGTGACTATCACCTGACACCTGGTTTGCTGGGATTGGTTGAGCGGTTAGTGGTACGGAAGTATGTAAATTAAAAATGATGGTCGATTTTTGCAAATGGCACGGGTAAGACATTACATATCGATTCCGTGTCAAAAACAAATTTCCATACGCATTGTTTTCGTCAATGTAATTAATAATGTGAATTCGAAATGATAAATTTTGTATCGAAAGTTTCTTCAGCTGGCCCTGCACTTCCTCAGCGCAAGTCTAGTCGGTACAATAGCTGCTTTCAAAACCAAATCCGGTCGAGCCCGGCCCTCCCGCACCCAACCTGCGAGCTATTAAATGTACGGACATTAAGAGCACAAACGCACCACTCATTTGCATAGAAATTGCGAGTGAACCGCGCTGACAGTGGAATTTATTTACCAAAATTTCGGCGTTATTGGATTTTATTTTCACTCTTCACGCTTCCCTTGTTTGTACGAGGAAGATAAATGTAAGATTAATGTGTTCGGGAGGCACGAGGCCAACATCCGACCGTTTATTATACCGCTGCCCGCTCTTGGGCTTTTACTTAATAATTTCAGTTCTTGAGAGTAACTGAGATTTCAGCAAACTTTTCTTTAAATGGATTTATCGTTTAATGTTGTTCTACCAGATATAATGCTAAGCATAAGAGTGATACTGAACATTTTACTCTACCTACATGATAAATATACTTTTTATGTACCATGGTCGATGTTCTCTTACCGTCGTCCACTTTAACCTAACTTAACAAAATTATTACAAGTTCAAATTACGTAAAAGATTGAAATAAAAGTTAAATTATAAATTAAAAAAAAAACACACACACATCAGGATAAAAAGAAAAAAAAATCCGTAGTAAAATAGTAACTCACCTCTCTCACTGGTGATTGCATTTTTTGTTGTCTACCTACGCAGTAGGCAGGCAGGAAGGGCAACTTTTGGAAAACATGTCACGAGTCAAAGTATTGACAAAGAATCTCGCTGGAAGAGTCTGTTTGTTGTCGAACTAGCGAGCAGACTAGAGTATAACGGAAAATGTTAAAAATCGCGAAATAATTTTTGCTGTAAACTTTTTTTAAAGTAACCGAATTAGGTACATACTATTACGAATTAATCAACACTACTTTCTTGTAGAATACATTTTTAAACTCTGAAATAAAATGCAAACAGTTTAAATAATTTTTATTTTGCGACCCTAGCTTGCGGTTACAAGTAATAGGTTCCTATTCATGCATTGTAGCACAAAAACAATGTGGCTTTAATTTACAACCTAATTTCTGCCACAGAATACATTATAGGTACATGTTTCTGCTAAGAATTTCTGAAAACAAGTTTGATAGTCTGCATGTGAGAACCACATGGTAGTGAGTCGGGTTGGGTGGGTGGGAGGCCACACAGGGAAGGCGGCGCGGTGCGGCAGCGCGGCGGCAGGATCGGATAGCGTATGTATATTATGTAAATGAGGCAGCAGGCTCCAACGGAACTAACGCGTGTAATTAGCACATCATTCGGCACCGCCTTTGTTCGTCTACTTTCCTACCGTTTGTCTCAAGTTTCACCTCTATTGAATCCATTAAAAAGCCTACTCTACTGCTCCATTCATCTAGACTCCCGTTTACTAAAGAATGAAAGTCGCGTGAGTGAAATCGGCACGAATCTAGCATCTACGTGTTGTTATCCTGTCCTAGTGAATAGTAACAACTAGAAAGTAGGCACGATTTAGCTTCCTTTCGGTCTATAGTATATGTGTAGTTAGCAGTGCGGACTGTTATCTGTTGGCTGAATATCTTGATCTATCTACTAAGCGAGCATACATTCTAAGCGCACGGGTGGTAAGAAAATCCTTTAATAATATCCCGCTCTTAAATTCCGTCGCCGCCGTTACGGATATAGAGGGACATTACATAATTTCGAACTCTCTTAATAAAAGGAGGAAAAAAGAGAGAAAAAGATTTCGTCTAATTTATTACGTTTCCATTATTACCTCATTTACTTTTTGTTGTACATATTCTAGGAGCTTATAATGTCTCGGTACACATACATACACATCCGGGTACACTTAGATAGGTTTTTGTACGTGACCTTTTTAGTACTCGTATTAACCGTATAGAGTATACGGTTACATTATTTATTTATAGGTATAATCTGAATAGCATTTATCTAACTTATCTACATATTATTTGATCTGAAGGTATCACCTAAAAGCAGCAAGTAGAAGTCACAATTTAGCTACTCTTCAGTGTTGCATCGCACGGAAATTTGTAGCATAACCGAAAATTAGGTTTAGATTTAATTATTGCATACTCAATACGGATTGAAACAACACAGTAAAAAGCTATAGACATAGACATAAAAATTATAATAAACGAATAAAATATATTAGTAAATTCAGGGACATTTTCATGATTTTTTTTTCTTTCCAACGAAGTTAATCAGGTCCTGTTTTCAAAAAGCTATCGATATGACCTGGTGATGATATGATGATCTGATAGATGAAGTGTTATATATATGTATGAATATATGTCAAACTGAGTAATATTGATGTGCATCTCAGAAAGAGCAGATCTGTGAGGTAACATATGAACACACATACATACATACATACATACATATACATGCTACCAAAATAATAACCCTCCTTTTGGTTCGCCGTAGTCGGGTAATAAGGGCTCCCTATTTAAATAAGCGTTTATATTTACTACTTACGCAGTATCATTCGTAAGCCCCGCATGCGATCGAATGCCCATGGGCATCGTTAGACACCTTATGGGTGGCTATGCGCCACATGTCGCGCGTGTTACGACTGTGATTTCATTTGCATGTGTTCTTAAAATTCTCTGGCTTAGATTTGCGTTAGGGGTTTTTGGGTGAATGGTGTCATTCGTAGTCGTTACTCGATGATTTGATGTCATGTTTTAACCGACTTCAGAAAAAGGAGGACGTTCTCAATTCGACGCGTAGGTATGTATTTTTAGGGTTCCATAACTCAAAAGAGGGAAAAAACATAGCATCACTCTCTTGTCTGTCCGTCTGTCCGTCTGTAACTGTTGAAATTTGGTACATTTTATAGAGTTTGATGACGAACGTATAGATAGCGTAAATGAACAAATTTCGATTGGGGGGTAAATTTTGGGGGACAAATTAGAAAGTAATTTTTTTTTAAGTTCCATATCTGACGTATTATTGGAAAGGACTAACACAATTTAAAAGATATTAAACTAAATAAATATACGAAAATCGAGCATCCCATCCACCTTATCTACGGTACTGAGTCTAAAATTTTGAAAAAAAAAACAATAGGAAATAAAGGGCCTCTCTTATGTTTTACAGGAAAACCGAAAAGAAAAGTCCTAAGTCTTAAGTGAGTTTTGACGGAAAACGGAATGGTATGGAACCCTCTGCACGCGAGTTCGACTCGCACTTGACCGCTTTTTTACATCTATTTCCCCCAATTTCTCCGAGATGGCTGATCCGATCGGAGTTTTTTTGTTTAGTTGAGGAAGTTCGCGAGGCGGTGTCATTGCAAAATTAGAGAAGCCTAAGCTTTATACTCGTATATTAGAAGATGGCAACGATAAATTACTTCCCGAAACTTTCACCGATTTTAATTTCGTCCTTGATTTTGGGTATTTCGTGACACTCTTAATACCGGGTGAAACAACGGGGAACTAACCGGCTGTCTTTGAGAAAAGATACATTTTAAACAATTAGGGCTCGAATAAAGCCGAGAGCAAGAAGAGTTAATTAAAACACGAGAACACTCTGTATTGTTACATCGCCGTCTACACACATGTGCGTTAGTCGGTGAGCTTTACCCGCGTTAGTGTTGGCATGTGTTTGATGTAGGTACGTACATATGTATGACGTGTGTGCGTGAGATGTTCGAGCGAGACTATCCGAGAGCGCGACCTTGACGTAAACCTTCTCGTCTCAGGTGATCTACCTCTCTCAATTTTCCTTTTCCTTTATCCGAAGTCATGGATACGTGAACAGCTAGCTAGCAGTTCATGTGTAATGTTTGAGTCGGTAAAGCGTTACTGCGGTAACGAATAGAGACACATCCGGTGACAGATCGACTTGGGACTACGGAGACATGGGGCACCGCGGGCTGGTATCGATCGCGAACGACAGCACGTCAATCATACACTCCCTTTGTGATTTTATTTTGAAATGATGTTCCTTCACATACTTATACTTTATGAAATAAGTTGTTTGTTTTAGGTGTTTACAGTCGACACGACTTATTAGCAGACATCGGAATCCGCGGGGCACGAATACGACCTTGTTAGGGATTGACTACGGCGATCAATAAACAATCGACACTGTTATCGATACTCATATTTATTTGTTTATTGTATTTTATTCATGTCATATTTCAGACCTGAATACTTATATACCTACAGTACTTATAAAAACATGTATACTTTATGTTAACGATTAAGTAAATATAATACATATTTATATAAGGTCTTTCAAAATTAGTTCATAGTACGCTAAGGGGGGGGGGGGGGGGGGGGGGTTCTGTATCATATAGGGAGTAAAACCTATATAAAATTTTTTGGACCTTCGGCTTTTTTTAAGTAAAAAATTTTTTTATGTAGGTATTTAAATAAAAAAATAGGTGGTTGATTTTTATAACCTAATCGATTCAGTTTCATAACAGTAACAAAAAAGTCTTCATGACCATTATTATATAACACGTGTAAGTTGGTAAAAAAAATTAAATTCTTTCTATTCCATACTAATAAAACTAAAATTGTGGTTTTTCACAATTTCTGAAAGAAAGAGATATACGTGTTGGAAGACTTTTTTGTTTCTAGCACGAAACCGAAACGATTAAGAAAAAATTTTTTTTACATTTAACATTAAAAAAAAATTTTTGTGAAAAAAAAAAATTCAGAACCCCCCCTTAGCTTACTATGAACTAATTTTGTAAGACCTATTTTTTTGGACCTTGGCCTTTTTTTATGTAAAATATTTTTTTATGTGTTTAAATAAAAAAAATAGGTGGTTGATTTTTATAGCCTAATCGATTCAGTTTCATAACAGTAACAAAAAAGTCCTCAATATCATTATGATGTAACACGTGTAAGTTGGTAAAAAAAATCAAATTCTTTCTATTCCATACTAATAAAACTAATATTGTGGTTTGAACAGATTTGTATTGTACCTACAAAGTAAATACAACATTTGTTTATTATATCTTATTTTCTATAGAAATACTCTTAGTTTTAAAAATCGACATTATTTCATATTATTCTAAAATAACGATCGATTTTCGATATTTGTGGATACATTGTCCCATCACTAAACGACCTTGAATCATTCGTGCCCCGCGGATTCCGATGTATGCTTATTAGCGAAACAGTCATGAACTATTTTAATACTTAAAAAAGTAGCCGAACATGCATATATGAGGCCGATCTTCTCATCCGACGCGCCAAGAGTCAGGGGTCGTCCATCTGCCGGCAATTACGGCCGCCGAGCGTTTCAATTTTATTGTCGGTGCCCAGCGCCTTTCAAGTTGAGCCGAGTTCAGGGTTCGTCAAAGCATTGTTTTTGTTCCAGTTTTAATTACGAGGATTCCGACTAGACTGGCGTTCATTGAGAAAGTTGGGCGGAGGCGTCGTCGTCGGTCGAATCCGAGGGCGAGAGCGGCAAAGCTTTTGTAAACGCGACAAAGTTGGAATGCAACCTTTAATAAAAAGAATAAATTAATTATTCCAGAATGTCTTTGAATGCTCTGTTTAATGGCGTTATCAATTAGACGAATTACCTACACCTACCTCAAAATAAAACCAACACAAATTTTAAACTCTTTTTCTTAGTTTCGCTTAGTTTAGTTCGTCGCGCTATTTATAACGTAGCCGGTTAAACATTCTTGGGTATTTGTTGGAACTTGCAGTGACTAACTAAACGTTTCTATTATTATGGTAGATTTCAGATTCGATATCTGCAAATATGGTTGCAAATAACTAAAATAATAAGTTAAACAGACGGCTCAGCGCAGTATCACGTTGCGCAAGGCATTTACAGCGCATAAAAAGTTGGCGTGGTTAACGAATTAGCTTTCAAGGCTGTGCGCTGAAATTAATATGTTCGGACACATCCTCATTAGAGAAGCGTTGTCGTCGGTTGGCGAGCGGCGCGGGACAGCTCACGTGGAACGGTATGGAACATTAACGCGGGGCTCGTCCCGCTGCTGCTGCTGCTGCCCGCTTTATCAAATTAGGCTCCCTCGGGCTCGCGTGTCCGACCGGCTCGACGACGCGACGCGACGCTGCTGGCTCGGCCACCGAACTGTTACAACATATGGGCAACATAATGTAGCTACCGCTCGCGCTCGCTTCGTTCGTATGCATTGCGTAGCCTTCGGGCGGTATTATCATGTGATGTTACCTCTGAAACAAAATGTAAGTCTTGCCTGCCTGCTAATTAATTCTGGGTTTCCCTTTCCGGTTAAATTTATCATAAAATAAAATAGATTTTGTTTTTTTCGGAACTGACACAGTTGGCTATATCACTACACATCCGCGATGTTAGCTCATCATATCACCTTGGTGAACTAGGTGCCATCTCAGTGCTTACCTTCGGTCGTGCCGGCTACACTGAACTGGACGGAAAACACGAACTACAGTTTCCTTTACCCTTTTTTTTTTTTTTTTTATGGAATCTGACACGGTTGGCTTACATCACCTACAACATCCGTGATGTCAGCCCATAACATCGGGTCGCCTTTTACGACATACACGGGGAGAGATGCAGTGGGGCTATTCTTTTAAAGTACCGGCCCCACACGGCAGCAGACCTTTCATTCAACTGCTGTTGTTCCGTCGTCGTCGTTATAATTTTTTCATGCTTTTCGAATTAGTTACAATCGTTGCCTTCTCTCCTTGGTATTGGGATTTGGGATTCTTTTGCTGGCATGATAGGAATTTAATAATTAAAGAAGAAGGCGTAAATCTGCAGTGCTCGCAGTTTAAATTCTCAACAAACATAAGTACATACACATAATTTGAAATAGCCAATTTTAAGAATGCAACTATACTAGACAACGTGTTCAATGGTCGACATACAGAAGTCCAAGCACTACACCCACCAACTTCAATAGTAAGTGAATGGTTTGCATAACGGGACTTGGTGGAAGTGAACTCACTGCATATGGATTAACTTGACCCTAAATAGAAATGCGTAGGCGGCGCGCTCACAAACAAACATTGTCGATAGTCCATTGAATGTTGTTGCAGCGACAGTCGTCGGTCGGGCGGGCGAGAGAATAGCTTTTTTTTTATGTAATCCGGTATGTGAGTCGGAGGGGCGAAAGCGCATGCTCCGACCAGCCAATATCACCTCCGAGAAGGTAGGTGCTATACCGGAGACTTTCCTGGACAGCTACTATGGACAACGAAATTTGAGAGGAAGACAATCAATAGTAAAATAATATAATAAAGCATGAAAAATGTGTAGGATCTCGAAAATAAGTTATTAAATGGTAATTATTATTATCTGTATTACACATACGTAGAAATAATATAAAACAGTGGTTTTATAGTTATAGTATAGTAGTAGATAAGTAGCTTAGGTTTTATAGTCATGACATGACTCATGCATGAACTACTTTTAAAATGCCACAATGCCCGTTGAAGTGAATTGTAGAAAAAGAAGACAATATGTTCGTTTGTTTTTGTTTTTTAAGGTAATAATCACATAAATATAACTGTCTGGACTGTGACGCTCATAGCGGACCACCTGGTCCGCTATGAGCGTCACAGTCCAGACAGTCCGCATTTATGTGTCAACTGCTGGACATACGCCTCTCCAATTTTCCTCCAGTGCTCCCGGCCTACACCGGTATACTGTACTGATTGATTGCCTCCGACGTACTGATGTAGAATGTCATCTACGAGTATAATGTAGAGTATGTACCTACATTGCAACCGCGCACGCACCTGACGAACATGAATTAATGTATTTAATTATAAAACCCCCGACTCCTTAAAATGTTGCGTAAAGGCGTCGGGGGAGCGTAAAGTAAATAACCGCGCAGATCTGAGTTTTATATTTTATTAACTTACCGGTCCCCGACGCCTTTAAGTAGCTAAACGGAAATTATTTTGGTTTAAAATTTAACTTTTATTTCAAGCGTTTTAAGATACGTAATTTTTTTATTAAGTACTTGATTACTAGAAGTAATGCTATGTTTATCTCTCGGTTAAATCAGCTTTATAATAAAAACCGCGTCCAAATCGGCCCATATTTCTATATTTTTAAGAGACGTAATTTCGTGATTACTTGAATTAGCTAAGAACCATCTCGATTAAACTAATTTTCTAATAAATAAAACCGCATCCGTCCATGTCGGTCCATCCGTTTGGGAGCTACTGTGCCCCGTACAGACACTATCGCAGTGAACAGACACACAGACAGACGTAGGCGTCAAACGTTATAACAGCCCTCCTTTTGCGTCGGGGGTTAAAAAATAAAAACACATTAAAGCACAGCAAAGCATTAAGCAAGGTATCGCTTACGAACACCAAATGTTGAGGCAGCTGGTAAAATACCGGTGCTGCGGTAACAGACGGACAGTTGATGATAAATAGTACTGCCGCAGGACGTCTGTACATGTCATTCATTATATTATTTAGAGTCAAACGGTAGCAGTTGTGCGAGGTTAGTGTTTGACAAGCACGAAACGCATAGACATCAAAACATAGCTCTAAACATTACCACACTTGCTTCTAATAGTAAGTAGGTACGTGCTCTATCGTGCAGCCGCCGCCGCCGCCGGCTGACTTCTACAGAGATAAATCACTCCGGCTGGCCCACAACGGAGCCGCGGCGCGGGGCGGGGGCGGCGGCACACCTCTTTGCGGTTAAATCAACTATGACAATAAATGGAATTTTCCACATACTTACATAACTTGCTAGTGTTGTATTTCTGGATTATCATTTTTTAAGGAGCTTCACATGGTTGGCTAAGTAAGTTCGCGGTAATCGTAAGAGTAAAGAGTTCTGCGCATAATTAGTTGTTGCTTTGGCTCGTACAGGAGGTTTGTGTGGCGCGTGCGACACGGGTTGGTACCTACACTCAGTCTAAATACACTCACAAGATGAGGACAGTCCAATCGTCCGCGCATTATATCATATAGCATAGCAGGTTCGTATAAAATATTACTCTACCTACGACGGTCGTCTAATTTCATAATTTGGTGCTGTTAGGTGACCGAGAGCGATATTTTGCATATTTCTTAAATTTACGCTGAATACGTTCGATTCTCTCTTTGTGAATAACATATTGTGGATTCCAGATAGAACATGCATATTCCAGATTACTTCGAACTAGAGAACAGTAGACTATCTTGAGGCAAACTGGATCAGAGAATGGCTTACATGTTCTAATTAGGAAGCCGAGATTCTTGTATGCTCTGTTTGCAATTCTATGTGATCATTCATAGTCATTTTGCTATCAAGAAGTACTTAAGCCTAAGTAACGGACTACAAAGACCCTTTTCACCACAACTCCATCGAAGTTATATTCATAGTATGTCATGCATGGCTTTGTCGATAAAAGGTAATAATAATTGTTTGACATTTTTCTGCATTAATTTTTATTCGATTATTTGCATAATAGGATAATAGACTGTCTAGGTCATTTTGCATTTTCTTTCAAACAGTCACTCAGATATTTCACTTTAATATATTTTTTTATTATCTGCGTGGAAACAATGCTCTGCATGAAGATCGAAGCGATATTATAAAGATAGGCGTTGTAGAGAAGAGGGCTGAGGTGTGAACCATGCGGGACACCAGAAGGAATGTCTTTAAGATTGAATTTGAAACCACCTACTACTGCTAACTGAGATCTGTTTTTAAGTATGACTGTATCCATCGCAGCAAGTCCCCGTGTATGCCGATTTTTTAAAGATTTTCGAGCAGAATGAAGTGGTCCATACACACTGACTCGTGGGTCCATACGACCAAAGGCCTTTACAAGGTCCGTGTAGACCACATCAATCTGCCCGCCCTTTTAACCAATTCTCAATCGTTGTCGAGATATAAGGCCCGAAAAAAGGCCGATTTTCAAAACTGAGTTTTTTACCTCACGTTTTTTGTCATACATTGCTTTTATTTGCAAATAAAATCGGCCTTTTTTCGGACTTTATATCTCGACGATTGAGAATTGGTAAAAAGTGTATACCTAATATCAGTTGTAGAGAATTTTATCACCTCTTATTCCGTAATTGAACAGTTTTTCCTATGATGCACCGTTTTTCAGATATAAGCGAAAAACCGAAAAAATGGGACCTTCTTTGTGCCCCCCCCTCCCCCCCCCCCCCCCCCGGGGCTCACCCCCCAGTGGTGGGGACTTTTAGTATGTTTACCTCCTAACTAGTCAGAACAAGGTTCCGAAGTCAAACTTTCTGCTTTCGAGCTTTCCGGCTACAATCATTCGTTTTACAACTGATTTGTAATTGTATACAAATTTTGTATACAATTTGTTGGAGAAGTTTGCTAAAGACGTTAAGTATTGATATAGGTCTATAAATTTGGACTAGTGTTTTTGAGCCTTTTTTATGAATTGGGATTATGTGAGCTTCTTCCCATTTGTTTGGACAAATGCCTAAACTGAATGATTTATCAATTTCAGTTCCGTTTACGCTAAGATCTGGCTCTCATACAAACCGAATTGTTCCGCGCGCCGAAATAAAGGTACGGTAGCGGGCTTACTTACTTTCTTCTTGTTAAATACGAATTTCACGCGAGCGAAGCTAGTTAAAATATATAATTGATAAAGGAGTAACTAGTGAATTTGCGCATTTGATTATAAAATTAGGCGGAATTCCATCACTTCCGGCACCTTTTAAAATTATAACAATTTTAAAAGCGTAGGTTTGTAAGGGGCAGAGAGGATGCCAAATGCCGCAGCCAGCCATCGTGAGCCTGTCAAGTCAATGTCAATAATTTTAACGCATCAAAAGTATCTCCATTCCGGAAGTGCAGTTCGGATAAAAAACTATACTTCTAAATATAGCTTCTCTCCCTAGATGACAGGGTAGACCGGACGGGATTTCTGCATTGGTGCTGAAAGCGTGTGTCCCGAACTGAATCCAGTGCTGACGCGCGTTTTCAGTAATTATGAAGCAGCAGTAAACAGCACGGACAAAAATTACATCGCTCTCCTGTAAAATAACATTTTTAGACTAAGAACCCTTTTCACTGGAGGTCCAGAATTATGTCATGCGACGCGTCTCGGTGCGGTCCGGCGCGGTATGCTGCGTCACTGTACGAGTATGTAAGTGATACGATAACTGATAACAAGTGCAGTCGTGAATGTCCCGAGAGCAGAGGTGCTCGGGTCAATCCAAATGCAGCACCGGCCATCCGATGTTATCTGCTGAGTATTGAACGAGATACTAGCACCAGCCAGACTACACTGCATCTAGGCTGCAGGAGTTTTGTACCGAGGTATGTCGATCTATCGACTTGTGAAACTACGCCGCGTCTTATAAACTTTCGCAACGGACAGAGAAGGAGCGGGCCTTCCTGCGGCGTGTTGTGTATACTCAGGAAACGATGACTGGAGCTTTACACGAGGTGGAATGCAAACTTGTGTCAAATCGTGAACACGAATTTGCATTGTAAAATAATTATACGTTCTCGCGCATTAAGTATTCATTTATGACGAATGGTTCACACACCGCCTACCGAGTTTTATCGTGTACTTTGATGCAGCCTAACGGCTATTCGATTAGTTTTATAATTTATTGAACTTGTTTTTAGAAAACGTGACAACATTTCTACAGTTATCTTTCTGTCAGATAGGTGAGGCGAGTGAGCAGTGAGCTGAGCCCGTTGTGAGAGCCATCCATATACTCTCTGTTGTTGACGGTGGCGTCTGCATACCGCAAAGATGTTATCTTAGTCATGCTCACCCAGCTAGTTAAGTGTATGTATAACACAATGCAACAAATTTAATGTGTACGCCTTTTAAAAGTACAGTGTGTACCTACACACTGTACTTTTAACCATACCACACCATACCATTTTACAATTGGTTTGTAAAATGCCATACTTTTGACCTAGGTACTACCGTGAACTACATACTATTAAGGAATAGGAATATATTAAGGAAATAGCTTTGGCCCGCGGCTTCACTCGCGTGAAATTCGTATCTCAAAGAAGAAAGTAAATCATTAAGGGCGAGGGCGAAGGCTGAGCTGCGTTCAGGTTAATGATAAACCTTCTCGAATAAAGTATGTAAACTGTAAAAAGTAACCTAGCGAAGCCGAGGGCCGAGCTTCTTTCAGGTAAATGATATTTTTCTCGAAGAAATTAAGTTATTAATGGCGACGCCGAAGGCGGAGCTCCGTATAGGTAGGTAAACCATATACTTTCTAAAAAAAAGTAACTAAGGGCGGGACTGATGGCCGAGCTGCGTTCAGATAAATGATAATCCTTCTCAAATAAAGTAATGTATTCTATGAACGATATTATGTATGAAAGTATTCTAATATGTAAGAACAATAAAAATTTTCTTTCTTTCTTTCTTTCTTCTTATATTTTATCTAAGATAGCAAGTAATTAAAGGTTAGATCCGAGGGCGGGAGAAGGTTTATCGTTTACCCAAACGTAGCTCGGCCTTCGGCCTCGCCCTTAATTTACTTGCTTTCAACGAGAAGAATATCGTTAACTTGTACGAAGCTTGGCCTTCGGCCTCGCCCTTAGGTACTTACTTTGTTCGAGAAGAATATCGTTCACATGAACGAAGCTCGGCCTTCGGTTGGGTGATTCTGATTACTTAAAATCATATCTTAGTTGCTTACTTTCTTCTGGACAGAATATCGTTTACCTGAACGGAGCTCGGCCTTCGGCCTCGACATTAGTTACTTACTTTATTCGAGAAGGTTTATTACCTTAGCGCATCTGCATCGTCGGCTCGCAACAACACCATTACATATCCACTTATAATCAACTCAATTAAGTACCTACCCAAGTAAAATACTGCACTATACAATGCACAAGTGCACACAGGCACCTGTCTGTCAGGCCGGCATGGCATTCGTAACCACCGCGTACTACCGAATGTCCATGGGCGTCGTTAGACATCTTATGGGTGGCTCGGCGTCACATGCCGAGATTTCAATAAAAAAATTCTGGCGTAGGAGTCGCTTCGCACTCCCGCCGCTGTACTTTAAACGTATATTCATATATTAAATTAAGGAATAGTTACTCCTAGTAGTGCTACATACTGTTAGTTTAGTTTATTTATATTATTGGGAAGTACATAGATACTTTTTGGGTTCGTATGTAGGAAACGCGTTAGGTCAAACTACGTTGTACTGTACATAAAGGTTTATATTTAGTTTAGATTATAGATTGACGCTACGCTACGCTATGCGGTGAGTGCCCTAACACAAACACAGCTAGAGCAAGTGCTGAATAAGGTACGAGTAAATAAAGTATTGATTTATAGCCGACCTCAAGTGTCCAATGGCGTTGTTTGCAATTAATTAAACAATTCAATAAGTGGTCGACTATCACTTATTCTACACATAAGATCAAAGCGAGGCCAATTACACTCCCAATCAAACTACCTACTATAATTAAATTAACAGTCATAGGAATTTTCATACAGTGCAGCTCACTTTGAAATAATTTTCTACGACAAGTGATTGAAGTATTTTAATAAAATTACTCATTAGATATTCAAATAAGACAGTTTAATATTTAATAAAGTGAGTAAATTTTAATGTTAAAGCGAAATTTTGAAACGAAAATAATGCCCCATTTACAGCAGCTCACGAGGAGAACAATGGAGCGAAACATAATTGAAAATTTGGGCGACAAGTGAAAAGAAGGAGAGAAAACATGTCAGAATGGCCCTCTCTGTTTTATAGAATAAGACTCTCAATGAAAATTTAAATGAGATTCCTTCCACGCTCCGCCTCGACGACAGCGGAAGTATTTTTTATTTGTAAGCCCTCTGGCGAGGTTTGTACTTCAGCTACAGTAAGTATTGCTATTTGGTATGTAAAGTGAGCAGCGGCGGCGACCGGCGCGGGGCGTGCGAAAAAAATCTGATTTTATTTTTCCTAGGATTTTTTTATGGAATCTGACACCGTTGGCTACATCACCTACACGATCCGTGATGTCAGCCCATAACACCGGGTGAACTAGGTGCCATGTCACTGCTTCCCTTCATTTCAAACATCCAGGACTTGCGTATTTTCAGCTCAGTCAAGCTAACGCGCACCGCTTACGTTGGTTTGTACATGTATGTACATATTATGTACTCATACATAATGCGTATCTAAGTAGTTTTTTATTTCACATTCATAGCTTCAACATTTTACAAGATGCGGTCTAAGAAGTTTATACATCTGTTTATTTGGATACACTTGCTGATAATTTTTTTCATACGCATGATTTTTTTTTCTTCAGAACTTTATATCTTTTCGGAGTTCGAGAGAGGTTCGGAGATAAATGGGTCATAGTAATTTGGGTCAAGATATACCTAGGCAAATTTGCCGCGATCTGCATGTTATCTTTTCGATATACGTACTATGTCTACATCCGAAAACGGATGAGGGTATACCCTCTAACGTCGAAAATTGCTATCCGGCACATTGCTGGAAATATCTTAAAACACTCGGGATCGGTAAGCAGGCTTGTCCAACAAAACCAAACATCGACATGAATGCACTGAATCTTCATTTCACAACTCCACAGGTCACCACGGATGCTATGATAAAATCTAACACTCTCCTTCAGCCGTCAGCTGCCGATAACCTCGCCTTCAACCCTATTACCGACTGTCTCCATTTCCACCAAGGCAGTTAGTTGGAGCTGACGATTTAAGCCTTGATACTGGTGCTGGTACCTGGTACCGGCACTGGACGAGCTGCTACCTATCATCACCTATATCCTCAATCACTGTCTGGTAACAAGCTAGTTCCATAGCATCTGGAAAAATAGTTTTTGTTAGTCCTCTGCCCAAAACATCCAATCCTGTCTCCTTTAGTTAGTCAGTACCGTTCTATCTCAATACTACCAATCCTCTCAAAATTCCTGGAACGCATTATATACAAGCAATATTTGTCTGGCTTCCTTTCTCAAAACGAACTTTTGAATCCAATGCGATCTGGGCTTCGACCTTCTCACACACAGACCACGTGTTCTCACAGTACTGTTACTGTACTTGTCAAAGTCACTGACGATATCGGTCAAGTATGGAAAACAAAGATCTCACTGTTATTGTGTTGCTTGATTTTTGTAACGCCTTCAGTGCAGTGGACTTTGACACCATGGTGGAAGTGCTGAGGTCTCTATCTCCGGAGGTAATATATTGGTTTGACTCATACCTTCGTGGTCGCCAGCAACGTGTTAGAATTGACAATGACTTTCCTGAATGCCATAGATTACAGGAGAACTGTAGGTTTTCTCGACTATTTCATATTTGCGGAAATTTATAGTACATATATTATAATTACAATCCTTATATTAGTTCTTGGTGGGAGGACTGGCGGAGTCAGTCCGGCGATCAGGTCCACTATGTTGGGACTATATCGCCTATCCCAATTACAATCCTTACAGATACATATTATATTTTACATTCCCACAGTCAAGTCTTTTTCTACTTACTACCTACTTATATTTCACACATACGACTGTCAAACATCCAAAGGTTGACTGGGAGAAATCCCTGTAAGGGATAAGTCCGCCTTTGCCTCTCATGTAAACATACATCGTGCCTGTTTCTGTAAAATGTTTTGGAGCAATAAAGTCTTTCTATCTATCTATCTAACCTTCCTTATGCGGATAATAGACAATTAGAAAACAAAATTAAAGTGTTTCATTCCACAAAATTCATGATTCCACAATTTCTAAAATACCAAATTTTTAGGTATACATAATGTACATATACGTAATGAAAGGGGACGACTTGTCATTGTGACCATAGATAGTCCCCATTAGGGAAGGTACGTTGTTCTGAGGCACGAGAACAACGTACCTTACGTTGTTCTCGTGCCTCATAATAAGTCATAATGGATGCCGCGTTTCCTCGCCAAACGACGAAGGATACGCGATGTCCGGAAAAGGAATGAGCTCGCCAGTCGTCTGTGGCCTCAATTAGTAATTTGCCCGAGAGCTGAGCCTCCGGGTAAATTCCTTCGCATCGTTGCTCCACTCCACACGCCTTCGCCTTCGCGCAGGGCGGCGCGCTCCGCCGCGCCGCCGCTCTCTTACTTCGACTATTCGATAGAGTCACAGCAAAAATAATCTTTGTCTGATGCGGAATACAGGACGAGCGGCCGTCTCCCTCGTCGCTTATATATTTCCGTAAACTGATGCCTTATTATAATTTTATAATCCAACAAATTCTAAATCAGGGAATAGTTATTGGTGTTTATGGAATTGTAAGGTCATAGTGACTATTAATGTTGTATACTTTCACACCATAACCGAAAATTTTATCGCGGTAGCTCACTTTTTTTTATTTTTTTTTTATGGAAACTGACACGGTTGGCTACATCACCTACAACGTCTGTGATGTCAGCCCATAACACCGGGTGAACAAGGTGCCATGTCAGTGCACCTCCCCCTTTGATCGTGCCGGCTACACTGAAAAACACAAACGGAAGTCGGAAAACACAAACTATTTACATAGCCGTTTAGACCGACGTTTCATTCAGTGTGGTGGTATCAACCCGGGCGCGTTAAACCCTACCACCTAGTAAGATTAGGAGGGAAGGGACCTACAGTTTTACGAGGAATCCGAACCTCGGTCAGCCTCCAACGGTCAGCGGTCACCCATCCAAGGACTGACCGCACCCAGCGTTGCGTAACATTCAATAGCGACAGTTGACTGTCTGCACCACTGAGCTATCGAGGCTGACACATGAGACTATACTAGTTAAGGGACTCTAATTTAGGTGGTTGCGGTGGCCGCTCAGTGGGAAACATTTCCACGAGTCCGCTAGCTTCACGTTACTAGTGTTTGTTTTTCATGTTTGTTGAAGAAATCTGGAATAGTCGCAAATAGCTTCCGGGGCTGGAGTGCCGCCTAGTCAGCCGAAGCCTACACCATCGTCGGCGGTAGCCGAAGTGTTGGTCGTACTGGAGTCAGAAATGTTAGGAAGATATGTAGGGAGTTTCTTATCATTCGACGACAACGTTGTGCAAGATAGTGAGGCGTGCAGTGCAGTGTGCCATAGTACACTGGCCTGCGCGCGCCGCACGCTGCTGGTTGCGCAAGCGCAGCCGGCCGCGGTTATCTCCCGTGTCACCGACATCTTTCTTTACCATCTATCTCACATTCCACACGGAGGCTGTACCGACGGAACCAAACCGAAAGTCTCCTCCACCATCGACTTCCATCCGCAATCCGTGGCCTCGTTAGTCGTAATAACTTCTATTCGCTCCACCGGCTCTAGTCTGTTCGTTAGTGTTGTAAGTCACTGCAACTCATTTCTATTGAGCTAGTTCCACTCGAATTACGCTCATTTTCTTTTCATTGTATCATTATCGACCGCTACTGCTAAGAAATTCGAACACTGAGTGAAGAGTTCAACAGCTTCTGTTTACACAAACTTTGAACAAGTAAAACTCATAAATCCCTTGATGAAGCGAGCAATTACCGGCTTACTCTAGTCATTTAACGTACTAGTCATTGATATTGTCGCCGACGCTCTGGCAATAAACAAAAATATAAGAAAAAAATATTTTTTACAAATGTTAAGCAAGATGCCAAAGTCTATGTTATAAAAAATTATATTAAATAAAAACACAAAAAAGTTTTAAAATATTTGTTTAATTTCTGCAAATGATAGATATTATATAACTCTAGCCGGGACTGGGGTTGAATCTAGGTCGATATGTTAATGCTTAATAAAGCCCCCCAGGTTAAAGGATTCGGGAAATACACTCGCCGAAAGACAATCCACACACCCTAGCAATGCGACAAAGGAACGATTTTGAGTTTATTTGTGTGGTCTGACTGTGTCTGAACGATCGGATGAAGCCGGGAGTAGGAGGAATGTTCCGCCGCCGCTGCTACCGAGAGCACGCACCGCACCGCAGGAGGCGCGGCGGCGGCGGCGGCGGCTGGTGCCCGTGACTCCGCATACTGATCGCGTGTTATGCGGAAACGTTGTTTATGCTAAATGTAAAATGTGACATCCGCCTCCGCTACCACCGCGCCGCCCCGCCGGTAAACCTGGCACGCCATTCAAGAGGCTTCCGCGGAGTTCTTAGATTTTAAATTTGTAAGAACATACCTCTTTCTATTCCAGTCAACTTGTACTAACATTACTTATACATTTAATATTATAATATAACATAAGTTATGTTCATAACGAATTGTATCGTATTACATCGTGTGTTGTATTATTATGGTAAATTTTATGCAATATATTACGATAGGAGCATCTTTTTAAATAATGTAAATTTTCACAATAAAAGTAAAATTTAGGTTTATTTTACTATACCTAGTAGCCTTCACAGATAAAAATGGAGGTATAAAAACCTCGTAAGTGAGAGGGAACCGGAAACAATGAAACTAAATCCTAACTATGAACGGACGTGGGCCAGGCAGGCGACGGGTGGTGGTGGTGGTGGACGGTGTCGCCACACTCAAGCAAGAAACCGATATATTTTCATTCCCAGGCGAGCTGTGAAAAGGGTCGACGAAGTAATTTATTCCATCGCACCCGTAGAGGGAACTTTGCTCCGGATCGCTCACAACTTGTGCCTACATTATGTAAACGTTAATCACAGCTATTTATTTCTCAGCAGGGTAATTCGGGAGGCGCGCAGTCTCAATCCGCGACGTTTTCGGAAACAGTTCGCCTTAATAGGTTTTCTTCCTAAACATTTATTCGATTTTCAAGTGGAGATCGCACAGATTTCCCAAAGGGCTATAAGGGTAGCAATAAAGATCCTAAACTTCACTCTTAATGATTGTTTTCTATTTCCGTATAAATTATCTTTCTGGGTTAAATATGTATACGTAATGTTATTTACTTTAATGCAAAACTGTGCAAAACCCTAACCTGTCTTAACAAAAAGATTGTCATCTCATAAATTAATTTCTATTGATCAGTTAATGATCAGTTGTCCCGATTGGCAAACGACAAATGTCGCCTACACCTAATCACTTAACGGGAAGTAAGAAGGTATTTCTTTGGCGCGCCCTGTCGCATGTCGGGTCGCCCACTATAAATTGCGGAAACTCGATAGTCCAGACAGATAGAGCCACAAATAAATTAGGACCATTGTCCACGAAGCACTCTTCGTTCCACCCTTTTTAGTTCGAAACGACTGTTCCCGAGGATAAAACCGATCCATATGCTGCTGTGTCGGGCGCCGCGCCGTACATTCCCGCGTAATGTGCTCTTTCTTCCGAAACTGTACCGATAAAATGATACATTTTTTAGACTTTCGAAGGAAAAACTGCCATTAACTGAATGACAGTTCCGTGTTTCATAATTTTAGGGTTTCGTAGCCTAACCAGAAACTCTGTTAGTCTCCCTACAATGTTCGTTCGTACGTACTCCGCTTTTTTGACATTAATTGTTTATCAAGAGAACATACATACATACGACATATGTACATGCATTCTCCACGTGTCACTGTGATTGCAAGTTTATTACATTTCTTTGGAATAAACTTTTACTAATTGTTGTTGAATTGACTTGATATATTTAAGTATCAAATTGACGATGGCACTATACACCAGATAGAGGTAATTTAAATAGGCAGAGTGGTCAGATCCTTCAGTATTCATGTTTATGCTGTAAGTATTAATGCTCTTGTGAGCGGTAGTATGGGTATGGGTTAATTGTTTGAAAGTTACTATAATATAATACTTAGTTATAAGGGACTAACAAAACATTGTGACTTGCGAAGTTTGTCAGTTCTTCTTCGCATTGAATTTAGGTTACCTACCTATGGATGAAATTATACAATAAACAATTTAAAGAACAGCGGCAGGAGTGCGAAGCGACTCCTACGCCAGAATTGTTGTTATTGAATTCTAGGCATGTGACGCCGGGCCAACCATAAGGTGTCTAATGACGCCCATGGACATTCGTTCGTATGCGGTGGTTGCGAATGCCATGCCGGCATGACAGACAGGTGCCTCACGCCGCTCTTGAAGAACCCGAGACTGTACTTGGTGGGAAATATATGGGCATATATTTCATTCTATGCATTGTCTTGTGCATTGTATAGTGCAGTATTTTACTTGGGTAGGTACTTAATTGAGTTGATTATAAGTGGATATGTAAGGGTGTTGTTGCGAGCCGACATTACCGGATCTATGATGCATATATGCGCTCAGGTAAACGATAAACCTTTTCGAATGAAGTAAGTAACTAATGGCGAGGCCGAAGGCCGGGCTCCGTTCAGGTAAACGCTATTCTGTCTATATGAAAGTAAACAACTAAGATGTGATTTTAAGTAAGCAACTAAGAGCGAGGCCGAAGGCCGAGCCTCATTCAAGTTAACGATATTCTTCTCGACGAAAGTAAGTATCTCAGGGCGAGACCGAAGGCCGAGCTACGTTCATGTAAACAATAAACCTTCTTGAAGAAAGTAAGTAACTAAGAGCGAGCCCGAAGGCCGAGCTGCGTTTAGGTAAACGATAAAGGTTCTCCCGCCCTCGAGCCTAACCTTTAATATAATATCAGATAGAATATAATATCGTTTACGCGAACGGAGCTCGGCGTTCGGCATTACTTTATTTGAGAAGAATTATCATTTACCTGAACGCAGCTCGACCTTCGGCTTCGCCCTTAGTGAAAGTATTTGAAAGCGTTCTTTGAGAAAGTATATGGTTTACCTATACGGAGCTCCGCCTTCGGCGTAGCCATTACTAACTTAGTTTCTTCGAAAAAAATATCGTTTACCTGAAAGGCGCTCGGCCTTCGGGTTCACCAGTAATTTATTCGAGAAGGTTTATCATTAACCTGAACGCAGCTCAGCCTTCGATCCCGCGTTTAATGACTTACGTTCTTCTTTTGAAATACGAATTTACCGCGAGCGAAGCTAGCAACTTAAATACCTAGTTCTTTTGATAAAACGAATCTACGGAATGCTCGGCGCGAGAGTCAAACTATCGCACTTACACTATAAAAAAAAAAAACACTTTCTTCTTTAGAATTATGAAATCTTACGGGAGTAGATACTTATTTACCTCATGTTTGTAGCGATGCGACAAGTTTGTAGCCGAGCTGCCATGACTAATGCAAGACCCAATTACAGTGTTTTAACAAATGTTTCAGTTAAAACGTCTTCATCGCATGCCACCCGCAACGACCCTGTATTATATTATCTAAACCGGCTTCGCGCAAAACTTTTTAGCATATTATTTTCTCATATTTCTACTTTCCTCGGTCACAGGAAAGGCTTTGAAGTAGAGAAAATATAATATCGTTGAGTAGAGCACACTGCGTCACGTCTAGGTGGGTTATATATATATATATAATATAAGCACAATGCAACGTCATCTTTATTCTCGAGGCTGTCTTCGCGGCGAGCTGTCTGAAAGATTTCATGTGAGCCTGAACTGACACGTCGTGTCGGCTTCACGTCAGAGGCTTGATCACCGCCGCCGTGCCGGGGCGGGGCGGGGCTGCGGAGATGGAGGCAGCAGCGGCGAGAGGAAACCTTCGGCGGATTGTTCCCGCCCGCCTTTTGACGTCTTTTGACGATCCGCACGTATTAAGACGTCGGAAATTTACATCGTGACTTACACGTTGCGTGTCAAATTATAATCTTTTAAGAGCAATTTGGTGAGAAATATTTGAGTGTAATGAATGGGAGCGAGCACCGAGCCGTCGCGTCGGCGCGGCGGAGGCTGTTCGGGACGGCGGCGGGCGGCGGGGGGTGCGGTGCGCGGATGAACGGGCGGGCGGCGCAAGCCTTCCCACCCCACCGACAGATATATTTAATTTTATTTAAGGCACGAGTAATTAGTTCTGGAATTTGATTTCAGAGCGAAAGTTTTCGATACGAATAGGTACTTGCTTTACACGATATACAATAATTTAATTACGTTTAGGTGTTCGCTTGCGGTTTAAAGGGGTTATCTATAGGATATGACATTTTATAAGTAAGTACCTGTACATAATACTATTATGTCGTTAGAAAATATTGTCTGCGAGTTCACTTCTTTATCGCCGGGCTAATAGAAAAGAAGGATAAAACATTGATTTACGTGTCCAAGTGGAATGTAGGTACACCAATTGTGTAAAAATATGATTTTGCTGTAGTAATAAAATATGTTTCAAGCGATACCTCTACCTGAAATTTATTTAAATATATATCATTCTCGACCTAAATACTTGATAATAAATAACACTTATAAAAAATTCTTATTTGAACGAACGTGAACACTGTAAACTGATAAATAACAACACGGAGACGGAGTTGAGTAAAGGAATGTAACAAACAGCTAGCAACGATGCTGGCGGCTCGCTAGGTTTTCGTCTCGCACGGCCGCGGTAATGCCTCTATAGTAATCCGGCGTAGGTACCTACAACGAATACGCTATCTTAATTTCTCTCTTTCGAGCGTAATTTGGTCCAGAGGGATACAGGACAGACGGGTGGGTGTGTCTGTCGAGGTATTAAGTTCGCCGACAGGACCGCGACTCGCCGACAGCATGTCGGTGAAATGAAACAGAAAAAAACTACCGACAACAAATTACGAACAATTTGTATGCGGCATGCAGCCCGGACGGATTTCGGCGGCTCGCGAGTACCGCTGCGGGTTTGTAATTGGATGGATTTATTGAACAATTTGTTGCTTAATACAATGGAGAATTTAATCGAGCAGATGCTTTCCGTAAATTTATCGACGTATTTTTGACTGCGCATATCTGCCGGGATCCCGCTACATTCTCACGTGCTCTTTCGAAATATATCGGCTGCGAGTCGAAGATGAAAGCGACAGCATTTTCTTGCCACTGCCTTACCTTTTACGGTCGTAATAATATCGTTACACAATACGGCACATTTACCATCAGCTTTATTACCGCCGTCGGGTAGAGTTCGGTCGCTCAATCGCAAAGTTGTGTCTTTCTTTTCAGCTTATACTTGATATCTTTACCTCCGATGGCTAACTGGACTCATTCAGAAGTTTTCTGCTCTCGCAGACTAGCTAACAGTCGTAAGCCAATTGGCAGCAGCCTGTAGCGTCAGCACCGCGCCATAAGTCGTCAGTATCTCATCGAGCTATCTTCACTTGCGCTCCACTGGCTGGTGGCTGGTGGCGCGCTGTGTTAGCCGGGGATGAGACAACATTTGCGAATTTCGCTATCTAGATTCCACCTCACCCTTTTTATTACTGTAAGTATTTACAAGAACACTTTAGCGAAATAGCCTCTTTATCGTGCATGAACTGTTGCTCGCTTTCATCTTCTGCATGATGTTGTCTGATAATGAGCTCCATTGTGTTGGGCGTACCTTATTTGTTTCATAAAGGTTTGAAAGGGAACGCACGGGAGTTAGTACGGTTGGTATGAAATGTATGTTACAGCTCCAGAACAATGAAATTGTTATTTGAAAAAAAAAGCAATAAACAATATATCAGTCGCCATTTTGACAATTGGACGATAACATTATTGCAGCGACCACTTATTCGATTAAAGGTGGTAGGGTTTAATCCGGCTGGGTTGATACCAATCAATGGCTATGAAAATAGTTCGTCTTTTCCGACTTGTTCAGTGTAGGCGGCATGACCGAGGGCACCTGACATGGCACCTAGTTCACCAATGTGTTATGGGCTGACATCACGGATGTACACGTAATATGTGATGTAGCCAGCCGTGGCCGTGGCAGTCTCCACAAAAAAAAAATTTATAACTAAATGCAACGTTTTCTCCACAAAGTCCAAATCAAAAAGTTTAATTCGTGGCGCATTGTGGGGATACGTCAGTTTTCAGTTCCCACACACAGGTTCGTTGCGGCGAGGAAAGCCACTTGTCATTCTAATCGCTTGTCCCATTCAGTTGTCACCTCTCCATTCTCACCTCGATCGCCGATCCGGTTCCACCGTAATACCACTGTGGTAATACTAACAAAGCCATGCCCTTCCCTTCCTTTCATTCCTGGGTAATTTGGGCACAAGTAATTCCTCGCTTTTGAAGATGATCACGTACCCATCAGCATATCTGTAAGGTCACATATAGCTTTTGGTATGTAATATACATATATTTGCTTTATAATGTGCTAGTCTTTCAGAATGGTTATCTATACTAGGTGTCTATACGATGCAGATTAGTGATCCGTAGGTGAAACTGAAGAAGTTCCCTTTGAATACGAATTATTACAGTGAGATATTATAGGTGATCAAATCAAATTCTACGTAATTAGGTATAACAACAGTGTTTATAAATTACGTAGAATTTCATTTGATCGGCTAAATTCGAACTATGACTAGGATACACCTAACGTATAATTATTGCTCGCAAAACCTTGAGCAGTGTCTAGCCGCAGTCGTTTCGCATGTTCGTTACCTGGATATCGATGTAAACGATCACATCAATGTGAACGTGCGTGAGAACGCGATGACTTGGATAAGAACCTATCTGAATATGATATTGGAAATGTTTACGCACTTCTAGCAATAGAGCCGCTGGGTCACGTTGTGTGTGGCAATTTCAGCAAGAATATGGCTAGGAATACGTAAAATAGCCTGGTTGAGGCTTTCCATCTATTACTGGAAGTTTATGATTATAGTAAACAGTGTGCTTAAAATTCCTTGAAAGCTGAGATGAACATAATGCGACGTCCTCAGCGGTTGTGAGGTTATTGTTGTCACGGTTGCGTTGTGTGACATTTGTGTGTATTTTGTTTGTAATGTCAGGCATAGGTGTTTTTGTTTTGTGATCTAAACATATCAGCTGAACTGACTCCCTGTTTCTCGTCGTAATATCGTTTTATCTTGCTTTTCGTCTTACTACTATGAGAGTAGATATAATTGTTTTTGATTCGATGACCGTTGATGCACGTGAAAAGGCTTGCAGCGATGATTCGTCTCACCTCACGTGGCACGTGTCGTCGTGCGTGGTTGATGTACGACGCCATAGATCTAAGGCGGAAGATCAATTCTCTCCAGCCTCCACGGCAAAAGAACATTTCTCACTCCGACAGCTAATTCTCGAGACGCGTGCCTGCCACGCCACTTCGTCGAAGGGAACTCGAAATTATGAAAGACGAAATTTATTGTACCAATTTGTATGTTAAAACGGCCAGAGTCTAATTGAACGATTATTGAAATTCAACAATAATAACAAACAAAATTGGTGTGAAAAAACATTTTCATAACAGTATAACTGCTTCGGCGAATGAAATCACCGCAGTCCGTGAGGAAACCTGTAACTGTGTTATCGTTAATTTGTGCACGATACCATATTCCGGAATGTAGGTACTGCGAGGCAAGTTCAGGGGAATGAGAAAATCTAAGGGTTAAGGAAGTAAATAAATAAGCGCAGATTTGCTATGCCTGAAAGGAAAATAAACGGACTCGACCGGAATAAATGCCGCGCCACTGTGCGCACCGCCTCCGCCGTCTCCGCGCCGCGCGCCGCCCCCCGCGCCTCTGCTGGGGTTTGCCTCTTCGAATCATTGAATTGCAAATTATTGGCCAATAGACCGGGAAAGCATTATTTTACCATTATGCAGTCACTCGCGACATTATTACATTGTACTTTGGTATACTTAAAACATGTTATTTATGAAGCAAAACATATGTACAAAATGGCGTATTTGTATTATAAAAACAATGATGCTTATGTACTCACTCACGATGAACGTTGTGATCAGCAATGGTCGCGTACCCGTATTGTGTATTCCGACAGCTGATAGACTGCGCGATGTTATCAGGGGTCGCGACACGAAACTCGTTTTTCTTATTCCATTGTTTTCGAAAAATAAAAACGACTAGGTACTTGTAATGCTCCACAATTTGTCACAGAGCGAAACGATCTCTCGCCGCTCTTGGATGATTTCTCGCTGGAAGTTGGTGAAGCGGTCCACCTCGACGAATTGTGTCAACGAGGTCTCGTTCGTGGGAAATGTTGCGCTACTAGGTAGGTACCTTACGTACCCACTTGCACAGGAAACCGCAGCAAAGTGCTTCTAAAAAAGCGGTCAAGTGCGAGTCGGACTCGCGTACCCAGGTTCCGTATTGGTCGTGAGTATAACGTATTATGTATGAGCATATGGAGCGATTATGTTTGTTGATGCCACAGACAGACACATCCATACACACATACACACACACGTTAAACTTATAACACCCCTATTTTTGCGTCGGGGGTTAAAAAAAGCAGAGTACTTTTGTAATTATTTTAAAGTTTAAATCAAGCATTTTCCGCATGAAGAAATAGTCTTGCTGCCTTAATTTTTATTTTTTTTTTGTAATCCGATATGGGTGGCTGAGTCGGAGGGGCCAAAACACATGCTCCGACCAGTCAATATCACCTCCGAGAAGGTAGGTGCCATACCGGAGACTTCCCTGGATTGCTGGCTATACTGGAGTAGACTTTTTATCAAATAAAAGCGATTCGTCACACGGCACACCAAAAGTTATCTTTCGGCATACTTTGGTAATGCTTACCCAAAACGGTCGCCACTCGTAAAAACCTGAATAGTTCATCAAATTTTATGATTATGGAGAAGTAGTAATAATGAAGCAGTAAATATGTGGGTCCTTCGCGAGCTCTCGGAAATTATTTTCGTATGTTTTACGATCAACTACGCATAAAGTTGAGCAAGAAGACACTTAAGGAACCAAATCCTGAAACAGTATTTCATTTGATATTCATGTTTCGGTAATGAAGAAGCCGTAGGTACGCAATTTGAGTGGGAGGGGGGGGGGGGGGGGGGGGGGGGTGTCCGGCCTCTTATTGCGTTCCTGTTACGGTTTGGGGTCAAAGTTTAAGCAATGTCACAAATACTGATTCTGAGAAGGGAACGTCTCAAATGGTGAAACGAGAATCCCTTCTTAGAGGAACCAGGATTACTCCGATCTGCAGAGAACTGTGATAGATAGTGCATTCAAATGTATGAGTCGTTTCAAATGATTTCAAACCAAATGTTTTAATTTTATTATTATGCCTTATTCCTTTATTAACACATATTTTTAAAACTAATTTTGTACATATTCAAAACCTAACATAAAAAACATATACAAAATTAACCTTAAAAAAATGGAGTTTCCACCACCGGCGGCGGGGCGAGCCCAAGCTACCGATGATCGGGTCCCAAAGAGAGGAACCTCCGGACGATGCGTGCAGTGTCGAGCAGGGCTGCCTTCTGGATCTGGCCCTTGACCCAACCACTCAGCGAGAGCCTCTCAAGGTGGTCGTCGAGGCTCTTCGCTATCAGCCCATGCGCCGAAACGACTATGGGCACAACGATCGTCGAGTCGACGGGCCACATTTTGGTAACCTCGTGCTGCAGATCTAGATACTTCAGCATCTTCTCTGCTTCCTTACTGACGAGGTTACCATCGTGCGGCACGGCGATATCGACGAGCGTTGCGCGCCTCGCCTCCCGGTCCACTATCACAATATCAGGTCTATTCGCGAGAATAGTCCTATCTGTAATAATGGACCGGTCCCAGTAGAGTGTGACATGACCGTTCTCGAGAACTGGCGGCGGATTGTACTTATAGTAAGGCACTTCGGTACCTACAAGGTTGAACTTTAAGGCAAGTTGCTGGTGGATAATCCTGGCTACTAGGTTGTGTCTATGCAAATACTCGGTGTTGGCAAGCTGCGAACAACCGGAAATCACATGTCTGAGGGACTCGCCAGGTTGGTGGCAGGCGCGGCAGATGTCAATGGTCCCGTCCTTCATTATGTGTCGCCTATAGTTGTTCGTCTTGACAACCTCATCTTGTATTGCAAAGACAAACCCTTCGGTTTCCCCAAAGAGGTCCCCGAAGCGTAGCCAGTGCACGGAAGCAAGTTGGTCTACATCCGGTCCCGTGAGAGACCGGAAGTACCTACCGTGCAGCTCCTTGCCTTTCCATACTTCCATGCGGTCCTCGGTGCTTAGTACAACCGGCTTCCGCCAGTTCTCTTTTCCCATGCTCAGCGGGGTAAGACCTTTATCGCTGGTGACGACATCGCGATGCATCTCACAAACATAAGTCTTTTCCAAAAAGTACTGACGGAGATTGCATACCTCGCGGTTGTGCAGGTTCTTGGCATTTAACATACCTCGACCCCCACACTTCCGCGGGATATACAACCTCATGACCGATGATCGTGGGTGATGCATACGGGATTGATTATTAAAAAAATATTTTAAATGTAAATATTATTCCAAAATTTAAAATATTTTTCCATGAAATATACACACTATTCTCACTAAAACTACCCGAACATCACTGTATTTCAGGGTACCCCGCCCTTCCGGCCGGGCGTTACGGTCATGCTAGGCTAGGTATGTGCCTGGGTTGGTTGGTCCAAAATTGGAGAACAAGCTTGTTGGAGAACTTTGCGTTACGTAATTAAGTCCCCGTTGACATATTGCAAAATAGGAAATGTACTTCTTTATTAACTCTAGGTTTTAACGTTCGACTCTAAAAGTAAACCTGTAAAACGTTTTTTTTTATGCAAACTGACACGGTTGACTACATCACCTACAACATCCGTGATGTCAGCCCATAACACCGGATGAAGTAGGTGCCATGTCAGTGCTTCCCTTCATTTTATGTCGGCTACACTGAACGACGGAAAACACGAACTATTTACATACTTAGCCGTTTCGACCGACGTTTCATTCAATGCGGTGGTGCCAACCCGGGCGGGATAAACCCTACCACCTAGTACGATAAGAAGGTTGGTTCGATTGTACGTTTTCAGTGTGCAAAATACATAACGTCTTTTTCTATTTGTGTATAGTAGAGCTCGAATTCTCATAAGAATGCTCCCTCGCAATCTCGTCTCGCAGATCCTTTATTGAATGTTTGTTTAGACTTGCCGTAAATGTTAATCTTGCAGTTATCCAAACGAGTGACGCGGCTGTAAAACTCCGACGCCGCTGTCTCGCCGCGCCCCGGGCGAAGACTACTTTCCTCTGTGCTACTAGAGGTTTCAGTTTCAGGACCATTGTTACTTTAATAAAATGTACAGGTTGTATTTTTTTAATAAAGAAAGCATCCTATGTATATGCATGTAGTATAATTAAGGCTAGATAGCCTATATAATATAGCCAAACGAAAACAAAGTAAAATAAATATACATTACGTACGAGTATACTGTGCCTTGAAACTTAAACTGTTGTAAAATTCATTGTCATAACTCCATGATACAAAAATAAAATAAAAGACAATATTTTAAAGAATCGACCTGTACAGTAAAAAAACAGTAACTCATGGCGGCGAGTCCCTCCTCGTGGGAGCGTAAAGACGGAAACGAAAATCAAATAAAAGGATTAACATGCCATACGAATGTACGCACAACCCTTCGTAGCCTTATGGACTTTGCACTTAGTGTAAACTATACCCACACTTTTTTTTTTATTTAATAGTTTTTTTTAGTGTACATTCAAATAAAAGGAATCAGAATAAGAACTTTTTTTTGTCCTAATATTTGTTAACATTTTATGCCGTGTATGACGGTTGTGTCAGCTAACTTAGTCTAGAAAGAGCGACCAGAACTTCATGAGGAGGGATCCTCATGTCACGAGCGAGCTGTGGTGAGTGAATACACAACACCCATCCGTCACACCGGTGAAGAAAAATATCTTGTGGAAAATGACACAATGGAACGCTATCCCTGCCCACATATTTCCCTCCACCCAAGTATAGTCTCGGGTCCTTCAAGAGAGGCGTGAATAGGCACCTGTCAGGTTGGCATGGCATTCGCAACCCCCGCGTACGACCGAATGTCCATGGGCGTTGTTAGACACCTTATGGGTGGCGGGCGAGGCGCCACATGTCGCGCTTTCTATAAAAAAAAACGATAGGTACTTCACTAGCAATGCCAAAGTGTTGTTGTGTACAAGACTGACTAGATAACACAATATTTTCGTCTTCTCCACCACAAAACAGCGTGACAGTAACATTAATTTAGATATATTTATAATGTGCAAGGACAACCTATGCTCACTCATGTACATAACGAAACAATGGAGAAAAGATTAGGATAAAACAGAAAGAAACATTGAACGAGCCCCCTACAACATTCAAAGTTTTGTTTTCTTTTTGTTACGACGCGGGACGGTTAAATTCCTCACAAGGGTTTGATAATAAATTATCCTCTTAAAAAGTATTAGTCGAGTATCAACCCGTGCGTGGCATCCTTTTTGTAGAACAAGAAGTTCTCTCACAAGTTATCATACACATTTCGGATTCGGTTTTTTGGACATTTTTTGTGCTGTCTCGAGACGGAGGTCTGGCTACCGGCTTACTGTTACACGGAAACATGAGTGTTGGTAATTTGTCATCGTTATTTGTAAACAAACGTAACCTTTGCTCGTTTTTAATAAATGTTCATGTTTATTTTCGTAAGATAACATTTTGCCTGATTTAGAAATAACTCGATTGGAAGAATTAAATTATATTACATTATGAATCTGTGTGTTCTGCTTCTTTTACGAGTGGTCCGAGATTCGAATCCGGTCCGCATGTATAAATGAGCTTTTGCGGTTTTGAAAAATTTACGAGCATTTTACCAGGTGCTCCATGGTTCGGATTCCATGTAAAACTGAAGGTACACCGGGTTGACTGGAAGAAATTTTCTCAGTCAATAAGTCCGTCCTTGCCACACTTTAAGTGGCATTTGTAATATCATTATTATTCACATTAAAATTAAATTAAATAAAAAAAAAATATATCAAGAAAGTTCAAGCCCCTTCTCTATTATAATAATAAAAATATCTCTTATTCAATTCTACAAGTAATTTGCTGATGTTGCTTGTCTACTTGCAGCTACGAATCTGCATATTTATATACTAGCTGTTGCCCGCGGCTTCGCTCGCGTGAAATTCGTATTTCAAAAGAAGAAAGTAAGTAACTAAGGGCGAGGCCGAAGGCCGAGCTGGATTCAGGTAAACGACAAACCTTCTCAAAGTAAATACCTAAGGGCGAGGCCCAAGGCCGAGCTGCGTTCAGGTAAACGACAAACCATCTCAAAGTAAATACCTAAGAGCGAGGCCGAAGGCCGAGTTGCTTTCAAGAAGACGGTTAACTTTCTTGAAGAAAGTACGTAACTATGGGCGAGGGCGAAGGCCGAGCTGCGTTCAGGAAGACGATAAAACTCGAAGAAAGTAAGTAACTAAGGGCGAGGCCGAAGGCCGAGCTGGATTCAGGTAAACGACAAGCCTTCTCAAAGTAAATACCTAAGAGCGAGGCCGAAGGCCGAGTTGCTTTCAAGAAGACGGTTAACTTTCTTGAAGAAAGTACGTAACTATGGGCGAGGGCGAAGGCCGAGCTGCGTTCAGGAAGACGATAAACCTCGAAGAAAGTAAGTAACTAATGGCGAGGCCGAAGGCTGTGCTGTATTCTGGAAGACGATAAACTTTCTAGAAGAAAGTAAGTAGCTATGGGCGAGGCTGAAGGCCGAACTGCGTTCAGGAAGACGATAAACCTTCTCGAAGGAAAGGGAAGACCGAAGGCCGAGTTGCGTTCAGGTAAACAATATTCTTTCTCGACGAATGTACAAGTAACTAAGGGCGAGACCGAAGGCCGACCTGCGTTCAGGTAAACGATAAACCTTCTTCCGCCCTCGTTCTTAATGACTTGCTTTCTTCGATAGAATATAATATCGTTTACGCGAACGAAGCTCGGCTTTTGGCCTCGCCCTTATTTACTTACTTTCTTCGAGAAGTTTGATTGTTTACGTAAACTTCGGCCTCATTCTTAGTGACCTTTTTTGAGAAAGTGATATATTATGGTAATATTATACCTATATAATATATATATTTATAAACTGTCTATCCGACTCAGTAAATATGTACGCTCAAAAGTTCACGTAATCGAGGATGCAGAAAAACGCTAGTATGTAGGCAATGTCAGCTTGTATTAAGGATATGGATAGGGAAGCCTTCTTCAGTTCCATTAA
This sequence comes from Nematopogon swammerdamellus, assembly GCA_946902875.1. Lineage (NCBI taxonomy): Eukaryota > Metazoa > Arthropoda > Insecta > Lepidoptera > Adelidae > Nematopogon > Nematopogon swammerdamellus. The sequence continues at coordinate 16,200,599 of OX336334.1, forward strand.
CGGCTATGAAAAAATGAGCAATGAGCTCATTTTTCCTCCTGCTTTCCCAGCTCACTCGCTCAACATCCTTCATTCACACACACGCACACACAATTTCCCCTAAGAATTAACCTCGTAACAGCGAAGGTTAAGTGGAAGGCTATTCATAAACAGAAGAAGGAATATTAGGAGGAGCTGCGCTATGATTAACGACTCGAATCATCTCGGGCAGGCCGCGCCCGGGAGACCGCGCTACTCCGACAGACAATGGGGGTCCGGCAAACTATTCAAAAGTATAGAACTATTATTGCATACATCGCATGCACTTTACTTTCGTTATTTATTAATGCAAACAGTTTACATGAGACGAGGTGTGTTGATAAAGATACGGGAGTCGACAAATGCGATAGAGTTAGATATTTGTAACTTCGTTTTTGATCACACCATTTTAATGACTCCCATGAGTCAGCCATCCCGGGTGCAATCCCATCAGCCATCCCGGGTGCCAAAGAATGCAATAGGATAGATAGGTGAACACCTATCTATCCTATTGCATTCTTTGGCACCCGGGATGGCTCCGTCCGGCCGACTACACTCGCCTGAACAGTAATAGCTTCGATAAGTGCTGGATAAAGTAAAGCACCTAGCCAGGCTACACTACGAACGTTATTTACGAAAGCACTCTTTAATTAAATGCATGATATTATTAAGTGCTTTGAAAGTGTATCAAAAGAAAGACTTCCAGGCTAAGATTGGACGACGAACATCTTAACAAAATGCTTCTGTGAATTTAAAAAATGTATGGAATGTATCATTAAATTTATCGGAATAGAGTAGGTATTAAACGTGTAAGTAATAATTAAAAGGAAACTTTTCTGGAAATGAATTAACATTGATGCCCCAGTTCCGTCGGATTTACTTACCACCACGAGATTCTGGAAGCTTCAACATTTTTTTTAGGATTTTTTCTAGATACTCGCCATTAAAAGGTCAGTTTCCGATGACGAACATGGTTTTGGAGAGCCTTTTCTAAGGAATAAAACTTTGATTATCTCGAAAAATACGAATACTAGGAAAACAATTCAATTCGCCAACTTTTTTAAGCTTATTAAAATGAGGACCACAGGATTGTTGGTAAGGAATCCTGTCGAATTGGGACATCCTGTATCCTGAGAGTATTTTAATTTGTGTGGTTTAAAACTGTAACCAAACAATACGTTCAACTATGTTTTTTTTATGGAAACTGACACAGTTTGGCTACATCACCTACAACACCCGTGATGTTAGCCCATAACACCTTGGTGTAACACTAGGTGTCATGTCAGTGGTTGCCTTTTGGTCGTGCCGGCTTTCAGTCATTCAGTTCAGCAGAACTGGATGGAAAACACGAACTATTTACATGGCCGCTTCGACCTTCCTTTCTCGTATTTCAATATTCACCGCAGAAGAAGTGAATATAGGGATACTCTATTTCCCTTCACTGTATTCGAAGACCAACGCGATTTATCAAACACATCACGAGTGTCTCAGCAGTGTTGGGGACTCACCGAATTCCAAACTAAATTGAAGCTCGGAGCGGCCGCAAGTTCAGTTTAGGTAGCACGAGTTTGTGTTTATAATTTCCGAGATGAGAAGGGTTGTGGTGATCAATCACCGCTTGACGTTTAGAAGGCTTTCGCATCACCAATGGGTGGGTACCGCCACCGACCGCCACCGATCGCTGGTACCACGGCATCATTTTTAGGTTTCCGTGTCCTTAAATTACTAAGCTAACGCCGTCTGTCCGTCTTTCCTACCTTTAAAGGGATGTATATTTTGAACCGTAATAGGTAGCCGGTTGAAATTTTCACAGAATATGTGAATATGGCGGATTTACTAACAAATAATAATAATAAAAAAAAACAAAAAGTAAAAAAATAAGGGGTTCCTTGAATGAAACGTGTTTTTCAAGGTTTTTTTATTTTTTCTTTATCGTAATAACGATTATACACACAAGGGTGTTGGTGGTGTGATTATAGTGCAAACTCTAAAGTAAAACAAATAATACAAACTGAACAATTACGTAGTGGTACGGAAATCTCGGTGCGCGAGTCCGACTCGCACTTGGCCGGTTCTTTTGTACTATCTGAAAAAACTCATACCGATCAGACATTTGTAGCACTTTTATGTGGTAAAACTATTTTTTCTGTCTACGGGTAAAATACATAGAATAATGGAATAAGTATGGCATCTGACAAAGTATTTTAAAAAGTTATAGCACAATTAATAATTGACACTTTCCTAATGATAAACATTTGTATGGTGACACGGCGACATCACATCTCGGGGTGGTTAAAATGTTGCTGCGCCATCGTCGTCAAGTCGGACGAAACATGTCGATTCAACGTCACTTGTCCCGTGGGGAGGCTCGGAGGAGCTAATGGCGCTAACCCGCCGTCCCCTTTTCACTTTCGTACCACGCGCATATGGCAGAGATTGCATTCCTACTCACTGGACTTACAGTGGATGCGTTCCAATCGGTTCTGCAGATCTTTCATGTACAGGACCCTTATCACGAGATTTAACCTACACCGCGTACTACGCTACGCTGTGTTCTCCGCATCATTTTGTATGGAGAAACGAAATTCGCAAATCTATCACTAGAGGCGCTGCTCCGTTTCTCCATACAAAATGATGCGGAGAACACGGCGTAGCGTAGTACGCGGTGTAGGTATCTCGTGATAAGGGTAGAGAACCGGTAAACGCTGGAACGCTCTCCCTGCACATACCTACATTTCCCCCTAGCACATGCCCCAAGTATAGAGTCTTGAGACCTTCAACGTGTAAGTAAATAGGCACCGACATGGTTTTTTTTATGGATACCGCGACATTATGTGGCTTCGTTTCACCTACAAGTAGGTGTCTAACGATGCCCATGGTATTTGAAACCACCCCATACGACAGAATTTTCATGGGCGTCGTTAAACACCTTATGGGATTAACTACAGTTTTATCACAAGGTCGATGTTTTGGTGTTTGTCAGCATTTTTTATTTAACATGAAAAGCCTTTCCAGCTTTGAAGGAAAACGAGATTCAACTTTGAAAAAAGGAGAGAAATAAGATTCACGCTACGAAATCAATTCATCAACTTTGACAGTTTCCTTACCAACTTGAGAGATTTTACGGCGTCTTACAAATGGTTTACATTTTGCCGTATTTTTTATCAAGAAAGAATTCAAGGTGAAAAATACTCAGGTATTGATTGATTCGTGCTCGCAGTACACGCGCAGCACGCCGCGGCCACGCTTTCGTTAATATCGGACTCCAACTGTCTCCCAATTAGACCTCTTCGCACCTTACTGCTCAGTGACTCTTTTCCACAGATAGATTAATCATTCCGAGATACCTATGTACAATTGCGTTTGTGTAAGTAAACTGTATGTACATCGGTTAAGCTGTTATCGTGTTTTAAGTGAACTACATACAGACACCAGACGCGACGTTGCATTTTACACTATTAGTAGAGAAAAGTTTCCCAGCGAGCATTGGAGCGAGCAATGCTGGGAATTTCGCTACCTACGCGATATGGTGCGTACCAAAAAAGTGCGATAGGCTACCCGCTGACGCACCAAAGTAGTCGATATTGGGAACCGGGTGGCTCCGCTCAAGTGGCAGTGGGCTGGGCACGCCAGCCGAAGGGACGACCAGCGTTGGAGAAAGCGTGTTCTACACTGGCTGCCGTGGAAAATGGAGTGTGGGAAGACCACCCGCCAGGCGGGACGACGTCATCAGGTACGGAAAGCCGGCGGAAAGCAGTGTTTCCGTACCGTTGAAGGTCGGGAGGACTGGACGTAAATTTGAGAGACTTATGTCCAGCAGTGAACGTAAACACGCTGACTAACTGACTCACTGACAGAGAAGAGATAGATAGAAAGATAGATAGAAAATGCTTTATTGCTCCAGTAAACATTAAACAGGAACAAGTACATTAGAAAATTTAAATAAGGTGCAAAGGCGGACTTATCCCTTACAGAGATTTCTTACAGTCAACCTTTGGATGTTTGAGATTTGATAATAAAGTGGAATGTAAGTAGGTAGTAGCAAAAGAGTTGAGCGTGAGAATGAAGATAAAAAAATATAAGAATACTTAATAACAATACGAGTACATGCTAGTTAAATACAAGCCATACAGGTGTTAAATACATATTATAAATTACAAAATACATAATATAGAATATTATGTACACATAAATATACATACATACATACTTGTCCATCCAGGTATGAAACAAAAGTCGTTTTTTGTTAATAAGATAATGTTGACAAATCATCGGAATCGATAAAATATTGTGTTGGAAATATGTACAGTGTACAGGTAAGTACATGTACAGTGAGTGATATTTCACACGTGAACGCGATGTATTCGTTCACACCTTAGTGTGGACTGCAACAGTGTCTGCAAAAGCTTTCGCTTTTGTCGCGATGAGTCGTGGGGTAGGTACTAGTACATTATGTAGATGATAGATAAATAACAAAACTCTTGTTAAACTGAGACAACTGGGTGTAAGAAAATAGTAGGTACCTAGGCGGGAGATAACGGACAACACGTTTAATGCGAGCACTATTGTTCAAATTGTGAAGTAAAATATAAAAACCCCCAAAGCCACGAATGAAAATTTCCAAGTAAGTAAAGCGTTAGTGAAAAGTATTATTTTTTTTTTTTATGGAACCTGACACGGTTGGCTACATCACCTACAACATCCGTGATGTCAGCCCATAACACAGGGTGAACTAGGTGCCATGTCAGTGCTTCCCTTCATTAAGTATCATAAAGTATTATTTACAAACTGTAAATAATAGTGTTCAATCATGTTCAGAATACAAAGTTTATTTACAAAAAAAGTATTATTTACAAACTGTAAATAATAGTGTTCAATCATGTTCAGAATACAAAGTTTATTACGGAATAGTTAAAAAATTTCATAAACTGAATATTATAGCTGCTGGGCGCGAAGGCGCCTTTAGAAAAACTTTATGCATTGAATATTTGTGTATTTCTTTATTTGCGAAACGCCATGTTCTTGCGCCATAGGTAAACTTTCTTGCACAAACTCTGCACTCTTTTCGGAGCAGGGCATCACGCAACTCGTTAGATTACTTTCAAAGTTTCGGTCTTCATCTCTACTGTACGAAAAAAATGTACCAAATGGAAATATGAGAGTATGACATAACGTTTACCTGAGAATTAATCAAATCGGTTCATTGCACCTGTGGCCTGTTTTGTGCTGTGTTGTCACAATGAAGAGCACCAGTGTACAGTTGAGCTGATGAACACATTTCGAATTCCCTATTGTCGTAATGGTGAATGAACGCGACGATAAACTTGTCAATTGTCGTCATATTGATTGAATTGTAATTGCGTGCATTAGCAACGGTAAAGCTACTACAGCTTGAATTCCACATTCATTTCGTATCTTGTGCAATGTTCAATGATATAATCGCTTTAACAATACTGATTACCGATAGCGTTTACGATTCAATACGACTTGTTAGACCAAATGTCGATATGGATCCGTTGAATGATCATATTGAATGACAGTAGCTTTTATTGTTGATTACGCACACGATTTGTGGAGAATTTGTTGTAGAAATATGATTACGTTACCTAAACCTAGGCAATTGCGTGGAATGGAAAACGTTCCGGTCTTTGTGACTCGTCTTCTCTTCTATGTCGTACTGCATAAGCTGAAGCCTTTGCGTCGTCATCGTTGTTTTAGACAAGCGTTTTGCGGTTTATTTAATTTGCTTAAGTGTTTCATATAGTCCGTTTACTTTTTATTGCATGTTAGGTGACTGGAATATACATCAGTTGTCTCATGTTCCACATTTTGCATTGTGTGAAGACCCTGTTACTACATCCTTGTTTGAATCATTTTCGAAAACTTTGCCTAAAAATAGATTGCAATATGTGCACCTGGTCGGACCGTCTCGGTCGCGTCACCTCGCAGCGCTGCCGCTACTCGTGAGCGGAAGAGGGCAATTTGTCCTGTGTTCACGGTGGAGCGCGTGATGCCGGCCGGCCCACTAGTCCCACTACGCTGCTCCAGTGTCATTTCATTGTGTCGCTCCGTGTCACACTCGGCTGTGTCAGTTCCGGTCTGATGTAATCAAACTGCAGTAAATATGCCGGTTTATGGGCCCTCAGGTGCGGTGACTTTGATGCTCGATAGAGTGCTGGATTTTATTTGCCTTTTCCGTGACTCGTAACTGTTGGTGGTCGTCTCAAACGTGCATGTAACAATTTGGATAACATTTTCGTTTTATCGAATTGAATTATTGATGTTGACTAATACTATTCTTTCAGGTTTAGATAATGCGTTATTTCAGAATAGAATAAATGTAGAGGCAAAGTAAAATAATATAATTTGATAGGAAATATTTTATGGTAGCGTTTTACATACATACATTTTGTTTATTGGTGAACGTGTTGTCCGTTATCTCCCGCCTAGGTACCTACATACTATATACTAGGTACTATTTTCTTACACCCAGTTGTCTCAGTTTAACAAGAGTTTTGTTATTTATCTATCATCTACATAATGTACTAGTACCTACCCCACCACTCATCGCGACAAAAGCGAAAGCTTTTGCAGACATTGTCGCAGTCCACACTAAGGTGTGAACGAATACATCGCCATTTTTAACCCCGACGAAAAAAACGGAGGGGTGTTATAAGTTTGACGTGTGTGTGTGTGTGTGTGAGGGTGTGTGTGTGTGTGTGTCTGTCTGTCTGTGGCATCGTAGCTCCCAAACGGATGGACCGATTTGGATGCGGTTTTTTTATTAGGAAGCTTGTTTAATGGGGATGATTCTTAGCTATGTTTGTAATCAAGTAATCAAGTAATTAAGTAATACAAAAAATATTTATTAAGTGGAAAGATTTTCATGCGATTTTTTTAAAAAGCCTTGAAATAAAAGTTAAATTACAAATTAAAAAAACCCACGACCCTTAAAAAGACAAAAATAATTTCCGTTTACTTTCTTAAAGGAGTCGTCCTTTAAGAAAGTAAACGGAAATTATTTTTGTCGTTTTAAGGGTCGGGGGTTTTTTAAATTTGTAATTTAACTTTTATGTATTGAATATTGTTGCATATTGTACCTATATTATTTATTGAGATATCTTGAACTTGTGCACAATTGTTTGTTTTATCATTGTTTTATCAGGTTCGATTATACCTACGAAGAAGAGCCGACAAGAAACTTTGCAGATTTCTTTTTTATATAAATATTATTATAAGCTTTTTAGTGACTATTCACATAATCCACACCGCCTAAACGCGCATATAAACGTAGTTGTGAAATAATGAGGTAACCTCGGGTGGTTGTATTCTGGCCACAATCTCATTAGCATCTTATTTAGGAATAGTCTAATTTGGAAACAGTGAGTAAGACAAACAATGAGCCTTCCATTTACAGATTTGAGGGTCATAGGCCATACTGAGTACACGTTTCGCAAGAAGTTTGGACCTTTTAATCTTCTGACATTATACATAACACTATTACATTATCCAACTCAGTCAGCCTCGATAGCTCAGTGGCGCAGACAGTCGACTGTCGCTATTGATGGTTAAGCAACGCTGGGCCGTTCCGTACTTGGATGGGTGACCGCTAGACCGTTGGAGGCTGACCGTGGTTTGGATTCCACGTAAAACTGTAGGTTCCTTCCCTTCTTACCTTACTAGGTGGTAGGGTTCAACCCGCCCGGGTTGGTACCACCGCACTGAATGAAACGTCGCTCGAAAAGGCCCTTCACTAGGGGTCGCAAACCGGGATCCCGAATCCCGAAAATACCGGGATACCGGACCGAAACGAAAGCTTTAAAATACCGGGATTGAGTTAACAGAAACCGAGATTTTCGGTATTTTCGGTATTTCATTATAAATAAGACTAATAACAAAAATGCCATAAATGATTCCATATTGCAGAAATACGTAAAAGAAGAAATAGGACATGAGCTCAGTTTGATTTTAGATTGTAGAACACGATGGAACAGTTTAGCAGATATGTTAGAAAGGGTTGTGAAACTCAAAATCCCTATTCAAAAGGCGCTGACAGATTTAAAGAAGGACCTGGAAATATCTGAAAATGAGTTCAAAATGCTGGCTGATCTCAGCAGTGTATTCTAAATCCTAAAAGCAACGGTCGAAGAACTTTGCAAGAGAAACTCCAACATAATGACGTCTGACGCGGCATTGATGTTTATGCTCAAAAAATTAGAAGCTATGCATCATGAACCAGTTGCTCGTGAACTTGTCAGATCTTTGAAGCGAAGGATTAAAGAGCGGAGGTTGTTGGTGGCTTCAACTTTGAATTACTTGCATGATCCTAAATCATATTTTGATTCAGCAAATGATGACTACTCCGATATATTTCTAAGGCCAGATTGCGACGAAATGCGAAAACATATTGCAGACCTTCATCAGCTTGGTCAGACTCAGGCTACAGAATCTACGATTGACGTTTCTGTTTCTACAGACGAGGAGAATACACGCAGGAATGACGAATCTGACACACTACCGCTCAAAAAGCAATTAGAAATGGTCGTTCGAAAGAAACTGCGGACTCAAGATAATGTGTCTAGAATTACTCCAGGCGATGTAGATGCACTGATCAATATAGAAATGGCTCTATATGAAAACGGCGGTTCTAGAGGAAAGTATTTAGAATTAGCATACAATAATTTAAGATGCATTCCTCCTACTAGTGTAGAGTCAGAAAGAGCGTTCTCTTCAGCTGGTTACTTTTGTAATCATTTGCGCTCAAAATTAAGTGACAAAACACTAGATGCACTGTTATTTTTACGATCTCACTATTTAAACGAATTATGATAAGCCGCCAAAGAGCATTTTATGTTTTTGTTAAAGCTGATGGATCTCGTACCTAGCTGATTTAATGCTGTTATAGATAAATAAATATTAGGATTTCGGTTTTTATTTGTTTTTAGCTATAAATAAGTAACTCAAGAGTGAGACATTTACGTTTTAATTTCATATTAGGATAAGTCGCCACTCGCCAGAGAGTATTTGATGTTTTTGTTAAAGCTGATTACAGTTTTGTTAAAAGAATATTATCCTATATTCATTTTTAAGTTTCCGGATTAACAGTAGGTTTAAAGACTTACATAAGTCGACGTTTCGCCCGCTACGTCACGGGCTTCATCAGGAACTGCGGGAGTTCCTGGAGCCGACGTCTGGTGTCCGTCGTACCAGATGTCAAACTCAGACGTCAACTTTTGAAAGTTTGACGTCTGGTACAACGGACACCAGACGTCGGCTCCAGGAACTCCCGCAGTTCCTGATGAAGCCCGTGACGTAGCGGGCGAAACGTCGACTTATGTAAGTCTTTAAACCTACTGTTAATCCGGAAACTTAAAAATGAATATAATTAATAACAGTGTAAACTTAAAAACATTAGTAATATTATCCTAGTTTAAGTAAGATTTATGTCTGTTTAAAATAACTCGGCAGTGAGTTATTATATTTTCGTAATAGCAGATTGAAGTTTAAAATCTAAAATTAATAAAATTGTGATTTTCTTATCTTAACACACTTTATTGTTTGACTGGTGACAATTGCCTTACAAAAATGACGATTTCATTACATATTTTAAATATTTTTTCTCACAATATCGAAAATACCGAAAATACCGGAATCTCGGTATTATTAAAAAAGTAATACCGAAAACACCGGTATTGGAAAAGGGGTCCGGTATTGCGACCCCTACCCTTCACACGTAATTTTACGTAATTCAACCTATTTTAGTTATATTGTTCTTCCAATTGCCCGAATATCCTCTTATACATAGACGTATCCCCGTAAAAACTTACGGCTGTATCAAGGATACAGCCAACCAGGTGTTTTTATGTTTTATCTCTTACTATCTGCCTGAATTATCCTGAAAAGGATACATGCTTTTTAAAATAAAAGTTAATAATTTGGTTCAGTTAAGTCTTGTATATTTCAAGGTAAAGTCAAATCGAACGAAGAAAATTAAAATCTCTAATAAAAAAATATTTTATTTTGCAGGTACTTTGGCTGTGGGCTGACTTTGCGGTTGTATAAGTTATCGACAATATCTTGGAAATATCGATCAGGTATGACGCGAGGGTGAAAGAAAAAGCTTTCAGGGGTGCCGTGAATATGCGGCTAATGACGCCGCCATCTCCTATTTATTGCTTCTGATTTATGACTTTAAGATGGTTAACTTTACCCCATCTCGATGATAGGAACTCGACAATGGGTAAACTGTCAATTCGATACATGGTTTAGGTAACTGTCGGTTTTTTGGGATATACATGTTGAAATTTTGCGTACTTAAAATTGCGTTTTTAACATTGAAAATGTTTTTTCGATCGCTTCAGTATAACCCCCCATTTTTGCTGAGAGTGTGAAATAGTCCTGGTGTCGCGAGTTTTGGGGCTACGCGAGTGGTTGAGGGCTCAAAAGATGCGTCGGCAAGGGCTACGAGATGGTTAAAAAAAAAGTAAAAAAAAATGTATGCAAAAATGTGATTTTTTTTTTCGAACTAAATCTCTTATATCTCAAAAACTAAATGTGATATCGAAAAATAAAAAAAGCTGTTTAGATTTGGACTTTGAGCTACATTTAAAAAAAAGCATTCGTCTATCGATGATGGTTCGTGCTGTAGGTGGTCCCTCAAATTTTTCCCTTTTTGCTGAGAGTGTGAAATCGACTTTTGGAAGTGCAACAGCGTAGAGAGCGAGGAGGAATATCTGAATGTATGAAATAAATTGTGACAAATCTAATCACGGCTCTGCAGATCCTCAGGTGACTTTGTTAGTTTGTTAGTTGGGTTCTGATGATGGAGCCGGACGGAAGGAAGCCATAGGAACTCCTAAAATACACATGATAAGCCCATCGTGTTTGGGCTCGTTGAATTTGTCTTCGCAAGTACTCTTGTGATATAGGATGTCCAGGGTCCTGATGACGGAGCCGGAATGAAGCCATAGGAACTCCTAAACCACACATGATAAATCCACCGTGTTTTGGCTCGTTGGATTTGTGTAATACTTTTTTTTATTTTGTTGAGTTCATTTTCAATGTACCTCGAAGGTCGTGTACTGCACGAGATCTGTGAATTTTTTTCCTCAATGCACCATTAGGTGAGAAAATTTTCGCACATATTTTTAGTATACAATTTATATTATGTTCTTGAAGCAGCAGCAGAGAGTAAGATAGACGGATCGGTATTTTTTACACGAACAAATTCACTTCCTAATCAAGTCAAATAAAACCATTCAGGATTTTGACAAGTGCCAGGGTATGGTGGTACTATTGTATTTAGCTGTTGTAAGCAGTACTGCGGGGAGAGGTTTGGTTGGGTGCGGGCATTAGTCGTTGCTCTTCAACGCGCTGACCGGCTTGTTATCGGTAACGTAATTAACCTCTGTGTTAACTTTAACTCAAAACGAGTGCCTGTGATGGAGATGAATGCTTTTTTGATTAATATTGTACGGCTGCAATCAAGATATATGGACCTTTCAAATGATTCTTATTTATCTAATGCATTCATCGTGGATGAATTGTACTTTGAGCATGTGGCTATTTTTTTTCTATGTACCTGACCCTATTGTGCTTCTATGTAATCTTTGTAACATGTATGTTCCTCGTCTAAATTGTAAGTCCGTTCCGTATACATTACAACTCTAGATCTTTGTTGACGACGTTGGATAGTCAATTCGGTAGGATGTTCGGTAGGAGGCCTACTTATGTAGAGTCAGATAGAACGACGACACGTAGGCGCTTGGTGAGTACCTAGTACTATTTTAGAATTTTGTTTGTGACCTTGACCGAATCTCTTTATACCACTCGTGCCTTGGTAAAGGAAAACATCTCTACATAAAACTTACAACTACACAATACGCGTGTTTATAACTCAGTCTATGATCTGAGAGCACGTCGTACAAACGTACCTACGAATTAATCTAAAGCTGAGTAGTAAAGAGACAATGTCTCCCTCCAGATCCTTATATATGTGTATCTGTGTATACCAGATTCAGTGGCTAACCACCTCATCAAATGCTAGATCGGTTTCCTTGACGCTAGTGACGGGCTCGTTGGCTCGTTATGTCGTATTATTAAGCCCACAACATTGCAGTGCTGTAGTTACTGATGGGTCAGTTCTCGTATATATAATTTTTATAACGGAACGGGAACATTTTCTAATTAAACCAGAGTGTAAACAGGTTTGAATTCGTGAATTCTACATTTCTCTGAAGGCGGAATCAAGACAATGCAATTTCTTACAGCCAACCTTGTATTATTGTTATTGTACAAGTTTCCAAATGGTATTTTCATTTCATCGGAGAGGTAGAGAGTTTCATGTATGAAACTATGAAACCAAGTACAAATTCATACGCAATATTGTGATCACATCCTGACCCATCGGTAGCTGTAGTATTATGTGGCGAACGCGGAAGATATTACAAGCTCCTTCCTACGGGTATAGATAGGTACTATGCAGGTGTCGTAAACATTCTGTGGTCCACCGCTACCGCGCCCCTGCCGCCTCCGCGCCGCGCCCCGCCCGCCGCCGCCGCGCGCCGTTTTCCTTTCCGGCCTGTCCTGCCTGTATTCAATCCCATCCCATCTCCAGATGAGGAAAACCTCGGGAGCTGTGATCGTTAGTCGATATGTTAACCCTAATCCCTATCTTTAAACTTAATATTATAACATGCAACGTCTACTGTCCTTAATCGAGAACGAATAAAAAACAATTTACAAGCAATTTTTACCATAAATAAATATAAGGCCTACAGAATTAGTGAAGGCATATACATATTTCGTTGCGCTTATCTACGAGAACTTTCAGTATTCGTTATACATTTTATATATATTCTATCAAATGTGGTTTTGTTTTCAATATCTACACTTTTCTCCTCTTTCTATTCAAATTTTTTTGTTTTACTAAGGCCCACTTGCACCAACACGAGTTTAAAGTTAAGTAGCGAGTTATGGATTTAAACGCGGTTCCCAAAGTCAACGGGTGCTAGCTTAAACTGGTTTAGCGAGTTAAACTGGTTTATATATTAAATTTGTGTTGGTGCAAGTGGGCCTAAGTGAGTCAGTTAATTTGCAATTTGGAATGTAAGTATGATGCATCTCAAACTAAGAGAGAGGCTTAGTCCAGCAGTAGGGCCTAAATATGTTATCTAGCGGAGTTTGATGTTTATATACAACATTTATTATCTTCCGCGTTTTCAAATCAATACAGTTGAAATAACAACAACAATAAATAAATACACCCATACGTTATATTTCCTACTAGACTTCATGTTCCTATTGTGCAGCAAACAGCGGGGTGACCACAACACGCTCTCACATGTCTTGAAATACCTTCACGACGGCCGTTCTGTGACCGAGAGGGGATTGTACACAACGTTGTTCCTGTTTTGTTCTCGACAATGGGCGGGAGGAAATACTCGATTGCTCTATTTGCTCTTGGAGGTTTGCAATAACTGTGTTGTTGTCCCCGTTCTCGCGTCATGCCCGCATGCAGTGCAGCCGTTTAGATTAGACTTATTTTTAAATTGGTTTATCAAAATCTTAACTTGGGTGGGTGCTTTTCTCGTATAGGATTGTTTAGGGTAGGTTCGCAGAAAAATATTTTGTTAACCAACTTCTGTTGTTGTTAATTCAAATTGAAGCGTTTACAATGTCTTACGTTATGATTTTATGAATGACAAAGATACAACATTAATTTCCATAGGCACCATGGGTAGAGAATTATTGAATATGTGGTAAAGAGAATGTACTTCGGCCGGTGAGTGGCTGTTAAGTTTACGCCTCAGTATAAATAGATGGTAGATACCGCCGAGCCACAGGGCCTTTACACTTGGCGCATTATGGCCACGCGTGGGGTCTTCCGTCTCGCATATTCCACCGCAGCAGGTATGAATTATTACAATATTGTGATAAGTATTATTGGTAATGAATCACTCGTTTAGCTGCGACTGGCCTCGCTGGACAAATTATATGGTGTTAATTTCATTAGGGACGATGCGGGCGGGCGTACGCGTCTGATGAATGAGCATTTTTTGCCGTGAAATTACAAATTATGCTCAATTGAGACTTCGTACGGTGTTTCGACGTAGAGTATGTCGAAATTATTTGTATACCACATCGATTATCGCTAAATGATAACGCGCACTACAGGGTCTTAGCTCTACCTGTGGGATTAGAGTCTACGAAACACAGACGGAAATGAATTTTGTTCATAGAATGTTTTTCACACACAGAGGGTTCCGTAGCCATATGTTCCTTCCTGTCGCACTCTCGCACGTATCTCGCGTTTAGCACAATTTATTTTGTATTGGTATATTGACTATTCGTATCCTTCACGCTATCTATCAGTGACCGTTGACGTTTTTAGTTAAAATGCGAGTTAAATAATCATTCGGTAGATGGCGCTCTTCCACTAATTGTATGAGGATCCCTTAATTTTTTACTTTTTGCTTTTTTATTATTTGTTGGCTTATCCGCCATAAAACACATATTCTGTGATAATTTCAACCGACTACCAATTACGGTTCAAAAGATACAGCCCTCGGACGGATGGACTGAGTACACATTGCGGTGGTATCTACACAGCCAGCCATCTACATAGTTACATTCAGTACGGTGGTATCAACACAGACGGCTATAATTTTAGCCTACCACCTGCAAGGGAAGAGACCTGCAGTTTTACACCGGATCCGAACGGTGAAGCAGTATTTATTTATTTATTTATTAAAATTCGTCGGTAACACACAAACAGGCATGACGATCCTATTAGCACTAGTACACGTACAATACAAACATTGCAAATTACACATTAGCAAAATAATAAAAATGTAAGTAAATTTTTTTAAAAATGAAATTGAATAATAAAACTAAAGAAAAATAAAAACCTCAAAACAATAGTCAATTGATATACCTATATAAAAATTACTAGTCAAAATGTAAAATCAGCTAAATGTGAATTGCATAATAAGATTAACTATTACAATTTAGGATAAAATTAACAATGAAATTGAATAATAAAACAATGTAAATGTAAATGTAAAATCAGTTAAATGCAAATTGCACAATTAAGATAAATGATTACAAATTAAGATTAACATTTAACAATGAAATTGAATAAATTAATTAAAACATTTAATTATTATTATTTTTTTTTTTTTTAAATCAGTAAAATATTTTGTCTTTGTTAAATGTGATAGGTAGTTTTACATTCAAATTGAAAGCATATTAAATAAAATCTAATGTTCACAAAGTCAAATTCAATAAAAGATACACCATAGCACAATAAACATAACATAAACATGCAAGGTAAATTATAAATTATGAAAATAACAGATTACTCATTAGAAACACACAAATTAGTTACCTATGAACTAAAAATAGTATTCACATGACATAACACACACAACTATTTACACTCTGAGAAAAATTCATCAAATGTATAAAATGGCCTTTCTACTAGAAATTTCTTGAGTCCATTTTTAAATTCACTCTTTGATTGAAAATCCTTTGAATCCTTTGAATTTGAAAATCCTGAACAGCTTTGTTTATTAGAAAAAACTCATCATGGTACACACCGACCGGATTCGAACCTGGGACCTCTCGCAAGATAAGCCGACGCCAGATCACTCGACCACCCGCCTACCGGGATAATTAACTGTTCATAATTTCAGTAAGTATGGCTATGTATGTGGTAATGTAGATCTCGTTTATCATTCAATTTGCACTATTTAAAATGCAAAAATAAAAAACGAAACTAATCAAGTGACAGTGATTGCGGGCTTTTATCCAATGAAGTATCGATCGACTGCTATTGATGTTTAATAGCAACTCGTCTCCTCTCCGCTGGGAGTTGGGATCCCTGCGCTGGTGGCGAGGTTGTATCGCGTGCTTGGCAATATTTAGCGAGTAATCTTTCCACATTAGATCGAAGATTAATACAAATTATATCAATCGTTATTCATTTGCTCGGAAGGTGCCTACTTTTTTAATTAACATCGTGATTGAGTTCAAACATTAAATCGAAAACACTATTGTCGACGCTACTAGAAGGTGCTTTTCACGATGCGATGTATAGATGGACCCTTTTGTGCTTTTATACCTTATTTGACGTTTTGAAGGTTTGAAGTCGGTTCAATGTTTTTTAAACTGTTTTTTTGTTACTACCTTCTTACATTTTACTACGTTAATGTACTCTCACACATGCAAAGGTTGACTGGAAGAAATATATGTAAAGGATAAGTCTGCCTTTGAATTGTATGTAAAACCCCTTATTTTGAGTCAATAAACTATTCTGTTCTTTTTTTCTTTTCTTTTTTTTTTCTTTCTTTGCTCCTCATATAAATTGTATAATGTGCTTGTTTCAGTAAAATGTTATGATCAATAAAGTATTTTCTGTCTCTCTATCATTCTTATTAATTTCTCTCGGATCATATTTGTATCTGTCACACACAGCTGAGACCTCGTTCACATTCAGCCCGTCCCATCCTTAGGACGTTGAGTAAACCTTGAAATCAAAATACATAATATATTGTATAATATTATAATCCGCGTAGGTTCTCCGAATATCGGGTAGGATTTGGGAACGTCATTAGCACTATTCTGCATCAGTTCATTTTAATAAGCTTCGAGATTCAATTTGTATCGACGACATGACGACGTGAGGCGCCACGCCAGCTACCGGAGTTAGTTACGGCTGTTGCTGAGCTGACTGCTTACTGATCCGGTCTGTGATTTACAAAATTAGAGACTACCTAATAAGCTCGAGGACGAAATATAAATAGAACAGGTACAGTGAAGCCGTGAAGTATGTATACCAGTGGTGCCCATACTTTTTTTTATGAAGATCTACCTACAAAAAATTAAAGGTTGTGAGATCGACAAGTACCAAAGGTTTTCATTGTTAAATAATTTGTAGTAATTTTTGTTTGAATGGAAAGCTATGTTCATTACATCCTTTATATTATTTGTTACTATTGCGGTCCTTGTGGAAGACGACACCACCCGAAAAATGTTAGTCACATCAAATATTATGAATTCTTCGATGTTTCTACGAGTCACTTCTTGCTTTACATATTTTCAGCGATCGACCTAAAAGCCTCCTGGGATCGACCGGTCGATCGCGATCGACCGTTTGGGCACCACTGATGTATACAATTCATGTAGTGTGCTCCTGTCGTATGTCGCCTGTTCGATCTAGGCTGTTAACCTGAAATTTCACATGGTCATAGCTGTCATTCCGATAAGCAAAATTTAATTATGTAAGTAAAGCATATGCAGAAATCTACTTATGTACAATACATTTTTAATAAAATTAGCTTTTTAAATTTTCAAGCGTTTCTCATTTAGGTCTACGTGTACCCACTACGAGTAAGTAACCACTGCACTGTAAGAAATAACATCGAACAAACAGCCTATCTATAGCGACATTATTCGTGGCTTCTCTTATTTACTTTACTAATTAACGTCGTTATTCCCACCTTAGAACCATAATTTTCATCTAACCCTGAAGTGGAATCTAGTCCCGGAGCGGCGCGGGCGCGGGCGGGGCGCTGTCTCATTATTTATATCTCCGCTTTATTGTCACCGTGCCGCTTCTCCCCCGCCCGCGCGCCACCTCCACCGCCCCGCCCGTCCTCGCCCGGGGGCACCAGTCCGGGCTAAGATATTAGTGTACGTAGCCCCAGCATTGTTGCCATGCAATCTGCTTAAAACGGCACTTAACTTAACCCACCTTTGCTAATATGGAGTAAGCGAGTAGCGACGTTTGATGTTAATCGCGCGAGGACTTGAGGGGCTTATAATTAAAATGAAGGGGATGATTAAGGCAATTCGCTGACTCACCGATGTACCTATTTGTTATTTTTGAAAGGTAGGAAGGCTTATAAATAGTTCTTCAGAGTTATTGATTATTCTTGCTCTCACGATACCTGTGTGCCTCTTCATGTGTTGTGACTGTGACTATCGAGTTAAGTCTTAAAGTTCTCACGGAAAATGGAATGGTGCGTTACCCTCTCCACGCGAGTTCGGCTTTGCCAAGAACATTCTTGGGCTTTGCCTTGTACAAATAATTAACAAGAGAAACGTTTGTATTAAATTTGTATTAAATTATTGAATCTAAAAGCTTCGTAGTAATACTAAGTCCGAACGGAGTTATGGCGGTTGGGCGCATAGCAACATAACTTGACACCGGTAATGTAGGACGGTACTTGGCTTAGAAACGCGCGAGGGAACGCGTTAGTACATAGTAAGTAGCAAGGTTCAAACAAAAAGGCATCTGCTTTTTTCATACCTCCATCTAGGTTCAAAAACATAGCTACGATGCCGAGCATTTGCCACAAATGCAAATTACATTTATTAGTGGCTTCTGCGCCAATCAGCCGTCACAATGGTGCGCTGTCGGCCCAGCTGGCCACCACACAATGTGCGCCGTCGGCGGATCCGATGCCACAATCTCCCGTCTGCTCCACTTGTTCGACTGATGCTGCCAGTGCCCTGTGGGCTGTGGGCCCGGGTATCATGTAAACTTGTAGTGACGTATTGGAAAAACGTCTAATACTGGTCTCTGTCAGGCTGTTTCACTGATTTGACTGGTTTCTGTCAAACAGCCCGACAGATCATGGAGTCTGACAGAGACTTTATTTATACACTACTTAGTAATTATCCTTGCGGAAAGAATAAAGGAAGTTTGGCTGAACAGTTACGTTTTGAGCGAACATGTTGCGATCTGTCCAACTTTGACCAAATTGTCTTATTCATTCATTTTCGAGACGGTCTCACAGCTACACGATTAGAGCCAGGATTGGACGTCAAAGGTTTGAGGTTCCTCGTCTCCGCGAAGCCTTCGCGGAGACGAGACGCAGGCGCGGCGCGCGAGGCGTAACCGTGTGCCCGCTTCCACGTCGCGCTTACGGGATCGCTTTCTCGCAACTTTGATGTAGGTATTAACAATGGACACTTACCGATCGTAACGTACTGCTCGCTAGGTACCATCCTAGCGAGGGAAACGAGACCTGTACTGTAGGTACGTACTATGTCGTACCGTATCATTATATTGTGTTACTTCTACAGAAGTCGGACAAGTCAAATTCGGATTTCGTGCTGAAAGATAGGAAAATCACTTTATTAAGTGGAGTTACATTATAGTTAGTTTAATTTCCTTTCCTTTTAAATTAATTAATTTATCGTGACCTCGTCCCAACGACCCCTGCCGTTTCGGCCTGCTTTTAATCTCAACAAAATATGTAAGGTTAAATTTCTTTTGTTTTATGGCATTAGAAAATCACAACAATTCGTTGTAACGTTACGTCAGCGATAGCACGTGTAGTTTTTAGAAGAAAAAAACACTCTTGTCTTGGAGTACTACACCCTCAGATCAGCAGAAAATGATGTACACAAAGCAAAGTTTACATTGTATGACCCAATTTCAAAACCGCACGAAATATGGTACGATTACTACCGTTCGCAATTTCGCATCCTTTGAACAGGATTAGCCTCTCGCTGTAACGACCCTGGAAGTAATCCGCTGCGGTATTTGAGTTCCGGAAGCTTTGGGAGTAGCAGCATTGCGCACGGCGACGCGGCGGCGCGTCGGGGTGGGGTGGGGTGGGGTGGATGCGGAGGCGCAGGTATCTCATTCGGAATAATGTAATCTACAAACACTTCCGCTCTCAGTTGAAACAGTCGGGGAAAGGATGAACACTTTTTTCTTTTTTGTATTTTCATAAGTTGGCAAAGTTCATCCCGCCCGAGGACGTAATTCTCTCATGTCGGGCTGAAAGTGGAAGAAGTTAGTTGGTATGCTCTATTAGAGCAGCTCTACCGCTCGACTGGGAACGAAATAACGATATTATTATAGAAATAATTATTTCTATCATGCTTTCTTGTGAGAAAGTTTATATTTACATACATACAATTATATACAAATCTACATACATAAAAACAATCCCGCAGCATGTTGCTCGACAATCCAATTCAGTATTGGGTAAGAAAAAATATATTGTGATCTAGCAGCTAGATTCTAGCTAGAGAGCAGTTAATTAGTTAGCTTCTAATATGATGGATGACGCTGAAACTATCATTATTTTGTCATAGAGGGGCGTTTTGTTTCAAAGCCCCTAAAGCAGCAGGTACATATTGCACAAACTACCGACATTAGTGCAAAGAAGTAGCCAATCAATCTAATCGAATTTTCGTCTCTAGATCTGTTTATCTTCAGGGACAATTGAATAAAATTAATTTTATATTTATATAATTAATCATAATTTGATAAATTTGCTCTTGAGTAGAATTGCCCATCTTATGTCAATTGATTTTGAAGTGATCGTTCGATTACGTTAGTATGGGAAGCCGCGGCACAGAGTTTGTTCTTTTAGTTACTTATATCTAGGACTTAGGAAGTTTTTTTAGTAGAATATGGAATTTACTTCTCTTCGCTGGCATGATCAAACAAGAAAACAACGCGAGCGGAGCCACAGGCTCAGGTAGTCAAATAATACCTGTAGGAAAAAAATAAGTTCGGTGTTCGTCACGTTGTGAAAGTTCCCCTATGAAAATGTGATTTAATAATAATCAGTGCTTTGACATTCAGTAAGTTGAGGAATTTAAGTGGCTTGGTAAGTTTCGTCAAGTTATGCTAAAAGTTTCAGAGTTTCAAGAAGTCCTCTGTCCCTCCCCCGTCCCTCCCGTCCCGCCGCCCCCGCCGCCGCCGGCCTCACTCCGGCTAACTTCAGCTATTCGTTACGAAACTATGAGAGCTTAGTAAAAATGACCGGAGAGTCGAGTTTCGCTGGCTTCAATATTATTAACCATACATTCATTTCCATTTCGTAACATTAGAGTCATGAAACTCACACTAGTTACATTTACCTTGTTCCAAGTATAATAGTTGGAATAGTGCACGCGGTGCTTGTGGTACAATGTAATCGTAAATAGGAAAGTGGTGTTGGGCATTGATTTTATAACCCTGCTATAAAATCAATTGTGTTGGGAAATGTGTAAGAAATTGTTGTACCAACATGAACAGATATTTTTCGTTATTCAAGTCAACTTTGATGTTTAATGTCTTGTTCCACCTGCCTTGCCTGTCAAACTAAGAAGTGTGTATCCTAACACTTTACCAGAACAGCCTTAGACTGAAGCAGTCGTTACTCAGTTACACTCATTGTTACTGCGTCTATGGAACACTTTGGCTTCTCTATTGAATTAATTATAATATTAGGTTACATTATGTACATCAGGTTGTCAAGTTACGTACGACAGATACCTAGATCTAGACCAGCACGCACAGGCTATAGGTACCTACCTACCACAAAACAACGACAGACGGCCGTCTTGTGTTCCGCGAGGCCGAGGTTGAAGTGGGCTCCTCCGCTGCCTCCGCCGCCGCCGCCGCGTCCCCGCCCCGGCCGTGTCCCGCAGAGTAAAGAGTCCCGCTCCACTTGGATAGCAGCCAGCGATTAATTTCCTCCCGATTCCGGTGATCGACGAGTTTTCACCTCCTCCCGCCCCGCACCGCCTAGCCGGCCAATTTGATAAAACGCTTGCGATTACCGCTGCCGAAGCCTGATTTAAAAGGCTCGCTCGTGAATGAAAATTGACCCCGCTTCGCATAACGAAGCGCCTTACCCAATCCGTTCCGATGCCGGGCCACCTAAATGGCATCGTTAATTACAATTATGTACAAGTTTATTTAGGGTGATTATAACATTAAAATTTCCGTGTAATTCTACCTGACAAGGCACTTTACTATCGATACGCGGCGCCGCACGCCGCGGAGGAGACGCCACACGTCTTAGTCTTAGTCTTAGTTGTGTGACATACAAGTCTGAGGCATGTAAAAGGCTATTTCTTGCTCACTTACAAAACTTAATGAGTAACATAATACTTCTATGCTACAAAGGCAACATTTGCATAGTCGTCATGTTCATAGTCGCCATGGCCAGTCCATAGTGCGGTGTGAGGTCGAGGCCGCGTGCCTTCGACGACTTTGCCCAGCCGCAGCATCCCGTCTGCCCGCATCCGACCGCAGGACACGGCACACGGCATGGCGCGCCGCGTGGCTGTACGTAGAGCTCGCCGGTGGTGGTGCCGAGCCGCCCGCCGCCCGCCAACCGTCCACAATCCTCCTCACGACAACATTCCTGATGAGTCCGCTCCGCCTCTGTCTCGTGTCGTAGTCGCCGTCCCACCTTGAATCCAGACATGCGCATGAAGTCAGAGATGTTCGCACGAATGTGCAAAGTAGGTAGTACAAATTGTTGACGAATGGGACAATGACACAAGATAGGGTAACACTAGCGCCGATGGCGCGGCGGCGACCACGGTGGCTTTGTTGTGAGCGGAGTCCAGATAGAGTGGATATTTTATTACTGTCCGTGTTGCTGTTTAAAGCACAATTTATCGCTTGCCACGGAATGGTTTCCCAATTTCACTACGGCAGTTTAACTGACGGCAAATTTCGATTTGTTCGACAGCAATAAAAAGCTTTTACGAGCTTCCTCGTGCTCCTTTTGGTCGATTCGAAGGACGACGAAGTATCGCCAGTTTACGGGGCGGGCGGGACGCTGGCGGCACCAGACACAAGATAATTTAGCTAAGTTCCTCGACCGACTTTCGCGCGTGAGAGAGCCCGCCTCGTTTCATCCGACGTAATAATGGTTGTCTGCTATTTGCAAATTATCCAATCATGTATGGAGTGCCGATCACGGCGACGACGACGCGACGATACGGTGAGACGAGATAACGTGTGAAGTTTAACACTTTCTTGAGCGGCTAAGTCGTGACTGACGGTTCCTAGACTTTCACAGCTGGGCTCGGTCGGGTAGCTACTCCTCGCTCTCGGAGGATACTTGCCCGACTCTCCGCATTCACGCGCCCTCGTCCGCCGTGCCCCGCACCGACCCGCGCGCTGCCGCGCCTCTATATACAAATTACGTGTAACGAGAAGGTTCCCGTTAAACAGCTTATCGACTCGATCTGTTTCTCACAACATACACACCGCACTGCGGATTGGTTCAGGGTTGTCAGACAAGTAAATTTCACTGTAGGCATCTCGTCGCTGCATACAATAAAAAATAGTTTATTAAATTTTTACGAAAAATTAAGAAACAGTATAATACTATAACTACACAAAAAATTCTAGAATTAACGTTTTTTTTTTGTACTGTGTTCTTTTGTACTGTACCAGGTGAAATGCTAATGAAAATTATAACATTTTTTTTTATTTTCGGTCTTACAAAATAAAAGAACAATCTTAACTTGTAAATCTTTTCTTGAGCATTTAATTTATTTTATAAGCTTACAGTACCCGGCATTAAATAATGAACATCGAGCTTTAGAAAGAGACAATCCGGTTGTAGAGCGTGTCGTCTCGTCTCTGTAGCACAGAGACGTGCGCGATCGTGCGACATCCCTGTCGCACAAACTCGTCGTCCCCGACGCGACGCTCTACAACCGGTGTCTCTTCCTAAAGAACCATGTTCATTATTTAATGCCGGGTACGAGGATAGTTTCCTAGAATAAATACCTAAATAAGTACATTCGCTTCTCCAAGTTCAGAATACCTACCAATTTAAGAATATGTACTTACATAATAAAAATAGTTTACTATTTTCTTAAATCCACCTCAAGCTACTCATAAAATACTTACGCGTACTGGCAGGGAACCTTATAAAATCGGTCAGGTGTGTCTCTGCCTATCCATCCGTTCGTCCGTCTGTCTGTCACACGCGATGCCCGAGGTGATTACTCGGGGATGCGAAGCTCAAAACACATCTATAAACAATATTAAGTAGTCAATTTAGTCCTTACGGTATGAAAACGATTTTGAAGTTTTTATGTTGTAAGGTTATTGAGAAAATAGCATTGTAGTGTACTTGCAGCAGCGCGGCGACCGCTGCCGCGGCGCGGCGCGGCACGGTGTGACTGCGTGATGCATTGCGTGATGGCAGTGCGCTCGCTATGCGTGCAAGAAGGAAACGACTACGGAACCCTCTGTGTCGATACGTTACATGCTTGTCGATTCTGTCAAGTCGTGCGCCCTGCTGCCACGCTCCTCCTATAAATAGTCGATCGGTTAAATAAAACGTATTCGTGATGGAGCCCGCGCGGGCTCGCGAGTATAGTAATCAATTTCATACTTAGGCTCACTTGCACCAACACGAGTTTAAAGTTAAGTAGCGAGTTATGGATTTAAACGCGGTTCACACGTACAACGGGTGCTAGTTTAACGAGTTAAACTGGTTTATATATTAAATTTGTGTTGGTGCAAGTGGGCCTTATTCAATCATAGTGATCGTACACAGCGCAACCGCGACGGATCAGCATACCGGCCGACCGGGCTTGCTCGTAGGTATACATTTTATGCAAAAAGTGTGCGATTGAACGTTTTACTAAGTCACTACGCGATTATGCTCTGGGTCGCACGTGACGAGAATATAATTTAGTTTGTGGAGAGGCCCCACACCGAGACGGAAATACTAACCTGATAACGTCGGCACGATCTTCAATATTAATTGTGAACGCATCGTAAATAATGGTTATCGATTTGAGTTACTGAGGCTCTCCTACTGCTGCTGAATTACGAGTAGAAGATTCACGTCGATATTCTCAGTAGTTGCTACTGAAAACTAAACATACGATTATAGTCTTCCTTTAGTTATTTGTATTACTTTTTATGTTTTCTTGAATAAAGTTCTGCCTTCCTTTTCCGCTAGTGCGCAGTTGTGCGTGCCGTACTCGTATTCCTTACCATTAATTACTCCACAAATCCATAATGTATAGCGATCGGACGCCGGCAGAGTACCAATGTTCCCTGGAGACTACGGGAGCACGAGAATGCTTCTTCCGTTTTGTCGACATTTTAATCATTGGCGAGCAAATACCCTTTGGCTGGAATTTTAGTAACTTGTCAAGTCGTTTTATTGTGAAGCATGCTGGCGTAGAAGCGTTCTGCTTTGTTACAGACGGCAGGGTACGTGCTGGAGTCACGGCCGCATTTCCATCTCAGCGAATCAGTATCCTGGATAGGTGAGGATTGCCGGTAGCTCGATGTGCGGTGTGATTGCTCCATATTTGCTTTGAGCTTCGCGTGCGGTGCGGGTCCTCTCGTCTGCAATCAGTGTCGGAGCCGCAAACGAACTGTTTGAACCTACGCTCATGAATTTCTTGTGGATGCGGTGCGAGCACGTAGTTAAGGCAACCGAGTGATAAACGATTCATTCACGGTTTTTTAGCAGAGACCATGCGATTTGTGACCATGCAGACGGGTCGACATTAGGACAAAGATCAACGGTTACTGTTAGACTATCATTCAAATTTTGTTTTGTGTAAACCAACATGGCTGTGTGGAGGGACCAATGGCCAATGGTGCTGTGGACAGAGCCAAAAACACATTTCCTCGCGAAATTCCAACAAATCTGCGGACTGTTACTTTCCTGTCTAGCCTGCTAATACGACGTTTAAAGATACTCAGGTTAAAGGATTCGGGAAACACACTCCCCGGAAGACAGTTCCATACAATAGCGGTGCGACAAAGAAACGATTTTGAGAACCAATATTTTTTCAAAAGCCCAATGTCAACAACAAAAGGATGTTCAGTGTTCTGTGTTCAACGTTCAGTGCTGGGAAGATAGGTTAAATTTCAAGAAATAAGGGATGCAAGTTACTCCGAGCAGCGTCCAGTTCACGATAGTACCTTTAAAACAGACTGAGTGACCCTACAAATCGTCTCTGGCTCAGAGACTCTATAGACCGTCATTGAGTTTCCGGCCTCCCACAAGACTGACGGTTCGGCGCTGTATTGAGTCCAAGGACGCCAACAGATACTGAAAATTGCCGTCCTAAATGTGGTTACAATACTTCCTATTGCGGTATAGAATCCCCATTTTTTTTGTGGTTTTGGTCTTGGACTCATAAAATGCCTAAAGCCCACAACTTTGGAAATGTTGCAACCCAGTAGGTCTACAACATGCTCTGAGACAGGAACGAAACTGCATTGGAAACTTGCAAGGAAAAGGAAAGGGTCGACCTCAGCAGAGAATACGCAACCTTGCATCTTGCGAACGTTGAAGGCAACTGGTTCTCCCGGTCCTAAGTGACAACTTTTCCAGAACCTTATCCACCCCATCAACCACAGAACGTTGCGCCTTGATAAGCCGTGTATCTCTGCTCTTCTAGACCTTGACATAACATTAATGCCCTGTGCTTTCATCGAGACGAAGAGGGAGCGACTCTTCAATTGCTATTTATCAAAAATAAAAAAAAACCCTACCCTTAAAAAGTCAAAGATAATTTCCGTTTACTTACCGCTAAGTAAATTGCCGCGCAGCTCTGAGTTTTTATATTTTATTTACTTAGTGGTCCCCCGACTCCTTCAAGTAAGTAAACGCAAATTATTTTTGACTTTTTAAGGGTCGGGGGATTTTTTTTATTTGTAATTAAACTTTTATTTCAGGCTTCTAAAAAAACCCTACTAAAGTAACTTACTTACTAGTTGCTTTCACGTTTTGGAATTAAAAAAATTCACAACTTCTAAGAAAGTTATAATTCCAGTTTGTATTAGAATATACTTTACACATCTGTTAGCTTAAATTATGTATAACTTTTCAAGTTTAAAATATAAAAAAAATACATTTACATAGTTAACATAAGTAAGATACGACTGAGCATGGCATAAGATAAACATCTAATTATTTCGTATCAATTTAGTTATCGTAACACGTTACACGACGGAACTTGTGAATATGACAGAAATATTCTAGTAATGCTATGATAGGACAGTAAACAAACATAATACGAACGGAAACGGGAGAAAGCATTTATCTGACAGATGAGATAACACCGGCCACACAACATCTGACATAACTAATTAATCATGTCTCGGTTGTGGAGCGCATTCATTATACAAATCTTTCCAGCAGCAGTTCAACGTCGTCGCGCAGTGCACACCGAGTAACCCTTGTTATTTTGGGAAGTAGAGAATATTTTGTAAATGTCAGAGGACTTTTGCCTGAAGAAACAGGAAATTGTATTTAAAAAAATCGTACGCACAAACGTTACACTGCAATGTTATTTAGTCTTACGTAGTATTTGCCCTCATCTCAGAAATGTCATTATAAATCACTGAGAACTACAGATAGAAAGTCCACCTTCGTGACAGCTGCATTTACGACTGCTTCAATAATTAGATTTCATTCCTAGGCATTGACTTATTTTAGCATATCGCTATTCTTAGGTTGCTGAATTTTCAATGCACGTTGAAATTCATAGTAGAAGGGTTTTAATTCACAGACTCGTAGTTGTGTGTGTTGTCACCGTTCAGGACAACACACACAAGTCGTCCGCCATCTTGCAATGTAGGGTCTAAATTAAAATTAGCCAAGCGTTTAATAGCCCATAAAACGAACCTTTCCGCTGATTAAATATTTTCTGAAATGGACTAATGGAGAGTGCAAACGTTCCGTGTGTGTTAGTCAAACGGCGTACGTGCGTGCGTGTGCGCAATGTTTGTGTTTGCTCTCGCGGCGCGTGCGATATGCACTCCCCGAATACACAGCACTAAAAGTAGACCATGCAGTGAGTACTTAAGTACATTGAGTTTTATTTTGAAATCATATAGTTGGTTACGTTGTCTCCATTGCAGC
Organism: Nematopogon swammerdamellus; assembly: GCA_946902875.1. Taxonomy (NCBI): domain Eukaryota; kingdom Metazoa; phylum Arthropoda; class Insecta; order Lepidoptera; family Adelidae; genus Nematopogon; species Nematopogon swammerdamellus. The sequence goes on from OX336334.1 coordinate 16,228,282, forward strand.
ATTGTCAGCGTGCTAAAAGACGCACCTTTTTGGGAATATCGCACGTAAATGACACATTGTTAGTTTCTTTATGTGCAAGAATGGAGTTTAAGAGTCCCTGAAAATCCAAAAATCTCCAATTTGTTTAGATCTTTTATTCGAGACCACTAGATTCAACGTACATAGGTTATTATAAGTAGTTTACTTATAATAGCCTATATATATCAGGGTGGTCCCAAAAGTACAAGACCTGGCGTATAGATGGGTATTTATGTTTGAAAAAACTTACTGCGTTCGAAAGTATAAATCAAATTAAATTTAAATTTGAAAAAAGGTCGCGCTACGTTCTTTTGCTTTTGTTTGTGAACCATCAATAGTGATCGCTCTACGAGAAGTGTTAACATGAATTAAATTGGTCACATTGGAAGTGGTCAATACTTTCATCTGAAGGGTCTGACTCCAACTAATATTAAAGCTGAGCTGGATTCATCTCTGGGGGAGTCTGCTCCATCGTTTACGACAGTAATGGTTGGTGACAGAGTTTGGACGAGGTCGTGCGCGCTGCCAGGACGAACATCGCAGTGTTCGACTCAAAGAGGAGACCCGGCTCCAAAGAAGGCTAAAAGTTCCATCTACTGGCAATGGTGTCAGTTTTTTGGGATGCGTGTGGGATAATTTTCATTGATTATCTTTCAAAAGGCAAGAAAATCAACGGCGAGTATTACGCTAACTTATTGCAGCGTTTTACTGAAGAAATCAAGAAAAAATTGGCAAAAAATACAGTTTTGTTTCATCAAGACAATGCACCAGTTCACACATCCGTACTTGCGATGGCCAAAATCAATGAGTTGAATGGGTCGAATTTATTCCTCATGGTCACGCCGTATTCCCAGATTTGGCCCCCTTGGATTATTTTCTCTTTCCAAAGTTGAAAAAATGGCTCGAGGTAAAATATATGTCAACAATGAAGAGGTAGAGTCGGCGGGTCATGGCTATTTTGAGGATCTTGACGGTTCTCACTATAAACAGGGTATCGAAGTTATCAAACATATCGCTGGGAAAAGTGAATTGAGCTAAAAGGAGACTATGTAGAAAAATAATAGACATTTAAAAAAAAAGGTTTTCTCTGTTAGGTCAGATATTTTTGGGACTACCTACATTACATACATGTCCTTAGCTCTCGAAGAACAATGAAAACCGAGCAGCAAAATCTACCTACGAGTTTCTCGTGTCGTAGAAACTCTTTGTGTATGGAGCCCCGACGCTACAAGTCTGGTCAAGAACTTGGGAAAGCTACTGATCGAGGCGTCTGGGGACTAACATGTGCCCACAGCTATCTCAGAGAAAGATCAGCTACGTCATTCAGCGGGTAAACGCTGCCGCCACAATCAGGACGATGCCTATTGCCCAGAATGATGAAGGCGTAAGTAGCTATTTGCAGCTAGATACTTATATATTTTTTAGTTTTATGTAGTTTTACATTTAGTTATGGGATTTTGTTTATTATTACGTGTATTTTAATTAAGTTTCGGTCGTTTTGCTAAATATAATATATGTAATTCCATATGACTATACCTACTTACATGCTACTACTTTATAAATATGACGAATTCCAGAAAATATTACTCAAGGAATATCCACTCCATTCTGCATTTCTCGCGCACGTGCAGCTGCGACCGGTCAGCTCGACACGTGTTTTTTTAATCAAGTTTATTTTAATAACAGCGATGTGATGGCGCAAGCGTTTACGCAGAATTCAACTGAAGTAAGATTAACGCCGTTCCTTCCCAGTTTAGTTCGCGTTAACTTTACTTTCACCTTCTAGCTTCGATGTCTTTCTTTCTTCATTCACCTTACATTGCAAATTCGCTTGTTATTTAGCTCTTGAAGGCCTTTACTTGTTTTGAGGTAAATTCTATTTATCTCGCTCGAGGTAACTGTCTCTATTGGCTATTGACACTAGTTAGCTAGTTAGTTAGTTAGCTAAGTTTAATCATTTTTCTTCTGCCAATTGGCAATCTCCTTCTTCAACGGTTGTCATATTTTACTGCTATTACCCATTCGTCATACACGCTTTGTAGAGCTTTTTGCTTTGCTCCTCTGCCACATCATTCGTTTCGAATCGTTTCAATATTACCTACTCTAATTTGTAAAAGTCACGCAACTGCATAATTCCACCCGGAATACTGTCGCTTGTCATGTGATCACATCTTACCGTGTCGCTTGTTGGACATTTTGATAATAGATTGCATAGGAGGTGCAATAAAGCTGATTAAGTCATTTGTGTACCACAGGGGTCCACCGACACACCTCCCCCGCCATTGATCACCATTAGCCTTCGTTTTAAGCCCCATGCGTATCATGTTGTGGTGCACCCTCCCCGTACATTACGTTTACACTTGCCTGTCAACATTTTTCGCCGAGTTTCACCCGTTCGCTGAATTCCGCACATTCGAATGACCAATATTTTCACAGTTGCGTCAAAAAGTTGACACCTTATACACTTACTTAACTTAACTTACACTTAATTAATGAAACATAATTCAGTGGTAGATAAGGTGACCATCAAGATGTTACGTGTCATAATACGACAGAATACTCGTATATTTTACGGACCCAGAAAACACAAGACACGCATTGAGTATTGGTGGCGTGTCATTACCGTAATGTAGAAATTCAACCCTCCCCCCCCCCCCCCCCCCCCCCAACCAGTCCCCCACCGCAAGGATCGCGACTGCTGTCCTGTGACCAATTACCTAAATAATTTTTTTCTATGCATCGCTCATTACTTCATTAGTGGCTATTTTTAGGGTTCCGTACATCCATACTGTCTACTGGCTGTATCTTTTGAAGTGTAATAGCAGTAATAGGTAGCCGGTAGGTTTTACAGTATATGTATGTGTTTGTTATGATGGCGAATATAGTAAAAGTAAAAAAATTAAGGGGATCCCCATATAATTATCATAATATGTGGAAGAGCGCCATCTACCGAATGATCACTTAACTAAAATTTTAACTACACTAACATATGAACGGTCACCGATAGATGGCGTGAGGGATACGAAGGACCCAATATATCAATACAATAAGTTAAATTACAAATTTTATAAACCCCCGACACTTCATCATCCCTTAAAAAATCTCTTTGCCCTTAAAAATAAAAATTCCGCTTAGTTAATTAAAGGCAAGCGATTAAAGGCGTTGGGGGACCGAGTTTAATTTTTTACTTAGCGGTTCCCCGACGTCTTTAATTAAATAAATAAGTTAAATAAGTTTAATTAAATAAGTTTTTACTTTTTAAGAGTTGTTGGTGTGTAATTTGAACTTGTAATTATTTTGTTAGGTTAGGTAAATACATAAATTAGTTTTGCAACAGTCTCCGTTTATTTACTTAAAGGCGGAGAGTGAATGTGTAATAAATTTCCATTTTACAGCAGAGATCCCGTCACCAATTAGGAAAAGTGCCGATTATCTTCGAATCGACTGTCCTGATCTTTATCAAACCAGATGTCTTAGATTTCATCTGCCTTCTCTTCTCTTCATCTTTATTTTATTCTTCTTCGCATGAATAAGAATTGGCGGAATTTTCGACATGTTCAAGCGTTGGTTATTCTACGTACTTATTGAAATCATAAAATAAATAAATGAAACGAATTTTCTACGGCCGTGTAACTTACGTCATTATATGAATGTCCTTATAACTCGAGAACCACTTTATCGAAATTATAATGCTAAGTTATCGGCGGCCTGAGCTGCGAGCAAAAAGTCACGCTAGTTTTTTTTTATTGAAAGCGCGACATGTGGCGCCGAATCATACAAATAATAAACAATCATCATTCTTGCTTGTTGTAATATATTTTTTCGACCGACATAACTTTGGTAACATTGTTAATTATATTTTGATTTAATATGCTCTTCTGTCTAAGTGCTTATATTTTGTAACATCTGCCATGATGTCTGGTTGTCACCTGTATATACTTCTGGATATTACTAGTAAATAATCAGTACAAACGAGTTTCGAAGTTCGATATCGGTTAGATCACTCAGCTCAACTCTTTGATATTTAGGTAGTTAGGTACGTACCTAGGTACATTTTCCCAAGTTAGCTTTCAAGCTAATCGAGTTTTCGTTTACCCTTCCATTTATTAATTAAATCGAGACCCTCGGTTGCGGCTCGCTGTTGAACCGACATTAATATTTGTTCAATTTAGCGGTGCGGGTCCGCTTTGATTTGATTACGTTTCGATAGTTACATTTGTAAATGTAGCCGTCTGAACGTTGTCGGCGGCGGGGGCGGGGCAGGGCGGGTGGCGGCGCGCCGACTCACTCTGCAATCTACATTGATGAATAGACGGCTGTGCGCGGTCGAGACACTGGAAGACGCATCTAAAGGCAGATGTCGGGATGGCGGAAGTTTGCCGTGCATGAAATACGCAATTGTATCTTATCTTATTGCAGCTTGCGGCTCGCGAGCGAGATGAATGTGTCTGTTTACATACAATGCATGCAACCCATGAGGTTCTGCAGCTCGCTTCGTCCGCTCTGTTGCTGAACAAAGCGACCGCTCACTAACAGGTGTGAAACCGTTTAATTGCACAGCTCGATAAATCGTGATGTGCTAACCGGTGCGGTGCTTTACTCCGTTAGCGGTAACTGCGCTCGTGCCCTGCCTCACCCTACCCTACCACCCCGCTCCCACAACAACTTTAACAATGAATATTCAGTACATACTAGATAAATCTCAGTCTTTAAACCTCTTAAAATGCACGCGAGATCGTTTGTCTGCAACTTTACAGAGTATAAAGTTTTGGAAGCAGCTGGAATGAGTGCAAAGCCGAGCTTACCTGGCAGGCCCCGGATCGACGACGGTTGTAACTCTACTTTGCTCGCTAGTTTCCTGCTTACGGATTGAATTAATTCTGAATTTCAATAGGTGTAGGATTTACTCGCCGAATTGTTTTAAGATTTCCTTGAATGCTTACCTTTTGTAAATATGCGTAGAAACCAAACTAAAAAGAACAAAAACAAGCTAGCAAATTATATTTTATGAAACCTCTCCACTAAGCGTATCTATCTGTCGTCTAGCGTGTCTGTCTGTATGTATGTCTGTCTGTCTGTTTGCCGTACTGTTTTTTTTATGTAATCCGGTATGGGTGGCTGAGACAGAGGGGCCATAGCACATGCTCTGACTAGCCAATATCACCTCCGAGAAGGTAGGTGCCATACCGGAGACTTCCCTGGATTGCTGGCTATACTGGACTAGAGGAGAACACAACCGAGGCTGCTATGCGGCCATCTTACATCCAGTACGGTGGTACCAACCCAGTCGGCTACAATTTGAGCCTATCACCTAGTAAGGGTCAAGGGAAGAGCCCTACAGTTTTACACCGGTTCCGAACGGTGAAGCAGCAGGTGTAGGTATGCACGTAATTTTTTTCGTCAGAAAAAACTCATTGGTACACGCCGACCGGATTGGAACCTCGGACCTCTCGCAAGTCGCATGAGAAGCCGATGCCCAAACCACTCGGCCACCCGCCGCGCTAGCTGGTTGAAATTTTCACAAAATATGTGTTATTATGGCGGATAAAACAAGTCCCCAAGAACATTTTCTTGCAAGTCCCCATACAAGCAAACATACAATTTTTCACTTTTTGTTTTGTGGTGCGGAAACCTCGTTCCACGATTCCGACTCGCACTTGGCCGATTTTTTTTATAATCTATGTCACTCCCACAATTAAGACGAATCCAACGACACCTCCTATGTTAAAATCCATCAAGCCGGTTAGGTAAGCCGGCACTCGAAAAGCATAACCCTCCTTTTGCTTCGCGCAATCAGGTAAAAAACCTTGTGGTGTGTAACCTTGCCCTTCAATTTCATTAGGAATATTGGCTGCGCTGCGCCCCTCACTCTGCTTGCCCTACGTACATCCACCCACCTCCGCCGCGCCGCGCCGTCTCGTCTCCACCGCACTGCGCCGCCCCTTCGTAGCACTCACTTATGAGATGACCCTCGCCCTCCTGGCGGGCGGTGCGGCGACCGCACCCTTATGTTGCTCATACTATACATTACACTACACAATATTGACCGAATAATGGCTGCCGTGAGTCAGGGCAATTGAACCGAATAATTTGGATAAAGTGTAGGACATTCCAAGGAACTGTGCACTGAAGAGCTTGAGTAGTCGTTAGCGGGGACAATGGTGAGGGACGAAGTGAAACATTTTAATAGATTTTTAATTTCCGTCAGAATTGGAAACCTTATGCATTATTATTAGCACGGCCCTACGTAGCTAGCTATAGTACTTAACCGGTTAAAAATGAAATACGTTGCATTGACGGGGTTCGTACGTATAATTTTCAGATGTTTGGTTTCTTATTAACGAAGAAACCAAACATCTGCACATAAACTTTATGAACGACCTTGTATGAAAAGTTTTAAAATGTAAATTGATATTTCCTCAAAGCGATAGTGCGAGGGTTAGTGCATAATATGTACTTAGTATAAAATAGTATTTAATTTGATACTGCACACACGTTGAGGAGCGTTATTAAAATTAATTCCGCTCGGGTGTCACTTTGTTTCCATTTTCTCTCTATAAACTTTCGTTCAAGCGATCGTAAAGCGCAGCCGGGCATCATTAAATTATGATTAGAATGTCTTACTTCATTTAATTTTACGTCTGGATTAAGATGTCGGAAAATGAAATGTCTAGCGGTAGCGACGGCCGAGTGCTTACAACACTAATAACCTGTCATTTCAATAAGCTCTCGCTGAACTGCAGGCCCCGGCCCGCTCGCCGCTCGCCGCTCGCCGCTCGCCGCTCGCTCGCCTACTCCGCTGTAGGACGCAATTATCATTAGTGCGCACGTAATCACGGCGGCGTACTCGTAGAATGCTTGATTGGAGGAGTTTCTATAGAATCTACTGAACGCACTTGCAATATTAATAAATTGAACTGAAAAGACGACTATTCGAAATATTTGAATAATTCTACTAATAAGGCCACAAATAACTACTGGGTCTTCTTCTGTTAGTAATCATACTATTCGGACGCACAGCCACTCCACTATTTGTTATTTACCTATAATTGTGTCTGCAGCTTCGCTTGCAGTATTTCACCTACTGCCCAACCCACTGTTGTGACAGCGTGATGACTGATGATACATTAGTAGCGTGCAACCGTGCTTGCGTCCTTAAAATCTGAAAAAATTACTGTCGAGACGCGGCGTGCTATTTTTATAAAAAAAATCAGCCAAGTGCGAATCGGACGAGTGCAACGAGGTTCCGCACAACAACAAAAAATCCTTGAAAAACACGTTTATTTTATGGGGGCCCCTTATTTTTTTCACGTTTAATTTTTTTTTATTATTTGTTATATTCGCCAAAATAACACATGTGCCGTGACAATTTCAAGCGATTAGCTATTACGGTTCCAAAGATACAGCGGACGGACGGATAGATAGACCTTGTAGGCTTAGTAATAGGCTTCCGTACGGGGTACAAAAACCTAAAAAGTCGAAGTAACGGTAAGTCGTAAATCGGGACTGATAACGTGTACTTTTACCAAATTGTACCTAGCGCACTCGAAGCTCAATGAACAAGAATATATCCGTACAATTAATATCTAAATTGTTTTAGTTCTTTTTCAGACTGTTTATCGAAAATGTCGATAAATTGATAGGACTCGGTGCACGGCATCGCATACAATGCGTACGCAGCCAGAAGAGTAGCGACGACGAGGACGAGTTAAGCGTCTGCATGCCTAAATTGTGCTTCTCACTCTAACAATGCGCGTTTTTCATACATTTTATTTTATTATGAAGAAATTAAACAACTTATAAAAAAATCCTCTGGGAGAAACATGCATGATAAAATTATTAATGTTTTTCAATTAAAAAATTTGGTACTCCATATATAATAATTGAAAAAAAAAAACTCAGTTTATTAAGTTTTTGTTTTTTTTTAATTATTATATGTGGATTACCAAATATTTTTATAGAAAAGCATAAATAATTTTATCATGCATCTTTCTCCCAGAGGATTTTTCTATAAGTTGTATAATTTCTTCATAATAAAATAAAACGCGCATTGTTAGAGTGAGAGGCACAATTTAGGCATGCACCGCGATAACCCACAACTGCAGCGCGCTGACAAATGATCTCAAATTACCTTTAATTATATCATACGCCGATCTCTGGCATATTGCTCCTCAGTGCGAACTCCGACCTACTCCATTGTCTGGAGCCGTCTCCGAGGCTCGGGGCGGGCGCGGCTGTCATGCGCAGTGTGCCCTCTTACATACCTCTTATGCAACCGGCTTGTTTAAATTCAACATGTTAAAATACAAAACATGTTTTTACTTGCATCTAAGTTTACTCAACCTCAATTATGTGTTTAAATATAATTGGGAAACAAAACGTTTTTAAGTATAGTTGAAATTATTTTGAAACATTAATATAAAGCATAAAGTATCGTGGGACAATGTTACAAATTTACCAATTTAACAGAGAAACTCCTCGAGAAACTCATACGATGGAGTGATGGCATGACTTGATGACAACTCTGAAATAATGTTACGGCGATTTTTAGGGTTCCGTATCCGTCGTACGGGACCCTATTACTAAGTCTGTCTGCCTGTCTGTCTGTCCATCTGTCCGAGGGTTGTATCTCTTGAACCGTAATAGGTAGCCCGTTGAAATTTTCACAGAATTCTACATTGGCCAGAATGTTTTTTTTTTATTTTTTTTTATGGAACAATGTTCACCTGATCTTATCTAATCCAGTGCTCATTAATGCTCATGAATTAGCTAAGTACAAATAATAAATGAATGCAATTACATGTCATTCATTCAAATTCACATGTCATTGAATGATTGTAGGATATTTTTAAAATTTAAAACTCATAATTACTTTTTTTGACTTTGTTGTAGTGGACTAAGAAAACTGAGTTAAGAAATATGTTTCTCATAAGGATTCCGTTTTCGCAATTTTTTGTACGGAACCCTAATACCCGGACAGAAAAACATTCGTTATTCTTCACGTCGCAAGTGTTTGTTACTTTCCTCGCAGGCCAGCCAGGACGTGCTGGGCATACGCCTCCCTCCCCCTCCTTGCCCTTCCTCGACGACACGTTCTCATACTTTCTCACTCGCACTGTACTCGTGATGTTGACTACTAGGTAGGTGGTGAGTGCGTGACTATTGACCCTGCTTTTATGACTGATCGAAACGCCGTAAAAGTCGAGCCATCCATACGGTAGGCTAACACGAGTTTTGAACGAAGAGCACCTATGTTCGGTGCGGTATTATGATAGTCAGAATTGCTTGATGGCTTGTACGGGCATACGATGTTTATACGCAGCTAAGTAGTGAAATTACTTAACCAATCGGACTACAACGTCGCTTATGCTTCCACATTCTCTCCCATATGTACGCATTCTTAGGATATTAAAAGCTACATTTCTCGTATTTTATCTCTTCTCCTTTCGGTGAAATTCCCCCTTACAAGCAGGTACGTTTAGATAGAGTTATCATTATTTATTTATTTCATTTTCCCTTTCCTTCTTGCCCTCAGTAACTCTCTCTATTTTTTCTGACCCGTCAAATGTACGGGGATATTGCGAAAAAACACCTCGAGGCAAGGAATACCTCGGGCTAATATTATACATATTATGTACGGCGCGAGGCTGAAGGCCTTCTCGGCTTCCTCCCCTCATAGGCTTTGCCTTTTTATGAATAACGCAACTTATTGCTCTGTCTCGTCTCCGTACTATGTTCTGTAATAGAGAGCAATGTACAGAGCAAGCGTCTCTCTCTCCCCCATGCGCGCGTATGAATAACTTTTAGCTATTAACCGTCCGGGAAACTGGGAAAATGTTGCATGTAGGTACCAAGCAATTGCAGAACTTTTTGCTGACACCGTGCTCGGAATTTTTTTTTAAATAAGAAGAATATTTTAAAAACATGCACTTTTTAGAAAATATGTAAGTAAAAATTTATCATATTTCTTCTAAAGAAAGAAAGAATCGGCCAAGTGCCATTCGGCCTCGTGCACCGAGGGTTCCGTACAACCACATAATGGGCCGGTTTTTAGGGTTCCGTATCCATGCGGAGGCCTAGGTATTACTACGCCTCGTCGTCTGTTTATCTGTCTGAATCGTAATAGGTAGCCGGTTGAAATTTTCACAAAATATGCATTGTATAGCGGATATGCCAACGAATAATAAAAAATAAAAAAGTAAAAAATTAAGGGAGGCCCATAGCCTTAGGGCTGAGCAGTATCAAAGAAAGTATAGTATCGACGGGAGAGAGAGAGAGAGAGAGAGATAATACAAGAAAAGCGATCGTTTATTTATATACGTCTCGTACGTATATCGTGTACGTATTTTTTTTATATTTAGGGCGCGCGGCGGGGCGCGGGGGCGGGCAAAAGCTAGTAGGTACATGTACTATTACTACTAGTACTTACCTTAGGAACTATTCGCTCGCCACGAAGACGAAGATGCCGCTCAGCAGTCGAGCATTGGGTCAACCCGGATCGGGGCGGGGCGGCGGCGGCGGCGGCGGCGCGGCGGGGTTGTATCTTCTGCTACATTTGCCGACAATACGCGTTTGTTGAACGAACAATGGAGTCGGCTGTCTCGCGCAGCCCCGATTCATAATAAATTGATACATACGCTGGTCGGCGGGTGGAGGTTTTTTTGAGAGCGCCTGCAGGAGAGGCCAGGTGGAGCGGCGTGCGTGCGTGCCCGGGATTCGCTTTGTCCGCCCGCGCGTGGGGGACGCACGCGGCACGCGGCACGCGCACGGTGTGCGTAGCGCGGCGAGGTGGCGCCGCCCCGCCACCACCATTCTATAGAGCTTTCGAAACTTTCCTTCAACAATTGGTAATTAATTATCATGGATCGATGGAGTAATGCGTATGGTACGTTATTTTATGAGATAACAAAATTAAAACTACAAATAAATGATGAAACAATAAAATTATGCAATACTAAACATTTTTAATTTTAACAAGGGGAGTGGGCGCGCGTGTGAGTATGTGTGTGTAGTGTGATTTGTGATATACATGTGTGTATGAGTTGCGCCTGTACTGTTACCAAGTACCTATTAAATATTCTGTGCTGTTACCTACCTCCGCTTAAATCACTATTATTATTCACGTTTGTTTGTGTATGTACTTAAGTAGGTACCTAATAACTTTGTATTCTTAGGTGCATACTCAAGTCAATAAATGAATTAACTTCTATTTCAGGATGTCAAAATTAGACCAAAAGCCTGGGCACAAACAGTCGACCGCCTCCGCCGCCGCCGCGCCGGCGCACTATGGGCTGAGAAACGGCCTCCATAGTAATAGAAATTTTATTTTTTTTAGAATTAGTTAAAAAATAAATAAGTATGCAGAAGTATTGCTACTTCATGCTTGACTATTGTTATGTTAATATAGTCAAGAAAAACCAATCGTATATTTTTTTATAATTGTTTAAAAAAAATCGTTGTATGGAACGGAAAATGTTTTATAATTTTTTTTCAAAAATCTTAAGGAGTGTTAACCTCGCTATAATATATTCATATAATAGACTATATTAGAAAGCGAACTGCATAAAAACCGTAACTGGATCGATCCATTTTAACCAGATATACGGAGTCAAATTAAAGCATTTTTCATTAATTTTTATACTACGTTTATGACGCTTATATTTGCTTTTAAATGCTACTTGGTGACATAAAATGTAATTAGTCGTACTATAGAAGATATCTAGAGAGTTTATATATAAGTACGGTCGGCATAAACATAACACATTATTTTATATTAATTTTATATCATACATTTCTACTGAATATTCGTGTTTTTAGAGTGGTCCCAATATAATAAAACGTTTTGTACAACTAGGGATATCATCACATCTTAAGACCTCACTCTGCACAAATAATGGCATCGAACACTTTGTGTTTTTTGTTGATATAACAATTTACTGTTTAAAGTAATAATTATAATAATATTTTCCAGCATTTAAACGAGCATTTCATGTTAAATAGGCAGGAAAATAATTAACCGATGAGCGTATAATAAAAGCATTAGAATTATAATGTAAACGTGTTACACTAAGATAAAAATGAAGAGTTGTCGGTATAACTTCATAAAGTTCTTCTTAATTTTGCATCACAGAATATCCATGAGCATCATTAGACACCTACTCGCAGGTGAAACGATGCCACATGTCGCGCATTCCATAAAAAAAAGTCTAAACAGAAGAATTCCAGTATAAATGACACTGATTATTACTTATTAACAAGATGGTAAAAGAAAACTAATAAATACAGTAAGACACAATTATAGTGTAGCAATCGGTTTCACAAATAATGCATTTTTGCAACATTTGTTACTCACGGGAAGAGCCTTGGGTTGGTAATGGCTCTTCGTGAAGGCTTACTACATCCTCCCCATATAGAAAGGATATAGAAGGGATACGGAATTTGCCAAGAGAGCTACCATGGCAGGGTGAAAGGAGGCTCATGAAACACGGGGTTTTCATTAAGGAACGGACAAGTGCATAGGAGAAAACGCCTATTCAGTATCTGATTATATTTAATATTTTCTTTCTCTTCAATTGTTAATATTAAAAGATACTTCATTTCAGCTGGCATTGATGCTTCCTTCTTGTAACTTAATTTAGGTTTTAAACTTGACAAGTATGGGTCCGAAGATATTAGGAAATTGCAAAAAATATCCTCATTAGTTGCTTTTCGACAGAATTTACGCGCGTGGAATTCTCTATATTTTTTTAAATCCTTGTTTCGCGCCTCAGATGCTTCTGATAGTTTCCCAATGGGTACTAAATTTTGATGTTTTATTATAGCTGCACCATGTATTAACAATTTGTGCACACTGGAAGGCATATAGTACCAACTATAGAGGTTGACGTATAATTGAGCAGTATCGCGCGCATAACTAGTAAACCTATAAACGTCAATTTGCTCACCACTCGCGACAACTCGTAGAATAATGGCAAAGCGTTCAATGAGTTCTTTGTCAACTCCTGTGATAGCGGCTGCCTTTTCGGGATTCTGGAAAAATCACCTAGCCGTGTTGCCGTCGTTGGTTGTACCTGATCCTTGTTTGATAACGTCGACAAGCAGTCATAATTCACTTTTGAATTGACTTTGGATGTTTTCCTTCCATGCTTTCATTATCTCCTTGTCATTTCCTTTGGCTTGCCATTTCTTGAAATCTAATCTATAACCTATATGTAATAGGCACTCCATGCATCTTATCCACGCATGCAATGATGACAAGCCATGCTTATACATTTCCGTGGTCACCTCTTTTTCTTGCACGCTGTCTAGATTATTCATCTCTGACGGCTTTGCCTTACATATGTCACACGTTTGGCTAGATGTGTCAGACAAGTGTGACGTGATTTTTCCATCTATCATTTTCATGAGCAGAGTGTGGATTACATTAACGTCATCTCGTATGGAAGATGGCTCGAGTGTATTTATTTCTGCATCGATTTCCATCATTTTTTTCTTTATATCTAGGTCGTTTTCTTTTGCGAATTTGAAGAAGAATGGCCTGCAGTAGTGGACCGATGATGGTTTCGGGTTTTCCCAGTATACATTGTCTCCAGAAACCAGTTTGAGTGGGACAAGTGAACACATAAATATGCTGGAGTCGTCTAAGTCATTGGGCATTTTTTGTTTGTACGTGCTCTGACCTGACGCGCAATCAAACCCCCAGCGTTAATTGTTTGTCCTCGATGTCTCGAGTTATAACATTACTGAGTCTCTTTACTGTCAGATCCAGAAGGGCTTGAAGCTTGACTTTAGCGTGCATCTCATTGATCTGAATGTCTTCTTTGTTAGGATAGCATTCATTCTTGGCCTTTTGAACTTGATAATATGAAGGGTACAAATGTACACCTTGATCCTGGGCTGAACTCCGTAACGTGTTGTACTGAAACTTTGATAACTTAAAAGAGCTGAGAAGGCTGAGTGGTTGTTCTGGCGAATATTGAGTTTTTTTATTATTTATTAATTCTTTCATTCTATCTGCATCTTGATTAACGAAAACAAGCACCGCACCACCGATCAATGAAATGCTCGTTTAAATGTTGAAAAATATTATTATAGTTATTACTTTAAATGTTTACTTGTTATATTCACAAAAGCACAAAATGTTCGATGCCATTATTTGTGTAGTGTAATATCTTAAGATGTGGTAATATCACTAGTTGTACAAAACGTTTTATTATATTAGGACCAATCTAAAAACCTGAATATTCAGTAGAAAAGTATGATATAAAATTTAAATAAAATTATATGTTATGTTTATGCCGACCGTACTTATATAGAAACTCTCTAGATATCTTCTATAGTACGACTAATTACATTTTATGTCACCAAGTAGCATTTAAAAGCAAATATAAGCGTCATAAACGTAGTATAAAAATTAACCAAAAATGCTTTAATTTGACTCCGTATATCTGGTTAAAATGGACCGATCCAGTTACGGTTTTTATGCAGTTGGCTTTCTATTATAGTCTATTATATGAATATAGTATAGCGAGGTTAACACTCCTTAAGACTTTTAAAAAAAATGATAAAACATTTTCCGTTCCATACAACGATTTTTTTTAAACAATTATTAAAAAATATACGATTGGTTTTTCTTGACTACATTAACATAAAAAGAGTCAAGCATGAAGTAGCAATACTTCTGCATACTTATTAATTTTTTAACTAATTCTAAAAAAATTAAAATTTCTATTACTATGGAGGCCGTTTCTCAGCCCATAGTGCGGCGCCGCTCCGGGGTAGTACGCATATCTACTGTTTGTATATCATCATCACGTGTGAAGCAAATGTGCTCCAAAGTCGATGAGATGCGGCGGAGGTGACTCGTCCGTCGCCCCACAGGCGCGCGCGCTGGTCGCTTCAGCTCGACACGTGCGAGAATTCTGACTGGCATCATCATTCATAACATTGATTATGTGAAATAATAAAAAACACTTTATGTGAAAATCATGTTCGTCCTTTGTCGGTTTTTTTATGAATACAAAAGTAAGTCGGGCTCACACCGAGCAAGGAGAAGTAAGATGAAGAGATAGAAAACTTGATATTTTAAGAATACAAATTTTCCTAATTGCTTCAATGAAATCAGAACAACAGTTTGAGCACAATATTACGTCCAAAGTTAGCAAGGGGATGATTATACATATTTCTCTAAATAATTTTATAAGTTACAATAAATTATTCTGATAACCATATAGTTATATTATTAGTTTATGCCTATGCTGATATCTAATGGAGTTACATTTCATATTATATTAGAAATACATTAATTAGTTCATCAATTCAGTTTTAAATATTATCAAAGCCCACAGAGTGGTGATTTAGAACCGTTTTCGACCACACTCGAGTTAAGTTACAGGCTTGAGTCAAGAGTACACATTGCTCAATGCTTTACTGAAAAATTTCCAAGTTTGGTCTGTACATTTATCAATTCACACAATATTTTTATGTGCTTATCAAAACAATCCTATAATAACTTGTAGGCAAGAAACTTTGATATTTTTACATGTATGTTATTGTGGGATTATATTCTAACTGTAGAGATAACCATCATCGTCCTAAGTGACACCGGAAGGAAATCGTTTCACCAGCGCGCCGCCGCGCCGCGACGACTGAAGGATCCTGTGCAGCTTTGTCAACACATCTCGTGGCGTGCGCGTTGTGCTGGCTGCAGTCTACAGTGCAATTAAGCTAGTCGGAGGAGCGTCAACTTTAATCGGCGGAATAGTTTAGGTACTGCTGGCACTAAAGTGGAAATATAAGTTTTGTCACAGGGACTCGTGTTAGGGCCCCGGCACACGAATGATTCTTAACCAACTTAACTGTTTAGTGGCACCGAGACGCTCCTCAACTCAATTAAAAAGTTATACAACTTCATAGTCTATGCCGAAGCGGGCGACCAACTTTTTAATCAGCAGCCGACTGTTTAGTTTTCCACCAAGCTACGCTGCACTACGCAGAGCGAACGACTGAATAATTATCCGTGTACTTACCTAATATTTTTTTATGGAAACTGACTCGGTTGGCTACGTCACCAGGTGATGTAGCCAACCGTAGTAGGACGTTGTAGGTCCTACAACGTCCGTGATGTCAGCCCAACACATACCTATGCGGCGGAGTAGATGACAATTGTACCTCAACGACAGTTGGGTTGAAGAGAAATCCGACGTCGTGGCCAACTCAATAAACTGATAGTTGTTGATACAAGTTAATTCAAAATTCAAAATAAAAAAAAATTATTATTAAGAAACACACACATTACAAAACGGGGATACAACAATAAAGAATTGGAATTTTACACAATAAAGAATTGGAATTGGAATTGGAATTGGAACAACAGTAAATAAAAAACAAAATGACACATAAACAATAGACATAAACATTATTGTAAACCATTTTCTCCTATCACCCAAACTGGCCCGGAGTAATAATTAATAATTAATTAATTGTAGTTATAGTTGGGCCCTTAATCGTCTGACTGAGGAGTAATTATTTAGGAGTATAAAATTATTTTTACAGTGTAAATGTAATGTTTTTTTTACTAGTATAAATAATTTAGATAGATAGAAAATAGGTACTTAATTGCTCCAAACACGTTTGCTAGACACAACCACAATATACAATTTACATAAGTGAGGAGGACAGAAAGGACAAATTCCTTATAGAGATATCTTACTGCCAACCATGTATCAATAAGAATTACTTCGATCGCGAGTATAACTTTTACAATTTCGATTGGTAAAATGTTTACGCTTTATCATTTTCAGAATAGCTCTACTTGGCCGTGCTTGACGAACGGCCGGAGGTCGGTCGGTCGGTATCGATAAGCCGGCGATAAAATCGGGATTAAAGTGCGATAAAATCGATAAATCTGTCGGTAAGAAATTTAGCTACCGTAGTTACGCTTCTGATTTGGTTTTGTTTTATTGTTTATTGTGTTTCTTCAATTTAGTTTAAATTATTATTATATGTAGAATTTTTATTTTCTCACCCAATTTTATGTCAATTTCAAAATTACCTTAAATTTGATATGAGACTTTTCTGGTTAATAAACCCTTTTCATAAAGAAACAAATTACGGCACCTAGTGAAATGTTCACGAAGGGATAACAGTTTATGGGACACGTTAACAGTTTTCACTACCACAGTTTTAGATAAAAATGGATTTAATATGTAGAGCAGCTACAGAATACAAATGGCCAGATATCGTTATTCTGAAATTTTGCAGATGCCCTAGCACCTAGTGATGTAGCGGGCTCTTAGTCAGGTTGCTGAGCGAGCATAGTGGCCAGGGCATGTATAAACTGTGAACGTGTAGAATTGTGCCAGCAGCGAATGTACTCGTAGAACAAGCGTAACATTACAAATATGCTGGTGCACTATGAGCTCGTCGTGTTTGCTGCTCCGCTCTTGGAGTGCGAGGCGCGGACGCAACATATTATCTCGTGAAGCGGCTAGGCCGACTGATTATATTATTGAAGCACGCGGGGATCGTCGTGTCGTGCCAAAGTGTTCTTCACACAAAATATCAGACTCGCCATCCAGCCAGGAACCGCTGCACAGTGAGACCATAAAATCGGACGTCCTCTTTTTATTTAATCGACCATTAGAGCTCATTTTTACAAATTTAAGAGTAAAACTCCCATTTGAAAATTCCACATAGTTTAGGAGGAACAAAAATTCAAAATTAATATTTTTTTTTAATTTTAGAAAGTGAAAAAAAAAAAACAAATTCTTACTCGATAACTAATAACATTTTATTTGGAAAAGCTACAATGTTTCATAGAACTTTTAAAACTACATGTAATAAGCGTTTAATATGCTTCGTATGCCAATAGTTAATTTAAAAAAAAATGTTTTGTGTATATTTTTAGTTTTATTTTTTTTTCTCCATTATACCATGATATTAGCAATAGTTTTTTATTGTAACACGTGGCCTGATATGTATTCTAGTTGCATAAAAAAAGAGCTTTGAATTTCGTGGTATATTTGAGAAAACAAAATCTTTTATTTTCACAATGTTTTTACGCGTTTAGGGCTGTCACTTTTGAAAGCGATAAATTCGTGTTTAAAAAAATATTAAAACAATACTAAATGGGTCTCACCTGCTATGTTTAAAGTATTGCAGAGTGTAAGAAGTCATAAGGTAGTAAGCAAAAGAGTTGAGCGTGAGAATTGAAGATAAAATAATAATAAGAATACTTATTAACAATACATAATGGTTTTTATACAGGTTTTAATAAAGTCAATCTAATTTTAATGTACAATCTATAGCTAAAAATGTAAATAAACTATTTAAAATGTATTTAACTATTATTGTTTAATTGTCTGTTCAATAAATTAAATAACTTCATATTTAAAGCCTGTACTGATAAAAATCAGTTCACACTCGTCATTGATAAGAAAGTGGTCAGTGGAGGCTGCAGGTCTAGATGTAAGTAGATACTGGACATCTCCTTATATGCGCTGCCTGCCGGAGTCGACGCCGCCGCCGCCCCGGCGTGACAGGGGAAGGCGGAAGAAGAACCGGGCTTCTAAGTAGTGTCCGCTCTAATAACACAATATCGTTTTTGTTGACCGCTCTACATGTTTTACCGATTAAAAACAACATGCTTTGTTTGGTTCACAATCTGTGAATTTTATAATTGTTTTGCATATTTTTCCTACAATAGGAAAGTAATTTTTCAACATGAGTCTTTATTTAGTTCAATTTTTTTTTTAGTTTTACTCCGGACTACATAATATACCATCTTAGATTAGATATTGTGTTCTCGGGAGTTGGGACGAACGAAGGAAAAACACTTGGTTATAAGTTCCCTTTTTTATTAACGGAACCTTAAAAAGGGCAAAGAGTTAAATATTTTATTCAGTAACGCACACACTGTTAGAAAAAAAGGTCCGTAACATAACATAACATTTCCTACATAGAAGTATTTCCACTGGCCTTAGCCACAAATTTAGCGCTTCAATTGTACCTCTTCGTGTAAACGGTTGGATTTTCAGGAAATAGCGAAGCGTTCGAAGAGAAATTTTTCTTCGGCGAAAAAAAAATTCGAACGTAATTTCAATGCAAATGAAGCTTCACGAAGAGTCGGAAAATGCTGCGAGAAAAATAAATTCACTCACCTATAAGTACAAACTTTCCTACAAGTTCCACGGTTAACAACCCTCAAGCGTCGACTTACTCGAAGCCCTCGAGATACAATTTATTCTAAATTGAACATTCAGTCTTTATTCAACTTGCAATAAAATGTGTGCTCCGTACTGCGCCAGTCATCATTAGTATTCTTCTCAATAGTATTCGGTTCTGCTATTTCATATTGTATTCTATTTTATTATGCGCTATTCTACGTTTCATTCTTATATTTTTTTTAAGTAAAATACGTACTAGATATATAATTATTTATTACATAATATATAATAAATAAAACAATACATTCCATTCGATTAGAGTTTTTTCCGAAGCCGGGTACACATTTATTACCGTCAACAGAAATAAATAACAAATCCCTTTCTATTTATTATTATACTTAAACGTATAGCATAAACAGTAAATCCAACATCAATAGGACAAAAGAAAAGCAATCCCATCAAAACCTACCGGTGCGACGATAGCGCTCCTGCGGCGCTCTCAATAACTATAATATTATTAAGTAGTACTTACTTTTCCGCTTTCCGTCCTTTTGGATCTCACGAAGAGCACTACCAAATAACATTCTCGATGCCTGAATTCGTGATCCAATTCCGTTTCGTACTGCGAGGGGAGTACGTAAGACACATTTTTCCTTTTTTTCCACACACATAGAATCTGGAATGCCGTTCGTGATATAGAACAATGAACCTTTTAACCGTTTTACGAATGATGGGATTTAAATGAACGCTTAGAAATGGCTCTGGGAAAAGGCGAGTTAAGTATTGAATAGAGGCTGGAACGAAATAGTCGCCTCCCCGCGTGGACTAATGATCAATTGTGGGCACCGCGGCCCCGGGGACCCCGTCATCTCGCACACGCCTCGCGATAAATCTCTGAAGACGTGGACCCGCGCGTGGGGTCCAACCGCCTCTGCCGTCGACGAGCTTACGAGGAACAAACAAAGGTTGCGAACTCGTTGTTCCTGGGTACAATAAGTTAGTCGCCGCCGCGCCGCGAGAAGAGCTTACAAACATTATGAACGAGAGAGACGTGAAGCTAAATAACTGTGCTCTGAATGCACGCAGCTAAATTGTTTGCGGTCGTTAAATTTAGTAAAATTGTTTCTTAGTTTTCAGAGTTAGAAAAATAATAATATATTTATATGAAGTTTTGCCTCAAATCAATCCCTACAGACTTACCTACTAAGATAAAAATAAAAAATGTAAGTAACCTACTTTAATAATGAAAACCGGCCGTTGACTTGTTACAGAAAGAGGGTATCGGTCAGAACCACGCGTTCCGGAGCAAGTGTTTCCGCAAGGCGCGGCCGTGCCACTGGTGCCACCAGCCCATACTCAACCAGGGCTCCTGTTGCAGAGGTCAGTATACACCTACATTGTACACTTCTTTTTAGGTTTCCGTATCCATACGAAAAATTATTACTAAGCCTACGCCGCGCCGTCGTCTGTTTGTTCGTCTGTCCGTCCGTACCATCATGGATGGCTGGGCCGAGATACCATGGTGCAGTCGACCCACTACTTCTCACGAAACCACCATCCAGTGAGGTGCCATGCCAGCAGATTCTCGAACGATAGCTGGACTCTCTACCCTGTTTTAAAACATTCGGGAAGCACACTCGCCGGTAGACAACGAACGGTGGGGTGCACCGTGCAACAAAGAAAATATTTTGAGAAACGATGGGCTCACAAAAGCCAAATTTCAACAAGAAAATGGTACTGAGCCTCTCTGCTGAGTTTTGGGGAGATAACAAGGGATGCTAATAGTTCCCCAGACCTGCGCCATAATCTCATCCATAGGTATGTAACCTACGCTTGAACATCGAAAATTCCGCCAGTTCTAATTCAATATGAACAAGAAATAACAAACTTCAAATATTATAATTACCTGCTTACAAATTTAACCAACTACCGCTCACAAGAACATTATCTATCAGCTGATAGATAATGTTCTTGTGAGCGGTAGTTGGTTAAATTATTTGTAAGCAGGTAACTATAATATTTGAAGTTTGTTATTTCTTGTTCATATTGAATTAGAACTGGCGGAATTTTCGATGTTCAAGCGTAGGTTACATACCTATGGTATGTTTATACCGTAACTGTTACAGTATAAACGTGACCAATACAATACGAATACTTTAATTATTTTTCTCCTTGGAAACCTGATCAAGTTCATACAAGTATTTTCTTTTCTTTCAGTCTGCAAGTACATCTGTCACACGGCCTGCGAAAATAAGGTAAACCAAAATTTTATATAAAAAAAATTACAGTAATGCAGACAGCAGAGCGCTCTACATTCGCCGTTAGGAACTAATATGACGTAGATTCGAACCCAAGCGAGGAGCTATGCTGTCATCGTGACTACCGCTTGTACACATATGCCGATAGGTGGCGATAGCCTTTGTCAGTCACACAACTCACATACACACACGATGAGTTTCTTTGTGGTTCAACACGTGGTTCAACAACACCACGTAACAAAATTATTTTAATTTTCTGTATAATCTTTGTCGAACGCTAACATTTTACTAAAGCTAATACAAAAAGTTTATTTGACACGAATTTAAGGCCTTGAACTTCAACTGATTCTCAATTTTATAAAATTGAAAACTTTGCTGAAAATTGTGTCATTGACCCTAATTAAATTTTAGGTACTTACATGCAAAAGTGTATGTACTTGGATAATATTCCTTATTTATTTATTACTATATGTAATGGAATAAATTAAGCTTTCAGCCAGTACATAACAATAATATGTACTTTTCAACATGGGTGTTCTTTCTTGGCCTGCATTTTTGCTATTATTTTTATATTTAATATTTATTGAGTTAAAAGTCTTGAATTTCAGAAAGACAATCTGCTTAAAGAAAGGAACCTTATATAATTTCATCCATAGGTATGTAACCTACGCTTGGACATAAAAAATTCCGCCAGAATATTATAGTTGCTTTCAAATAATTTAACCAAATATATATACCGCTCACAAAAGTATTATTCAGTTACAGCATAAACGTGACCAATACAATATCGTATATTATTATACTTATATTTTTGTCGGTTTAACACCTTCTCTTTGGGTGACCCCGACAAAATCTACCCGATGAAATTATTTCACCACAAACCGAACATTAACATTAAACTGAACCACCGAGCTGGTATGTGTATACCATATTTTGGATCATTCTCAGAAGATCCATTGGCCAGAACCATGATGGATCTAGTGAGATATGTATTTCTCATTAGATCCAGCTTTGAAGGTGTGGATCTACTGAGAACTTTCGTTCTCAGAAGATCCCTTGGCCAGATCCATGATGGATCTAGTGTTTCAGTGCCTATCCGGTAATTACGAAATTGTGTCTTTTGAAAGTATTTGCTTGTCATATGCAGGTATGGTTTATTCAGATGGATTTCTAGAAGAGCTTGATGCTCTGCTCCTGTGCGCTTCATCACAGCATAGATCAATAAATTATTACGTTCCTTTTTTAAATTGAAATGCAACTGTTCCTTTTTGGGCAGTTTGGTCAATAAAATGTATTAAATATTTAATCATATTCATAAGCAGAAGCGCCGCCGCCTCCGCGGCGCCGACGCTAGGTAGACGCCGCCGCCGCGCCGACGCTAGCTAGACGCCGCCGCCGCGCCGCCGCTGCGCTACGCGCGCTGCTGTCGCGATTTTTAATGAAACTCAGTGCGAGCAATGTCGATCACCATTGACGGCTATCTAAGATCTTTGAATAGTTTGAATAATACAATTTAGAAGCGGCGGTCACGAGCGCATTGTGAAGTGAACCACCAGCAACTACTGAACAAGGCGAGAGATTTGCTTCGCTAATAGACCTGTCACGATCTTGTCTATGCTCCGTGTAGTTAGCATGCAGTGACACTGTGCGTCAATAGAGCACCTCCATTTTGTTTTGGGACACTTTACACTTGGCTTAAGCTCAACAAGATTATTATTTCGTAGGCGAATTTGGAGCAGTAGCGATCCAAGAGAGTTTGAACGTATTTGACACCCATCGTGTGTTATTGAGGAATATTGTTAGATTATTTTAAATTAGGCAGATGCGAGTTCGTGAGCAAAAATATAGGAGGTCCATTTTAGAATTGTAAGCATGTGTCATGTTATGTATTCTCTGGTTGGGTTTCACTAATCGACCACTCGACGCGACGCGCGCGACGACATGGGGCCTTACTTACCCTTATACCATTTTCTACGACCTAATATTGTATCTGCTGACAATTTTTTTTGACTCAGTACATTTTTTTATGTTTAAACCAACATGGGTAAACCGAGGGACTAATGGTACCAAAAGAGCCAAGATCAGCTCTCCTCGCAAAACCACGCTCAGTGAGGCACCGCAAATTTGCAGACTGTTGCTAGCGGTGCGACAAAGAAACCATACACACCACACGCCGTATTCCGACAATCGGGGTAAACAGAGTAATCGGTGTTGTGCTGCAAGTACTCTGGTATATTACAGCACAACACCGACCACCACGTTTAGCAAAATATTCGAACAAGATAACTATCAGGTAGCAAGTAAGGCACGCACGAAGGTCCACCTGCTGCATGACTCGGTGGAAAGACCGTGCCAAGGTGAGAGGTGGCTAGCCTATCGCCCTTATGCATGACACTTGTTCTTACCCCTTATTCGCCTTCACGGCATGCACGGGGAGAGATGCACTGGGGCTATTCTTTTTAAGTATTTTAAGTACCGGCCCCACCCACACGGTACCATTTACAAAGAAACCAGTTATTGTATTGTATGTTATTTTGCATGTACCAAAAGTAAATCGGCGGTCTAGGTTTTTAGTACGAATTTAACATTCTAAAAAAAACACATTATTGTAAATAAATACTAATTTTACGAAAATGGAATTCTCCAATCAAAGCAGAGCTCTTGACATATTATTTTACTTACTTTATACAGGCATTTCGGAGAAATGCGAGGACCTAAGTATGTTCTAAGGAAAGTTGCAAGTGAGATCACAATAAAAGTGTTCTCTTTCAAATTGGAAAACTATGATTAGTACGTGCGTATAATATAACATATATATATATCAGCAGCGCGGCCTCGGCGCGGCCGCAGCAGGCCTCCCGCACTCTATGTACTTGCGCGCGCTAACTACCTACCGCCCGACGGGCCGCCGGCGGTCTTTTTCAGTGAAAAAGACGAAGAAGAAGTTTTTCGTCGAAAGAGAAGTTTTTCGTCAGCCGCGCGAAGTATACATAGACGCTCGCCCACGCAACTGTGCGCAGCTGCAAAGCAATAACCACTTTACACTCGATCTGTAAGGTACATTTTCGCACGCAGCGATTGGCGATGTGAAACAGTAGGCTATTAAAGCCCGAAGGTATGAACATTTTCTATGGAGTGATTTATCTGTTACGAAGTAACTATTAAGTAATCTGTGGCCGCAGTAAGAGCGCACATTATTATTCTTTCTTGCATTTATCACTAAGGATTTGTTCCACAAAAACTGAGCGGCGGCGGCGGCCGCTAATAACTCCTTCCAGTTGTATTAATGCGATTTTTTCTCTATCTGCTAGGTGACAATTAACGACGCCTGCAAGACAGATAGCTGGAGTCCCGTGTTCACTCAAAAACTGCCGAAACTTTAGCTTATTTCTTCGGTTGCTTCTTATTGTTTCATGGTGTAAGGTTCCTTCTGTGCGTCAGACGTGATTTAGTGGCAGGCTGTATTGGGATTTGGGAGGCAGTGCAGCCAGTGCAGCCGCCACACACAGTGGTGATAATCCCCCCGTTTGTTAACCCCAAGTTTGACGCCTCCGTCTGCCTGTGTGTCTGTGTGTGTGTGTGTGTGTGTGTGTGTGTGTGTGTGTGTGTCTGTGGCATCGTAGCTCCGAAGCAGATGGGCCGATTTAGATGCGGTTTTTTTATATGAAAGTTACTTTCACCGGGATGATTTTCCTAATTAGAGAAGGGATCTCTGCTGTAAAATGGAAATTTATTACACTTTTACTCATCGTCTTAAAGCAAATAAACGGAAATAATTACAAAACGAATTGATGTACTTGTGACCTAACCTAACCTAACCTAACCTAACAAAATTATTGCAAGATTGAAATAAAAGTTAAATAACTAAGAAATTATAATTTTTTACTTTTTGAGGGATTATGTTGTGCTTTTTACATGTACGTTTATTACCCTTATGTTTGTTACACTTATTTTGAGCACTAAATATTATTATTTTCAGGCAGGCAGGACTTGATTGTACAGCAATGGTTTTATTTGTCGGGCACTTGGTTGCTTTAACGAACACAAACTTTTATCTATTTTGTATTTTTTTATAATCTTTGAATTTTATTGGTTAGAGCCAGCAATATTTTTATTTTTATTTTCTGAAGAATGTTACAAAGAGGTGTGCTATTAAAAATATGTATATGCTAGATTGAAAGCGTGACACGCTACGAAGCATAGGTAAATATGGCTGATAAATATCATCAGAAGGGTTCAGGGATTACGTTTCACATGTATTTAAAAAGCTCAAAAGCTCAAATGAATACGTCATTATTATACACGTCATAGTGGGATCAGAAGTGAACGCAGCCGGAAAAAATCGAGGCGGGGGTGGTGGAATGCTCTGATCGTAAGGACCATGAGGGGGGGGGGGGGGGGGGGGGGGGCACCTACCACACAAGGCCGCCGCTCGAGGACGACTCTTTTTGCCGCCTCAGTGGGTCCCGTTGCCGGGATGTGCGCGGGTTCTTTAATGAAATGCCCTTGCGACGAGCCGAGCGAGCCTCGCTTCAGTCGCTGCTCGTGCGTATTGGAGATGAAGGTTAACTTCGTTTTTGTCTCTTCTCCGTAGTCCGTAACACGAAAATAATAACGATAAATATCTCGAGTCTAGATTCATAGACTCTCGGAAGTTCATAATAAAAAGCGATCAAGTGCATTTTCCGTGAGAACTTTAAGACTTAGGATTTTCGTTTATGATTTCCTGTAAACTATACGAGAGACCCTGTATTATTTTTTTTTTCAAAATTTTAGACTCAGTTGTTTCGTACATAATATTTGTATATCTTATAATGAGTCCATTAATTTGGTACGTTATATGATGCGCTTGAAAAAAAAAAAGGTTTTAGCCTTCAAATTTGTCCGCCAAAATTGACTCCCAAAATAAAAAAAACGGACGTATCGTCAAACTCTATATATTACCAAATTTCAAATTTTCGTCCAGTAGATAGGTACTAGATAATAATGTGTGACAGACGGACAGAGAGACACGAGAGTGATCATATGTGGGTTTCGTTTTTTCCTCTTTTGAGGTACCCCAACCCTAACAAACGCAAAATTTTAACACACGTGTATTTGTCGGTTTCTGGTCAATGCATACGAAAACCAGATTTTGTAAAGGTGCCTAAATATGGTTCTAAGGTAAATTATAGCAGCAGTAAAGTGCTGCTATCCCACGGGCTTGGTATCCTTCGTATTTAAGCAAAGCAAGAGGGAGGTGCAGCGACATAACAGGGCCTCGCGTCGCCGACCTCCGCGCCGCCGCCGACGTGCCGGCCGGGTAGCCACGGTCCACTGGTCTTAGGCAGATAAGGTGATGGCATGCCACTCAGCGGGAGCAGGAAGTGACGCTCACCGTTCTCGTCGGGGACGACTTTTGCAACTAGCCAGTGAAGCCTCAAGCATCGGTACTCGCACACTTTGCTTCCTGAGACATGCCCCGCATAAAGAACCTTAACGCCATAACTATTCGTCTACTGTATTACCCTTGTCACTTGTCACAGATACCTATACCTAGAATGTAATCTCTGACGTAGTTTCTTCGCCAAATTAGATACACTATTTTATCCGAGCCACGTAGCGTCGGAAAGGACCCGGGCACTATCGAGTTTCATAGACAACGCGGAAGGCGTATTATATGAATTGCAGCGATAGATCACGGAATGCATCTTGGATAAATCTAACCGCCGCCGCCGCGCCGGCGGCGCGGCGCCGCGAGAGTTAGAAGGGAGCTATAATAAAATTGACACAGGCTGCTCTTCGCGACGTTTGTCCAAGCCGTCTCCCCCCCGGCCGCCTCAGCCGCGCCCCCGCCCGCCCAAGGCGCTTACGTTCCGCAGCGTCTCGCCCACTCGCCCCACCGCGCCGCCCGCCGTACGTAAATCACCTCTGCGCCAACAGACTCCGTCTTACATCAGTGTCTGACATTGTCGCCCTCACAATGCGCACGATTGGAATCCTTGAGGTCGTTCAATGGTATCGATCGTCATTGAGGATAGAAATACTTTATTTCAACATTTTCTTGGATGGTTCGCCACGAAAACATTATCTGCATTTGGATGAAATCAAATGTTATGATTAAAAGTTATGTGGCAGAGTTCAATGTCCCTGAACCAACCCTACTAGCTAAGTATAGATGGAGATATAAATTTCTGCATTTGCACGTGTTTCCATGTACCCTGTATCGACATGATCTTTAGTCGACATGATCTTTAGTAATAGTATAATATGAATAAAGTGACCAAGGAAATTTAGTTGAAAGGAATTTCCGAGCAAAGACGAATTGTTTATGATAATGCGTAGCCGGGCTAGGAGCCGGCAGCAATAAAACTGGTAGTTATTTTTCGTTTTGTGAGGCGGGGCACCCGCAAGCCGTAAGCGTAGAATATGTATGGCACCGGAATTACTTGTGCCAATAGTCTCCGGGCACTTACTATTGAACAGCAATAACGAAACTGCCTAGGTTTAAATGCAATAATGACTTTGGAGTTGGAATGTCGGTGTGGTCGCGGGTAGAAGGTCCCGCACCTTCGTGCCGCGCGCCCGCGCCGGACCGGACCGGGGCGAGATTCTCACGAGAGGCAACGAGTGAGGGAACACAACACACCGTTATTATTATATTCATTCGAAAATTAATTCGGCGTACTGCACCGAACATGACAATGATACGCCGCTGGCCGGTCACGTCGGAACACTTTAAATTGAATAAATTTTCGCTCTTGGCTACAATTTACAAGCTGTCGCGGGTTCGATGAGCGACGCCTAATTTCAGGCCGCGAGCTTCGCGACAAGTTTGCGAAGGAAGTGCTCTTGTCATTATGCTGTCATGTTACATTTAAAACTTTTCTCGTTATGCAATAAAGTTTAACGAAAATTTCAGGCTCGTCGTTCCAACTTTACATAAGTCGGTCTCGGTATTAAAAATACCTCTCACGACAATGAGAGGCCCGTGCCGAGCGGCGGCTCAATCTAATGGTTCATGACAATGGTTGAAAATAACATTTTTAATTTAATTTTGTACTGAAATAACCAGTTGAATATGATTACTGAATCGAAGCGGACGTGAATGCAACGTAACTGTTACAACTGCGAGCGATAAGGCGAATAAAAAGACGGAACCTCAATGTTATGATGTCAATATTTCGTATCGCGCATGACACCGCTGCTATCATCAATATCGTTGGCTCCGCCGCCCGCGCGCGCGCGCCGCCGCCGCCCGCCCGATGCGTTGGTGAAGTGTCGTCGAGCGAGCTAGTATCGCCGTGTTGCCGTACCTAACCTACTGCGCACCGTGCGCCGCGGAACACACTCCTACCATTCCCTCATACAAAACATGGACAACCAACTAAACTACTAAATGGACATTCGAAAAACCATAAGTGAAAAGTGGCGAAGTGTTTACAAGTATGTGAGGACCACCACCACCGGACAATTTGAACTATTTATTAGGTTTTATTTTAACCCCCGACGAAAAAAGAGGGGTGTTATAAGTTTAACGTTTTGTGTATGTGTGTGTGGGTGTGTATGTGTGTAAGGGTGTGTCTGTCTGTGGTATCGTAGCTCCCAAACGCATGGACCGATTTGGATGCGGTTTTTTATTTGAAAGCTGGTTTAATCGGGATGGTTGCTAGGTTTGTAATCAAATAAACAATTAAGTAATCAAAACATTTATTACATATCTTAAAAAGTGGACCGATTTGCATGCGGTTTTTTTTTTAAAGTTTGAAATAAAAGTTAAATTACAAATTTAAAAAACCCCTACTTTTAAAAAGTCAAAAATAATTTCCTTTTACTTACTTAAAGAAGTCGGGGGACCGCAAGTAAATTAAATATAAAAACTTAAAGCTGCGCGGGATTTACTTAGCAGTCAACAGACCCCTTTAAGTAAGTAAAAGGAAATTATTTTTGACATTTTAAGGGTGGGGGTTCTTTAAATTTGTAATTTAGCTTTTTTTTGTTATACTAAGCGCAACATGTGGCGCCGAATGACCCATAAGGTGTAACGAGGCCCATGGACACTCGGTAGCATGCGGGGTTTGCGAATGCGATGCGCCTATTCACACCCCACTTGAAGGACCCGAGGCTTAGGGGAAATATGTGGCTAGGGAGAGCGTTCCAGAGTTTGCCAGTTCTCTGGAGGAAAGATCTGCAGAACCAATTGGTCAAGTCCAGTGTAGGGATGCAATACTTACCCAGTGAGTGTTATGCCGAGTTGGAAAGGGGACGGTGGGATCGCGTCAAAAAGCTTCTCCGAGCACTGCCATGGAACAAGCGATAGAACACACTTAGGGCGCCAACATTCACGTGACGGGACTGTGACTTTATATCCAGTGGGGTTCGTCGTCAGCAGAAGATCCAGTAGAGAGGGCTCACGGTCGTCTATATCTGGTCGGTTGGTCTTCCAGTTAAAACAGGTTAGGCGTCAGGGCGAAGTCGTAGGCGGCTCTCCCCGCAAAATCGGTTCTCCTTGAGCCTAGCCACGGCTCGTGATGGACATTAGGTACATCAATATTTAACATTTTTAGCGGTTCATGAATTGGCCGCTCCGAGTACGGACGCAGCAGTCTGCTCAGTATTGGGGTAAAATCAATAAGACGTTAGCAAATACCGGCGTAATAATAAAAATACGATAATAATAAATCGCAGCTGGTTACTGCGACCGGGTGACTGGTGCCAGAGATTGCAGGCGGCTGCAGCGCGCGCGCAGCATCGCGTGTCCGACAAGTCACTAAACTGCATTTAGTGCATTTTTATCGCAGC
Source organism: Nematopogon swammerdamellus (assembly GCA_946902875.1). Taxonomy (NCBI): domain Eukaryota; kingdom Metazoa; phylum Arthropoda; class Insecta; order Lepidoptera; family Adelidae; genus Nematopogon; species Nematopogon swammerdamellus. The sequence continues at coordinate 16,258,505 of OX336334.1, forward strand.
AATCAGTAATATTAATAAATTATTTTTAACAACTCGCGTCTCCGGTTTGAGAGCATCGCTCCAAGTGTTATTTCGGTTTGGTGAGATATATTATATTTTTTTATCAAGAAGGATTTCCATTGAGGAAAATGCTCGTATCTGATTGGTCGGCCTGCGTATATTATCCGATTTGGTTTCCGCACGATAATAACGATAACCGTGTTACTCATTTTAATTTCATCTAGCTAGATCTGTAGATCACATTTAATAGATTTTTCTTGAATGTTTCTTGATAGTCCTTACAATGGTTTGAGTTCTTTGAATTTTGTCTTCGGTCGTTTGTATTAATATAATTACCTTTATTGATTTCTGTGAAACATTGTGACGGAATGTTTCCAGCATTTGTTATGGGAACGCGGATCTCGGCATAAATATAATATCTTTCTATATTTCATACCTTTTAAATACCGCATGATCTTTTAATTGATGCATTCGCTAATGAAGTGCATTTTACGAACTTGTTCTGCGATCGTTCTCATTTTGATCCTCGACTTGCGGAAGAAACGGATTGTGTCAGCAATAAATAAGGCGTCCATGGACCAGATAAGATTAAAGTTAGTATTTATTTTGTTGTACACTTCACAATTCCTTGCATTTTAGACATAATGGCATTAAGCTATCCTACCCCGAAGGAAAATTTACCAAATATGGATGAGCAATAATTTATGAGTGCTAGAGTCTTACTGTTGTGATCAAAATACACAATTTTATACAAATGCTTTCCACCTTCCATACAATGAAATAATTATTTTTCAATTGAGCCTAATTTCTTTGCTACTAAAATATCTTAAGCCGCGTCTCCTGCGAATGTTTTTTATACCATGTTTCTTTATTAATAAATTATTTGAATTTGAATTTGAAACATCGAAACATTGGGGCGTGGCCCCATTATTGTTTCATACATTTGTATGAAAACAATATTTTTTTTGTGTAATGTTTCGAAAAAACATGCGCAGAATCAAGTTAAACTATAGTTACCTACTCGATTTTCTTGTTTGAGACATGTCGTGGGTTTTATTTCAAAAGGCAATAAGTAAAATGTAAGTACATACCTACATGGGAATATTTCAAAAGAACCATGTAGAGATTGATGATGGACCGCCACGAGTCGTGGTACTTACTCACAAAGGATTCGTCGAGAGACGTAGACGGATGGTCTTCCTCACCGAACATGCTAAGTACCTATTTCTCTTCTTTGCACCACAAGGAATAACTTTCTTTCTATCCATATGTAAAATTTTAAAGACTTGCATACATACAAGGCTTAGCTATTTGTCAGATTGTTTAATAGTTTTTATTTGTTACTACAGCGATCTAGTGAGTACGACAGCTAAGTACATAGGCCAAACCTGTGTGAAATGATCGGGAATCGAGTACTTTACATTGAGTTAGACTAAAAACTGTTTTCAATACATGGATACTGATTATTTGAAAATCAAATACCATTAACGGAAGACAAATATAGTTTTTAAAAAAAGAACAGTGTCAGTTAGAAGTTGTTGAGTCGATAAAAAAATGGAGCTCACACGAGAAAATTTCCGCGTCATAATTTTTCACAATTTTCGACGAGGATTATCTCAAGAACAATGTCTCGCTGAGCTTGTTTCAATATACAAGAGTGAAGCACCTAGCCAAACGACAATATAGCGCTGGTATTCCGAATTCCGACGTGGACGTGCTTCTCTTAGCACCGTACCTTCTACAGGTCGGCCAAAAACAGCGGTTACGTCAGAAAATATCGCTGCTGTGCGCCAAATGATACAGGAAGACCGACATATCACATATGAGTAGATTCGGGCTACTCTAGGGATTGGTATGACTGCAATTCAAACGATTTTACATGACGAGCTTGGTGTCAGAAAGCTAGTTTCCCGCTGGGTGCCCATAATTTGTCCGAAGAGCAAAAGGCGGCTCGTGTCAATTAGTGCCGGTCTACTCTGCAACGCTTCAACGCAGGAAAGTCAAAAGCTGTTTACAATCGTCTCAGGTGACGAATCATGGATTTATTCATACGAGCCGGAAAGAAAACAGCAATCGACTGTTTGGGTCTTCGCAGGTGAAATCAAGCCAACAAAAGTTGTCCGCTCTCGCAGCGTATCGAAGAAAATGGTCGCTTCGTTTATCTCGAAAGCGGACATGTAGTCACAGTTTCCTTAGAGGAACGAAGAACGGTTACCGCTGATTGGTATACAACGGTTTGTTTGCCAGAAATGATATCCGAACTCCGTAAAGGTAACCCGAAACGACGCATAATCCTCCATCACGATAATGCAAGCTCCCACAACGCTAAGAAAACAAGTGAGTTTTTGAAACAAGAAAACGTCGAGTTAATGGACCACCCTCCGTACAGCCCTGATCTGAGCCCTAATGATTACTTCACATTCCCTAGAATCAAAAATTGATTGCGTGGTCAGCGGTTCCAAGACCCAGAAGAAGCAGTCGAAGCGTACAGATCGGCCATTTTGACTATGTCAACTTCAGACTGGAATTGCTGCTATAATAATTGGTTCGAACGAATGCGAAAGTGCATTAACTGCAACGGAGAATACCTACTTTGAAAAGAAATAAAAATAAATTTAGTTATTTTCAGTAGGTAGTTTTTTATATTCCCGATCATTTCGGTTTGCCCCTCGTATACGTAATTTAAACCAACTATTTACCTGTACACTGCAACTATTTTGTAACCCGTGACAATTTTTAATTAAAAATAAAATTTATTTAATTCAACCCACTGTCTAAGGTCAGCATGCAAATAGCTTCATTGAACTGATTTTATTTGAATAGAGTTCAACGAACGCAACTCGAAAAGAAAGAACTGTGTTTTCAAGTGCAATGAACAAGTTTAACAAATATTAAGTAAGTACCAATAAACGTTAGTAAATAAAGAGGTCTTATAGGATAGATAGATAGATAGAAATACTTTATTGCTCCAAAACATTTAACAGTAACAAACGATAAGTAATTTACATGAGGGGCAAAGGCGGACTTATCCCTTACAGGGATTTCTCCCAGTCAACCTTTGGATGTTTGAGAGTCGTATGTTGTGAGATATAAGTAGGTAGTAGCAAAATACTTGAGTGTGGGAATGTAAAATATAATAATATGGAAAATAACTATGATAAACTATAATATACTTGCACTGCATAATATAAGTACATACCAGTTTAAACGTAGAAATCGCAAATTATAAATTAAATTAAATACATAAAACTATAAATTAAATACATATGTATTAAAGATTATAAAATACATAATACCTAAATATATACATACAAACATACTTGTCCATTCAGAATTAAAGGATTTTTTAACTATTGACTTCACACTGACGGAGATAGTACAACTTTAAGTGTTTTTTGAATAACGGAAGCGACTTGCAGTGCCGTATACAGTGAGGTAGTTGATTCCACAGACGAGCTGCGTGCACAGAAAATGAGTTTGTGTAAAATCCTGTTTTATGAGTGGAAATGGCTAAGATATTGTCATCACTTGAACGAAGCGTGACACCGTGGGAAGATAAGTATTGAAAACGTGAAGATAGGTACTCGGGAGCAGAAGGGTTGTTGATACAAGAATAAAGGAGTCCAAGGATGTGGGAATTTCTGCGGAGACGGATTGGGAGCCACTTGAGACGTCTGCGGTATTCAGAAACATGGTCGTACTTACGTAGACCGAAAATCTCGCCGAAAATGAAGCGTATACACATGTTTTGCAGACGCTCAAGCTTGTCCAGAAGTTCCTCAGTAACGTCCAGGCAACATACATCTGCAGGAACATTTTCTGAAAAAAAAAACCTGTCAAGTGAGAGCGTTGTTCACAAACAGAGGGTTCTGTAGCCATATGTTCCTTCTTGTTGCACGTATAGCGAGTATCTGGCGTTCGGCACAGCTTATTTTGTATCGATATATTGAGGCCTTCGTATTCCTCACGCCATCTATCGGTGGTCGTTCATACTTTTGTAGTTAAAATATTAGTTAAATGATCATTCGGTAGGGATCGGCTTTCGTATGGACTCGGAACCCTAATAGTCCGAATACTTGCAGGTTGAGTCGAGAATTATTCCACACACTCGGTGAATAACGAACAAGTCCAGTGACGCGCAGCAACGATAAAGCTCGAGCGTGCTTCCTCTCCGTGCTCGCGAGTCATTTTAATAGCGAAGCTTTCACAGTAAGTCCTTAGCGGGGTGCGCGGTCCGGCCGGTCTCGCTGCGCTGCGGCGGAGGAGGCTCTGACTGAGCTGGATGGCGCGGCGGGGTGGAGTGCGGAGCGGAGGGTCAGGTGCAACGCACGCGCAACGCAGGCCAGCCAGACCAGCCAGACCGACCAGACCAGTGTATCCGCGCACGCCGCCGCGCCGCGCCGCACCGCTCGCGAGTGCCTCGCGCGCACGCGCATCTAATTTCGCGTGCAGAAATAAATTCGCGGAAGTATGCAAACTTTTTCGGATCGAATATACGGTTCTTTAGGCAGTAACCGCTGTCAATTACCTACATAGGTGGATTGATTTAAAATTATTTAGAAGCCCCCATGTGCTTCTGTTTATTTAAACGTAAGTAGAATGTGTTAAGAAGGTAATGTTTCCTTATCGTAAATCTTTGAACTAGTAATGAAAAATCTCAGGCAGCTATGACGTAAAATATGTTCAATCAAGCCGTATGTTTTTGGATCACCCATTCGTACATTTTATGTACTCGTACATGGATTATAACCCTACCTTCATTATAGTATAGTTTTCAGTTTGAGAACTTGATGAAGTGAAACTTAAAACTAGTTAAAATTTGACACACACGTGCTAGATAGTTGAAATAAATTAAAATTTTACTTTGCTATTTTACTTTTACTCTGCGCAATAGAAATTTAAAAAATTAAGTAAGTGTAAGATATTCCCTAAACATATAAATTATTCATGCTGTTCTAAATAAGAATTTATGCTAGTAATTTGTGATCGTTTACACAATCCTAAAACCATGGATTAAGGCAAAAATTCTTCTGTCGATAAGGTTCAAGGTGAGTCCTTATCAGAATAATCTACTTACGTAACGACGCACATATTAGCTACGGATGATATTATTATGTATGTGTGTGTGTGTGCGTGTGTGAGGGTGCGCCTACGTATGTTTATAGTAGTGTGCGTATATTGAATCCACAAGACTCGTATGTTTTTCAGTGTTTTCACCTGGGAAATCTTATCATAAATGGAGTATGTAGCGTTCATCACTCACATCATTTGAATGCTACAGAGAGGATTGATTCAGAAAATATTTACAATGTTTACAGTTCTCTAGCAAAAATATTAGGCACAAAACGGCATCCTTATCGTAAGATTGTATTGTTGTTCGCACATTATAGGAATTTGTTTGAAATTGTATTTGGGCAATTTACATGCCTGATAATGCTTGCCTTTTAAAATAAATTTGAAAAGAGAAATTTCGGGAAAATTTAAAGCAATGACTGAAATTTTCCGATGTTGATTTCAAATGAAATTGTGAAACGTGGCTCTATAACATAGATACACTGTGTAATACACATTGCTCTATACTACACTACAGTACAGGTGTAGCGGAGGTATGGACTCGTCCCGCCCGACAATGCGATAAGAGAATTGTTTTATTTTTGCGTCCTTATCGGAAAAGCGTTTGAGTCACGTGCGCGGCGCGACAAACCGATTCCCTGTGTACGCGCACTTACTTGTAATTTTTCGCATATTTATTCTAGACCACAGTTGATAGAACCATGCAAAACTAAATCATAATCGTCATTAGCCCGTACCGGTTCACTGCTGGACCTAGGCCTCTCCCAAGGCACGCCACCACACCAAACGCGGTCTTCCGCAAAACTCAATATCTAATCATAATTACTGCACGCACTTTAAAACTTCATGCAGCTAGTCAGAAGCACGTGCATGGCAAAGTTCTACATGTGGTACACAACATGAATTACTCCTGGCTGGACATACATTTAAAATACATACATACTATACATACATATGCATTATGGCTCTTCTACATGTTGAATTAAAGTATGAAGTATGTGTAAAATTTCAGACATTCGTTCATAATTTTCAAGTACGAACCACTCAAATGGTGCAAACATTACCTGTTTACTAAGAATAAATCATGGACAAGGTTAAAATAATTATACTTCTATTTATTGGGTAGCTACTTAATAATTACATTTAGATTTTTTGATTTTTTGGCTTTCTAAAGTGACTTGGATATTAGTTTGAAACTGCACTATACATACTATAGTCGTGAAAGAAAGAAACCACAAAATAGAACGACTTCTTGTAATATCATGTAGGTGTATTGAAGTGTATCAAATCAACGAATTCCCTGTAACCATGTCGCACGCAAACATTATCACTCCGTACTATAAAGCGGATGTTGTTACTCAATGGTTAGCTTACGTTTTCTGGAAATAAATACAGCATTTGCGAAGAAATATTCCTAACTTAAATGCAGCTACAACACTGAAATAATACTAACTAGGTCATCCATCACACAAAACATATTTATGCCGATGAAAACTAGACACTTTTTTTTTAGTTGTTTTGAAGGGTTAATAAAACGATCAACACCGTTAAAATCTGTGCCATAGTACTTATCTTTTCTACCTCTTAGAACCGAAAGTTTCAAAGGAATAGAAAACAAAAACGTAAAAAAAATGCTTTCGCCCCTCTGACTCAGCCACACATACCGGATATTTGCATTACAATTGATCCAATTGGACATCTAGCTAGACACAAAACCGAATCTTTAGTTATCAATATCATTCACAAAATACTTATTTTTAGATAATGCGAATGGAAGAATTAACTTTCGTCAAACAGAGGCTATTATAGTCAGCTCCGATTATGTGTTCCTAGTACTGAACATGAGCTGATTCAAACTGACACAGATGACGCATTGGCATCGTTTATTGCTCTGGGAATATCGACAGAGCTGCTCACTTATACATTTAATAGGTACCTACCAATTGCTCGGAGGTACACATTTGAATTAAAAACATTCATGCTTGATGCTGGAATTATCAAATTATTTCCTAACGTAATTTTCTTGAATCCACCCGAACACGCTGGCTGTGCTCGAGTTCGGAACCTCAGGCACACAGCACACCCAATTAATTTCACACCCGAGGACAATGTGTCTGGCGTGTAGGCGGATTAAGGTATATAAAAAATACATCTTTATGTGTCACTTTAATATCTTAGGATTGTCTATAAAACAGTGAACTCATTTTCTAAATCTACTTTGACTTTTGTCTTAGTCAGAACTCAGAATATTAACCATAAGTGCGAGTTTCTAATTTGCTAGTGCAGATCCGTGATTAAATATTTTATATCTCAAGAATTAGTAATAATAAACAACAATACTTTACAAAAATATCATTGGACCGATATTTCGATTCTTTATCACTTTAGCTACTATATTGGATAATATTGAGCTATACAGTAATATCTAATTCCCATTTCTATATCCCGCAGCAGAAACTCAACAACATTGGTGAAGTTCCGCCCGTTTTATTCCACTTATGTATTTTCGTATCGCACTGACCTAATTGGACACATTATCTAGAATTCTAGATTGTGCTACAGTGGGCTTTCACAGATGTTCAAAATGAAGAGCCACATAGTTCTCTCGTGAGAGCGCATCTCGTTTCTAAAGCGCCGAACAAGTGAAGTGTCGTTTCAGAACTAACTGCCGTGCTAAACGACGTTAACTAACGAAAGCAAGTGTGACTAAAGTAATTCGGTGCGGCTCTTTCGGGCGGAGAGAAAACGGCCATAGACAAAGGGACAGGAGTGTGTGGTGCAAATGATGAGAGTGTGTTGAGCCTGGCAGCGTGGGAGCCAATCAGGCTGCGGAGATGTATCGACACACCAGCACCAGCAGCGGCAGCGGATCCACATCCTCCACCCGCTCCGATCTTCAGGTGAGTTAGCTTATTGTTCAATTATACTCGAGCGTGAAATGTTTACTTATCCTCCGAACTAAGATTCGTTAAGGTAATTCGACCTTGTGTGTTTGCCGCGCGCGTATAACGTTGTGCGAACGTATCACGCAACATAACGCGGCATTTACGTGCCGCGGGACATGTTGCGGGAGATATCTCTCTACTTGTGTATTCAGAGAACATGTCCCGCGGCATGTTCCAACATGTTCCCCGTAACATGAACAGTCGAAGTCGCGAGACATATCCCTATTGCCCCCTGCTGAATCCAAGGTTTTACGAACCATTTATCTGCGATATAATTTTAAAAATACAAATTGTTCCCTATTAATATAATTTGTAATAATAAATTACTCTACCTACGGTCTGTAAGTTGCTCGCACAAAATACATGGAAAGTAAAGAGTACGTCCCCACACTCCAGAACGAGAGCCGCGTCACGTTTCGAGGAAGCGAGAAGCGACGACAGCGGCGATGAAGGTGTGTACGGAGTCTGTATGCACGGCAGAGCCATACATAACCTAAGTGAATATTACCGCTTCGGCAGTGTTGATTAGCGATTACATGCGGCGGCAGCCGCGTCGGACCGCGCCGGGCGGGACAGGAACCCGCGCCCCGGGCAGGGGACGGCCGTGACAAATCCAATGTGCCACGCGGCCGCCTGTGGATAATCGGCTCGAGAAGTGGGCGGGCCGCGGCTACAATATTGTTACTTCAATATTCACACGGGAGAAAATAATTACCTACAGTACCTACGACCTCCAGAATGCGTGTGACTCCGTCGGTCGAAGGCGCTTAATCGCTCAAACCCTAAAGTGGTTGTAGCTTAGAATCTACACTAAACTCACTATAACCTGCATTGCAGGTTGGGAAACTACCATTTTTTTAAATAAATTCCAACAACTTATTAGGTTCCAATGTGGTTTTCTTTAAAATTTGATCACATGAACTTATCCACTCACTCAAATCCTCAAAACGCGCACCAACAATTTCTGAATAGAACGGGTAGATACGAAATAGCAAAATAACATGCAGATTAAGTATTCCGTGATGCAGACGAGAGAGCGTACGAGTACATACGTATATTCGGTATAATCTACCAGTGCACGCCACCACTCGCGTCTCTGAAATGTGACAAGACAAAACCGATCCAGAAATGGAGTGGCGTCGGAGTCGTCTCGGCGTGAATCAGCGCTGGACTATTCCAGCCAGAAGCGGCGGCTCAGTGTGTACTCTCCGCGCCGCCCCACCACCACCGCCGCGCGCCGCGCCGCTGCAGCCGCTGAGATTAATCTGGCAGGCGAGCGAGATGCCACCAGATTATGTACGGGCGTGCAAACATGAGAGTTACATTTTACTCTTGCTTTTCTCTTTGTGCAGAGCACAAGTATTCCATTTTATCGCAAATGGCTGCGAGAATGCACTTATTTATGAGATCAGAATGAATGAAATAGCACAATAGGTTTTGATTTTCGAATCGCAAAGATAAAATTGTATTTTTAATTTTGGCTTATGAATCTATGAGCACATCAGTTTATTTCTTGCAATAAGGTAGGTAATGAAATGGATTATATTTTGCAATCAGTTTTTATAGCGCTCCGACCGGCTTTGACCTACTTAGATAGTATATGCTGTGTGTGAGTAACTAGAACACATGGCTGTCGATGGTTAGCACCGCACGGTGAATGCAACGAACGCTTCTCAATTTATGTGGCACTGGCATTGGCACGGTTCACAGCAGAACACATTCTGACCGGTGCGATGGTGGTGGTGGTGGTGGTCGTGGTCGTGGTGTCGTAAACGATTGAGTTAAACGCATAAACATGCATGTATCTGTAATTAACTCGTATACCTCGCAAATAACCAGTAGTCGCGTGTGAAGCGGGAACTCGGCTAATTACAGTACTATCAATCAGTAAAGCGGTGCGATTTGTCGCCACGGAGCGGCTCCTGCTGCTTTCCCACCGCTAAACGCTAAATTACAACCCCGCCGGCATCCGTTGACGGACGAGCATTTTCACAGTTTCCCCGGCAGTAACAAATCAGTCAATAAAGTCTAATAGGTTTTTGATGACAGTGCGGTGCAGCTCGGGACACGCATTAGCATACCGCCTAGCCTCTTAGTACGCGCTGTGGTTACATGCTCGATGCGACGCTCGATCACAGTGATCCAAGTTGCTGATTGCTTCCATTGCAGCTGCGGCCGACGCGGGTCTATCTAGTTCTAGTACTAAGGACTAAGAGTCCTTCAGTACCTTGCGTTAAACGCGCCAAAGTCGCGTTCACCATCAGATAAGATGTAAGCATTGAAAGAACAGTATTTTTCGTTTGCATTATGTGTTCAATTAGTTCCGTTAGTAAGCCAGAAGCGGTCGGTGGCCAGAAGACCTCCAACATAGAGTTGGAGGTCTTTTAGGGTTTTACCGCTGTTGCACATTATAGTATTGTTTTCGCGACTCCTGATGGTGTCTCCGGAGCGGGGGACGAAACGTCGACAAATGTAAGTAGTTCTGATGTACCGCGTAACCGAAAACAGTACTATAACATCTCCAACTCGATCATAAAAGTCTCCTTCCAAAGACGGATTGTCGAAACCTCAGTCTGTCTGAGGTCCAAACATACATAAGTTCGAAAGAATTTGCTAATCAAATTAACGGTGGAGGTGTTGCTGTGTCAATAAAATGGTTCTTTGAACTTGGAGCGTCCTCGCTCTCTGCAACATCAGTCGGCCTGTGGCCATTACGAGTTTCTTATGATCAGGAAGCCAAGGCGACTACAGACCACGGAGAAAGCCTGCATAGTTAATTAATTATTTCTTAGTTATTATCTCCAATGTTCTTCGTCGTCCAGCTAGCTCTCACGCATATTTTGCTTGAGAGGAAAATAGCTCAAGTATTTGCAACGGTATGTTCTCCAGCATGCGAACATTCTACTATGTATCGACACAGCAACCAGCTGCGGGACACAGCGCTGTCTCAGCTGCATTAGCATGTAATTGTAGACCGAGGGCCCGAGCGCTGATTAATGCGCCATTTGCATCTCTATGATATTAACGAAATGTCATCTGGAGACACTGCGCTTCCGGCATCTCAGATTATCCTACCTATACCGTTAGTTGGCTTTACTTCTTATGACCCCTAATACAAAAGCCACAATGCGTGTAATATAAATAATTATCAATACAAATAATAATCTGTAATCTGTAAGGGATGGTGATGGAGTGAGTTACTTTGTTTTATGAGATACTGAGTTTGTATACTCTATGTATGTATGATACTAAAACTAAATTGATGATTTTTAGAAATCTTTTCCGTATTCCGTAGGTAATGCTATACGGCGCTATACACGCTATTCTTTGCAATCTTGCCTTCTTCTTTATCTGACTGTTTGTTGACCGTGGCCTCATGAAGAATTTCTCAGAATACTTTACCTGCATCGAATCTCTGCGTATCTTCGCGCTCCGTCTCGGTGGGCACTGCGCGCGTAAGACAATTCGCGGATATTTTAATTAAAGGGGCTCACTCAGGTCAGAATACAGGTTTGCAATCACTCCAGTTCTTATCTCGATAGACTTTCCCGGAAGCGGGCGAGGTGCAGCTCGGTGCAACTGCCAATATGCAAGTTGCGACCTCCAGATAACAAACTCGTTGTCTACTTGGCGGCGGCGGCGGCCGTGGCGGAGTTTATCTCGGAGAAGGCGGAGGAGACACCACGGGCGATGTCGACGGGGCTGCGAGGTAAGCGAATTCATGACCACGCCGCGCCGCCGTCCCGCGCCACCGGCCGCCGCGACGTGTCGGTGTCGCCTTTTTTTATATTTAAACTGACACGGTTGGCTACATCACCAACAACATCCGTGATGTCAGCCCATAACATCGGGTGAACTATGTGCCATGTCAGTGCTTCCCTTCATTTCATGTCGACTACACTGAAAACAGTTACTATTTACATAGCCGTTTCGACCGACGTTTCATTCAGTGCGGTGGTATCAAACTTGGCGGGATAAACGTTAGTTCTATGCTCTGCATGAGCATGTACTCTGGCTCCTCGGACTCAGCGAACCCATACCAGATTACATAAAAACCGGCCAAGTGCGAGTCGAACTCGCGCACCGAGGGTTCCGTATCGCCATGTCATGGTCGCGCCTCTCACGCCATCTATGGAGTGTTTATGAAATGCTTCATATTAGTTAAAATTCATGATTAGTTAAAATGCTTCATAATCTTTTCGGTAGATGGCGCGCGCGCATACACTTTTTAGTTTCTTCTATGGGAACCCCGTGATTTTTTTTATTTGTTCTTATTTTTCTTCTTTGTTGTTATATCGGCCATAATAAATAACACATACCTATTCTGTGAAAATTTCAACGGGCTACCTTTTACGGTTCAAGAGATACAGCCCTTGGACGGAGGGACAGACAGACAGACAGACAGACGGCGTAAGCTTAGTAATAGGGTTCCGTACCGGATACGGAACCCTAAAAAACTATTTAACGACTTAATATATATTATTATTAAGTAGTAATTAATGCTGCGAGATCAAATAGATTGAGAGAGAGGTCGCGCTACGCTATTCTAGTAGTCTGGTTTTAATGCCGATTAATGTTCCAAGGTGAACTTCAGCTTATAGTCAGTATACAATTTACTTTACTCTCCAATCAAACTTTACAATATTGCACGACTTGATTCCAGACAGCGATCAGGTGTAGGCAGACAGGCAGGTAGAGGAGAGAGATACTTATGGGATATTTTTGTTGGTCTCGTGTCTCGTTGACCCACTTCCATTGTTTCGTTCGGGTTTCGCCCGCACCTCTCCCTCCGCGGCCGCCGCCGCCACTGCCGCCGCGCCGCCCTGGCCCCGGGCCTCCTCTGCGGGACCTCGCCTGACCTTGTATTGTATTGTGATTTATTTTATTCGCGACGAGTGGAAGCCTGGACCGGGCCCCGTAGCGCCGAAGACGACGACGTCGACTCGACTCGATGCACGTCCCACCGTCCGCCGCGTCGCGCCGCACCGGGAGACGCTCTCGCGCGAAATTCATGTACAAATGGACTAATTTTCCTGTAAAACGCGTTTGGACGTGGGAGGGGGCGAGACAAAAGTAGTAGGAGCATATATTATGTAAGATCGAATAAATAAATAAAGTCCTGTTTTGAGGAGTGAATTATTATGAAGCCGCCTCGCGTGGTGCGCGATGCACCGGCGCGAAGGCATTGGCGGGCGGACGCGGAGGCGGAGGCGCGGCGCGGCGGGGCGCAGGCGGGTCGAGGCTCGAGCTCGGTCGCGTCTGGCGGGGAGTTGCAGATTTATCTCCAGTGTTGCGCATACGCCGCCGATTCTTTATGGTTCCCCGTTCCCAGAGAAAATACGACAAATGTCTTCGTTTGTTTATATATAAAATGCCCGTCCAGGCTTCGCAAATAGTGTCGGCTGGAGAGTTTGCGCTTCAATGTCAACATTTGCGAGTGTATCGAGCTTTCTATACCCGCAGCGTTTGCATTTGCGGTTAGAGAGGTTTTATTGACGGCGACGCAGAGACGAGCAGTCTGTCTCTGCACGAGTGTTTACCCGTCCGTACCGACCGACCGTGGTAGGTACCTACCCGAGTAGGATGCACCGTACTGTAGGTACTGTGTGCGTACGAGTACGCACACACCTCTCGCGTACATCACCCTGGCCAATAAACACTGTGTAGTGACCAGCTGGTATAGAGGTATCTATGTACTGAGTGAGACATACAGTGGTATGTACCTTGCTAAGTTCGGGCTTTTTTACAATGCAAGTAAAATGAAACAATCATACTGCTTACATAGTGTCTTAGTGAATAAATAATGAAATGTCTAGTTTCACAATAATTACTCTAAGACGGAGGTTACACGCTAGGTTAGGCATCAGTTTAGTCCATCAGTCTGGTTAAACCATGGTCCAGACTGACCATTTAATCTACTTTGATGGATGGATGGTTTGGACTGATGGACCAGACTGATGGATTTTCAAATATTTTGATACTAGACTGATGGCAGACTGATAGTGCGAATGCATTTTACGTCTGGCGTCAGTCTGCCGTCAATCTGGTCGTGACCAAGGTCACGGACTGAACTGATGTCAAACCTAGCGTGTAACCTCCGTGTAATTGGCTAAAATATTAAGCAAATAGAAATACCTACTACCTAGCAATTATGAAGTAGGTACTATTTAATTGAGAGTACTACATCTACCATGCCGTCGCTCGTGTGGTTACAGAAATTGGCTTACAGTGTAACAATAATAGCGCAAGGTTCAGTAAACTTTGCAACAAAAAAATAGCATGATTCGATCAGACGTCGATTAGGAAATACCAGCCTCTACCCTCTGCGGTCGACTCGAGGTCTTCTAAAAGTTGGGCAATCGGTTGGACGAGTAAGAGCGGCATTGGGGTCCGCATCCGCCTGCTAACGACGCCTTTGCATGATCTAATAACGCAAATGCAGTTTGTGTTGCTAAACGTTTAAACATCAACAAAAAAAGGTATGAATATATAATTTGGCAAAGAATTAATAAGGTGAGAACAGTTATTGCCTACGTTGTACATTTACTTCGTTCCCTACTGGACTAGATAATCTGGTGATAAATTCGCTGGCTGGCATGCTACCTCACTGAGCGTGGCTTCGCGAGGAGTGGTGTTATTGGCTCTGTCTGATTGTTCGACATACTCCTGGCCGCAATCACCGTACCAGTTCCTTATATATATAAAGGGAAATCTGAAAATGCATACAATTTCAATCAGGCGGCTCGGTCTTGGTAAAGATACATGAATCTAAAAGGGTGAGAAAAGACATAAATGTTTATAATTACGTCTCTGTGCACACTTTCATTCATTGTTGTGCACGAGTTATTTCGAGTTATTTAACGAGTTACCTATGTTCTTTTTACTTCTTAGAGTAGGTATATCCATCTATCTGTACAATAACGCTTGCTGTATTTTTTGTGTTTCCGAGAGAAGCGGCCGTTCGGTCGGCTAGTTCCGCTTCGATGTGATAATTGGACTGAGTTCTAATATTGCCGCGTCGGCCTTGAGAGTCGGTCTCTTGCAAAAACTCTTATTGCGGATTTGGTCTAATCGACTAATGAAGACACTTTATTGGCGTTGACGAGGTAACATGTCTGTGAACACTTATTTTAATAAGTGGCGCCTTATATTTTTTGCGGTCTATCCAACTGGGTAAATAATACATTTCTTTGGTCAATAAACTACTACTATTTACGAGTATCGAGCTGAAAATTTCACGTATGTAAGTATTTTGTTTATTTTTTATTAATATTTAAATTTGTTTATTTCTTTATGAGTCTAAAATTTGCATTAGGGTTTGTTCGAATAGTTCACGCACGTATGAGGCACGCAGCAGAACGTTGAACGCTTGAACTGCTGTTTTTGTTTTCCGAGAAATACAAAGCGCGTACTCAGGTCCCTGTTGAAAATAGTAAACATAGCAAGGTAATCCGAGTGCGGTTTAACAAGAACTCGTATTTATAGCTGAGTGACTACTGTTAGTACTTGTACCGACCGAGACCGTCGCGCCGTGGCCGCGGGCCGCGCGCGGGGCGGGCGGCGGCGACACGCGTGCGACAACAATGCTATTGAAAGCTTACGATCAAGGTTGCACATGAGTCCAGCGAGCGAGAACAACGTCGCGATGCTACGTGGAGAGCTGAGGAGAAAGACAAAAGAAAACTAAGCGTTTCGTTTGACTGATAGATAGTTCATCAGATAGTCACTGAAAGTCACTGAAAGTCACTGAAAGTTATCTATCAGTCAGTCGATGCATATTATCTCTGCATCCATACCAATGCATATTCTCAATGTATGTATATAGTCAGTCAGCGTGTATGCGTCCACTGCTGGACTTACGCCTCTCCAATTTTCTTCCAGTTCTACCTGCTTTCAGCGGTACGGAACCACTGCTTTCCGCCGACGTAATTGATGTCGTCGTCGCAACGTCGCAACGCGTCGCTCGTGCAAATACTGAACAACGTCCAACTGCAAATCCTGCATTCTTGTATGCAATGCCCAAGAAAGGACTCCTTCAGTAGACGAAATTTCTTCCTAACTCGAGACAGCGACAGCGGTAGAGAAGGGAGCAGGCGGTGGTGGGGAGGTGTGCGGGGCGGATCACGCGGGGTTTACGTTTACAGGTTACAAATTAAAAGGTTAATATTCTCCGAGGCAATCGTGCAGGTTCGCTCGACGATCACATCCGCTGGCAATAGCGCGACTTCACGCTGCGTTTTATTGTAACCCGAAACTGTCGTCTCCGTCCGGTCCGCCTGCGCAGGCGCTCCGCGGCGCCTCGACACGCCCCACTCCACCGGCAACAGTCCACGAGTGAGACGTTTACTTTATTACATGTCTCTGAAGAGATAGGATCATAAATTGAGATCGCACGGGTCCAGCGCGGCAAGCGGTTGCCGTGCAGAGGCCGAGCTCACCACGCTGTATTGCCGGTCGAAGCTTACACAACTTATAATAAAATTGTAGATGGTTCATCGCAGGCAGGCTTTGCGCTTAAATTAAGTAATCAATTTTGAGACGTCGCGTCGCGAAACTCGCTGCCAGTGTGTTCGCGCATGCTGTCGCATTTGAAAATTCCTCTCTGCTTCGTGTTAAGTTGCACGCTTGGTGCGTTTTGCTATCAAATTACCGCAGAAATCAATGTTATGGTATAAGATAAATTTGTTGTTGACATAATGCAGACAATAATTTACAATGCGAATATCAAAATGTGCGCTTTTTGAGTTTCAACATTAATAAATTTAGATCTGATTTTCTCTACTTTTCTTTCCTGTAAATTTTTTAGGGTGTCGTATCCATACGGAAGCCTATTACTAAGCCTACGCCGTCTGTCTGTCTGTATATCTGTCCGTCCGTCTCCTAGGGCTGTATCGTTTGAACTGTAATAGGTAGCCGGTTGAAATTTTTACAGAATATGTATTATTTATTACGGAGGTTGTGCCAACAAATAATAAAAACAAGTAAAAAACTAAGGGGTCCCCATACAAGAAACGTGCTAAGAATTGATTAGTTCATATTCACTCTACTGAATAATAGATGGCGCTACAGGTATTTATATTTTGCATTATAGAAAGGTAAAATATAGACGAATATGGTTTTTTGACAGGCGGATCTACGGAACCGTCCGTGCGCGAGTAAAACTCGCACTTGACCGATTTTTCATCTAGGTCGGTTTTAGGGTTCCGTACCAAGATGGTATGAAGGGTATGAATGGTATGAAGAGTATGGCGGGACTCCGGTGAATCTAGCTAGACATTACAACTAGACATATTAGAAAAATATTTTGTCTACTTGGTTTTTGGTCCCTCATTAATGAAATTTATCGTTGAGGACTTCTGATCTTGCTTGCCCCTGAAATGCTGTTTCTCCCAGGAAATCTACAATAATAGTAGGTACCTAAGTTCCAAGAAGTTAGCTCAAGCCGTTTAAGTAGGAGCTACAGGCTGTGACAAACAGACCGACTAATATCTGATCGAATTTATCACAGAACATAAAAACGCAACATTTCATAAGACTTCCTGCAAGCATCCCTTGCAAAAACAACAACAAGAATAATAACGCGATTTCAGAGGATTTTTTTTATTTTCATAATTTCTTTTTCACTCCTCTTCTGATGCACATTTCATTATTCTTCACCAAATTGCAGAAGTTATTAAAGTGTTTTAAATAATAATTTTAAGGGTTCCGTATTCCCTATTTATTATTAAGCATACGCCCTATTTTCAGGTGTGCTTTTGTACCGCCTTCAACTCAAGGGTCCGAATATGAATCAAAACATTATTTAACACTTTTAAGTTCTAGCTGTTTTTAGGGTTCCGTATCCGTCGTACGGGACCCTATTACTAAGCCTACGACGTCTGTCTGACTGTCTGTCTGCCCGTCCGTCTCTGTCCAATTACGTAATGGTACGGAACCCTCGGTGCGCGAGTCCGACTCGCACTTGGCCGGTTTTTTAATTTCTCCAAGCGCGATAGCTCTGCAATTTTATGAGCTTAAAGAAATTCAATAAACATTTTTGAGGGCGATAAATCTGAAAAATCCATCGCTGTCGTCGCCTCCCGGGCCTTTAGCGGCCTCTACCGAGCCTCTACTTCGCAATGAGAAGCTGTCCGCTCGGCTCGCTAGAGGCGGCGGCCTTCATTAATAAAATCGCTTCAATTTGTAATTCGCCGCGAATGAGCTGCCGCGCCCGCACCTCACCCCGTCTGTTGCCCCGCGCCTCGCGCTTGCCTCCTCATCCAATCCCTACCTGCTCGCCAAATAAGCACACTCATTTATTGAAATGAGCTTTCATTTTATTTTATTTATAATAAATGAATGTTAATATTTATTAATCATTTTCGCATTTCGCATATTGCATTAATTTTAACGTTTAAATATATCTAGGTATTAAATTTATGTACTTAATCTTTAGCTCTACGATTGATTTGGTGATGATGATTGATGGATGATAAAGGCGGTAGTGATTACAAAACTTTGAATGGTCGGGAGCAGTTTGACTGTCATGTAACCATAAAATTGTCGCCATTGACGGACGAAAACCATTGCACACAGAAGGTCTCGTAATGATCACAGATATTCAATCTACGGTAATGATGTCTCATTGTTGTCATTGTTTCTATTTCGAGCGGATTTTAATAAAAATAAATAATAACCGTTCTCATTGCGATGCGTATTCAATAAAAATGGCTAAACATTTTGTAAGTCCTAAAATGTTATTCCAATTATGGCCTTATGCCCCAAAATTGTTAATTGGACATGCAGACAGACAGACGGACGGACGAATGTATTGTGTATGTTGTGTTGTGTGCGATTTATAACTGCGTTTATAACTGTTGTTATTATTGTACTTATTTATTATCCTTTCTTCTGCTTTCTGTGGTTAGTTTATTGTTATAGTTTGTTGTTATTTATTGTTAGTCGGTTAGTTTAGTAATGTACTGCGTACCTGGGCCTGACTTAAAATCAGCGTCCCTCTCATCAGCTCCAGGGCTCGGTGGGGAGGGACCAAGGCTGTGTCAGGTCCAATTTTTCTTGTCTATTATTGTTATAATATGGGTTATAGGTATCGTCGTGTGTGTTAAACAAGAAAAATAAAACTTATTCATTTCATTTCATTTCAAGTCCAAAAGAGTACAAAATAAAAAATATCACAATATAAAGAAAACTTACCCCGCTACTCAACTCTGTAGTGCATCTGTGCTGTGTTGCTCAACTCGCTGTAGCAACACAGCACAGATGCGTTTGCAAAACATCCGCCATCGCGAAACAAGATACTTCGCCGAGCTACATTTACTGCCGGCATGTTATTAAGCTGTAAATTAAGATTTAATACATTGTCAACGTCGTAATTACGGCGACATAACGTTTCCCCCACTCGCCCGTTCTGTACTTGCAACGTTGTGTCAGATGGAGTTTTTTGTCGGAGTTTACCTGAGCCGAACACTCGCGGACTCTAAAGTTCGAAGGAAATGTGACGATGTAAGGAAAAGCGAACGGCAAAGGATTTCGTCAACCTCCGTTGATGAAATTCTCATAACTTATAAAGCGTAAAATCTGTAACGATGAAGTAACGACGTTGATTATATCTATGTTAATGAAGAACATAACATCGATATTCGATTATAACTAGAGAATTATCAATCAATTCACATAGGGTTTTCACTGACGTTTTCTGACGCATCTAAGGACGATCATAGGATATTTTGCCGCGAAGCGATGACGCGCGAACATCTAATCTTATATAATAAATATCCCAAGGTTTACATTGCTTAAGGCTACTTGTATATTGTATGCAACAAATGAAATGCAAAGTTTTTTTTTATGAAACTTGTTAATTATTATAATAAATCAACTATGCTAAGGGCGCATGTGTAAGTGATCGGTGTCTATCCGAGTCTCGTAATCTACAAGTAGGTGTCATATCACAGGGTTTCTAATATACTAATTACCTTAACAAATATTTATTTCTCATTATTACTGATCCAATTTGAAGGACTGACAAGTACGCCTTTACGTGATGTTTACAGTTCGCGTGGATGAGGTATATTTATCGTCATCCACTCTACATTTTGTTTATTTTTTTATGAAAGCACGACTATGGCGCTACTCATAAGGTGTCTAACGACGTCCATGTGCATTCGGGCGTATGCGGGGGCTGCGAATGCCATCCCGGCCTAACAGGTGCCCATTCACGCCCCTCTTGAAAGACCCGAGACTGTACTTGGGGGGGGGGGGGGGGGGGGGGGGGGGGGAATATATCGGCGGGGAGAGCGTTCCACAGTTACATATATGTACATCTACGGTCCTATCAGAACATTCTGATTCTGGATTCTGTACCTCGTAGAGGTGAAAACAGACAATAATGGTGTGACTCGTGCGTCCCTCTGTCTGTCTGTCTATTCATGGATCATAACTTCTGAACTGTCAATTGCAAGTTGAAATTTGGCAGACAATATAAATTATCATTTATTTAGCGTGCGGTCCCTATAATTCAGCGCGTAGTAAAGTAGGTAGATCAGCGTGGAAACAATTTCTCCATGGTAGGTACGGAACCTTGATATGCTAGTTCAAGTCGCACTTAACTGCTTTTTAGGGTTACGTAGCCAGCTATGCTGATATTGTCCTTTATAAAATCGGTCTGGTGTCTGTCCGTCCGTCCGTCCGTCTGTCACAGTCTGAAGCTCCTAAACGGCTTCAGCTATTTGACACTTAATTTATGTTTATGGATTTCCGGCAGGCAACACAATTTAAGGGGTAAGCAATGTCAGGCGTTCTCAAATATATTTAATAGGGGCCGCAAGAATAAAGTTGAAAATTAAACAATTCCTTCTAGGTCGAGTTGTACGGCTGAAAAAGACTTAGCTTGATAACAAAAAAATTTATTTGTGTTTGTAAGTTGAAATATCAAATTAGGTATATCAAATTTGCTCGTTCGTGGCGAATACTGAAATAGTCCATTTAGTGCCCACGGCACGAAAACTATTTTTAAATGGAAATCCCATTCTTCTGAGCGTAGGAGCGTCTCAGGGGAGCGCGGCGCGGTATGTGAGGTACGCGGGAAGGACGGGCAGCGGTGATGGACAAATAGGAAATGGCCACGGAACCCTCGGTGTGTGAAAAACGTTCGCATATAACAGGCTTTTTCATTTTAGGATCATACTTTTTGCTCACGCAATGGGAGAAAGTATAATTATGTAAGTACATAGTATATAGAATGTTTACTCCAGCAATTCCATTCCGTTCATGCCCCATCGACGTATCGAGTCATGTTCCGTTCACAAGTATCCTCGCTTGTTTTTTTTTTACACTGACGTAGCGAGTTTTAACGATTTTGTCCATTGAAATAATTGTATGACGATTTTAGTACCAAATCGTGCGTCGGCTAGAAGCGCGGTCGATATCTTCGCCATAGAATATTTTCGATCTTTGAGTCGAGGTGAGGTGTATAAAAACCCCGTGATATGTGCTGTTCACGTCTGGAGCCATCATCTCGTCGTCGCGCGTCCATTTGTCGTTCGTAACAAATTCTTAACGATATTTCCGAAAAGCTCGCTCTGCCTGCATAGACAGGCCGCTATATATATGAAATATCACGCAATTCTTGGACAAAATTGAGAGGTTTTCCAGCAAAACAAGTACCTAGCTCTGTTCTGCGTAACGGTAGCACACGTAGAGCGAACAGTCAGCTAACAACATTATCGACGCTACCCACTTCACCTCCGCCGCCGCGCCGCCAGTAATTAAGTCACTCCGACCGACCAATAAACTTGGCAGAAAGCACAGTGAGCTCCCAGCACGGCGCACGTAATGGCTCCGAAGGCGTCATGTTATTACGTTTAACTCAGGCTATTAAACGAAAACTTGCGAGTCTACCTCTCTCTACCATCTGCGGAGGCGCTCCGCGAGTAGGCGTGTGCGAAAATGAAAGGATTTTAGCATTAAAGCCTACGTACGCCCTTACGCCATCGAACGGCGAGAACAGACGACGAAACTACAGAATACCGAGCCCTTCTGCTAATTAAAACCATACAATATTATGCTCGTCGAAAGTGGGTTCAGTCGTGTTCAGTATGGCGAATTATACCGACGACCTCGTTCACATCTAGCAGTTCCGCACTCACTGCCATATAAATCAAAGGAAATTTAAAACATTTTTGTTGTGCAGAAAAATTATTCCCTTGCCTCAAATCGTGAACCCTGAACTTACTCGTAGCTGTGAAAATCAACGATACATCCATTAGAATAGTTTATGGTCAGGTATGAACGTGGAAGCTGCATACGGTTGTAGATAGCTCTTCTTGGAAGATTGATCGTGTTCGTTCTGAGACTGGAAGTGAGCTATCTCGGCGGGGCAGCAGCCAGCACGCAGCCGCCGCCGGCGCCGACGCGCCGATGTGGAAGGGCGGGCGGCGGCGGCGCGGCGGCGGCGCGTCGAGGGGAGACAAACTACGAAAATGCTAGATTATGATTACTTCTACCTAAATGTGTGTGCATCCATATTATTATTATGTTATTCTATTTGCTATAAATACGCGTTTGTTTCCAATAAAGTCTAGTTAAGCGTAGGTATATAGATTTTTCTTTCTTGAAGTTTGTACGAATTTTTGGGGTATGTTGTACGTAATTTCATTCGGTCTCGCCCTTAGATAATTTCTTTGAAGAAGTATACGGTTTACCTATACGGAGCTCCGCCTTAAGCCGCGGCGTCGCTATTAGTGACTTAGTTTCTTCCAGAAAAATATCGTTTACCTGAAAGGAGCTCGGCCTTTGGCCTCGCCAGTAGTTACATACTTTATTCGAGAAGATTTATCATTAACCTAAACACAGCTCAGCCTTCGGCCTCGCCCTTAATGACTTATAATACTTTCTACTTTTTAAATACGAATTTCACGCGAGCGAAGTCGCGGGCAAATCTAGTAATTAATAAGAATTTTAAAAAATCCGTTATAGTTAAAAGCAATATAGTATTTTGAACGTTTGAACATAGTCTTACATTACTTCTTTCTTATACTTTATTAGGTGTGAATATAATGACGTCAAATTTTTCCCGCATCTCATAATCTCATAGGCCATAGCCGATGTAGAGTGGAGCATGGCGAATTTGTGAATTCCATCGCGAATCGCTCGGGACGCAACGGGCGGCACCACAGTACTTAGTATAGAGGCAACAGCACTGTAGTTGGCGAGAAATTGTAGTGTAAAAGAAGCGACGAGTTCACGACAGAGGAGCCGAGGTAGGTAGGAGCAGAGGAGCGAGCTGTGTGAAGGCTGTTTTACACGATCACATAATCCGGAAGACCGAAAGGAAATAGACGACTGCGGTCTGCGTTCAAGTCGTGTACCAGAGAAATCTATGGTCATTTTGTAATCCGAATACACATCCGAAGAGTCAGCTGGTCGACCGACTGGTGCAGTTTTCCTCGTTCGCTCGCATCGTCCGGGTAACATGATGCATGAAATACAAGCAAATACTTTGTGTGTGATGTTTCTGTTCGTGGACGTAGCGTGCTTGCTTTCATTGTCGTATTATCGTATCGTGGGAACGCTACTTGCGCGTGCATTTAGAAATTAACTCTTAATAATGTTCGGTGTACCTGCGTAAGGTGCAATTTGAACTTATAGAATACGTTATCTTTGTATGAATTGTGTAAAATAAAAAAGAAAATTAAATAACATGAGATATCTATAAATATTTTTTTAAAAACCTGTGACTATAGGAAACGTCAAGAATGAAGTAAAGCTAGATAGTCAACATAACCTGGATAACTTGACTTATATGACTTTTTTATTTATTTATATGGCTTAATTTTCTTTTTTGCTATTCAGTTTTGTTTCAAAAGGTTTCCATATTTATGTTAAATATTTTTTAGTATGATTTTGGTATGAATTTTAAGATTTCCTTTTTAGGTTTCCATACCCCGTACGGAAGCTATACTAAGCCTACGCCGTCTGTTTGTCTGTCTGTCTGTCCGTCCGTGTGTCCGTCCGATGGCTGTATCTTTGCAACCATAATAACTAGCCGGTTTAAATGTTCACAGAGTATGTGTTATTATGGCGGATATAACAAAATAACAAAAAATGTAAAATTTACAAAATAAGGGGGAGTCCCAACTCCCAATACGTGTTTTTTCAACGTTTTTTTTTGTGCTGCAGAAACCTCGGTACGCGATTCCGACACGCACTTGGCCGGTTTTTTTAGTATTTGCTTAATTTGTATTGTTAAATCACTCATTTTTGTACATATTCGTCCAGTTATGTCTAGCTTGAAAGTACAAATCGTAATTATGTACCTATTAAATAGAGAAATTTTCTCGGCAAAATGGGTCCGTTGGACGCAATTTGTCGCCAATGTTAGTGTCGGATTTTCACTGTGAGGGAAATTTTAATCTGAAATGGCGACAAATAAACGTTCATTCGTTTGAAGGTTAAAAAGTTGTTAACCCGAGACAATATCTACAACCTTTTACACATTTTCTCGCTTTCACGCATCACATCAGCACTGATTACCTACTACTAGCTAGTTATAGCCGTATAGGATTTGAAAAGAGTGGCAGAGCAAAATAATAAGAACAAAAATTATACAAAAATGGCGCATCAATAATTAATGCTTAAGAAATCTCAAGACGTGTCTGTCTACTTAGCATTTTTTGCGGTGGATTTCGACGTCTCGTCGTCGGATCTTTTAGAATCAGGTGAGAATGAAAGTGAAGCTGTCCGACTTGTGCGTCTGCGCGCGGCCGCGGTGAGTGATCGATTTGTTTCAAATAAATTGCAGCACATCAATCAAGAGTAGAGGCGTGTTCGGTGTCTTGAAATAATCAATACGTCGACTTACACTTCACAATATTAACATACGCTAATGTGTATTTGTCTTAATACACAGTGGCCGACTAGAGAAGCGTTTAGAAAACGGTTAGCTTAATTTAAAATGTAAAATCATTGAATGAATTTGTTTAACGGAAATTGTAATGAAATGCAAAAAAAACATTACCAAGTATCGTCGGATGGATCAAAAGAAAGGTACATAATATTTCTATTATAAGATAGGTCTCCTCAAGAATTAGAGGTACTTACCTACAAGGAGAAGAATAAGAGGAATCGGCATAAAAAAACCGAAGAAGTGCTCTTATTTTTGTCATCAAATCTGCAATGGCTTTACCTATTGTTAATGAATAAAGTTTCCCTTCAACAATAAAAACATGCGAACTTAAATGACTTGATGTGTATACTACTATGCACAGATAATAATAAGTTTTATTTCGGTTTTCTGTGCTACTATGCATTTACGAACAACTCGCATAAAGACCTGACGTGCCTCTTTGTACCGTGTACACTATGCGTACATAGAAGGTAACAATTGCAACTAGTAATCTGTTGGCCAACGACATTAATTTTATGGTAATGGCACACGAGACCCTAAGGAAGGCGTACACAATCAAAATGATACGTTAAGCTTACTTTAAAGCTGCAAGTTAAAATTAATAGGACTTTGGAGAGTTAATAAGTATAAAAGGTACTTCAGGTAATCCGAGCTTAACTTTAACGTTTACGTTTCGTTTCAAGAGCATATAATTTCTTAGGATTGTTGTTGTCATAGTTGTCGCACAGAAATGTGACCGTATGTTGCGATAACAACAATTACAATGACCGCTTGCCCATTAGGCGATAACGGCACCGCAACGAGCAGGCACGGCAGCGGCAGCCAGCAGTGGAGACGAAAATGTTAGAAAATATTATATGCGAGCTTTCGCACACTCCGGCGCTCCGCGGCGCGTAGGCGAGGCGGCGGCGGCGGCGGCGGTGCGGTGCCGGCGGCGCGCGACCACGAAATGAAGCGACGACGACGAGACGCGACGACGCGACGGGGCGGGCCTTTAGAATGTTTATAATTAAAATCCGAATTCTATACAGTAATTATAATTTATATGTTACTTCCTCATCTTCACCCCAATGGATTAAATCTAAACAATTAAATTTATTTACTCTAGCTCACTATTTTATTTTAACATTTAAACATAACATTTATTTATAATTTTTAAGACGATGTTTGTATGCAGCATGCTTAAGACAAATCCTGGACAATAGTTACCTACAATTGTTTTCATTTATTGTATACTTGGAAACCTTGAACGTATTCGACTTAATAAAATAATATTTTATTTTAAATTATTTATTAATTAATACAGTATATCTTGTTTGGAATTTGGAAGCCTCAAGATAAGTCACCCCGATGGCGCGGCGGTCTCTTTTGACCTAACAGTCGTTATCTATGAGGCCTGACCTGATCCGTTCAGTGTGCGCTCATTGTACAAATTGGCATCCCGAAGCGGGTGATTATTATAAGAATATGAATGTGTGTGTAGAATATTCTATTCTAAATCTAGAAGTATT
Organism: Nematopogon swammerdamellus; assembly: GCA_946902875.1. Classification (NCBI taxonomy): domain Eukaryota; kingdom Metazoa; phylum Arthropoda; class Insecta; order Lepidoptera; family Adelidae; genus Nematopogon; species Nematopogon swammerdamellus. The sequence continues at coordinate 16,284,937 of OX336334.1, forward strand.
TTCAAGACGATTCAATTGAAAATTTAAATTATTTATTTACATGCAAAACAAAATTTAACATTACTACACAATACACATAATATTCGTATCATCATTAACAGTGAGAAGACTTTATCCACGGAGGAGCCCCTGCCCCCTAAACTAGCGCAAGCCGTATACCAATAAATTATTATCTTTCCTCACTCTTCTTTTAAATGTGTGTGTATTACTTTGAGTGAGTGAGGGTACGTGTTTTCATGTGTGGTGTGGCTGAGTGTCTGTTTGTGCGGAAAACATGGACGCGTTAGTTAGGAGTTAGGACTCTATTTATTTTATTTATTTATTTATTTTTATTTTCAAATTTTTGGAAAACATACAGTTCTACATATATTCTTAAATAATGTACGATAAAGTACTTAACCTAAAGGCCTAGACCGGTAAAGCTTTCACATTTACACATACTTATTCATAACTTTATCAACTAAAACTACATAATGAAATAGATTTAGAATAAATATAAATAAATTAGAAATATAGAAAGTGAATGAAGTATATAAAAAAAGTACAATTAAACAAATACCTACGCCAAAAAATAGTAATATAAATTTGCAACAGTTCAGTAGTTTTTACACGACCTTTCGCAGCTGGTAGTACAGTAGTGCAGATGGAAAAAAAATTTCCAAACTGCACTACTGGTAGTGCAGCTTGGTAGTGCAGAGTGGAAGGAACGACCAAGCCCATACAGCCACAGACTGGTGAATATATTTTTTGAACATATATCCACCAACTATATCCCTGGTAGAAGGATCCAGTTTGTTCATCCATCACAAAGGGGCCAAGGAAGGAGTGGACTCTTTGTGCAAATGTTGTGTTAGCAAGCGGCACCACACACAACTTACTTGCTTGCTGTCTAGTATGGAATCGGTGCGTAATAAATAAATAAGCTAATAATTTGCAACAGCTTGAAAATCGTGGTTTGACAAATGGTAGCCATACTAAAAATATAAATTTATTATTCTATTCTCATATTTTTCATCACATTTTTTACAGCCTGTTAAGTTGAGAAGACACCTTATACAGAAATGTATGGAATGTGTAAAGGACACGCATGGCATGACGCAGGTCAAATAGTGAACCTCTGTTCAATTAAAAATATTTAATTGGCTATTGTGGTGTGGTTTTATCGCGCCAATAAATTTACGTAAATTTGTCGCAGTGGCCCCAATAACAGCTGGTAGTCGATTGGATCATACTGGACTGGTACAACGTGGGACACGATGGCCGGCACAACAACACCATTATGCTCCGGCGCCGATAAATCTGCTTATTCAAATGCCATAAACAATCGCCCCAGTGCGCGCAATCGCGCCGAACAGATGTGCCTGTTTTGAAAGCCACTTGATTCCAGCGAACTTGTGAGCCCGACCTGACTTGCCGTATTTAATAAATGTTGAGGGAATAAAAGGCAAAGCACCAATTACACGGCCAAGCAGGTTAACAGTATATTCATCAATCATAGTGCTATCCGCTATCCTGTTCTACAGTTATAGGACAATCTATCAGTGACTGTCAGTCAGACAGAAGGGATAAGCGTGTACTAGTAATAGTAGGAATACAATATCAAAGTACCTACTTTGACAATATCACCATCACATCATATTGAAATGCACATATTTTTTATTTATACCTACGTTATTAATTTATTATTAATTATAGTAAAACACAAACGGTCTATGTGTAGCAACAGTTAGTGAATAATAGATATAATTTGTTATTTTTAACCGATAGCACATAAATGAAATATTAGTGCCGATAGCAGCTATTTGTCGAGACTTTTATTGTTCTGCCAATAAAACGTATGCGTTAATTTGTGCGTTGATTGAACTGCGCGTCGTCGAAGGTAGGTAATATAATAATATTGTAAATTCACACTCGAAGTGCACGTGATGGAGGATGTGATGGATGGAGTGCGGGCAGCGCGCTCGCCCGGGGCGGAGCGGCCACCTTCCTACTCAAAAATTGTTTTACCACCAGCGAAGACTATTTCGTGCCATAGATTGATTTCATTATTTCATTTGATAAATGAAAGTAAAGTGTAGCTAGCTATCAATAACGCAGAGACAAAGCTCAACAGCGCGGTATTGTTCCGAGCCGCTCCACTGTGAAATGGGGTCGTGTGGCTTACACAACCGAAATGAAGTTCAGTATTAATTGCTTTCCTACAGTATGTCGTTTCGAAATTTCAAGCCAAAGTAATTCGCGCATTAGGTAACTGCACTGGCAATGTATACAAAAGTCCCGAAGTATTTTGTAAGAGAACCTTATTAAGCATATCTTTAAAGATTGGTAAAGAAAACGTCTTCTTTCATCCGTTCATGCGTAGGTACTCGTTTAAGTAATGCAGTAATGCAATGTATCTAAGTAATGGAATGATAAACGTTTGATTTGAAAAATTTAGTAAGAACAAACAAGCATATTGCAATTACATTCAGCTGCGGACAAGTGGCGAGACGATATTTTGCTTCTCATATTATTTATAAGCAGTGAAAGCGCTTGCTTTTGTAACCGCATAAGTAATGATCTCAAGTAATTCTCGCGTTGTTTTTGTCGCGTTTGTGTTTTCTCGCGATTTTCCCACGTTTCGATCCAACATCGAAACACTTATTGATTTATAGTAGCTTGTAAAATGCAAATGATTGCCACTCTCGACGGCAGATTGACGCGATAACTTCCTTATTAGTGATTCTGATCGCTTACGTCCCGACGCCTGACTCTCCCTACCTCGGAGGAGTGACGTGTGGTGACGCGAGCGAACGCGGCGCCGCCGCCGCCGCCGGATGTGTGTGCCACGCGACTCTTCCTTTGTCTGTGCGCCAAAACCAAAATCTTTCCAAAAAAACATTCTGCTTTATACCAGCTGTCTAGATGAGATTGTATATAATATATACAATCTCATATTATGTACGAGTACGTTATACCGCAACATCCTAGATAATATTGTAGAATACAGAATATTGGATTCTCAGGTGCTACTACGCATAGGTATGGTCTAAGAGGAAGTTATCTTTATTCTTCCATCAGGTAGGCATTATCTTTATCATACCAGACGGGTAGCATCATATAATTAGTAGGTGACAAAGTTTAGTTCTTTATTTGGGATTCGTACAATACTCTTGAACTGGGTAGTTAATGGCTTACTTAATAATCCATATAGGTCTTCTCTGCTTGTATTTACTACTTATACAGTTCTCACAAATGTAAGGCAAAGGTGCAGGTGTCATGTGACCCGCCGACATGCTCGGCTGTCAAATAGACTGAGATTGGCTCCTATGCAAACGTCGTGACGCCGACATTTACATTCTTCGTAAATCCGGAACTCGTACAGACCGGCGCGGCCGGCTACTGGGATAAAGGCCCTGATACACATGCCTGCGGCTGGCACGTAAGCTGGCACGCCAGGTACTGGCATTCCGTGTCGAAATGATATGTATGCCTGTGGCTGGCATGCCAGTTTCTGGCAGTTTCAATGCCGCTGACAGCTAGCTTGCGAGTCTCCCTCCCCACTCCCCCGCGAGGGGAAAAAATCAAACGTCGTGCGATCTTTTTTTTTTATTTTTTTTATATGGAACCTGACACGGTTGGCTACATCACCTACAACATCCGTGATGTCAGCCCATAACACAGGGTGAACTAGGTGCCATGTCAGTGCTTCCCTTCATTTCATGTCGGCTACACTAAACTGGACGGAAAACACGAACTATTTACATAGCCGTTTCGACCGACGTTTCGTTCAGTGCGGTGGTACCAACCCGGCCGGGATAAACCCTACCACCTAGTAAGGTAAGAAGGGAAGGGACCTACAGTTTAACGTGAAATCCGAACCACGGTCAGCCTCCAACCCATCCAATCACTGACCGCGTTCAGCGTTGCTTAATAAATAACAGTTGACTACTATCTACTACCTATTATTGCTTAATAACAGTATACTACTGATCTACTGGCATGCATGCCTTGTACTGGAATGTGAGCTACTGGCACAATGGCGATACATATGCCAGTAGCTCGTTTTTAATAGTAACTGGCATTCTTTTGTGTGCGCAACTAACTAGCATGTGTAGTGTATAACGGGCGTAATGGCAAGTGGTTGGCAAGGTTAACTGGCACGATTGTCTGGTAATCGCGTGAAATATGTGTCCACTCTTACAGTAAACTAGTCCGTTTTATTCTCTCTTTGCGTCTGTCAAGTCTGTTCTCTCTGTCTGTTCCGGCCGTGATGGTTGTGTGTGGAGAAATGAAGAAGCTAGGTATTGGAGCGCCTCACATTTTGAAAGCCGTTGATTGGACGAATGCCAAAGGGCTCGAGCTTTGCGAAACAAGGATAGTTTTACTGCGCTTTCTACTCACAAATAGAAAATAAGAACATATTGTGTTTGTGTAACCGAGAGTCAGGTAGAGTTAGTACATTTCTTTGTCTGAAACAAACGTCGTTGAGCACGAAGGGAAGAAACCTGTTTTCTGGAACGGACGGACGTCACGAAAGCTTCCTCTGATGCGTTACCTACTTGCATTTGCAGGTAGCTAGCAGGTTTAAAGTAAAATCTCTTCGCCTTCGTAGCCCTATAATTTTGAAGGCGCTCCGTCTCCTTCGAATGAAGTATTATGTGTAACGTGCCATTAAGTACGGAGCCGCCTATCATTATATCATTACCGAGGCAAGAGGCAAAGCAGACGTTTTCGGAGAAAGTAATTAAATAATTTATTATTGCCTTATCTGACTCAGAATCTCACGTAGTTTAAAAACAAATATTGCAATAACTTTTTGTGGGAAAGTACTTTCGCAGGAAAACCTGATATGTGTAGGTACAATTCTCAAATCATGATGAGAACTGAAGATCTGGATGTAAGATGGCCGCATAGCAGCCTCGGCGGTGTTCTTCTCTAAGTCCAGTAAAGCCAGCAATCTAAAGGTCCCCGGTATAGCACCTACTTTCTCAGAGGTGATATTGGGTGGTCGGAGCAAGTGCTTTGAAAAAAAAAAAAAATCTTGCACTGCATCCATTTGAGTTTCGCTAAAGTCTTCCACCATTAAACACCTTGTCTTGTCTTATTGTCATCCGTTCGATGAAAGATGCATGCTAATGTCTTACTATTATGGCGCGCGCGAGCCATCTATTATCGAATGTGAGAGAACGTTTAGCTTCGCTGTGCATCACAATTCACAGTAGATGTATTCATCCCTGCTGGACATTATCTGCGGCTCGCTACAGACTACACAGAGCTCCCACTCCAACCGCTGCGCTGATTTGAGCTCGTTTCGAAGTTCACTCACCGAATCTTCCATCGTGTCCGAGAGGTGGCGCTCATACGGAAATCATAGCTAAACTATCGTAGATTGAATTCTACGTTACTATGCTTTTGGGCGTCGTCGGCTCAACAATTCATGCTGACGGCGCCAAGTGTCTCGCGTATCAATAAAAAAATAAATAAAAATAAATAAGAATCAACCCAACTGGGAGTTCCGTAATTTTGTAGATCCATCGAATGCAAATAGACAACATGGACTGTCAGAGGCGGACTAGCAGCCTTAGCCGCCCTAGGCCGTTTAGTACCAGCCGCCCCAATTCAATCTTTTCCCTTTCAAGTTTACAGCATAGATACAAATTGAAGTTGTATGAAAATCAGTATTGCGTTCGGTTCAACCTGCCAAAAATATATTAGGTATTTCTCGGCTTATTTTACATATAGTAAAAGTATTTTTTACAAGTTTTACGGTAATAGTGACCTTATAGTCATAGCAAAATTATTTTTTCCGCGTAAATAGTGCGTCATCACCTCCGCCGCGCTCACCACTCCCGCACGTCGCACGCACTTGCTCCGGCCGGCACCCTTTCTATTCTGTACCTGCGCTCACTGCTTCCAGCAGCAGGTACAGATTGGCCGCCCCTAATATCTGGCCGCCCTAGGCCCGGGCCTAGTCGGCCTATATGGAAAGTCCGCCTCTGTGGACTGTAACTATAGAATACAAAATATAATAGTTTTATTTATGTTTTATTGTTTGTATAATTTGATTTATTTTTAATTTTGTTTGTTTTAGATACCTGAGGCCAATGACGCTAGGGAACAGAAAAAGAATGCAGAGCTCGCTGCGCAAGCAAAAGCTGCTGTAAGTACAAATGACCACGCCCTACATAACATTCCAAAATTAATATTTGCTACTTTCTTCAGACACTCTTCTTTCATACTACAGTCTTCGAAATTGGAGAAGCAAATAACTTGAATTCGATATAAAACCACTCGCATTGTCCCGAATTTTATGTAAATCGTTCAAAATATTCGAACAAAGTAAAGCAGCCCGTTGCCGTAGATGCGGTGTACAGTACTGTGCACTCCAACTCAGTAGGTGAACTGATGGTTCGAATATTTTTGGACGGATCGAAGCCGTGCCGGCTCCGGCCGCGCTGGTAATCTGGCTTATGTCAAGAGGACGACGAATGCGAACTATTTCCATATGAAACACTCGCGTTGCGCGATCGGAGAGGAGAGCTTATGTCGAATTCTGAAAATCAGAAATAGTCAGACGGGCCGCAGTCCGCGACGACGGGAGATCCAGAACAGAACAACTTGCAATTTTATTAGAGAAAATACTGACAGTGTGATTCAACATCCACTTATTGTTAACTGCATTGCATACCAATATGCGTGCATTTATGTTTGTATGTGCATGCAGCTCAATTTCAAGCAGAGACTTCGTACATCAGCTGTCAAATGTAGGTAGAGCTTTTAGAAGTTGGCCACAGATCTGCAGATACCAGGCGTAACGACTGACGACTCCTTGTTGCCTTGTTCCAGTGCTCCAGTAGTCACTTTTCAAAGACACTCGAGACCCACACAGAGATTATATTTACATACTGTTACCCGCCGTTTCGCCTGCGTGAAATTCATATTTCAAAAAAATAATGTAAGTAACGAAGGGCGAGGCCGAAGGCCGAGCTGCGTTAAAGTAAACGATAAACCCTCTTCCCCCCTCTGTTAATCCGGGATATACCAGGGTACTATACAAAGTTTCTTCAAATTCCGTTCAGTATTTTTTGCGTGATTTTTTTTTTTATGGAAACTGACACGGTTGGCTTACATCACCTACAACATCCATGATGTCAGCCCATAACACCGGGTGAACTTGGTGCCACGTCAGTGCCTCCCCTCGGTCGTGCCGGCTACACTGAACTGGACGGAAAACACAAACTATTTACATAGCCGTTTCGACCGACCTTTCATTCAGTGCGGTGGTACCAACCCGGGCGGGTTAAACCCTACCACCTAGTAATATAAGAAGGGAGTCATATCCCTTAGTCCCTTTTTACGACATACACGGGGAGAGATGCAGCGGGGCTATTCTTTTAAAGTACCGGCCACACACGGTACAAAATGCGTACCGTTAACCTTAACAGACGAAAATAAAAAAAAACTGTTGAAACATGTTCAGTTTCTCATTTGAAGTCGCCCTGGTTGTTTTTTTTTCCCAATATATTCAGTGTACAGCCTTTTTAGGGTTCCGTAGTCAACAAGGAACCCTTATAGTTTCGCCATGTCCGTCCGTCTGTCCGTCCGTCTGTCTGTCCGCGGCTTAGCTCAGAGACCCTTAGTACTAGAAAGTTGTAAGTTTGTATAGGTATACATATGAATAACGCCGACACAGTCGTAAAATAAAAATTTGGAAATAATTTTTTTTAGGGTACCTCCCCTACACCTAAAGTGGGGATGAATTTTTTTTCACGTCTACCCCATCGTGTAGGGTGTCGTTGGATAGGTCTTTGGAAAATATTGCAAGTTTGTGAAAAACATTTTTCGATTTAGGGATCCGTTTGCGAATTATTAAGCTTTTAAGAACTTTTTAAAATTAACATTCATTTATTTTCCCTACAAAATTATACAAATAATCAAATAATTTATTTTGATAGGTTTCCGCAACTACGGAACCCTACACTGCGCGTGGCCCGACACGCACTTGGCCGCTTTTTTGCATTACGATATTATTATATGTATGGGACAGCTTTTGCCCGCGACTTCGTCCGCGTGGATAACTGAACATGACAAATTATTCTTTCAGAACCATAGGGAAATTACTCACTTGTGGCACTAAACCCGTCCCTTCCCCCCTCTCGATAACCCCCCCCCCCCTGTGGGTTGATATGAAATAAACTCTAAATGATACTCAGAATAAAGCTTCATATTTTTTAGTAATTAGGCTTTGAATCCAATGAGTGGCTTTTGTATGATGCGCGTACAAACGACCGACAAACAGACAAACATTTAAAAAAAAAGTATTTACTTTCTATTACTTATTCCTTCCATCTCCCAGTATTTTTTTTTGCATAAATCGTTAATGTACAGACACGGTAAGTCTACGTTTTCATTATTGTATTTGTAAGTTATAAATATAGGTACTAATGATCATTTGCACTTATGTATATTGATATTGGAAATATATTAAACCTCTTTATGAACCTACTGTTTAAGAAATTGTATTCTGAGAGGCAGCCGCCTCACATTATTATACTCATTCTTTCTCACCTCTACTTTTGATAATATTTTGGACAGTTCCGTAAGAGGCAATATCTCGGAGATGATGGCGCGCCGTTTCGACTCGAAATTGACGCGATTACTTCCCATTATGATTATGATAGTAGTATGAACAGGAAAGCGGCACGGTGGGGTCTGTGGTAGGGTCAGTCGTGTCGCATTTATTTTCACGATCCGCCGACGATGTCTCAGGGTTAACCGTTAAGGTGACTTTCTTGAACTTCGTTTTACTTATGGATGTAGACAATGACTCACCGTCAGACGTATTTTCGATCTTGCTAAAATTATAAAAAAAAAAACACAAACGTTTACTCGATATCTTCACATAAAATTTAATAACTTTTCAAAACGAGTAGTACCTGCTACTGAAAACAAAAACAAAACAATATGTTTAGTTCTGAACGTCAACAATAAAATATTACCTTCCCTTGTTTACTTGCCCTTTCGAAAAAAAACCCCAAAGAAAGTATTAAAAAAGTCGCCAAGTGCGAGTTGGACTCGCGCGCCGAGGGTTCCGTATCATCACTCAATATATTTGTATTATGTATGTACAAAAACAATTGTTTCGGAAAATCTCGAACCGCCTAAATAAACACTACAGCAATGGTTTCACTGTGAGGCATTCCTGTATTTGAAATATACAAAAATATATTTTTTATATGACATAACTACATAATATTTACAATTTTCTGATTTTTCCTTTACTTGTGATGTCAGGTGAGACCTTGCTTCTTGCCAAATTTCATTACTCTAGCTAGGTCATCGGTAAGTTGATTTCATTTGAGTGAGTTTGCAAGAATTAAAATTTGCCATAAATAGCCGTATCTTTTGATTATGTTGATGTAGAAACTTTCATTTTCTATAACTCGAAGGGATCGCAAATAGGCCTGCCACCCCTCCGGGTTTGACCCGGAGTCTACGGGTTTGAATGGTGTATATCCGGGCTACGGGTTAACATCGTATATCTCCGGGTCTGACCGGGCGGGCGGTGCGTCGAGCCGAGCGGTGAATTCGGCTCGACTGACTGAATCACTGGATGATCGGAGCGGTGTGGGTGGACATCGGACGAATCGGATGCACCGTGCGCGTGCGATTATGGGTTCAATTAGTAAAAAGTAACAAATTTCACAGAATTACCGGAAATAATTTGGAATTTTTTTTTTCAATACCGAATATCAATGAATTTGTAGAATGCGTCTTTTTCATATTGAAAAATTTATGGACAGACGAGAGAAACCTGCTTATCACTATCAGTCGACATGGTGAAGTCGGAGTTAATAAAATTGTAAAGAATAATTACCTATAATATGACCTGTCAATAATTTTTAAAGTATTTGAAGAAACCAGAGCAAGAAAAGTAGATAAAAAAATTACAAACAAATAAAAAATATGATTTTAAAAAATTTAATTTTCTGAATACTCCGGGTTTGCCATTTTTTAAAGGTGGCAGCCCTAATCGCAAACGTTAGTATTTCATATTAATTTCTATTTGATATCTTGACTCGTTACTGAGAAAAAGGGTCTTGACATACAAAACAAGCATTTTTTTTTAATATCATATAACTACAAGTTTAAAATTTTAGGATTTTTCCTTCACTTGTGCTATGAGACCTTGCTTCTTACCAAATTTCACGATTCTAGGTTAACGGGAAGTACTCTATACGTTTTAATTTGATTTGCCAGTAACAAAATACGTGACTTAAATGGCCGTATCTAGTCATTGTCTTGACTTAGAAGCTTAAATTTTTACACTTCCGAGGAAAGGTAGACCCTGTATTTGATATTAATTTCAACTTGATACCTCTACCCGTTCCTGAGAAAAAAGGTCTTGACAGACAGACAGACAGCCAGCCAGCCAGACAGAAAGACAGACGGACAACAAAGTGATTCTGTAAGGGTTTCGTTTTTTCCTCCTTTGAGGTACGGAACCCTAAAAACGAAAACAAATAACATAATTTTAGTTAATTAGGTACTTACTTCTGTAACTTATTAATGTGAATGTCAAAAATGATAAAACAAATTTGGCGTGAATTTGATAAATCGCTCCTTTTTATTTAAATAATTTAAAAACGTTTTGCATGAAGTAAATAGAGCAGTTACAGCAAGCTAAGCAGTTATGTAGATTGTTAAACGATTGGGAGTTACGAGTATGTACGTAGGAGGCGGAGTGTAGTTTTATTTACCAGACCGGATTAACAGGATGGAGGTGATAATGGGAACTGCCGACGAAGAGTTCCAGAGAAACTGACCCCTCGTTGGTCAGCGTTTCCTGTTTGACAATCATATGTAAATAACACTAACCTGAGCCACGTTCAAGCGTGCTCTAACTAAGATTGTTTGAATCATGAGGCTTAGATTGTGTGAAATGTTTGTAAGAAATTTAATAGGTAAAAATTTACGGAATATCTGACATCATCATCATCTCAAACTTGTGGTACCTTATAACCTTTTACATATAGAGAGACAGTACACCACATAATTAATTATCTACACTCACGTGGTTTACACCTGAGATGAACTACTTATCTTTAATATTAACTTTCTGTCCCCGTGATTACGGGGACAGAAAGTTAATATGTACTGTTAATATGTAATAACGTACAGTCCGTAGAAAGCTTATCTCGTTAGAAGAAATAAGGCTCTGTCGAGCGAGGGTCCCCTTGCCTATTGACTATTCCAAAGGAGTTTTGGCTTAATTGACATGTATCAAACGTAGGGCGTATTCAAAGTGACGTGCATCAGGGCGCATTCTGATTTTAGATCATTGTTTACTTTTTGTCCGGATGCTATGATTTACCTAGCCGACCCGCCGCCGCCGCCCCGCCGCCGTCCCGCCGCTGCCGCCGCGCCGCCCTCTCCGCGCGCCTCCGTGCCGGGGCCGCCGCCGCCCCACCGCGGTGCGCCGCTGCCTGCCTGCCCGCCCGCACACGCCTGCTGCCTGCAGAACCACGAATGTTCCCATAAGCTGCACTGCGCTCGAACTATTTTATTTATTTCTAGCAATTAAGTAATGTCGTATTAACGCTCTGCGAACTGCTCTAAAATCCATCCAATACAATAATTGTTATTACTTAGTTTTAACTCTCGCCTCGTTGTTGGGGACGTAAATAAGATATTTGAAGATAATAATAATTGCAAATAATAAATCATATTTGAAGATTTGGTGACTGCGAATGAGATCTCACGGTTCAAAAAAGTCGTGATATATAATAATTTATCTACATAAACAATAATAATACTATGTATATTATGTGTTTCTAAGCACATTCGCGGTATTGTTACGGCATCGTAGAGGAAGGTTACGGGGGACGGTGTGCGGGTGGCTAGTCTCGCGCGATGCGGCAACACCGGCCCGGGCTGCGACGCGCGACGTCGACGGAAGGTGCGCTCTGGCTGCGGCGCGCTCCGCGGTACCGCGGTCCGCCACGCGCGCCAGTGCACGATGGGCACGCGCTCTAGCAACACCGCGCCGGCACCTACATTCATTCCTAATTTAATCACGTTGACGCGCGTAAACAAATAACAATGCGCGAAATTGTACGTCTAGTCGATACGGTTTCGTAATGAAATCGTATACGTACTATTAATACGTTATTTATTATAATGAACCGTACTGAAAGTTTTCTTTTTATTTCGATAAGAAAATATTTCGCAAATACTTACATGTTCGTCCCGATATAATACATAATAAAGTAAAATCATCCGGAGTTCTTGAAGTTATTAATCAAATTCGTTTCAACCGATGAGCTTACTTAACCCTACGAACTACGAACGTACGTTAAAACACAAATAAATGCTGGCCAACAGTGAATGATTGGAGTGAAGCGTGAAGTGTGCTCGGAGGAGAATGAAGATGTTCAAGCGAAGGTTGTCATTCGGAGGAGATAAGCAGAAACGGGTTTCTCCGACAATCGACCCCTTTGAGGACGAGGTACCTACGACTTGTGTTGCTCGTCTGTCTTCCTTCGTATGTTCCATATGTTGTAGTAGTGGCACCATTGACGTCACCACCTTTCCTATAGAACGCCGGCCGAGAGATCCCTTCCCAATCCAGAGCTAATTGCTTCAAAGCGTTGACCATGCTTAATAAATGTATGATGTCATTTAAAGATATCTTATACTTTTCATACAAATAACAACAGCATCATACTCCATTAAAATTCCGCAGAATACGTAAGTAATTGAGAAGCCAAGGTTATCATGTTATCACAAGTGGCGACGGACGACGCGACGACGACGACGTGCGGGGCGCGCGGCGGCGGCGGCGGCGCGGCGCGGAGGCCGCCTGCGACATTTGCGCGCGAACGGGACCCTCTTATTTACATTATTGATAGCGTAGCAAAATTCCAGTTTTCTCGGTCCAATGACCTTGTCAAATATTGGTTCGTTTTTATTTGATTTCTTATTATTATCCAACAACCCACTCGTCATTCCCCCCCAGTCATTCGCGGAATTAATTCATTACATAAGTAAGGGTAAAGTAAAATAGGTGTTTCCGAATCCTTTAACCTGGATATCTTCAAACGTCGTATTAATTAACAGGCTAGACAGCAACAGTCCGCAAATCTGCCGGCATGGCGCCTAACTGAGCGTGGTTTCGCGAGGATAGGTTGTTTTTGGGTCTGTCGAATGCACTGTCTCTCGGCACAGCCACCCATGTTGGTTGACATAAAAAAATTGGTAGGTAAGTACCTATATGTACTTACCTACCTATTGTTTCACTGTATTTATGTACCCACTTTTAAGTCGTGTCATCATGAGTTATTAAAATATGTCTTTCAAAATTAGTTCAGAGTACGCTAAGGGGGGGGGGGGGGGGGGTTCTGTATCGGAAATAGATCACTTTTGAAGAACAAAGAATTTTTTTTTTACAAAATTTTTTTTTAAATGTAAAATGTAAAAAAAATAAATTTTAGTAATCGTTTCAGTTTCATGCCAGGAACAAAAAAGTCTTGCAACACATAGATCTCTTTCTTTCAGAAATTGTGAAAAACCACAATTTTAGTTTATAATATCTAATTATTAAGTTCGTAATGGGCTCTATCAATTTTGTAACGTCGCTAACCTCAAATTAATTTTTCAAAACGAATTTTTAATTAAATTTTGTTTTTTGTTGTTGTTTATAATTTTGTACACAATTTTTACCTACGATTTATTAAAATATCGAAGTATTTCTATTATAGTATTCGAAGGTTTTTATTAACATAAAAGTATAAATTTAAAACCAATCTCGCAACTAAGTTCACTGTATTTCCCGCGAGATTTCCCGCGTTGTCTACGGGACGCCGCGCGCCGCCGCGCCGTAGCCTCATGCAGGCAAAGATATAAGTATGTAAACATATTTGCTTACTCTCGAGGTTGCAATTGCTAGAATAAGTATATATGTACAGTACATGCATAGGTATAGAGCGAGATAGCGCAGCAGTGCTGTCGGCCCCCGACCTGGCTGGCGGTGACTCCGCGGGGACGACGACGTTCAGTGGTGCCGGGCGGGGCGGCGCGTCCTTGGACTGCTATGCCGGTTCGTAGGGGCTTACATAGGATTCAGTCAGACTCAGACAGAATACATTATTGCATATGAGCATTCGGCACGTGGAGCTTGTCTTATGCAATCCGGTATTGGTGGCTGAATCAGAGGGGCCGGAGAACATGCTCCGACCAGCCAATATTAACTACGAGAAGTTGCCACGGTGCGGCGGCGGAGACTTCTCTTTGGATTGTTGGCTATGCTGGACTCTGCGGCTACTGTGCGGCCATCTTGCGTTCAGTACTGTTGAGTTATGACTTTTTACATCAGAAGACGTTCCCTTTTGATATAAGTATAAAATAATGTAAACAATGCAATCTGTACCGTGTGGGGCCGGTACTTTAAAAGAATAGCCCCACTGCATCTCTCCCCATGTATGTCGTAAAAGGCGACTAAGGGATATGACTCCCTTCTTATATTACTAGGTGGTAGGGTTTAACCCGCCCGGGTTGGTACCACCGCACTGAATGAAAGGTCGGTCGAAACGGCTATGTAAATAGTTTGTGTTTTCCGTCTAGTTCAGTGTAGCCGGCACGACCGAAGGGAAGCACTGACGTTGCACCAAGTTCACCCGGTGTTATGGGCTGACATCACGGATGTTGTAGGTGATGTAAGCCAACCATGTCAGTTTCCATAAAAAAAAAAAATCTATAAATCGGCTATTCATAATCGCGTTGTTAGTAACACGTACGTTGTACGTACAGATCGGCCACAATTTGAGTCTACCGCCAGTTTGAGTTGCAAGCTGTGTCGGTGGACCAAATGTACATAAACGAAGACAAATTCACCACGCCACGCAATTACACACTTCACTCTCAGCGAATGCCATGTCAGAAACGTCCGAAGCCATGCTGGAAGACATACGCAATGCGGGGGAAACATATAAACATACTCGCATTTTAGAAATGGAAAAAGTAAAATAAAAAAAATAATTAAATAAACTATTATACAGCACACAAGAGTATAATGTCGACAAGGAGGGTCAACCATTGCTGAGACTTCGGGAGCAACTCAGAAGAAGCTCTCTGGAAGTAACAGTCTACGTTGATAGTTTTAGAGTTGGCCTTAATTACTTCTGTTATCATAACAACAACAAAAATTCATACGCTTGGAGGGATCTTCCAAATGATTTTCTTGTATTTTTCTGTAAGTCAGAAAGTAGAGTTGCCTTTTCACAAAGGTTTCCTTCGATACTTTTATTTAAAGTTTATAACTATACTTTTGTTCTGATCGATCCTGTCAACATTCCGATCCCGCCGTCTCCTCCAGCGGGGAGGGCTTGGAGAGCCCCGTGCGCCGCGCAAGGCGCGCGACATGTCACCACATGCTAACTGATCGCAGATCAACACGCGGCATACATTTGCATGAGAAACGCTGAGCTGCGGACATTCGCTAAGGACTATTGTATTTAGCGCAGAGGCTGCAAGTCATTTTGTCCTTTTCTTCGCGCAAATAGCGCTTTGAGATTAGTTTGCATGCGCGGCCAGGCCGCGTCGCGTCGCGTCGTTTGCACGAGCGAGCACTCTCGCGGAGAAACTTGTCGCCCGCCTGCGGAATTTGTGCCATTTCCATCGCCTTGCAAGAAAGGCGAAGAAGCGTTTCGTGAACTTTAATGAACTTTTAACGGCAAATTTCAGCTGCAAAACGGTACTTCTAGGCAAATCTGAGATAAACTGTATTACTTACTTATACGAGTTACGTTATGTATAGTCTAAATAAATAAATATTCATAAAATGCGAGGTCCATTAGTATTACGTTTTTCGTGTGCCTCCATGGTAAAACAAATAATATAGAGAGCAGAGCAGCAGCTTCCCACAGACAGATTGTAAATCCAAAATACATGCAGCACGGAGCGGACTGGAATGCGATCCGAAATCAGACCGCGCCCACGCGCTGCGCGTCGAAGTCAAAATGCAGCTCGCGGCGGCGGCGGCGGGCGGGCGGCGGAGGCGGCGGCGGCGGCGGCGGAGGCGGCGGCGGCGGCGATAGTTTATGAAATTGTCGCGCCTGCACAATGTGTGTCGCGCCTGAGCTGCGAGTAGCGTAGGTCTCTATGTACATTATCTTATCTGACGCTAAGTCTATTGTGATATTTTTCAAAGGCGAGTAGAGATTCGATTTCGACATTTAGCTTCATAGGTTTCCAGATAAATGCCACGATTTTCTGCTCAGCCGACCGATGAAGGCGACTCACTGTCGGAGGTCTCTTTGGAACGAACGATTTTAATGAACACTTAACATTACATTGTGCAAAACAAACTCACCAAGATGATCTCAGATAAAAATTATATAATTAGATCTAGGTATATGATATTATATAGATCTCGAACTCATATTACGAACGCCCGCCCACTCACATGTCGTTTTTATACGGACATACATGTCTCGATTAGCGCGTTGTTGTGAAAATTAAAACGATGTGACAGCACAGCGGCAGAGCTGCAGCGCACATAATAGCTTGCTCGCGGTGTCGCGGGTTCAATGTCGCCCTCTTCGCCCTCACCCAGCCAGCCTAGCGGTCCGCACCGCGCGCCAGCCAGCCGGTCCGCAGTCTGTTTCCTTATTGCGGCCCGCGGCGACACACGAAACTCTACCGTTTACATTTTCTAAACTAACGCTACTACCGGACATTTCGTTCTTGAGAGGTTGCGACCGACCAAACGTTCTTTGTTTAAATAAGTTGTTCGTGCTAAAACTCTGTTACGGTAACAGAGTTTTAGCACGTAACAGTGTTACCTACTCTGTTCTCTACCTACTAAGCATTTCTCTCTACATTGCTCTTTACCGTATGAGGGCCGATTTAGGAAATCAAATTGAGAAAGCCTCATTGCCTGGTTAATGTTCATTGAAAGGTTGACTGGAAGAAATCACTTGCAGTGATAAGTCCGCCTTTGCGCACTCCTTTATTTCTTGTTTCTTGTCGTGTACTGTTATTCTTTCAATTGTGTGCAATAAAGAGTTTCTATTCTATTTGCCCGTAGGCCGCATTTTATCTCAAGAAAAAAGGAAAATGCTGGTGATAAGACTAGTGTTGAGCTTGGTCGCGGGTGATGTGACACCCACCAGTTCACTGGACATTCTTCTCAACCATAAATTGTACCACAGCTGCGTCTCGATAAGTGAATCCGGAAAAAACTGCGTACGAGCCTCAGGGTCACATCTGTCACTGGTTATCTTATCTATCACCATGCTACACTTAGATCATATAAAATGTGAGAGAACAACGATCGGCGGCGGCGGCCAACCCCCTTCCCCCGCACCGCGCGTCTTCCTTACTCTGTGTCAACTGTAATGAATGTTTGCAACATTTTGATGATTTAAATACACGACGACACAATTAAATACACATTCAAATATATTTTTTTATATTTTGAGACAGGTAGATAAAGCTCTATTTACGTGTCCCGAACTATAATTACTTCACACAGGTAAACATAACGAGATGTTTATTTTTATTTTAACAGTTCTTAAAATAATTTTTATGGCAGGTTTTTCTCACAAAAAAAAAAAAAATGGGGAGTTATTTCTGGCGACGGAATATGCATAATGAAATGCATAAACAATGAGCTAAATCAGTCAACATGACTTAGAATAAACTTAAATACGACGACGTGAATTTAATTAAACATAGGTATAAATACATAAAGAATACATTCGTCATGAAATCAAATTATATGCTTCGATGACGAACTTACCGACGACGGACGACGGACGGTATTAGGTGACTGGCGACACCGCCCGCATATTAAATCACGTGTGCTGGTCTAGCCTAGGCGAAGCAATGACGATATGTGAGCCAGTAGCACAAGCACTAGGTTTTACGAGCGAGTCAGTGGGTCGTTTGAACTTCCTTCCTGCGACAATGCTGCCAAATATATATGTGTGTCGTGCAATTATACGTGTGAACGTAGACTGATTGAATAAACGAATAGACTTTGGTTGTGTAAGAATGATTAGAATCACTAAAACCACCTAAAACTGAGGAGTTCTTGACTGAGGACTGTCCCAATAAGTATAACAAATCAACGCAAGAGACAATGGCTTTCATTCCTAAAAAATATAGGTTCAGGTAAAAACGGATCAACCTATGTAGGTGCAACTTCGCGACGAAGCATGTGTTAGTTAGTGAGTGCATGACAACATACCGACGCGACGTCCGATGAATGTCGGCAATTTTGAGCCGGATCTTCCGTTACAAAGAGCAAGTGGTTCGTTCCGGGGTTATCGCTCCATCACTGTGAATACATGATCGGTTCAACTTCGTCGGAACGAATTAGTCTTACAATTTGCAATCGTCGCGTACGTAGGTATATATACAAGTACGTATTTAATTCAGATTCTAGAGTTCACTTCATTTATTAACCCTTTTGATGTGAAGTACGTCTACAGAGATCTCGATGTCTACAGATGTGATGACAAATAAAACCAAAATGAACCTTAATTATAGCGCTTGAAGGACCATTTTTGTACAGATTTGTCCATTCGTGACGGTGAAAGGGTTGCTCAAATTACGTGTATCCTGAAATATTCCCAATAATAGAGTGTCACTGCGCCAATGTTGCGTGATTTAATAAAAACACCATACAATACCGATTGATTGCCAGGATGCAGCGCGGTACTCGGATACAAGCTGGCACATACACCGCACATGGACGAGGGAGGGCTCTGCGCTCCCGGTGACGCCGCCCCCGCCGCACCACCGCGCGCCGCCCACCACGCCCAACTCCGCGCCCCCAGGCCCGGCACCCTCCGCCGCCGCCGTCGCCAGAAAAGACCACAACGGCATCTATGACACTATTCTCGTGAGTACCTTGCCATTCTTTCTTTGTACAAAAATTCTGTACTAAACTACTACTCACAATCAGTCAAAAATCCACAACTAGCTGTGTTCCAGGTCAATAATCCATGTTCAAAATACTCAGTTGCCTAGAATTGTATTTAGATACGTTCATACATTCGGATAGTACCTACGTGTCAATTTGTTCGGGCAGTGACATTGACTGACACCCAAATTCCGAAAAGCCCACGCAGAAAAAATTATAGTAAGGCAAAACAACTAAGAACTCGAAGCGGTTGCCTCTTGAGGCTCGCACATACATTTATTTCAATATATTTACACGAACTCACAATTTCACAGCAATTTGTTTACAAACCCGCAGCAGCAGCACCGCAAATGTTCTCCTCGAAACACAAGTAATTCCAATCACTTAAGATAAACACGAGTCCCCGCATGGATTACTTCATCAGTATCGCTTTATTTCGTGGTGAAACAGAATGAAGGTGGCCACACACGACGACGCGGTCTTCACAAAATTACATTTTAATACTTACGCCACAGTAAGTTTACTCAGAGTGTCCCCGCCCGGTGTCTACACACTATAATTATCGCTCAGAAAGATGATAGATAACTATAGATAACCAATTCAAATACTAGAATTTATTAAGTAACATAATATTCTTGTGCGAATGTATCTTTTACGCAATGTAAATTTACGACGAAAGGCAATTGTTTATACGTTTCATTAGTAGGTTGTCGTTGGTAGCTAGCGAGCGTACTTCTTGGCGTGTTTGTCTCACATGTTTCGTATCTTTATTAGAACAATAGGTCTAATTTACGCAATAATTACAAGAGCGACTGAGGGAGGTGATACATCAAGGGAATCACGAATTCACGACCCAGATCTTATCGCATCCATTAACGCTACTTTCTGCGAGTATATTCGTTTCCCGAAAAGCCCGGCCGCCGCGCCGCACAGTGCAACCAAAATACGATTTTGCGGACATCGCTTGATTTCTCCGAAACTTTTCAAGATAATGCTCTGAAATTTTGCATGAATAATCTTGAATAGTTTAGCTACTAATTCTATAAATTTGAAAAAAATCCAGCAATAGGATTTATAGTTATTTTAATTTGAAATTCAAAATATGCGCTGTTTGTGTAAGATTTTTTTTTTGTGTTTCCAGGTATTTATTTTATTTATTCAGGAAAGGTTAAAAATTAAAATATAGAAATTTAAATACTTTTTATTTAGTTTTACAACAGTATTGAATTATGTATTTATATTAAGTTTGCATAAAACATCGCATGCTTAGGGAGAAGCCTATGTTCATCAGTGACCGCGGACAGATAATGCTGCCGAGCTGACGGTGATATTGATGATATATATGAATTCATAACTTCGATAGTATATTTAAATATGTATATTTTTAATTAAAAACAAGAGCAGTCATAATCCTAGAAAATTAATTAAACAAAATTATAATTAAACTTTCGAAATTAAATTAATACTAAAATTAAATCTACATATTTATATTTTTTTTATTAAAAAGTAAAGAAAAAATAAATGAAATAAGGAACTACGTTTAAAAATAAACTAGAGAAAATACGTTCGTAATGACATGACATGGATCTACTGCAGCGAAACCTTGATTTTTTTAAAATTTATTATGAGAAATTAGACAAGATAAGTACCTTATTTAATTATGTACTATTCTAAACTCTATTTACTTCAGGTGCACATTCTGCCAAGTCTTGATCGTCGCTCGTTCTCCGGATGTAAACGATTCTCCAATTACTTCCAGCACTTTATATTATATATTATTTTAATGGTAAAGAATTGTCTCGTAATAAAACGTAAAAATCAATGGTTCGCTGCAGTAGATACATGGCTTCAGTATGCACGTAGTCGTGTTAAAACAAAATAATAAAATGTTGTTCCAGTTCTTCACTTTTATACTAAATTATTTTTCATATCTTAAACCACAAAAAATAAAGGTACTATAGTACAATAAGTTATTTTATTAGACGTATGTAATAGTGCTCTTTGTGATGTTGTTATAAGAACAGTATAACACCATAAATAATACAATACTGTGATGTGATGTGTCACCAAAACAAAGAGCGGCCGTTTTGAGCGTCAGGCGCGGCTCTAGGCGCGATCGTAAACAAACATAAAAAGTATATAAGATATGGCTGCATATGGCTACCATTTTCATACTGGCTAAAGTCAAATAGCTAATCTATAACGCAGCAATAATCATTTCTTGGACCGTTTTGGACTTTTTACTTTCTTGATGTTTAAATATTTCACTTCAGATTATTTGATCGATTCTCTAAAACCAGTCTATAAAAATTACGTTATTTAGTAAAATGGCCGTATGCTTACATTTATATATTCTGTGATATACCATTTGAACCCATTATTACCCAAAAGTTATAAATATTAAATAAGAAAGGCGACAGAAAATAATACATTTCACCGTATTTAATGCAATACATTGAAATTTCCTGGCAGAGGTCTTTTCCGGATTAAATTAAAAAATGTTAGAGTATGGTGAAAAAAATAAAAGCAATTCTTTGTTATAGCTATGATCCTGTAGAATGGGCGATAGTAATTTTTTTTTTAATCCTGGGACATTTGAGAAAATGTCAAACGTCCGGACTTTTCTTCGGGACGCTGCACTGTGCACAGTGCAACCAAAATACGATTTTGCGGACATCGCTTGATTTCTCCGAAACTTTTCAAGATAATGCTCTGACATTTTGCATGACTAATCTTGAATAGTTTAGCTACTAATTCTGTAAATTTGAAAAAAATCCAGCAATAGTATTTATAGTTATTTTAATTTGAAATTCAAAATATGCGCTGTGTGTAAGATTTATTTTTTTTGTCTTTCCAGGTATTTATTTTATTTATTCAGGAAAGGTTAAAAATTAAAATAAAGAAATTTAAATGCTTTTTATTTAGTTTTACAACAGTTTTATATTATGTATTTATATTAAGTTTGCATAAAAGATCGCATGCTTATTGAGAAGCCTATGTTCATCAGTGACCGCGGACAGATTATGCTGCCGAGCTGACGGTGATATTGATGATATATATATGAATTCATAACATCGATAGTATATTTAAATATGTATATTTTTAATTAAAAACAAGAGCAGTCATAATCGTAACTAGAAAATTAATTAAACAAAATTAGAATTAAACTTTCGAAATTAAATTAGTACTAAAATTAAATCTACATATTTATATTTTTTTTTATTAAAAAGCAAAGAAAAAATAAATGAAATAAGGAACTACGTTTCAAAATAAACTAGAGAAAATACATTCGTAATAATGATATGTCATGGATCTACTGCAGCGAAACATTGATTTTTATTAAAATTTATTTTGACAAATTAGACAAGATAAGTACCTTAATTAATTATGTACTATTCTAAACTCTATTTACTTCAGGTGCACATTCTGCCAAGTCTTGATCGTCGCTCGTTCTCCGGATGTAAACGATTCTCCAATTACTTCCAGCACTTTTTGAGTCAATAATATATTATATATTATTTTAATGGTAAAGAATTGTCTCGTAATAAAACGTAAAAATCAATGGTTCGCTGCAGTAGATACATGGCTTCAGTATGCACGTACTCGTGTTAAAACAAAATAATAAAATGTTGTTCCAGTTCTTCACTTTTATACTAAATTATTTATCTCTAAACCACAAAAAATAAAGGTACTATAGTACCGGCTATGTATACATATTATGCGATATACCTATTATGTATAAAGATACAGTGCATGATGTATAAAATCATTTCTACTGTGAGATCTTAATAAACTAATATCAAAGTAAATTAGAATTAAAGGTGACTCGTTAAAATATATATTTTTTATAATACTCGACCCCCAATATGTTATTTTATTAGACGTATGTAATAGTGCTCATTGTGATGTTGTTATAAGAACAGTATAACACCATAAAAATACAATACTGTGATGTGATGTGTCACCAAAACAAAGAGCGGCCGTTTTGAGCGTCAGGCGGGGCTAGGCGCGATCGTAAACAAACATAAAAAGTATATAAGATATGGCTGCATATGGCTACCATTTTCATACTGGCTAAAGTCCAATAGCTAATCTATAACGCAGCAATAATCATTTCTTGGACCGTTTTGGACTTTTTACTTTCTTGATGTTTAAATATTTCACTTCAGATTATTTGATCGATTCTCTAAAACTAGTCTATAAAAATTACGTTATTTAGTAAAATGGCCATATGCTTACATTTATATATTCTGTGATATACCATTTGAACTCATTATTACCCAAAAGTTATAAATATTAAATAAGAAAGGCGACAGAAAATAATACATTTCACCGTATTTAATGCAATACATTGAAATTTCCTGGCAGAGGTCTTTTCCGGATTAAATTAAAAAATGTTAGAGTATGGTGAAAAAAATAAAAGCTATTCATTGTTATAGCTATGATCCTGTAGAATGGGCGATAGTAATTTTTTTTTGGATTCTGGGACATTTGAGAAAATGTCAAACGTCCGGACTTTTCTTCGGGACGCTGCACTGTGCGGCGTGGTCGAGGACCGGTGCCGGTCGGTACACCTTTCGCACCGCGTTTTCTAAATTTATTTGTTTTGATGAGATACGCTATCCTATAAATGAATGTCGGAGGATAAATCACAAAACGCGTAGATGTGAAAGTTTCGGGAAATCTGATTTTTTTTGCAATATTGCTTTACTTACATAGACGCTGCTGACGATAAGGACATTTATGTAGTCAGTTTTGAAATCGATACTGCCTCCAATATTTAATCAATATCCGCCTATTGTGCATAATAATAATTGTTTGTACCTATCTACAGTATGCATTTATATGTA
Organism: Nematopogon swammerdamellus; assembly: GCA_946902875.1. Classification (NCBI taxonomy): domain Eukaryota; kingdom Metazoa; phylum Arthropoda; class Insecta; order Lepidoptera; family Adelidae; genus Nematopogon; species Nematopogon swammerdamellus. The sequence continues at coordinate 16,308,697 of OX336334.1, forward strand.
AGTAATTGATTGTAGTAAAACGTTTGGCTTACATCATCAAGTTATGCGGCGGTCAAGTTCAAGATAGTACCTAATAGTATTGATACCGAGTGGGCGGATCATATATTATCTGCGCTCAAGGCCGAGTACTACGTAAATGTGTAACTTGGGTTTTATTATGTATGACCCTATGTTGCGTGCGGTACAGTTGCGGGAAGAAAAGGAGGTATCAGTACCTCGTGTGCAAAAAATGGATATCGAAATTCCTTTTACGGAGCAATTAAATCTGAGCTCCGATGTTGACTAATGTTTTTAATTATACTCATTTTTAAGTTTCCGGATTAACAGTAGGTACTAAAGACTTACATAAGTCGACGTTTGTTTCGATGTTAAATCAGGAAAATTGCCACTTTAGGTGTACATTGTGGTCAATAACTATTTAAAATTTTTAAAAGTTTATTACGTAAGCAGTATTATGCTAGTGGCTTCATTTGAAAGAACGAAATTATAGTGATGATAATTTTTTTTTGGGGATGTTTTTTTGGTAATTTGTAGCTTCATCTAACAGAAGACAACTCTATACCTATACAGAACCCAATAAAACTACAGCGACAGTAAATAAAAGAAAAATAGACTGATTTAAATCATCCTAATTGTAACACCTGTATAATGAATTCACTATAGGAGCAATAGCTTAATATTGTATTTAGCCAGTTAAATAAATCACATATGGTTTAACGCCTTTACTTCATTATGTAGGCGCTCCGCCACGCCCGTGGCGTTTCGCTAAGCGGCTATCCGCTTCCGGGCGGGGAAGTGCTTCCGGTGTGTATTAGGTAGGGCGCGCCCTCACCCCGCCCGCCCTGACCTCGCCGGGCGGGCGGCGCGGCGGCGAAGGGCGGGAGACTTCGCAACCTCGACAGGTGAGGAGTCTAATGGAACGATTGTATTCACGTCACTCTTTTCCTGTTTGCCTTTTTGCCTTCAATTCTGATTGTCCGTCTCTGAGTGTGTAATTAGGAAGTAGTTATCGATTTTCTTATAAATCTTAAAAACATATTCGGTGACTGTTTCGACTTTACGAATACGAATCGAATAACGAATACAAGATCCTTTATGTATGACACTTTACAAATCTTTAGGTAAACACGTGACAACTCACGACATAACATAACTCATAACACACGACACAACTCGTTATAATAAGTAGGTAACTAAAGTATGTCAAACTAATTCATTAAACTATCTTAATTATTTCCACACATTTTTCTTAAGTCATTTTTAATATTACTTGTCCGTGTTATGTTTAAATTGTGCTAAACGGGCGTAAATAATGTTTATCAATTTTGATACGAAATTTGTATCCACAAAGGCCGGGAGGACTGAAGAATAATTGGAGAGGCGTATATCGAGTAGTGAACATTTAAACGCTGACATTACTCAATTAATTTGATTGTATTCTTAGTGTAAGATTGTTATTTGCCGCCATTTACCACTGTAATTCAAGGTGGGGCCCGATTGCACCAACACACATTTAAATAACTTTCCTTTAATTCTGAATGGACAAGTATGTATATATATATTTAGGTATTATGTATTCTATAAATTGTAATTTATAAATAGTAATTTATATGTTTAATTAACTAGTACGTACTTATATGTAGTGTATATTATAGTTTATCATAGTTACTTTCCTTATATTATATTATACATTCCCACACTCAAGTCTTTTGCTACTACCTACTTATATCTCACAACATGAGACTCTCAAACGTCCAAAGGTTGACTGGGAGAAATCCCTGTTAAGGGATAAGTCCGCCTTTGCCCCTCATGTACATTACTTATTGTCTGTTTATGTAAAATGTTTTCTGGAGCAATAAAGTATTTCTATCTATCTATCTAATAACTCTGAAGGACCGTTAACAGCTTAGATCCGTGACTTCATAAGTTTTCTCTATCGAAGTGTCTTCTCTAACTTTCGACGTTAAGAAGACAGAGATCGCACTACATTGTATAAAATAAAACAAACTGTGACAGACAGCTAACGCTGTTCATTCGTTCTGCATTGCAGATGGCAATTTGAATTTTCTTTAGTGCCTGATAAAAAGTTAAATGGCCGAACACCCAGACTTTTAATCAGCTTTAGGATTCTGCGAGGCATAAGTGGACTTACAGGTTACTTACTCACTTGTTAAGTCTATGTTGGCGCAATCGGCTCAGTTCACATGGCGATAGTATTCGCATTACCTCCTCAGTATGTCGTCTTAACGCATTTACCTCGTATATACATGCAAATTAAATGCAAACGCATGATGTCATCACCTCCGCGCGCCGCCACCGCCGCCGTCGACTGCGGTGATCACGGTGATGTTGGCGAGGCGTTTATAGCAAATATTCTTTAAATAAATACTAGTTTATATTATCTGCTGCGAGAGGCGATCTGTGTTCAGATTTCTAGGACGCTAGCAAGGTGGTGACGATGAAACTGACATAGACCGATCGGTTAGTCTAGAAACATAGTCGGAAAAATTATTCTGCTGTGCTCTGGCTCGCTGTCCTCTTTTCAGAAATATCTTTTACGTGATCATTTCTGGAATTTAATGATATCTACAATTTTCGATATTTCCACAGTACAACAATGCACTTGGTTGCATGTTGGGGTTACCCTGGAGGTTTAGTGCATCTGGCATCTGGCTTATGTTTCTTAGTGTTTTATTTATTACTCTGGGCCCATCTGAAAAATAGGTCGCCTTGTACACCTATAGCACATGCTGAGATGGGTCCATATTGTTATTTATTACTTGTGTTATGTTAAATTAGGTTTACTTGTATTTTATGTTTCTGTAATGATTTGTTTTTTTTGTTTTTTTATATAATATACATATATATATATATATATATATATATTATATATATATATGTATTTCTTAATGACAAAAATGTTTTTCTTTCCTTCTTTCTGGCATATTCGCTGAACACCCGACGACTTCTTTGCAATAATGCGAAAGCGGAGAGCAGGGTTATGGAGCGAATTGGCAAATCAGATATGTAGGTAATGAAAATATAGCTGTTATCTCTCCCCGGTTATTATTTAATAATGAAGCTATTGTAGACGCAAAATATTAAATAATTATTTTAATAATTTTTTTTAACATTTCATTTATTTTATTTGTACCAAATTTTTTTAAAGATTAGTTTTATTGTTTTCATAATGTCTTTATTGTTTTAATGTGTTTTTATTCATAGCTGTGTATCTGCAGATTCTGTTACCATATGGGTGTAAACTGTAAATGCAATCAAATAAAAAAAAAATGTATTTATTTTTATATTTCGTCTACAACACCTACATCTCAAAGTGCTTCTCCTGTGTTTCAGTAAGCGTTTCTCTCGCTGATTGATCTACAAATTGTGTCTACGGCAAGTATCAGACAGACTTCATTACGTCATTTAGTGAATGTGTCGGTCGTAATAGAGTCAATGGAATATCATCACATCACACTTTATTATAGACCGGCTGATGCCTGGCGAGCGGCGCAAGATGTTTGAGAGCAGGACAAGGTCGCTCATTTATTATTGTGTTGGCTATCTGAGTGATAGACCAAATTAATTCTTCACGAGGAACTTATTATAGTTTGCAAATATCTAATGTTAGAATTCGCTAAATTTAAATACCTATAAATATTTTATCTACGATTAGAACTCGGACACATTAGGGCTACTTTGAGCCGGCTCCACATTGGTCAATTGTAAAATGATAGTTCCATCTTCCTTTAATTGCTTAGTTGAAGTGAAATGAGACTTGCCTTACTTAGCCAATGTGTGGAGCACCGGTGTGCCGGTGTGGAGCCGGCTTTAGATCCTCTCGGCGCCCTTTACTGCTTGTTTGATTTTTTATCACAGATTGGAGAGATATATAGCTTTGAAATTTTAAATTATTAGTAAGCATTGAAATACTTGAATATATTTTCTTCTGGCTAGTCACTCATTGAATGAAAACAAAGCATTATTTGCGAGTTGGAATCGCACTTTAAGGTTCCGTGCCTAGCATGGAGAAAAACTGCGATCTCCGTGTTCTGTGATACGTGCTGCATATTGCGATTACACGCTGAATGAATGGCCATTGCACGTCTAGATACTTTTTTGCGGAATTTGAAACGGCTATGGTTTTGTTATAATCTTTAATATATTATCCACGGTGTTGATTTCTTTCACAATTGTTCATAGTAAACTTTTGGAAATGATTAGGGACTAGGAACACAGGACGGACGGATGGATTGCACGAGTCATACGAGTCAATAGGTTCCGTCTTCACCTATTAAAATGAATACGTAAATAAATGTACATTAATTTGTTTTCGGTTACACTACTTTTGTCTATGGGGAAAATGGGAAAATTCGCCGTCAAAACTGGACGCGTGCGTAACAAGCGCAGCTATGGATTGCCGTAAAATTTCCCATTTTACTGACTTATATTATACTCAATGATATTATATGTTAACATATAATAATATAATTGCTTTAGTGGAAGAGCATACTCGTAACTGTCAAATAAATACCTACCTCACCTCCTGATTTATTTTCTTCTGCTTTGATCTCGCAAAACCAGCGCAGTTAAAACGACTGCAGATATAGTATCGGATATGTAATCCGATTTATGTTTCCGGTCATATTGTTTATTCATTGGAGGGCTGGCAGAGGTCGAGTCGGGAGCCGAGCGCCGAGTCCTCGTTCAGAAGCGGACACCGCCGCCCGCGCACCGCCCCGCACGCTACCGCACGCTGCGCTGCGCAAACCTCCAGCGGGGCCATAATTATGGCACGAAGGCTTCGACGCTGTGTGCTGTAGTAGCGGAGCCTAGACGATCGAATGTGTGAACTCGGTTGCGAATGTGTTTAGGTATAACCTCGTCTGTTATTCGGATAAGACATACTTTATATAGACAAGATAACATGTAACCACCGTCAATCATACTTAGAATTAAAAGTCGTTGACGATACCTAATAAAGATAAAATAAAACATCATCTCCGTACATAGGTATCAATCAATATTACTAATAATAAATCTGTAAGGAATGGTCATGGAGTAAGTTACTTTGTTTTATGAGATACTGAGTTTGTAGACTCTACTCTATGTATGATATTAAAACTAAACTGACGATTTTTAGAAATATTTTATGTATATATGTATGTTCCTCTATAACTCTTACACCGATCATCCGAATTCGATGAAACTTAGTACAAGCACATTTAAATATACGGAACACATAATAGGCTAAGTTAAATTCAGTTCCGTTTACGCTAATTTGTGGCTCTCATACAAACCGAATTGTTCCGCGCGTCGAAATACTTAAAGGTACGGTCGACGGTACGGTAGTGGGCTTACTTACTTTCTTCTGTTTAAATACGAAATTCACGCGAGCGAAGCCGCCGGCAAAAGCTAGTATATAATAAAACTGTAAACTATGCGTGCCTAACTTGAACATACACACTTGTATATAAAACTTTTAGGCCTGCGCTGCGCACGGGTAAGTTTTGTCTCCGTTGACCGTTCCTTTTGCTAGAATTAACCTTCATTTTCACACTGACTACATTGACTGCGTTTATCATTTTCGAAAATACTGTCGCCGGAGACTAATGGTTAATCGATAAGAAAAAGATTTTTTATACCACCACCTGCACATACGAGTACATACATACTCGTACAGTACGCGGCAGTAAATAATGAACATCGAGCTTTAGAAAGAAACAATCCAGTTGTAGAGCGTCCTCCCTGTCGCAGAGAGACGTGCGAGTTCGTTCGACAGGGACGACGCTCTACAACCGGATTGTCACTTTCTAAAGCTGGATGTTCATTATTTACTGCCGGTTACTTATACCTACTTGTTTATTTCATTGAATGTAACTATCAGGCAAAGACCCTTTGCTATCAGAGGACAAATTACTCACGCTGTACTGGACAAACAATTACAAAGTTATTAGAGATTCGCAACTGCAGGGACGTGCAGACTCGCCCGCATGATCGATGATCGCGTCCGATCGTTATGTGAATTGATCTCGTCCGGTGTGATGATGCTGCGCGTGCAGTGCGCTGCACACACATATCGCCAAGAGCGGCGGCGGCGGCTCTTTGTTCCTCGTCGCCAGACTCTACAAATTGCTTACATGATAGAGCATAATTTTTTATTAAAAGTATTTTTTAGGGTTCCGTACCTCAAAAGAAGAAAAAACTCTCTCGTGTCTGTCTGTCTGTGTGTCTGTCTGTCTATCCGTCTGTCACAGCACATCTCACCGACAAAATAAGTTGAAATTTGGTACATACTCGTATATAGAGTTTGATGGCCCAATCACGGACGTATTAGCGCATAAATGAACGAATTTCGATTTTGGAGGACAAATTAAAAAGTTAACAAATTTTTTGTCATTGGAAATGATTTTTAACAGACAAACCCCTTTTAAGCTCGGAGTGTGACATCGCGTTCGTGCCGTGAATTCTGGGGCTACTTGGATAAGTGGGATGTCAAAAGACGCGTCTTGGCGAGGCGCATTGGATGGCGAAAGTGGAAAAAATGAATACTTTGAGAAAATAAAAAAAAAACATGAAAAAATTGGTTGTCTGTAAAGTCGGTTTACGGACGATAGTTTTACGTGATAACGTCATACAACCCTTGTTTCATGAATATTCTAAATTTGAAATATTTTCCGACCGGCCAGATATTATGGTACGAGTAACCTCGTTTTAATTTCTGCGGCCCTGGTACTTTTACAAGCCGACGCTTGGGCCGATTGTGCCTCTCTATCGCTTGTTACGCGCTCTCGCTTGCACACACAGGCTCAGATGGAACGTGACGTGGTATTCGTGCGTGCAACCGGTGTTCATCAATTTATAAGACGTTATCACGTCAAAAATCGAAAAATTTTCGGGCATTTTAAAGGCTACAAAGGGTTAGGCGTGCGGGATGTTGTCGTAGGATTCTCGGGGCGCGGGTGTGCTCATTCGGTGGCCGGGGTGGTCCCCTCTCGGACTGTTTTTAGAATTGGAAGTCTAAGTATTATACACAGAGGATATGAGTGCTTAGGCTACCCCGCGTATTTTTTGTTTTCGAGCTCTGAGATACCTGTCGCCGCTAGATAATGGCCAGCCGGCCACGAGACCGTCCGGTCCCGTGGACCACCCGCGGGCTTCGCTCCGTTGTTGTCGGAAGGCAGTGAGTGACCCACAGAACATCAATAGCGCACGCTTTGCTAGAGGGCCCAATAAGCTGGCAAACTCCCTTCTATATGTAGATATGCCCAAGTGGGCAACATGCTGTAGGGGTTTACTCCACTGAATTCAATTCAGTGGTTTACTAAGATCGAAGGTTGACGCGATCCCGCAGCTGCGCCGTCCCCTTTCCACCTCCGCACCACGAGCCAGTGCGCAGTGGCAGGAATTGCACTCCGAGGATGCGTACCAATAGGTTCTGCAGATCTTTCCTCCCCATAACCGGTAAACTCTGGAACGCTCTCCCTGCTCATATATTTCCCCCCGAGTACCACTCGGATCCCTTCAAGAGGGTCCTGAATAGGCACCTGTCAGACCGGCGGCATGGCATTCGCAGTGCATACGACGGAATGTCCGTGGCCGTCGTTAGACATCTTACGGGTGCTATACGGAAGCCATATGTCGAGCTTTCTAAAATATTTCTAATAATATAAAAAGACGTTGGGATTTAAATACAACTGGCTAGTTCTTAAAACCTATTTTTTGAGATATTAGAAAAGATGATAATTGAACATAACGATGTAAATTGATAATGGTTTTTCATTTGATAGATTATTTTCATATACCATTACTTTATTAATATATTTTCGATATTCCATGGCGGTGGGCGTCAGGTGTCGGGAGGGAGCCGCATACATACACAACAGCACAACGGGAACATAAAGATACAACTAACGAAATAAAACAATATGAAACACAAGACGGGAGCTTTGATTACGAGATGAGATGAGACACGAGATACTCTGCCCACGATACCCAGTCGCGACTCTCCACCATTGTTATTCATCGAATTTATTTTTATTTTTATGGAAACTGACACGGTGGGCTACATCACCTACAACGTCCGTGATGTCAGCCCATAACACCGGGTGAACTAGGTGCCATGTCAGTGCTTCCCCCTTTGATCGGTGCCGGCTACACTGAACTGGTCGGAAAACACAAACTATTTACATAGCCGTTTCGACCGACGTTTCATTCAGAGCGGTGGTACCAGTCCGGGCGGGTTAAACCCTACCACCAAGTAAGATTAGGAGGGAAGGGACCTACAGTTTTACGAGGAATCCGAACCTCGGTCAGCCTCCAACGGTCAGCGGTCACCCATCCAAGTACTGACCGCACCCAGCGTTGCTTAACATTCAATAGCGACAGTTGACTCTCTGCACCACTGAGCTATCGAGGCTGACAATCCTAAACTTATATGTATATCAATCACAAATTATTTATTACTGTAACGGTTCAAATTATTTCTTCAATTTCTGATGTATCTAATGAATTTTTTACAACAATAAAATGATACTTATTCCATTATTCGTTCATACTCGTACGTACCGAGCATATACATACATCGTTTTAGATAAACTTTCCTTATTATTTCCTTCGTCATCATCCCCACGACACCTCACATGTTAAAATCGCGGTCTGTAGCCGTTTTGGCTACAGAGCGCGACATAGAAATAGGCATACGACCGAATGTCCATGGGCGTCGTTAGACACCTTACGGGTGGATCGGCGCCATATGTCGCGCTTTCAATAAAAAAAAATAGACATAATGCACTCGAAAAATATAACTCTCCTTTTTGCTTCGCGCAGTCGGGTAACAAAACAGAAAAACGGAACAACTCTGCTTTACAGCGACGGTTTACTCTGGGTATAACATTTCAAACTAGATTAAAATACTGATATAATTATTTTAAACTAGCTGAGCCCATGGCTCCGCTCGCGTTGAATTCTTGTTTCAGTGAATCGGGTCAGAGTGTTGAGGCGATTCGTCTGCAAACAAACCGACGTGCATATATATCAATGCATCATATAATTTATCGTTAATCCCCCAATAATTTTTTTTGCTAATATTTTGCAATGCACAGACTCGCAAAGTTTGCAGTTACATACTCGTATAATAAATTGATTATAATGATATATTGAGTAAGTAATTGAAAATATTTGACTTATCTGTGAACTTACGACAAGGCAAGTAACAAAACAAGGCGTAAATTGATCGCAAACGCACATCGTTGCTGCTCACTCTCGCCGGCTCCTCCTAGCGCCTCAGGGAGTTTATGAAAGTGATCGATTGTGCATCGATGAGTGGAAATCGCGAGAAAATGTCGGCGTTCTCACGGCGGCGAGCGGCGGAGCAGCAGCGGTGCGGGGCCGGCACGGTGGTCGCCCGGGGGCCCCTGGAGCTGTCGAGGCCGGCCGTGCTGCTAGCGCGCGCTCCCACGTCCGTGGAGTCCGCCGCTAGTTCCCGATGGATGGAGGCAATCCGCAAGCCGCGTGTCGACCTGCCTGCGTACAGTTATTTTCTCGTCCCACATGGATATTTTAACGAAGCGTTTGTTTTAGCCGCTCCGTGAGCACAGTAAAGTAAAGTAAATACCTGTTTAAACTTCAAAAAGTGCAGCAGCCGCTTGAAAAAATCAAACAATAAAAAAACAATAAAATCAAACAAGGTGCGTGAAGTGGCCTCCTTTTAAATACCATTACAGGAACTATTTGTTCAGATAAGGCTAAATAGTTCTCTGGCGGAGTGGGCGGGTGCTCCCGGTGCGGCGCGGGGCGGCGCGGGGCCACATGCGAGTAATGAGCTCTGTTCAAACAGCTCCGGTGCCGCCCACTTCACTTTATTTAACATTAAGAGACTCGGAGTGGAGTGGAAGCGGTTGCGGTCGGCTGGTATGCCTTTGTCAGTGCGGAGTTCCCGTGTGGGTCGCCCGCCGCCGCCACCGTGCCGGCCGGCCGCCCCTCGCTGCAGCGCGGCGCGCAGGAGCGCCGGCTGCGGAGGGACGGGAGGAGCAGGAGAGGTGTTGAAATATTCAGCAGCATTTAATGCGAGCGGCAGCGGCGGGCGGCGCGGCGGCGCCGGTGAAGGCAACAAACTTGGTGTATAAACAAACTTTCTTCTTGCTTGGGATTGATTTTGTGTTTGAAGATCGCAAGGAACTGTATAATTTACAAAGAAACACTACCTTGAACGAATGCTTTTTTGATGACGAATTGCAATGTGCAGATTGCAATCTACGTAGTGTATTATGTATATAGGCAGTTGTTATTGTTTGTATTTGAAAAACATAGAGAGAAAATATGTTTAACATAGACTGAAATGGAAACATAAGTATTTCCTAAAAATAAAAACAATTAATGCCTCTGTCTGCCTAACAGAAGCATTATGAGACCAATTCATCGAATACAAACAGGCACATTCCTCAGAAGTAATTTCGCCGAAATGATGTAAAAGGATCCGGTAATATTTATTATTTACAAATTTAGTAGCATAATTACGCCAAAGCAATGGAGGAGTGTAGGTATATGGTTTCTTAACATTTCCGCCGTAAAATAAATAGCTAACTAACGAATGAGTAACAAGAATAAAACTGTGCTAGCTACTCGAGCGAGCTACATATAGTGAGTGCAGCGCAGAGTGCAACGCAACGCTCCTCGGTGACGTCGGTGATAACTCCATCTGAGGCTGAGGTGGCGCGTGTTTATTTACCGACGGAATACTGAGTAAATACATCTCACACCGCCCAAGTAAATGTTTAGACGAAGCTGCACGTGAATGCACCTAATGAACGCAGTTTCCACCCAACCGAGCGACACTCAACGGAGACGTGCGTGCGCGAGGTGCATTTAGTAATCTACATATTCTCGTTTTTTGTTTTGTTTCAATTGTCTTTTTTTATTTTATATATGAAAATAGTTGTCAGTAAATTTTGAAAATTATACGATTTTTCTTTTAATTCTAGATATCTTTTTGAAAAGGAATATTTTGACAAACTGTATGTATGTGTGTCTTACTTAACACAGGCAAGCACATCGCAACAGAATCTATTAACTAAATACATGGCAATAGTTGTATCTAAGTAACTGTTGTCACCAAAGTCGTATTTGGCATCGGGCACTAGAAGTTGGTCCTGGTCAGGACGTATTTTTTTCGTCATTTTCGGCTTTGCAATTATCTAAAAAGAAAAATATAAAAAGCGAGGACATACTTAGTACTAACATATAAAAAAATAAAAAATATATAATAGTTAGTAATAATAGTTTAAAAGTAATAACTTTACTTAAAATACTGGTATGAAGGTGCCGCGCTTGCACTCTACCACGCACGACTCTACCGTGACTCTACCTCTCGATCACAGCAAGCGATGTCTTACTGTACGTATGTCGGTAACTACCTACACGTGTATGCACTGCGCACTCGCACTTGTAAATCTCAGGATCGGTAGGGATGAAAAGTGTTCGATCGATAGAACATAAACGGTTGATGTTCCTTTTCCAAATATTTTAATTACTTCTCCCATTGGTTGGTGATGATAAAGTTGGAATTTGCTTCGCTCTTCACGAACTATAGGACGGAAACTTTTTACCTGGGTTGCAATCACGAAGCAGGTTTTAATTGTCCTTTTTCTTCGCTCAGATAAACAACAAGTCTTAAATCACGTGTTTCAAGTGCATATTTACACTTATTGTTTTACCAAAAGACGTTCTTGATATTATCAGTTAAATGCTTTTTACCATTCGAAAACTTAATTTCTTTTCCACTTCTGCAATTGTAACTGCGATCTAAGAAATATTTTTAATAGCGTCAATAAAAGGATTGTATAAGTATCATCAAAATAGTCGAATGTCCCTAATTTATCGAAAAAAGTAGGCAATTCGCCAGTTTACGTTTTTTCGACAAAATTTATGCTTTTGAATAATATCGATATGTTGTATTGAAATAAAAGTGTCCTACCCTAAATATTTCTCTAGTGCGAGCAAGCATTTAATAGTAAATTTGAACGCGTGCCTTTAACATATTATAAATAGATTTCACCACGCGCCCGGCCTTTCATTGCTGTTCTGGCGCATGTGGTCTCCAGAGTTTTTATTTATTCTCTTTTTTTACATTTATTTATCCACATATTCTATGTAATATATTGACTTAGTTTCTTTAATTTTTTTCAAATAGTTTTTAATGAAATTATATAAAATTTACAAAGCTTAATATAGTTTTGATCTGTGATGTCGTTATTAGAAACTAAACTAATCTGTCTAGTCATAATCTGACTTCATTGAGTTTTGTATTGCAATAAATGACTCACTACCCGTTTATTCTTCTCATCTTTTTCTGTGTTAATTTATTTGATTCGACAATGTACGTCCAAAATATTTATTTAATGTATGATCGAGCACTTTGATAGGTATATGTAGCATCTTTAAACTGACAGTTCTCAATCTCGCGTCAGTGAAACTGACAGACAATGAACAGTTTGTTAACATTCACCCGAGAGGCCGTGCGGTGCCGCCGCCCCGCCGCGCCGCCGCCGCAGTTCTCTCGTCGGTCTTGCATGAGAAAGTATTTAAAAGGATAAAATAGCTATTGTTATAAATTGCATACAGTTTATTTAATCAATACTTAATTTAATTTATAGTCTCCAAAAGAAACTACATATGCATGCAATTTTCATCAGACGACGAGAGCACTAGCACAGTAAATATATTATAAAATATATTTGTAATTTCTGAACATATCTTAATATTTATTACATGTAAAGTCAAACATTAAAACAGAAGACGTAAATAAATTAAACTAAATCAAATTAAAATATTCGTGCATCCTCGAAACGTCACACATAGTCCCGAGGACGACCGCCGCGTTTCCTCGCTGGATGGCGAGACTTTTATTTTGTGTGAGGAACGCTTTGGCATGACGATCCCTGGACGCTTCAATAAGCAGCTCACCTAGTTGCTTTTTGTTGTAATAATTAAGTAAGCCTAGTAATTAAAAGCCTCCAAGTGAGAGTCGGACTGGCGCACCAAGGGTTCCGTACCACCACACAATATACATAAGTTTATCAAAAAAATAATTGTTTTCGAAAATAACGAAACGCCTAATAAAAACTACAACAATGGTTTAACTGTTAGGCAAACCATTGCTTCTTGTACATAAAATACAAAAATACAGGTTTTTGCCGCTACTATTACATTCACAAAAAAACCTACAGTTTTCCTATAATCTATGGCTTAATATCTACTAACCTTAAAATCTTTAACTTTAGAAACCTCGGAGAACTGGCGGCCATTTTTTGCCAATTTTTAACTAGTTAATGCCCTTTTTATCATTTTGAATTCTTTGCCGTATGATATCGGTTGTTACCACACCGCATGAGTACCACACACCACTTCCCACATTGACACCGTTTGACACCGTTTGTCATTTTAAGGTCCAGCTAATCAAGGTGTCACATACATTCTCCATGCAACATATACAATATTCATTGCAGTACTTCTGAATTTTGAATTTTTTATGCTGTAGGCATAATGTTGTCTTAAAAATAATTTGTATCAAAACATTGATATGATGCACATTTTTTATTGCACCCGAACTGGGTCGCTGTGCTCGAGGTCGGAGCCTCAGGCACAGCCAATTTCACCCCCGACAGATGCAAGTTCGGCATGAAGGCGAACTGAAGTACCTGGGGAAAAGCTAAGTTCGTGGATTGTAGGAGTAGGGTATTTTATTTTTTGTACAGGTTGTTTCAGGATAGTCTTGAGAAACTTCAGGAATAGAAAGTACTCATTATTAGAAGAAAAAAATCCTTATCACTCAAATCGAAATTATGATTTTTTTAATACAACATTTAAAATTGTAATAATAACTCGATGGACAGTGAGTATGGGGAGATTTGGCAACAGTGCGGTCCCCTTTTCTTTTGATGTCATTCAAATTAAGTGTTTGGAATTTTTACCTACATGCAGTTTAATTCTACTAGTTTAAGCATGTAAGTTAGTAATTTTATCTTTATTTAATAAAGGCGGACGATAACCGTCCACCAAAGCTCGATGAAACTATTTTCACCAAAAAGTTATAAAATGACCGAATCTGGGAAAAAGTTTCAGAGCTTTTCGTGTTCAAATATGGACTCCTTTCGAACCCTGAAGTTACGAAACCCTATCCTGTAACATCCTGTATACAGCGCGACATGTGGCCTCGTTTCACCTACAAGGTGTATAACGATGCCCATGGACATTCCGTGATGCATGGGGATTGCGAATGCCATGCTTTTCTGAGATAATATCTATGTAGATTAGACTACTTAAAATAACATGAAATTACATGTACATAATTGCGTAAATTACGATTATCATTAGCTTTATAGTTCTTTTCTTGTCGACCACTCCGTCCGTACTAATTCTGTTATTATGTCATTTGTTGAGCGATGAGGGCATTGCTTAACGCAAACTAGTTTCCCATAGTTATAATAATAATTATTTTATTTTCTTTCCCTTCTCTGTTGTAACAATAGAAAAAAATATGATCTTCATTGTGTGAACACTGAAATTACCATGTGCAATTTTTATAAGGTGGTAAATGGATGGTATGGATGACACGAGTTGAAGAGAAACAAGAAATGAAATACAAAAAAATTTGTTTTTTTCGTTACAATACTTTATAAATATGTATGTTCCAATCAATAGAATTTCCGATAAAATGTCGCGATTTTTCATATTTCTGAAAATCAATAACTAAATAACTACCTATCTACCTAAATACTTCACTATATTGGCACTGCCCAGTCGTGGCCAGACAAGCAGAAATCTCTTAGGGAGGCCTACAAGTAAGTATTGTTGGCATAAGCTTTCTATTTCTCGTTTGTAATTCAATGGTTAAATGTAACAGACAGTCTGGCTGGACCACCACACGACCAGCTATAAGTGCCTGGGGGTGAAACTGAACTGAAAGGCGACGAACGACAACCTCAGTCTACTCGTCTGTCTAGAAGAGGGGGTGCGGGCAGGCCAGGCAGGCGATGATGTGGGGTGGCTGGGCTGGAGTGGAACTACTGGAGTTAGAATGGAGCTAAAGGGCTCATACAAAAAACTTCTACGATCTATGTTGTGAAATATAAGTACATAAATAGGTAGTAGCCAAATACTTTTGCTACGAAAGTGTGGGAAAGTAAAATAAAATATAATGAATATAATTTTATAATGATAGTATGTACATACGAGTACGTACTAGTTATAACTATTGTTTTTCCATAAATATACATACGTATGATGTAACATAGTTCGTTAATTTATATTTTATATTAATTAAAAATAAATTATTTTAATGTGTGTGACTTTTATTAACGAAAATGCGTAATTTGGATAATATATTTGACAACCTAATGATGTAACGTCATCATAAATTATCGTTACGCATTATCGCCCGGTTTGATTTCTGAAACGGTTCCCGAAACCTACAGTTCGTTGAACCAAAATAAAAGTGCAGGTGCACCCGTCGGGAGACTGCGGCGCGTGCGGGCGACAGCAGCGTGTGGATGGTGTGTGTGTGTGTGTGTTTATGTGAGGGTGTGTAGTGGTGTGCTGGGTGCGTGACGGCGCGGTTGCTACGCGACACGAGAGGGCGCCGCGACGCGCCGCCGCCGCCTCCGCCGCGACGCTGCTGCGGACGCTGCGGCAGTGTGTCCGCCGCGCCGCGCCGCCCATCACGTGCCGCCCGCCCACAGCACGCGCATGTCGATACTCATTGCACCGTAATACTGTAAACAACGCCGTTACGCCGTTATTACTACGCGTTACGTTCAATAAACTAAACCTCTCGTGTCACTGTGAAATACATGCGAAGTCGATAAAAAGTTGAGCGTCTAGCTAGCAAGTTCGAAAGTCTCAGAAATGTTAGCTTTTATGAGCTTTTGGTAGATATTACGCGATTGTACTTCAATTATGTAGAGCTTTAAATTCGAACTGATCGTTTTTATAACACATCTAAATTAGAAGCACACAGAAGCATATTACAGTTCGCATGTCTTATGAACATTGTATTCGTAACCTAGAAATATGCTGGCACTCGCTTTTAACAAGTGCTTGTTAAAATTTGTTGCGAATTTCAAATTGCCATGCGAAATATGACTAGTTACTACCTAAAAATTATGTTCTTATATCGAAAATATTGCACAAAATATAAAGAAGTGGTCTCAGTGAAATGAGCGCACTCGCCGCATGCTCACACACTCTAGAGAGCCGTTCGTGATACAACTGTTTGTCTACGGAATTAAACCATCGTAATTTTCAGATAAGATTGTGTGAAGGATTAGTTTTATCGCGAGAATCGTCGTATCTTTGTGAAGCGTCTAGTTAGTAAATGAACTATCACAAAACTATGTTCTATTAATAACAAAACTACCAAAGATGACGTTCGAGCCTTATTATTGTGACTTAGAGAATTTGAAAATTATTGTGGAAATGCATATATGGTAGTTTGGTTACAAAATCTAAAATACGTTTACTCTTCCAGGATTAATGTTTCATTTGCCTACTAATAATACAAACTGTACTTCAGTACGTTACTAAATATATCTTCTTACTATACATTACATTTCTTTACTCTTCACTCGAAACAATTAGATACTAGACACGACAAAAGCTCGGACTTTGTTTCCGCAGCTAGGCGCCGCCTCCGCCCGGCGGCGCCCCGGGCCCCGGCATTCATAAAATGGTAGTTGGCGCCAGAGGGTTGGCGCGCGTCGCGAGGGGAGCGCCGGATGAGTGGCTGTGGCGGCTTGCTTGTACAGCTGACTGGAGCGTCGCGGATGCCGACCGGAAGGGGTCGCTGACTTGTGTTATGTCATAAATACAACAGTGTTCATTGAACACCGGTCTTGTAAAACTGTCTAAATAATTATTCGGTGGAAATATGTATTCCTAGAATAATGTTAGTCAATCCCAAAGTCTTGGTGTTTTTTTTTTCAATCTTACTCGATTAACATATGTATAACTTACTTAGGTAATATTATAAACATAATAATATTAATTATATAAATAATATAAATATAATTATATAAATATTAATTTATCTAAGAGTCTGACTACTATTTTTCCCACTAACAAATTTTGACAATTCGATACACTTTGTATCATTTGATTTTTAATATGACTTATTACATTTCTTTGTAATAAACGTAAACTAATTCTTTTATTTGACTTGATATAATATGAAATATCAAAATTGACGATGGCACTATACACCAGATATAGGTAATTTAAATAGGCAGTGTGGTCAGATTCTTCAGTATTCATGTTTATGCTGTAAATATTAATGCTCTTGTGAGCGGTAGTATGGGTTAATTATTTGTAAGTTACTATAATATAATACTTTTAAGGTACTAACAAAACATTGTGACTTGCGAAGTTTGTTTGTCAGTTCTTCTTCGCATTGAATTTAGAACTGGCGGAATTTTCGACATGTCCAAGCGTAGGTTACCTACCTGTGGATGAAATTATACAATAAACAATAAACAATAAACATATTATTTTATCGGCTCTGGTATGGACGGTGCGAGATCGATCACTGAATAACAAAATGCTCTGTGGTCGACATTTAACCGTATCTATAAGATATTTTCCAATATATCAAAGCCAAAGTAAGTGACAAAATAGTTACAGCTGTTTCTGCATTATTTATTTATTTTGTATCTCTTTTCTTTCAGCCAACTAAATATAAAAAATAATAAAAAAATACATATTAAATGTCTTAACCTAAGAACTAACAATAGCGCTTAATGTTTTTTGTGCCAATAAATAAATACATTTTCGCTTATACCTACAATATGTCCGGAAGAAGGTATGTATCGATCTTTTAGTTTAGAGATATGTGACCCGGCAAATAAACGTCTGTCAATGCACTGTAGAGTAGTGTAGAGTCGCTTCAATGGTGATCATTGACGTGTCCTTGTCTGGTGTAAGTAGGCGGTGAAAAGGTTACGACTTTGTTCTAAGTCAGTGAGACGAGACGTCGTTGAAGTAGACGGCCGCCGGCGCGGCGGCGACGCGACGCGGCGTCGGACGACACTGTACTATACTATGTACTATGAGCACAGATTAGGGAATAGATGTTACGTATGACAGTATTGTACGTAGGTATAGAGGAGAAGCGAGTTGTGCTGTGTTTGGTATTACTATTTTTTTATTATATATTCTAAATAAAATAATAATTGATATTCGATTAAATCAACTGTGATTTAAAGCCACCTTTAACATTTGAGAACAAAATGTTCGGTGTTATTTAAAAAAAACACTGTTTTTTGTGAACTTTGCATTTAAGGAGGTACTTATTATATGCGCGTTTTAAATTGTTGCAATGATTTAAGATTAAGAATTTTTTTATACTTAACAAAAAATTATAAATTTCTTTGGTTTAATCTAAATTCAAATAATCGTATAAGACCTAAGAACATTGTGAACTTTTGGTAGGTATGTAATGTTCAAAGAGCATAATATTGTTAGAAGTTTTTCATATTGCAAGCACACTGTGTCCACACGAGCGCCGTGTATGGTCGGCGGCGATGTGAGATGGTGGGAGGTGGGTGTGACCGCGCCGCCCGCCCGCAGGTCTGCGAGGTTGCCAGCAGGGCGTATCGTTAGCTGAAGTGCCTGCCTTCACAGACGGACCGCAACGAGCTCACGTGAGAGGTGTTTGCACTCATATCCAACTTTAGGCTAATTCAGACTAGAAACAGGCGCGTGGATTGAACTGTAAACAAATATTATGTGCATGTTGCCGGCTTATTTCTGCACCGGCAATGTTTATTTTGAACTGCTCACATGCGGTCTTGCTCGGAGGCAAGAATTACTTACGTGCGGTGTAATAACCTCTCCCCTATACCTATTGTTTTTCCTTAGATATTAAAGGCAGAATTATCAAAAATCAACTCTTTAGCTCTAGAACAACTAGAATATAAAGAATCGAAATATGGCCAGCGTATAACTTTCAAGTGATCTCTAGGTTTGTCAGAAACAGTGTCGCTAATTCGTACACATAATTCCTGTAAAATGGACCCAATTATTACTTCCTTTTCAGGAAGCCGTTGTGTACCGTAATAACTCAGAGTACTAACTCTCATTTCCTAAATCTATTCTAGTAAATTCTAATATCAACATTAAAGCACTTACCAAACTAATTGCTCATTCATCTATAGTCATTAAACCCTTCTGGTTTCCCTCTGTGTTCTATGTGCACGCTTCGACAGCGCGCTCACGTACCTCGCTTGCGAGCTTGTGAGACCCGCCAAAATTCAAAATGAAAGTGTTCTGATGTTTGTGTTATTGTTATTATTAAATTATGATCAATGTATTACTTGATAGCTTAATTTTGTTGTGCTGTTCAATAGATGAAATCTATTATTTTATATTTTCTTCTAAATTTTAGAACTTCAACAATACAAACTTTTATTGACCCCTTTTGAAGGGGTTTGTGGAACTGGCCCCACTAAATTCGTATGGACCCTCGGTCCATACGATATTTATCCATCGCCAGTCCCCGTGACTCCCAACGCAGATAAATTTGTACTTAAGCTACAAATTTATTATTTGTCCCTAGGAGTCCCCGTTTTCTGATCTGTACAAAATATACATCTTCAGACAGATTTACCAATTTAATCTCGTAGTGTTATGTTGGAGTTCAAAAGATATTCTTTTGTCCTCCCTAAAGGCATAAGTGTATGCTTTTAATTGTGCGTGTATAGTGTATATGTTATGGTTTATATTTCTGTGGCTATCTATTGATATACCTACAGAAATTGTTTTATTCCAAATGATGCGGTCAGGGGTCCACCTTTCACCGAAATCAATTAGGAATATTTTCTTAAGGGTTTATTAAAATGGTGTGCTGGTCATAATCTACATAACCTATACAGGTATATTTAAACCTGATTTACGCAATCTCCCTACTTCCTAAAACGTAACTAGCCAGTATGTTGCATATGCATATATATTACAAAATTTACCTTTGAATTCCACTATCCTAACCGGTCTGACACGATTCACTAAAATCACCTTAAATAAAACACCATTACAAATAGAATAGCGTAAAACAATAAATTCAAACGAAACCACAACACCCGCCACTGAATCTAATCGCGAAGTTAACACTTAATAAAAATATACTTTTATATCAAAATACGGTAAAACCACTGATTTTACATATTTAAATTCGACATATTTTTTTAAAAATTACGCGTGGTTCAAACACTCTTATATACGTATGATTTACGAATTTAAAGATCGGGTTTTGTTTCTTTTAATCTTCTCTATATTTTAAAATACCTTCCCAATGTACTAGTCCTCATGGCAGGCCAGTTCGGACATAGTGTCATTGTAAAAGTTCTTTGGAAATCCTTCCATCACCAGTCAAGATTCCAGAATCCAGCTCAACCTTCATCCAGAACTCAAAAGGCTCAAAAAGAACATCCAAAATATAATTCGCAACCTAGTTGAAAATTCCTATATCACCCCCAAAATTACAAAATCCAGCTCAACCTTCATTTGCAACTCCGAAAGCTTTACAGAAATTCCCACACTAAAATTCACGAATCAAACAAACTCTATTCACTGACTTCCTTTATGTACGTGAAATTTATGATCAGGTCACAGTCCATTATATTTTAATATAAAATAAAACCTTCCCAATGTACCTGTCCTCATGGTAGGCCAGTTCGGACATAGTGTCATTGTAAAAGTTCTTTGGAAGTCCTTCCATCACCAGTCAAGATTCCAGAATCCAGCTCGACCTTCATCCAGAACTCAAAAGGCTCAAAAAGAACATCCAAAATATTTTCCGTAAAACTAGTTGAAAACCCCTATATCACCCCCAAAATTACAAAATCCAGCTCAACCTTCATTTGCAACTCCGAAAGCTTTACAGAAATTCCCACACTAAAATTTACGAAACAAACAAACTTTATTCACCGGTTTTTTACAAAATCATTTATGAACTAAGAAAACCTTCCCAATGTACCAGTCCTCATGGTAGGCCAGTTCGGACATAGTGTCATTGTAAAAGTTCTTTGGAAGTCCTTCCATCACCAGTCAAGATTCCAGAATCCAGCTCGACCTTCATCCAGAACTCAAAAGGCTCAAAAAGAACATCCAAAATATTTTCCGTAAAACTAGTTGAAAACCCCTATATCACCCCCAAAATTACAAAATCCAGCTCAACCTTCATTTGCAACTCCGAAAGCTTTACAGAAATTCCCACACTAAAATTTACGAAACAAACAAACTTTATTCACCGGTTTTTTACAAAATCATTTATGAACTAAGAAAACCTTCCCAATGTACCAGTCCTCATGGTAGGCCAGTTCGGACATAGTGTCATTGTAAAAGTTCTTTGGAAGTCCTTCCATCACCAGTCAAGATTCCAGAATCCAGCTCGACCTTCATCCAGAACTCAAAAGGCTCAAAAAGAACATCCAAAATATTTTCCGTAAAACTAGTTGAAAACTCCTATATCACCCCCAAAATTACAAAATCCAGCTCAACCTTCATTTGCAACTCCGAAAGCTTTACAGAAATTTCCACACTAATATTCACGAAATTAAACTAATTTCAATCACCGGGGTTTTTTACCAAATTCATTTACTAAGAAAACCCAATCAAAAATACACGCGAGCGAAGCCGAGTGAAATTATTCACTAGGAAAACCCAATCGAAAATACACGCGAGCGAAGCCGAGCGATACTTCTTTCCCGAACTTATTCGAAAACTCACGCGAGCGAAGCCGTACTAACTTTCGTACCTGGGCTCTCGCTAAATACGCACGACCGTCTCCTTCGACTCCCAAAACAGACTGAACTCCCCACGCTCCCCTCCCTCTCCTTTTATAATCTTTCCTCGTGTCACAATCCTGACACGCAGGAACAAATCGAACGGTGGCCTCCTAGTATGGCCATGACACGTTCGTGTCACGGAGCGCGATTTTGTATGGAGATTGAATTTCGATTTTTAGTATGGGCTGGACACGTTTGTGTCACGCAGGAACAAATCGATCGGCTGCCTCGTAGTATGGCCGTGTCACGTTTCTGTCCGGACTCGTAATTTTGTATGGAGGATAATTTTATGTTTTTAGTATGAACTGGACACGTTTGTGACACGATATAAATTCGATTTTGGAGGGAAAACAAACCCTCTTCGTACCTTCCACATGGTACCTAAAGCTGTTTCGCTCGTCAGCGATGCGATTTACCTCTACTTCGGGGGTTTTAACACCACTTCCCCGCACCCATTGTGCATCTCCGCATGCAGAGAACTGTTGCTTTTGTTATATTAATTGATGTTATTACATGTGCTCTATTAATAAATCGACTTTTAGCGCCATAACGGAGTGTTTTATTTATATATTTTTGTTTAATATCGTCTATATTCTTCGAGTATTTTCATTTAAAATGCTAACGTTCCAAGTTGTTAGTTTTCTTATTGTCTATATATTAATTCCTGTACATGCGTGATACCATCTTCCGTGTTTGATAATACTATTCATGTACGGAACCTGGACACGCAGAAACCAATCGAAATCTCCTTACCATCGTCGTGTTTTATTCATGTCAGGACACGAAACCATTCCTTCATACTAACACCGCTTAACGAAAACCCCTCCCGCACCGCTTGACAAATTACCTCAGGTCGCTCCGCCTCGCCCCGCGGCCCACGCGCGCCCGCAGCTCGGTAATACCTCACCCCTTGTCTTGTTTACCTCATACCTCTCTCCGCCCCGCGCGCACGCTCCAACGGATATTTATTTGAATGTTGGCGTCATACTCAATGAAACGTTGTTTTGTTTTATTTTATGTTTTTGTTTAATAACTGGTACTTTGTTTATATACTCTTCCCTTTATAAAATGTTTAGTGTATTAGTTTGAATCATTAATAAATAATTATTAAAATAATTTTAGACCCTGTGCGATATCTTCACAGAGATCACGAAACTTCAAATTCCCATAAACTCCGTCATGTCCAGATTCCAGACACGCAGGAACAAATAGACCAGCGACCTCATAGTATGGCCGTGTCACATTCGTGTCCTGACACGAATTTAGTATGGAGATTAAATTGAATCATTAGTATGGACTCGACACGAATCGGACACGCAGGAACAAATCGAACGGCGCCCTCTTAGTATGGCCGTGACACGTTCTTGACACGCAGGAACTAAACGCTCGGTTGCCTCGTAGTATGGCCGTGACACGTTCGTGTCACAGAGCGAAATTTCGTATGGAGATAGAATTTAATTTTTAGTATGGGCTGGACACGGTTGTGACACGCTCGAACAAATCGAACGGTGGCCTCGTAGTATGGCCGTGTCACATTCGTGTCCTGATACTATTTTAGTATGGAGATAAAATTAGATTAATTAGTATGTGCTGGACACGGTTGTGTCATGCAGGAACAAATCGAACGGCGGCCTCGTAGTATGGCCGTGTCACATTCGTGTCCTGACACAAATTTAGTATGGAAATAAAAATAAATTATTAGTATGAGCTTGTCACGTTTCTGACACATAGGAACAAAACGTACGGTGGCCCCGCAGTATGAGCGTGTCACGATCGTGTCTTGACAATAATTCATTCTTTCATACTAACAACTCGCAGCGAAATAATCACTACTCGCGCTCCTTGACTCGCTACCTCATGCCGCGCTCAAACGGCGTGATGATACCGCGATCTCTGACCCCGCGCCCGCAAGACGCGCGCCTTCTTACCTCACCTCTCCGCCGTTTCGTACGCGCCCATGTCTTGTTCCCCTCTCACCGCGTGTCAGGATTACCTCATGCTACCTTCCCCGCCTCGGCGCTCTATAGTGTTTTATATGCGAACCAACTGATGTTATTATATTTCTTGTTTGTCTAATTGCGCGTCGTATTGTAATGGCCGTTCGCGCCATTTTATTTCTTAGTGGAGTGTGCAGTCACGATTGAATTTATTAGGTGATTAGTTAAATTGTAATATAAATTATTTTGTTAATGAAACGTTTTAATGTTCTATAATTTAGCTTTGAATTACTATTGGCTATATATTTATCTTTTTTACCTTGTGTGATTCCATCACAGTCGCCCGCATAGAGGTTCGTAACGAAGCAAAGTCAACGGAACCTCATTCCGTGACGCTTGATCTCGTTAAGAAGCTATATACATTATGATCTTGAAAATTACTTCTTCTTTGTTAGGGTTTTATTGTTCCCTTCCAAGAAGTTTGTATATATAATTATTTATCACTGTTAGGGTTCAAGTTCCCTTCCAGAGACCCCCTTCTTCTATAATTTTTAATTTGTGTGTTTTTTTTTTTTCAACACCATCTGTCCACGTGCTTTAGGAAGTTCTTACCCTCCAGCTTAGGATTTATCTCCCTTAGCTTAAAGAGAAAAGATTTTTAGAATGCATACCACAACCTTACCACCTCCGGCTTAGACCATGTTTGCACTCTTTCCCTTATCTTCCATTTGCAGCTCGTGCCAATACTACATTAAACAAATATTTTAGTGTAATTGATTTAGTTTATTATTAATAAATCTAGGAATTTAGGCAAAAGTTATCACCTCAAAGCCTTAGATCCCTATATTCTGCCTCTAACAGATTTCCCAACAGTGCAGGAACCTCTAGTCTCATCCTTTACCGTATGGGCCGAAACAGAACATCACCGCTTACAGTGCAATACACACCTTACCACCTCCGGCTTAGGCTATGCAAGCAGTTCGGCAGGACAGAACTGGTCCGTGAAGAACACATAACACACCTTACCACCTCCGGCTTAGGCTATGCATGTATCCTAGCACAACAAGCTTCCATTAAAGGCAGAGTAGTCGGGATACATATTTTCAAAAGACTTCGAAATCGACTCATGCATCATTTTGGATCCTAACTCACCTATTGACGAATAGACGGACTCGGTATGCTTGTAAACGATTCTACTTTAACTCCTCCAACATTTCTCCGGTTAATGATTTCAAACCAAATACTACACTCATTCACTGTAAATAGACCAGAAAATGTCATCCTGAACTTCCAACGCTCCATTTTTTTGTGTTCGGAACGCCTTTAGTAGACGATGTCATAATCCCTCCCCAGCGTGAGTCAGACTCAGTAAAATGTAAAGTTCTGCACTTAAGGCATTTTCACCTCACCTTTTCTAAGTCCCAAATTGTGTGTTCTTCACACTGAATTTAATTTAACATTATTTTCGAAGCAATGTATGGGAAAACCAAACGAAGCCAAAGTATCCTGATTCCTTGTAAAGGTCCCTTCAGGTTAGAGCGCTGCTCTCATTAGAAGGAAATTTCACTACAGAGTACAGACACTACAATACCCGCAGGTTTACTCGCGTATTTTACACAAACATCCAAAACCATCCACTCAAGTCAACAAGTCTATTTTAAATTTTTGTTACTTCTTATTTAGAAGTAATTTAGTCTAACTCTCCTCACTGTACAGCATTTTATTTATTTATTTTGTCATATTTGTTTCCCGTTTTTTTTTTTTTTTATACTTATTTATATTAATTTTATATATTTATAAAATAAATTACCTATATAAAATTTATACAAACAGACATAAACAAAAGACGGTATTCTCGCCGGCGACGGGAGACGAGAATTATTATTATTATTATTATTTATCGTAAGGACCGATACAGTACATCACTGTTTACAATGCAATACACGCCTTACCACTCCTGGCTTAAGCTATGTAAGCAGTTCGGCAGGACAGAACTGGTCCGTGAAGAACACATAACACACCTTACCATCACCGGCTTAGGCTATGCAAGTAGTTCATTATTTTTTTTTTCTTTTTATTTTAGAATTAATTAATATATTTATTTATTATTTTTTTTTTCTTCGCCCGCATGACTTTACTTACTCTGTGAAATTTAATTTTAATTTTCTAACCCGTATGAATCTATTTATTTTAACAATAATTTAATGAGCACTACTCTAGTGGTTTATTTACAGTATTTATGAGAATGTAACCCACAACTACGTCTATCAACAATTCAATACGCTCGCTACCGACAAAGTATCCTTAACATGATAAAAGTCACCGATAGATAACGTGATAATAGAAATTGAAGAAGGTTTTGTATAGTGTAACGATTATGCGTAACAGTAGGTTGTTTCACATAATCAATTTTGACAAGGCGCTTAATAAAATTACATTTTTTTTTTTTTTTTTTTTAATTTTACTTTATTTTACAAAGTTATTCCATTAGATAAATTTTCTCTGGTTCCTATTTTATCACAATCCTTTTCCTTTGTAGGTTTTCTTGTAACCTGTAAAATAACACAAAATGTCAATATTTTATATATTTTACAAAAAATTTTTTTTTTTTTTTTTTTTATAAATATTTACTAACCTGTTTGTAAATGCTTAGAAGGATTGTTTTCTTTTTTTTTTTTTTTTAAAGAAAAAAAAAAATTTTTTTTTTTTTTTTTTATTATTAAATCATTTTATTAGTCTTCTTCTATAAAATTAAACATGTTATATATTATTATTCAATTGTCACAACTTGTGATTATATTCCTCGTTCAATTGTTGAACTGGTTCTTGAATTTGCTTTCAAGAATAAACACATCCGCATCTGAAATTCATTCTGTAAATTTGGATAACAGCATGCATCTGAGTCTCCTCTTCAGACTTAAACCCAAGTTTATCATGCAACGAATGCTTACCTAGTCTAAGTTCTATTGGAATTTGGAAAATTTAAAATTAATAATCGACCAAAGAATAGCACCAACGTGGCACCACATCCATACTATGCTACGGACAACACCACGGACTCCGCAACCGATGCAATTAACCGGTCTAATTGCACAACTAACTCTTAAAATTTCCCTCTTTTTTTTTTTTTTAAAATCTACCTCCGTTTTTTTTTTTTTTTCAGCAAGTACCCATCCAATGCCTAATCCCCTAAATCACTCAAACCCCGTAATACCCCTTACAATTCCACTTCACAAACTATTCTGTGAGAAATTATCATTTAACCTCGATTCAAACTTTTACCAATTCACACTTTCCGTTATGAATTCCTGGAAGTAACGAACTTCAAAAGTTTCAGGCACTGATCATCCCCTCACACATTCATTCGTCCGGAACCGTTCACTCAGAATGCATACCCATTACTTCTCTAGTATGCTCGTCCATTGGCAACGCCCAATTACAACAAAAGTTATCCAAACAATCTTACACATACAGATATAAATAAATATCCATAATTTCATTCCAACAAATGTTGCGCAATCATATGCAGTGTCCGAGCACATTCGTCGTTTATCCGATACTCTGTAGCAGACAGACGCCCGATCGTCGACCACGCCTAAGCATAAAATGGAACGCTCCTCCTTCAGTTAAGTGCACCTATAACCCCATAGGTAGGCAAGAGCAGAATAAAATTAAAGTGAAACACCGAGCGAGGTGGGAAACCCCTGGAAATGCCCACGTCCAGCAGCAGTCTGACACAGGCCGCTGCCGACTAATACGAACCAAGGTATTTATATAAGACCCCCTACAAAATATATAAACACATTCGTGCCGAAACTTTACGCTGTCACTTTACCTTTCAAAATACTCATCAATGAGCAAGTTCAAGATCTTTAGTTATGGTAAACCTTAAATAAATAATATAAATTTAAACGAATTCGGATTAATGTAACTCTCATACTTTTAACATTATCATTTAATAGGCTATACACTCAGCAGCCCGACCGTGGTAATTCCACTCGATCGACGAGCTCGAGCAAAGTGAACGAGTAGGTATAAATGGCACCGTCGTATCTGTCAAATGTACAAGTGAGTGAGTGCACGAAACGGTCTCGTGGTCTACTCGAACTCGAACGTCGTTCCACCACATTTTGACAGTCATTGGCAAAGTTGCACGAAATGTGAACTCGGACTTCGAGTCATCTTGACGTATACGCTCACTCAAACACTTGATTGATTTTGATCATCCCCTGCGACAGTTTAGAAAGTCTCAAGGTTGATCACATGCCAAATTAATGATTCCCTTCTTTGAATCTAGTGTAGAGGTATTTAAACATGTATTATTCTATCTACAAGTTGTTCATTCCTTCATTCATTAAGTATTCACTCAAATATTATAGATAAAATACAAGTAGGTACTTATGTACCTATCACTAAAATAAAATAAGAATAAAGTCTGTACCTAGGCACACACACACACACACAACACACCACACATACCACACATACCACACGCCACATTCCGACCATCAACCCGACAACCGGGGCAAGCAGAGCAACCGGTGCCGCGCCACACACACCCAACCACTTCAAGCAGCAAGCAAGCACGAAGACCCACCCCTCCGCACGACTCGGCGGAAGGACCACGACAATGCGACAGGGGCCAGCCCGCCGCCCCTCAGCACGGCATCATGTTCCCCGCACCCCAGCCGCCTCCTCCTCTACACGCACGGGGAGAAACGCAGCGGGGCCACTATCATTAATACCGACCGGCTCACATGCACGGTACCGTTGTTAATGCTAAATAAAGTCTTGTGTTCTAAGTACACGACTCATATCAATTTGACAGTGCCTATCTAAGTATGTACCTACCTATGTAACTAAATTATAGGTGACCGGTAGTGGAGCTATAGTGTATAACCAAGTATGATAATAATAGATAGGTACATACAGGAGTTATTTATTTTTTAGATAGTTAGGTATCTACAGCTATGTATTACCCGTCGGAATTTCTATATAGGCATTATAGGCTAGGCACCTCCTCTCCTCGAATAAATGCGCTTTCCTCCGCACTTCACCGCGGTCTCACCTCGTTAGTACCGTTATCGGGGTATTTTTGTGGCTAGGTAATATGGCTGGAGGAAAGGCGGAGGGTTGAGGGGAAGAGATTCAAAATGATTGTCATCATCACTCACACAACTGGCTGACCGACCGACAACCAACATCACGTGTGTTACCACGATGTAATTTTTACCAATACTAAATAGCTACTCTTAAATATCGAGGTGTTCAATTTATACGCGTTTTCAATTTAGTCAATACTCTTTTTCCTCTTTTAATTAACATAAAGATTCTGACAAATAGTATACATACTATATTGACCGTTTGATACCTGACAAAATGAGCGCTTTGCATTCTAGGTAGCATAATACATTTAGTAAAATTTAATAGTGGCAAGATTGGTGGATCGACACTCGCTCGATAATTTCGTCACCTGTACAACATTCGCATGCGCACTCACCCGTACGCCGGTACCAAAATAATTTGCTTCGTGCGATCGATCGAGTCGAACGCAACCCGAACTCGTCGTGCGAGCGAAACCAGCACGGCAGGGGCCCTAATGTTTACTTTTGTAAAAGGGAGGAAAATTTTAATTTGAATTTTAAATATAATTATTTTGTTCCAGCGACACCTATCTCACTATGTATAACAATGCCCAACAAAATTTTCTACGTTGTAATGTCAAAACTTCACTAATACACCAATAGATGGCAAGTAAATAGAATACTCCATGTTTCGCAAAACTCACTTCCAAACATAATACTAGTATTGTATAAGTATAATTTGCTTCTGCAAAATCATTAAGCATTTTTCATAACCCCTCACTCCCTCCCTGCCTCTTAACCACTTCCTTTCAGATGTCACTATGATGTGAACATTGTGAACTGTGGGTATGTTTATTTCCTAATTTTAAATTTTTTTCCTTTTTCCTTCTTTTTCCCATTTTCCCGGGTTCTTGAGTATTTGAGTACCCTACCAAATCTTTCTCCATTCGACTTATTTTCTTTCCCCTTTTTTTTCTCCTTTTCGGATTTACTCCGAAATTCACTCCGTAAGGTTGGTACTTATTTGTTTTAGTACGCAAGTCTGGTCCCCTTACGCTGTGAAAGCAAAACAAACACTAGCAATGGTTCTTATTGTTCGCGATAAGATCCATATTCCTTCAAATATTTTTGAACCGGGCGCCCTGAGTCAGTTAATACACAACCACAGCAACGTTACCATTTATATGGAATTATCCATTTTTAAATGATTTTCAAGATAAAATGTGGAATTAAATATCCGGGCATTTCATACTAGTTTTATCATTTTACAGATTTCCACATAAGAAGATCAGTTTGGAATATGGATTTTCTATAAAGCTTTTCTATAACATCCACATTTAAATGATTATCCAATCGCATATTGATTCTTAGAAAGCCTAGAACTGAAATGCCGCCACGGTTTTGCATCTTGTGTGAATATAATGAATGACCGGCCAATATACGACCTCACTTCATTCTTTTCAAAATCTAAATCGTATTTAAATTAAATTAATAATCTACTTATAATATCTAAGCTATTTGCTCTAATAATTTGGCGGAACAGGTTTCACACGAATGCCTACCTACCCCGTTAATGCTGGCCACACTGAACTGAACCAAACTCGAATCAACCATACAGCCGCATCAATCCTCTATTCAAAATGGTGGCACCAATGTATTATTTCCGGCAACTCTTAGACCCACCCCTTCATTCACGTAATTTTCACAAGCAAACAGCTCACATACAACCGACCCATAAAACAGGCAACATCTACTGTCCACCTCCAGTGGCAATGGGCTGAGTACGTCAGGCAAAAATTTTTTCTGGACAACAGTGTCTTGCTCCGACATCCGCAGACAGGATACTTAATATAGGAAAACCTCCACTTCCAGTCAATACGTTGACATAAGATAATTAATGGAATCCAATAATACACATCTTCAGAATTGAATTTCTACATAGAAAAGTTAATGCATACGTTTTCTATTAGACCGTCATCACATCCATTCAATTTCCCCAATAATGTTAGTGAGACAAGATACGACTATCTTATCTTCTAACTCCCAATCACGTTGTAAGAATACATAAATACTAATATATCCATGTACTCGCTTTTATAAAATGAACAAACTCATACAACTAGACAAATATTTATGCTTCGTTCCCATACACAAAATATATGACTTCAGTTAACACGGAATCCATATACCTACATTAGCTCAAACATACTTCCTCAAATACATACCATCCAACATTTCCAATTCATAACTAAGTTGATAAAATGGATCTACACTGTTTGATAGTGAAATACGCCTTCGACAACACACCGCAACAAACCATCAACTAGTAATTCTATTGCGTGTCGCCTCGGACTAGGCGCTTAATAGCCTTCTTGCTTGATTTTCAACAAACACTTTTAACTTCATCTTTCTGAATCGTTGTAAAACTGTAGTCCCTTCCATTATCTATATTAATTGGCACAATTATAATGTTCTAATTAGCTGAAACGTTACATCTAATATCAAACTTCTGCTCTACAGCCAATTATATACATTACTGCTTGACAAATACATACAATCACAAACTGATATATATATTTTATTCCAACCCACATCTCAAGCAGTGAAATAAACAGCGTTATACTGCTGACCACACTAACGTATATTCAATTCCACAGATAACCAACACTCCGACATGGCATCCATAAAACCTATCTCCCACACATACCAACATGCTGCATCCAGGCAAGTCAACCTTCACATTGCAACAAGATACAGGGTCCTTTTCCCGCATTACCTAACAGTATAACCGTGCCAAGGTGAGAAGTGGCCAGTCCGTCACTCGCCATCCGCAGAGTTTCGCCTCACGCACAGTCACCCCTTTCTACTAGCATAAAACTACTCTCTCTTCACAACATATTACTTGATAAAATTTTAATTCTTCAGTAAAAAAATCTCCCGATGCGCCCCAACAAATTCGCAAGAAGCAAAACATCGCAAGTTCGTTTTTTTTTTTTTCTTTCCCTACAAAGCGCGATTCGTCATCCGCAAAGTTCCGCCTCACTCACAATCACTCCTATATATTATCGTAAAACTATACTCTCTTCTTAACATATTACTTGATAAAAGTTTTTTAATTCATCAGTAAAAAAATCTCCCGATGCGCCCCAACAAATTCGCCTCGCCTGGCGACAATTCCAAATTGTAACCGTCCGGCCTCTCATTTGTTCTTATGAAACTGCAAGTTTCTGACGCTGTAGCCGGCATGTTCATATTATTAATGTTTAAGTGGCACTATAGAACCGGACGTAAAACGAACTCATAGCATCCCAATGCTTTACAATGACACAGCACAACAATAAAACCCTCAATTGCACTCCAGGAGTACTGACAGAAACAAAATCTACATACGCTTATTACAGAACTCCTCATTCCTTCCGAATTAACTGTCAATTCTAGTAGAACGGACAGACACAACCATTCTACAGAACTCTACATTTACCCTGAAACAAATTTCAACTTTAGTAGAACAGGCAGACATACAAGCAGACAGCGTAGGCTCCGCAAAACGATTTCCTCATTCGCTTTTTGTGCACCAACCTGCATCCTACAACTTGTAATATTCTATGCTATGCCGCTTAATACTATATTAACCGAGGCACAACGCCGATCACTCAACCCATACACATCTCAAGACTTAGTGCATGACAAAATAAATTGTATTTTCTGCGCATTGTTTTCCCGACGAGATACTTGACACAACAGAAGAACCGTACTACTGTTAACATCGCTAATGGCCTTCCCATTCCTCAATTACTTCGCCAACCACGCCGCACCTCCAACGGCGTGATGGTGTTGCGAACTCTGTCTCCGCGCCCGCAGGACGCGCGCGCGAGCTACGCCCTGCTCGGTCATCAACTCAACAGAGTCTCCGCTTAGTATACTAGAATCATGTTAAAATAGCAACAATCCGTCCAATGAGCGTATGTCCCTGCGTCACAAAAATGATCAAAACGGTCTAGTCAACGTGCGTTGACAATCCATCCAGTCAAACCGTACACAAACATTCATACTGGATAAACATGTAATCTTTATCTTCAACAAAACGAAAGACACGTTGTCACAGCTACTCACCCCTGAGGTGTAGCACGTCGCAAGTACAGTTGCGACACTTTTTCCAGTAACTACGCGCGACAGTACAAAACGCATCCGTCTGTACAACATTCGAGTAAGTCATGACAAAACGAGAGGTGGCTAGTCCGTCGTCTTATAGCACAGCAACACATAAAGTCACGAAGTAATAAATCAATATGTATTGATTTATTCTCAATCAAATAAAACCATTTCATATACAAACATCCACTGTGGTATGATACTCGCACAGTTTATTAAGCACATATTTAAAAATACACAAATTACCCAAAAATTAACAGTAAAATCTAACATACATTTACCTACTCATCATTCACTATTCATTTCGTTTACCTAAACATGAAAAAAAAAATTTTTTCTTTCTCGGCACTGCTATTTCATTGCCTCTGACAATT
Organism: Nematopogon swammerdamellus; assembly: GCA_946902875.1. Lineage (NCBI taxonomy): Eukaryota > Metazoa > Arthropoda > Insecta > Lepidoptera > Adelidae > Nematopogon > Nematopogon swammerdamellus. The sequence continues at coordinate 16,342,077 of OX336334.1, forward strand.
ATATATATACCAATATTCATTCACTCTTTTACCAAAATACACAAACCAGACAAACATCTTTGTATTAGCAATCTGAGCTAAACCACGCGCTTCTCCATTTTTTTTTTTTTTTGTCTAAATTGAACACCTGCATCGCCACGTGGTTGAATTCTTCAACTTTTGTTAGTCTCGTATATCAATTGTATCTCTCTCTCTCTCATTCACACCCCACTAGAAGAGCAAGTCTAAAATAGCGCTCTAGTCTACTGTCTCGTTCTAACTCTTACTTGCATTGCATACACTTTATACTAGTGGGAAAGAGATAAGAATCATTCGTACACTTATGCCAAACGAAACTAATGATCAAACACAAACAGTACAACACGTGCACCCATAAATCAATCTTTCTTGACCATGGTTCTCTCCTCATGGGCCTAATCAACACGAAATTTACAAACTTGTGTAGGGTTGCCAAAAATATTCCACCTTCTCACTTCAAATTTCGTGATTGCAATTTCCACATAATAACAAAGTAATAGAAATCATACATACATACACACAACACACGCTTCCCCCTCCGACAAACCAGGCAAATAGAGCAACCGGCGCTGCTCTACAGGGACTTTGGTATCTGTTTGTTTTATTCCAAAACAATTCAATGCATAATGTGACACATACATAAACAACATCTGTATAATACGACTCCGTGCACCACATATTATTATTATTTCCTATTTCCCCTTTTTTTTTTTTTTTGAACAATATAATTAAATAAGTCAGATTAAACTTCCCAAACCCTTTAGCACGAATTTCTCTAAACACACAATGCACCCAAACATGCTTCATCTTTAAAACCAGTCCACACTAGTCTTTCAAAAATTTGGTAGCCCTGCGCCCGCAAGTATTCTGTGGCCCTGGCCAAGCGCTCATCAATCAATAATTCTCCAGTTCCACTTTTCCATAGAACAAATAATCATTATGCAAGTGACATTAAAATTTCTTTTTATAATAAATGGCTAATAACATACTTATGACGATGTAATTGCGTAGGTCATGTAAATCATTTCACAATTACGTACAACATTTTCCCTCTGAAAAGAAACACTTATTTTGTATCTCGCCGGATAATGGAATAACTCACATTGTTGCTATGGACCAAACCATAGTTAGATGTCATCTGCTGGAAACTGCTCCGATGTTTACTGGCAGTAGACTGGGCACGCCTAGACTTACATTACGAATCGTAACCATACAATTCGCTCGCAAATTACGTTTTGGCACAAAATAATAAGATTTCTCGTGTCAGACCATTACAAAACGTTTATATATATATATCTACACATTTTAAACTTTCCTAAACCATGGTCACGGGCACACCCGCGATAACTTTCGTACCTGGACCTTAGAATTCCATGGATTTATGATAACACTACTATAACTAAAAAAAGAACTTATTTTTACATAATTTTTTTTTATATGCTGGTCACGCGCACTACTGTAATAACCTCTCCCCTATACCTATTGTTTTTCCTTAGATATTAAAGGCAGAATTATCAAAAATCAACTCTTTAGCTCTAGAACAACTAGAATATAAAGAATCGAAATATGGCCAGCGTATAACTTTCAAGTGATCTCTAGGTTTGTCAGAAACAGTGTCGCTAATTCGTACACATAATTCCTGTAAAATGGACCCAATTATTACTTCCTTTTCAGGAAGCCGTTGTGTACCGTAATAACTCAGAGTACTAACTCTCATTTCCTAAATCTATTCTAGTAAATTCTAATATCAACATTAAAGCACTTACCAAACTAATTGCTCATTCATCTATAGTCATTAAACCCTTCTGGTTTCCCTCTGTGTTCTATGTGCACGCTTCGACAGCGCGCTCACGTACCTCGCTTGCGAGCTTGTGAGACCCGCCAAAATTCAAAATGAAAGTGTTCTGATGTTTGTGTTATTGTTATTATTAAATTATGATCAATGTATTACTTGATAGCTTAATTTTGTTGTGCTGTTCAATAGATGAAATCTATTATTTTATATTTTCTTCTAAATTTTAGAACTTCAACAATACAAACTTTTATTGACCCCTTTTGAAGGGGTTTGTGGAACTGGCCCCACTAAATTCGTATGGACCCTCGGTCCATACGATATTTATCCATCGCCAGTCCCCGTGACTCCCAACGCAGATAAATTTGTACTTAAGCTACAAATTTATTATTTGTCCCTAGGAGTCCCCGTTTTCTGATCTGTACAAAATATACATCTTCAGACAGATTTACCAATTTAATCTCGTAGTGTTATGTTGGAGTTCAAAAGATATTCTTTTGTCCTCCCTAAAGGCATAAGTGTATGCTTTTAATTGTGCGTGTATAGTGTATATGTTATGGTTTATATTTCTGTGGCTATCTATTGATATACCTACAGAAATTGTTTTATTCCAAATGATGCGGTCAGGGGTCCACCTTTCACCGAAATCAATTAGGAATATTTTCTTAAGGGTTTATTAAAATGGTGTGCTGGTCATAATCTACATAACCTATACAGGTATATTTAAACCTGATTTACGCAATCTCCCTACTTCCTAAAACGTAACTAGCCAGTATGTTGCATATGCATATATATTACAAAATTTACCTTTGAATTCCACTATCCTAACCGGTCTGACACGATTCACTAAAATCACCTTAAATAAAACACCATTACAAATAGAATAGCGTAAAACAATAAATTCAAACGAAACCACAACACCCGCCACTGAATCTAATCGCGAAGTTAACACTTAATAAAAATATACTTTTATATCAAAATACGGTAAAACCACTGATTTTACATATTTAAATTCGACATATTTTTTTAAAAATTACGCGTGGTTCAAACACTCTTATATACGTATGATTTACGAATTTAAAGATCGGGTTTTGTTTCTTTTAATCTTCTCTATATTTTAAAATACCTTCCCAATGTACTAGTCCTCATGGCAGGCCAGTTCGGACATAGTGTCATTGTAAAAGTTCTTTGGAAATCCTTCCATCACCAGTCAAGATTCCAGAATCCAGCTCAACCTTCATCCAGAACTCAAAAGGCTCAAAAAGAACATCCAAAATATAATTCGCAACCTAGTTGAAAATTCCTATATCACCCCCAAAATTACAAAATCCAGCTCAACCTTCATTTGCAACTCCGAAAGCTTTACAGAAATTCCCACACTAAAATTCACGAATCAAACAAACTCTATTCACTGACTTCCTTTATGTACGTGAAATTTATGATCAGGTCACAGTCCATTATATTTTAATATAAAATAAAACCTTCCCAATGTACCTGTCCTCATGGTAGGCCAGTTCGGACATAGTGTCATTGTAAAAGTTCTTTGGAAGTCCTTCCATCACCAGTCAAGATTCCAGAATCCAGCTCGACCTTCATCCAGAACTCAAAAGGCTCAAAAAGAACATCCAAAATATTTTCCGTAAAACTAGTTGAAAACCCCTATATCACCCCCAAAATTACAAAATCCAGCTCAACCTTCATTTGCAACTCCGAAAGCTTTACAGAAATTCCCACACTAAAATTTACGAAACAAACAAACTTTATTCACCGGTTTTTTACAAAATCATTTATGAACTAAGAAAACCTTCCCAATGTACCAGTCCTCATGGTAGGCCAGTTCGGACATAGTGTCATTGTAAAAGTTCTTTGGAAGTCCTTCCATCACCAGTCAAGATTCCAGAATCCAGCTCGACCTTCATCCAGAACTCAAAAGGCTCAAAAAGAACATCCAAAATATTTTCCGTAAAACTAGTTGAAAACCCCTATATCACCCCCAAAATTACAAAATCCAGCTCAACCTTCATTTGCAACTCCGAAAGCTTTACAGAAATTCCCACACTAAAATTTACGAAACAAACAAACTTTATTCACCGGTTTTTTACAAAATCATTTATGAACTAAGAAAACCTTCCCAATGTACCAGTCCTCATGGTAGGCCAGTTCGGACATAGTGTCATTGTAAAAGTTCTTTGGAAGTCCTTCCATCACCAGTCAAGATTCCAGAATCCAGCTCGACCTTCATCCAGAACTCAAAAGGCTCAAAAAGAACATCCAAAATATTTTCCGTAAAACTAGTTGAAAACTCCTATATCACCCCCAAAATTACAAAATCCAGCTCAACCTTCATTTGCAACTCCGAAAGCTTTACAGAAATTTCCACACTAATATTCACGAAATTAAACTAATTTCAATCACCGGGGTTTTTTACCAAATTCATTTACTAAGAAAACCCAATCAAAAATACACGCGAGCGAAGCCGAGTGAAATTATTCACTAGGAAAACCCAATCGAAAATACACGCGAGCGAAGCCGAGCGATACTTCTTTCCCGAACTTATTCGAAAACTCACGCGAGCGAAGCCGTACTAACTTTCGTACCTGGGCTCTCGCTAAATACGCACGACCGTCTCCTTCGACTCCCAAAACAGACTGAACTCCCCACGCTCCCCTCCCTCTCCTTTTATAATCTTTCCTCGTGTCACAATCCTGACACGCAGGAACAAATCGAACGGTGGCCTCCTAGTATGGCCATGACACGTTCGTGTCACGGAGCGCGATTTTGTATGGAGATTGAATTTCGATTTTTAGTATGGGCTGGACACGTTTGTGTCACGCAGGAACAAATCGATCGGCTGCCTCGTAGTATGGCCGTGTCACGTTTCTGTCCGGACTCGTAATTTTGTATGGAGGATAATTTTATGTTTTTAGTATGAACTGGACACGTTTGTGACACGATATAAATTCGATTTTGGAGGGAAAACAAACCCTCTTCGTACCTTCCACATGGTACCTAAAGCTGTTTCGCTCGTCAGCGATGCGATTTACCTCTACTTCGGGGGTTTTAACACCACTTCCCCGCACCCATTGTGCATCTCCGCATGCAGAGAACTGTTGCTTTTGTTATATTAATTGATGTTATTACATGTGCTCTATTAATAAATCGACTTTTAGCGCCATAACGGAGTGTTTTATTTATATATTTTTGTTTAATATCGTCTATATTCTTCGAGTATTTTCATTTAAAATGCTAACGTTCCAAGTTGTTAGTTTTCTTATTGTCTATATATTAATTCCTGTACATGCGTGATACCATCTTCCGTGTTTGATAATACTATTCATGTACGGAACCTGGACACGCAGAAACCAATCGAAATCTCCTTACCATCGTCGTGTTTTATTCATGTCAGGACACGAAACCATTCCTTCATACTAACACCGCTTAACGAAAACCCCTCCCGCACCGCTTGACAAATTACCTCAGGTCGCTCCGCCTCGCCCCGCGGCCCACGCGCGCCCGCAGCTCGGTAATACCTCACCCCTTGTCTTGTTTACCTCATACCTCTCTCCGCCCCGCGCGCACGCTCCAACGGATATTTATTTGAATGTTGGCGTCATACTCAATGAAACGTTGTTTTGTTTTATTTTATGTTTTTGTTTAATAACTGGTACTTTGTTTATATACTCTTCCCTTTATAAAATGTTTAGTGTATTAGTTTGAATCATTAATAAATAATTATTAAAATAATTTTAGACCCTGTGCGATATCTTCACAGAGATCACGAAACTTCAAATTCCCATAAACTCCGTCATGTCCAGATTCCAGACACGCAGGAACAAATAGACCAGCGACCTCATAGTATGGCCGTGTCACATTCGTGTCCTGACACGAATTTAGTATGGAGATTAAATTGAATCATTAGTATGGACTCGACACGAATCGGACACGCAGGAACAAATCGAACGGCGCCCTCTTAGTATGGCCGTGACACGTTCTTGACACGCAGGAACTAAACGCTCGGTTGCCTCGTAGTATGGCCGTGACACGTTCGTGTCACAGAGCGAAATTTCGTATGGAGATAGAATTTAATTTTTAGTATGGGCTGGACACGGTTGTGACACGCTCGAACAAATCGAACGGTGGCCTCGTAGTATGGCCGTGTCACATTCGTGTCCTGATACTATTTTAGTATGGAGATAAAATTAGATTAATTAGTATGTGCTGGACACGGTTGTGTCATGCAGGAACAAATCGAACGGCGGCCTCGTAGTATGGCCGTGTCACATTCGTGTCCTGACACAAATTTAGTATGGAAATAAAAATAAATTATTAGTATGAGCTTGTCACGTTTCTGACACATAGGAACAAAACGTACGGTGGCCCCGCAGTATGAGCGTGTCACGATCGTGTCTTGACAATAATTCATTCTTTCATACTAACAACTCGCAGCGAAATAATCACTACTCGCGCTCCTTGACTCGCTACCTCATGCCGCGCTCAAACGGCGTGATGATACCGCGATCTCTGACCCCGCGCCCGCAAGACGCGCGCCTTCTTACCTCACCTCTCCGCCGTTTCGTACGCGCCCATGTCTTGTTCCCCTCTCACCGCGTGTCAGGATTACCTCATGCTACCTTCCCCGCCTCGGCGCTCTATAGTGTTTTATATGCGAACCAACTGATGTTATTATATTTCTTGTTTGTCTAATTGCGCGTCGTATTGTAATGGCCGTTCGCGCCATTTTATTTCTTAGTGGAGTGTGCAGTCACGATTGAATTTATTAGGTGATTAGTTAAATTGTAATATAAATTATTTTGTTAATGAAACGTTTTAATGTTCTATAATTTAGCTTTGAATTACTATTGGCTATATATTTATCTTTTTTACCTTGTGTGATTCCATCACAGCGGGTACGAGTTTAGTCCTACATAGTTTGTATAACTATGTAGGACTAAACTCAACGAAGGTCTTATAGTCACATTCGCAGATGACACAGTAATTCTACTCAAAGGTCCATCTTGGGAAGCTGCTGTAGAAAGGGCACAGTCTGGACTAACTACAGCACTTACATGGCTAAAGCATAACGTTCTATCACTAAACGGTACCAAAACCAAATACATAACATTCTCTATCACTTCTAAGGGGCAACCATACATGGAAACAATTCTAAGGGTTCACAAGAATTCTTGCATCAACCATTCAACATGCGCCTGTGAGCCCTTAGAAAAAGTTAACACTATAAGATACCTAGGACTAGAGGTCGACGAACATCTAAATTGGAAAGGTCACATAGAACGTTTAACAGGAAGACTGAAAAAGTTGATTTACTTCTTCAGTCAAATACGAGAAATATCAGACCCAACCCTTCTAAGAACTGTGTACCACGGCCTATGTGGCTCCCTAATCAACTATGGTATCCTTGCCTGGGGAGGATCGGCTAAAACATTCGTACTATCTGTAGAAAGAGCCCAGCGCTCGATTCTTAAAGTAATGCACCATAAACCCTTCAGATACTCCACTGACAAGTTATATTCTGAGAGTAATCTCCTCAATGTCCGTCAAACCTACATGGAGAGGCTCTGCACATATTTTCATAAACATACAAATCTACATTTAACACCCTCACACAACTTCTGTACACGAGCCAACATAAATCTACAACTCCAGAGAATGAAACACAAAACTTCCTTCTTTAGGCACACATCCTCCTTCCTAGGGTCAAATCTTTATAATAAAATTCCTCCCCCTATAAAAACAATACACAGCAAAAATATGTTTAAAAACAAAATTAAACAATGGCTACTTACCATCTCACAAACTGAATGTGAAAAAATGCTTACCTATATTCAACAGTAAAATATACAACGTGCAAACATTAATCCAAACTTACAAACTTATCTACTACTATATTAATTTAATTAACTTTTTTATTAAAAAATATATTTAAAATTATAATACGTAAAATGTATTTACCCGTAAATAAATATTAACCCCACACTTTATTTATTATCAATATCATAATATGTAAATGTATACTTTCGTACCTACAATCATATAACACAAAATCTACACCCCGACACCTAAAAACAAACGGAGCTTAGCGATACAGGTGCGAGCCTAGTGCCTAGCTCTGAGCACACATCGTGTAAAAGATTTTTTTGTACTTTCTTTCCTCGTACTGTAAAACACATGAATGTATCTTTTAATTTAATTTACACAATAAATGATTTTGTTTGTTTGTTTGTTTGTTTGCGGGTATGTTTTAGCATAACTAGCTAGATAGATAGATAAAAAAAACTTTATTACTCCAAAAACATTTTACAGATACAAGAGTAATATAAAATGTTCATGAGGCGCAAAACTTATCCCTTATAGAGATTACTTCCAGTCAACGTTTGGATGTTTGTGAGTCGATTAATATAGGAAAAGGTAGCACCAAAAAACAAAGAGAAGTGTTAGTTACAGTCTTGTAAAAAAATTGTGAAATCGTGTTCCTTACCTATGAAATTACAATATTTTTTAAGTAATTTATTTAGATTATTGCGAAAACATATATATATTATATATACTACTAGCTTTTGCCCGCGGCTTCGCACGCGTGAAATTCGTATTTAAAAAGTAGAAAGTAAGTAAGTAAGCCCTCTAGCATACCTTTATTTCGGCGCGCGGAATAATTCGGTTTGTATAAGAGCCACATCTTAGCGTAACCGGAACTGAATTTTATTTAGCTTAACCTGTGCCACGTATTAGATAAATGTGCTTATACTAAGTTTCATCGAATTCGTTAGGTTTAAGAGTTATGGAGGAACATACATACATACAGATAATATTTCTAAAAATCGTCAATTTAGTTTTAGTATCATACATAGAGTCTACAAACGTAGTAGGTATCTCATAAAACTAAGTAGCTTCCCCTTGGCCATCCCTTACAGATTTGATAATAGTATTGATGATATGTAGGTATACTTTTATGTACGGCTCATATTACCTAATGTGTATACACTTTACATGAGAAAATAAAAAAATATAGCCCAAACAAAAATATTGACGACCCATACTGGATTTGCATTTATGTCAATGAAATATATATTGTTAACGTTGTGTGTTCTTTATGGCGAAATAAATATCTCAAATCTGAAATATAGTGCAAGTTTAGTGTAATGAATAAGTGATTGGCATGTTTAAAATGCGAAAATGCCTTGTGAAGTGACTCAGTAGTGAAGTAATTGGGGGCGCATCGTGTGCCAGAGTAGCGAGGCGACGGGCGACGAGTATGGCGCGGCGAGAGCGCGGGCGTTGGGGGCGGAGGTGAGGCGCAGGCGCAGTCGGGGGCGCGGCGCGATGCGCGCGCGCGGCGAGGACGTGGCACGCGCGCTGCACCGCCTCGCCTTCGCGCTGTGGTACGCCGCCTTCCACCTGCAGAGGAGTCGCGGCGAGCGCCTTCGACGACAACGAGTTCGTGACCCCACCACCATCACCGCCGCCGGCAGACATCCTCGAGTGCGTAAATATCTACGTGTAGAGACACTGGAGCAGCGATTTTGCGACCGATCGCTGTTGGAGCGGTATTCTATCGAAAACCTACCCTTGTCGTCTTTTTTCGTAAGCAGGCAGAGGGGGGCTTAACCAATACATTCGTAGATCTAAGGTCAAAAGGCTGTTAAAAGACTTGTCACAGGAAACGCGCGTTTTTACCCGACTATGACGAAGTCAAAAGGAGGGTAATGGGTTTGGCCTTAATTTTTGTAGGTATATCTGTATATAGGTACGTACGAGGCGAGGTACGAGGGCCACTCTATCGCATAAACGATTCGTCCGGTTTTTTGATCCGAATTCTGGTATCATTCGTTTTGTCTCGTTTACACGGGTAGCACTAGATCCTGGAACGGAGATTTTAAAATCATATCACACTTAATGGTTTAGAACTAAAATTAATGAAATAAAAAATATTTTTTTTTTATAAAACCCGACTACGAAAAACGAAAGAATTACCAAGGAAAATTGATCAAAAATGCTGCAGTCGGGCTTGTAGAATGATTCGAATAGACTGGTAGCCCGACTACAGCATTTTCGATCAACTTTCCTTGTTATTTCCTTCGTTTTTCGTAGTCGCGTTTTATAAATGTTTTTATAACAATGTTTCATAATTATATAAGTAGTTAATTAAGTAGTTTTTGTCAGCCTCGATAGCTCAGTGGTGCAGACAGTCAACTGTCGCTATTGAATGTTAAGCAACGCTGGGTGCGGTCAGTACTTGGATGGGTGACCGCTGACCGTTGGAGGCTGACCGAGGTTCGGATTCCTCGTAAAACTGTAGGTCCCTTCCCTCCTAATCTTACTTGGTGGTAGGGTTTAACCCGCCCGGGTTGGTACCACCGCACTGAATGAAACGTCGGTCTAAACGGCTATGTAAATAGTTTGTGTTTTCCGACCAGTTCAGTGTAGCCGGCACGATCAAAGGGGGAAGCACTGACATGGCACCTAGTTCACCCGGTGTTATGGGCTGACATCACGGACGTTGTAGGTGATGTAGCCAACCGTGTCAGTTTCCATAAAAAAAAATTTAAAAAAAAAGTAGGTCGGCACGCGACGAGATGGTTAATGAAAGACAGATTTGCTAGTTTATAATTTATTTTTAGGGTTCCGTACCTGAATAGGAAAAACGGAATGACTCCGTGTCCAATCAGTGACAATCAGTCCGTCTGTCACAGATGTTTTTCTCGAAAACTAAGTAACGTAGAAACTATCAATTTGTCATAATGATAGGTCTTGATAACGCACACATTATTACATTATTGCATCGCATTAAATATTCTAAAACTCGCAATAAAAAGAAATTTCCGATGTGGTGCTTTTGCATTAACGCTGGAGGGAAGTGAGATATCCAATTGAGCTTTCAATCCCTTCTCAAAAACTCGACATACGCCTCAGCCTTTTAATGGAATTTTAATAAGTAATACACACACAAACACACACTTAATGTTCGACCTTGAAAATCCACTAATGATTGAGACGGGAGTTTCATCGTCGTCGCGTCGGCTGCATGGTTGGCGCCTGTTTAAGAATAACCCTTCATTAAAATAAAAGCGAACGTCCCTATGCCGCCGCGCCGCCTCCTCCGCGCCGCCGCGCCGGGCCGCGGGCCTGGCCCGTGCACAATTTGCTTAAAATTACTTCGAATTCTCCGTATACAAAATTATAATTTGTATACAAAGTTATTTGAAAAACAACAAACATCAACGTCTTTGCGATACGGTATTGATAAATGGTTTTCTCAAACTCAAGTATCAGCGAAACCAAATATACGTGGGCTGTTCCGAAAATTGTTAGCCACAGAATAAATACAATTTTTTTTTTCCTGAAACTATTTTGATTTGATGGCTAATTTAAATACAAATCTCCTTGATGAAAATTATTGGCCACCTATGTGTTGTTCTTTTTTTAAATATTTTTAACGGTTATCCGTCACTCATATTTTATTTGCAACAATGGACGTCTCGCGAGAAGCTTTTCGTGTTATGATTTTCTATGCTTATAAACTAGGGTTAACCTTCAAGGAATCTCACGAAAATTTGCAAGCTGCTTTTGGGGAGTCTGCTCCTGCGTTAGCAACAGTTACTTATTGGTTTCGTGAATTTAAACGTGGTCGAGAGGCCTAAACGATGACCCCAGACCCGGCCGACCATCAACTTCAGTCACTCATGAAAACGTCATCAGGGTAGAGTGGCTATTGCGGGAGAATAGACACATTACACATCGGGAGATTCAGGCTGAACTGAAGATTGGTATTGCGAAGTTTGTCTGCCTCAAGCTTTCGGGGAGTTGAATAGCGAGCGCCCAAGGAGCGGCGTCCGTGGCATTCTTTTTCACCAAGATAACGCGCCCGCTCACGCACCGGTAGAAACATGGAATATTTGACAACTTCGGGGGCTCCATGCGATATTTTTTAATTTCCCACGGTAAAAAAAATGCTTCGCGGGCGAAAATTCAACACTGCAGACGAGGCCGTCCAAGAATTTCGGCGGTTATTTTTCGACCTCTCGCAAGATACGTTTTTTAAATGTTTTGAAACCTGGTTCACCCGAATGCATAAGTGCATAGGGATTGGAGGGAAATATTTTGAAAAGCTGTAAATAAATTTTTTTCATATTCTAACTATTTTTAATTTCACTAACAATTTTCGGAACAGCCTATGTATCTATATTTTACACGTTATTTTGTAGTATCGTTTATTATCGGAACCAATTACTACGACGGCAAAAATCAAAACCTAGACTAGATCGGTGAAAAGTTCCTTCACGGAAACAACTTCGCGGGCTGCACTGGAAGCCTCATTAAGAATTTGGATCTGTGGAGAGAGTGAGGTCGAGCACAAGACTAGTTCTGCTCCACATCCAAGCTGGACGCGAGCCGAAACGTCTAGCTGTTATGTACGCACCTCATGTCAACATTCTGCCACATCAACACGTCATGTGAATCCCTAAATAGACTCTCGATATAGTAGTGATCCCACAAATATTCCTTTTAATTGTTTATTTTCCTCATAGATAAAGCCCAGTCACCAGAGCTACCGGAGCTTTATTTACTATTCATTAGGATGTCTTTTTTTCACTAGATGTAAGAATGTATTGGTAATTCAAAGTTCATAATAACCACATGTATTCAACCAAAATTGTATTGTAAGAAAGCTAATAATATAAATTACTAGATGATAAGAAGAAGGACCACTTGATCTCGACACTTCAACTAGCTTAGACATACGAATATTATTCTCTTCCTATTGTAAAATTTAATTAAATAAAGTAATTAATTATCAAATCTCGCTTCTAATTTGTTCACGTAACATAGCGCTCTGAAAGCAAGAGTGGCCACCGCTAGCTAATCACATACTTAGTTGAAACATTCTCCTACTTGCGCAGGGCCCGGATGTGTTCGGTGAAGTGAGTGCTGAATTCGTCACACTCAATCTTTTTTTTTTTAATGGCGCGGGTGCAGCATTGCCATTTCAGTGTCAATGGTTATTCTAATAAGTACTATGTTCGATTTTCACAATATGTATTTACTTTGGTGTTTTCTTTTCCAGCCCCGAGCCGTGAGTGCGCCCGCCACCCCCGCCGCCCCCGTTGCCTTCAGGGATCAAGTGAGTCGAAAATATACTGTAATTTTGTTACCTACTTTAGATAAAAAAAATATAAGAAAACTTGCGCTGAAGCTGTGCCAAAGAGTCCATCTGACAATCATTCAGGTACATCCACTGACGCCACTCCTCGCGAAACCGCGCTCAGTGTGTGAGGTGTCATGCCCAGCTACAAGGCGGACAAAAAGTTGTCGTCGATTATTATTGACGTGCCTTTTGAAATCCTTTTCAACGAATGCTTCTCTTGTGCAGCTTATGTTCGCGCACAATAAGAGTTTTTTATTTTTATTTGAGCTTTTTCGCCAATCTTTCCTTATAAGGTCCGTATAAGTGTATTAAAACGATTGCTTAATAAAAATGATAACAGCACATATATACATACCGCGTAAGTTTTAATAATAGCATGGAAGGGTTTCTTCGATACAATCTCTAGGTAACCATTATCATCATAAATGTTGTGATTCATGCTCGAACCCGGCGCATACGTTTATTCGCCTTCTTATCTAAACAGCGGACCCCATCTCACGAGCCTATATTGCAAAGCCACATTTTGCATTAGCGGCTCTCCTTCGTGATCGCTTATATCCTCCCATCTGTGTACTTCCTGACCGCAATGCAGACACAAGAAGATCCCACTATCGTTCCCTGACTCATTTCTATAGGTTAGTTACACTGATACAACGATAGATGTAGCGGGGCGTCTTGAGACGAATGGTAAAAAAAAAAATTACTCTCGAATGAAATATCGATGACTATAATATATAAGTAAGGGGCGGGTGGATAGAGCGGTCTCTTGCGGAAGGTCCGAGGTTCGAATCCGGTCGGCGTGTGAATGACTTTTTTCTCATTTGGAAAAAGTTTTGTGCATTCATACCTTCACCAGCTGCTCCATGATTTGGATTTCATGTTAAATTGTAGGTCCACCGAGTTGACTGGAAGAAATTGTCTAAGGCAATAAGTCCGCCCTTGCCACATAAGAAGTGACTTAAAGTGTAATATTAGTTCTCATCACAAACAAACTAACAAACAAACAAAATCATTTATTATGAACAAATACAATTCAATTCAGATACATAGTTGATAAATTGATAATGTTGGTATGTTTACAGGACTTACATTTAGAACTGCGTAACTATCTTAACCTATTTTCGAGACAACAACACTAGACTTGCGTCTGTTTTGTTTTGTTCGGTTTCATTAGTTGGTATGGGTTAGTAGGTAGGTAGGCATGTATCTGTTTAATCAATCTTTTTTATGTGCTGTGTATATATTAGTGTAGAATAAAATTGTAAATGTATAAAAAATCAATGTGAAATTAAATGTTAAATGTAAATTATAAATGTACATATATGTATTCACTATGCCTGGAATTTTTTTTTACGTAGTTTATTGCTGAATATATGTGAGCATGTGCTCACATTCCATTTGTGACTTTGACAATAACCACTGCTTTATCTTTGATTTAAGCATACTGGTGCCTGTTATTGATTTTAGTGCAGGTGGTATTTTGTTGTATATATTTGGTCCGAGAAAAGTTGACGTGCGTGTGTAAAAGGTAGTATTATGCTTTGTTCTTATCAGCAGTCGCTGAATATTGGCACGTGTCTTAAAGCTATGAGAAGGTCCTACCTGAAGTTTCTTATGAAAGTGAAAATAGGTACAAAGTTTTAGCATATATGTTTGACGAACATTGAGAAGGTTACACTCTAAGTATCACAGATTTCGCGATTGCGTCGAAGTATTGTCTGTGGTATTGTGTCGCGTCGAGCCGCACCAGGGACATTCAATTCAAAGTGACTCGATGTCATCACAGCGGCACGAGTTCGATGACTGTCTCGTAAATTCGAGTGTGCGGAGAAAAAGCGTTTAATGGTTTAGGAAACGACTTACGCGGACGTGTCGCGGTGAACGCGTTGCGTAATGTCAGGCACTTTGTAGCGAAGCGAAGGTGATAAAATTCAACACCAAAGTCGTTCGCGCACGGCACGGTATTAACCTTATGGTGTTACTAACCACCTCGGGTCATCGGCAATGATAAGATTGTTCTCTGGAGGCGTGGGAAGACTGGAAGGTCTCACTTTTCCAAAACATCCACAAATTGTGTTACAAAATCAAGATCAATTGCCCTATCTTATAAATTATGAAGCAGATTGTCTGCACCTCCCCGGCGCCGTTCTCCTTATTCCCGCCATCATCCAAGCTCTCATAAATAAGTGACGAGGGAAGTTTGGGGGGTAGAGTTGTTCGCGTCCGTGACACCTTTTGGTCCTAAGTCACACGTGCCTCCTGGGTGGTGCCAAATGAACAGCAAAATACTTGTGGTAGACAGGTCCTCCACCGTGTCGTCCGGGTAGGTACCACAGCTCGTAGGCGCAACCTCCTGATGCAGCTTGCTGCACTTGGAGGCCAGCAGACGAGTCAGCCGGGTCGGTGGACTGAGCGAGCGGAGTAGAGGAGGGGAGTGGATACTAGTTCAGCCAACATCCAGGGCTCATCATCTAGTGCACTGTCTCTCGGGCCAGGGAGAGCCAGGTGCAACAGGAGTTATGTCGCTACCTGCCCGCGGATAGTACAGGGGCCCGCCGCGTGTGGTCGCACCAGCCCGCGTCGGGGGCTGCCCTATCAGCCAGCGAAAAATCCTGTCGAGGGTGCACCTTGTGGCATGGTGACCTGGGGAGACCTGGGTGCACTCTCGCCAGGGGGGGCCTGGGGGTCCTCTCGTCCCTTGGGACAGTGCCCTCAGAGAGCCCACTTGAGCTGTTCTCAGTATTACCGCTTTCCAAATCTCCTCTTGCTTGCTCCACTTAGCACCCCCCAACCAAAACAAAATGCCGAAAGTTAAAAAAAGAATCACCGCTTTAAGTGCGACTTCCACGTCTCCCAAACATTTTAAAGTAGACCTGTGCAACATATGCGGTCTACGTGCAAACCTTGTTGCTGTCGCCCAACACCTGCAGACAGCAAAACCTCACCTTTTGTTTTTGACGGAGACTCAGGTCGCCCAACACACAACAGACCTTGACATACCAGGTTACAGTCTCTTCGAGAGATTTGTACCGAAGAGCGGTGTCTGTGTGTATGGTCGATCCGACGTCTCTGTCAAACGGCTCACTCCTTTTGAAGACCCCCAGTTCCCAGTTGTATGGATCCGCGTCAACCTTCCCCACGTGGTAAGAGTTTACGCGGGTGTATACCGCTCCCCGAACTTAGGTGCCAATGGAAGTGCCGCATTATTTGAATATCTCAGCAGCTCAGCCGATAGACTGCTCTGCCAACTACCTACAGCAGAAATTGTGATGCTGGGGGATTTTAACGCCAAGCATGCGGATTGGCTTGGTTCCTGCGTCACGGATGCTGCTGGTAGGGATGCATATAACTTGGCCATGGCGCACGGGTTGACACAGCTTG
Source organism: Nematopogon swammerdamellus (assembly GCA_946902875.1). Lineage (NCBI taxonomy): Eukaryota > Metazoa > Arthropoda > Insecta > Lepidoptera > Adelidae > Nematopogon > Nematopogon swammerdamellus. Next base: position 16,358,429 of record OX336334.1, read on the forward strand.
TGTCAGGTATAACTAGAGTCCCTAGGAACCCGTCGCATAGAGCAAACCTGTTGGACCTTGTGTTGACTTCGGAGCCAAAGGGTTACAGGGCCGTTGTGAAAGCTCCACTGGGGAATTCAGATCACTGCCTTGTATCCACAACAGTGCCAACTTCGTACTATGCGGATACCCGCGAGAGTAGTACTCGCACTGTCTGGCACTACAAGTCTGCACAATGGGACGATCTCCGAACTTTTTTCGGAGGTTATCCTTGGCAGGAGACATGCTTTCGGTCTGCAGACCCGTCTCAGATCGCCGAAGCTGTCGCCGAGGTGATTCTGCAGGGCATGGGATACTTTATTCCAAGTTCTGTGGTTCCCGTTGGCGGCAAGCAGAGGCCCTGGTTCAATCGTCAATGCCGCTTGGCTGTCGAGGCGAAGAACCAGGCCTTCAAACGGTGGTTGAGCGATCGGTCTGTGGACTCGAAACGTGCCTTCAATGCCTCTGTCAAGTCCAGCAAGCGCGTGCTAAACTTGGCCAAGTTTGAGCACGACCGAGGAGTAAGCCAAAAACTCGCACGCTGTCCTACTGGAAGTCGTGCGTTTTGGTCCCTGGCGAACTCTATCGGTCGGAACTTCTGCCGAGCTGCAACCCCACCGCTAGAACGCCCCGATGGATCACTCGCTATCCTGGCTAAGGAGAAGGCGAACATATTTGCCCGCCTCTTTGCTTCCAACTCGACCCTAGACGACCAAGGCGCTACCCCTCCATCGTTACCTCAATGCGGTACAACAATGCGTGAGGTACGATTCTATAACAGGGCGGTCTTCAAAAGTCTACGTCAGTTGGACGCCTCAAAGAGCAGTGGTCCGGACGGCGTTCCTGCGCGTGTACTAAAAATGTGTGCACTAGAATTGACACCTATCCTCACTCGTCTCTTTAGACGATCTTTCTCCACCGGTATCGTGCCTGCTTGCTGGAGGAAGGCCTCGGTCCAACCAGTGCCCAAAAAGGGCAACTCAGCTGACCCCAAAAACTATCGGCCCATTGCGATAACCTCTCTCCTCTGTAAGGTTATGGAGCGGATCATAAACTCCCAGCTCCTGACTTATCTAGAAGCTCATAAACTCCTTGACGATAAGCAGTACGGTTTCCGTAAACAGCGATCGTCAGGAGATCTTCTAGCTTATGTCACGCACATATGGGCTGAGAGATTGGACAACTTTGGAGAGTCGCTGGCGGTCGCTTTAGATATATCTAAGGCGTTCGATCGCGTTTGGCACCGAGGTCTCCTTAGCAAGCTTCCGGCCTACGGTGTCCCTTCGTCCCTTTGTAATTGGGTCGCCAGCTTCTTGGGAGGCCGATCAATTTTTGTAACTGTCGACGGTGCAAGATCAGCTGACTTCCCAATAAACGCTGGCGTTCCTCAGGGCTCGGTGCTGTCGCCTACACTATTCTTGTTATTTATTAACGATTTGCTGTGCCTAGGTAACATTCACAGTTATGCAGACGACAGCACCGCACACGAGGGTTACATCAAGGACTGGACTGCTAGAGACGTGCGCATTAACGAAGCTCGACGTCTGACGGTTGAAAAAGTAGACGGTGCTCTATTTAAGGTAGCCTACTGGGGCCGCGAGAACCTTGTAGATTTCAACGTCAGAAAAACACAAGCTTGTGCCTTCTCTACCAAGGCCGACCGGTTTCCCTCCCAAGCCACATTTCAGGGTACGACTGTACCCAACAATGACAAATTGGACCTCCTGGGCGTGGAATTGACCAAAGATGTAGGATTTAGGAGCTTTATAGAGTCCAAAGCTACCCTTGCCTCCAGGAAATTGGGCGTCCTCTACCGCAGCAGGCGATTCTTCTCACCGGCGCAACTCCTTATGCTATACAAAGCGCAAGTTCGCCCGGTGATGGAGTATTGCAGTCATCTGTGGGAAGGATCCCCCCTTTACCTGTTGGCCTCCTTGGACTCTATCCAGCGCCGCGCCATCCGCCTAATTGGTGATCCCAAGCTCACGGAGGGACTTGAATCATTGCAACACAGGCGAACAATTGGTTCCCTTAGCCTGTTTTATAGGTACTACCATTGCCGATGTTCCGAAGAACTGGCTTCCCTCATCCCTCCTGCCCCGATCCGTATTCGTCACACCCGCCGGACTCGCTCGGAACATCCATATGTTGTTGACACACAACTTCTGAGAACGCATCGCTTTTCGAAATCGTTCCTATGTCGTACGGCGAAAATATGGAACGGTCTTCCGGCGAGTGTGTTCCCCACCACCTATAACCTGGGAATCTTCAAAAGGCGTGTTAATAAATTAGACAACAACCTCTTTGTCCGCCTTGTAGCTGGCATGGCGCCTCTCTGAGCGTGGTTTCGCGAGGAGTGGGGTTATTGGCTGTGTGTTAATCGTTCTTTGAACTTTTGGGCACAGCCACCCGTGCCGGTAGTCTATAAAAAAAAAAAAAAAAAAAAAAAAAAAAAGCTCCGACCGAAGACGGCGAGGCCGCTCGGGACACCGTGGCGTGAAAATTTAACTCAATTGTGTCGAGTGCTTGTGCCACACACTGCTTGGAATCGACCTCTGAACTCCGAGCAGACTAGCTAGTCACACTGCATTTACTCGTCGTATATAAATCTTTACTTACATCTTATTTTGATGGCCGACCTGCGATGTAGAGAGGGTTAGCAGATTGCTGAAAATTTGATTTAGAATAAGAAAAGGGATACTTCGAACACACAGGATCCTAGGGATGCCATTATAATATTTTTGAATAATATCATAAATAGTTCAGTTCGAATATTTCGTACACATATATAATTATAGGTTATAAAGCAGCATCCAGACATAATGTATACGTGACACTAATGATAACGCAGCTCTCAATTGTACCTAATTATTCGCCATTACCTAGCTGCGCGAACCTACGGTATTGACGTCTACTGATCGCTTTATTAGATTACCAGAGTTGGCATAGACCACAGAACAGTGATTAGTAGCATTCGGCGGCCGTTTCCCCAGCCGGCGGGCGGCGGCGCGGCGCCCCTGTAGAGCGCGCCGTGTTTTTTATATATAAGGTATCTAACGACGCCCATGGACATTCGGTCGTATGCGGGGGTTGCGAATGCCATGCACGTCCCTCGCGAGCGGGGACTTAACTTGGTACGCGTCAGCGGTCCAGGGATTAGGGATGCAATACCTGCCCAGTGCGCGTTGTGCGGAGGTGGAAAGGTGACGGCGGAATCGTGTCAAATAATTCCCCCGAGTACTCCCCATGAAATAAGCGATAGAACAGACTTACGCAGCCGACATCCCTACGGAGTTGGCGTGGTTCTGGATCGCGACTCTTTGCTCCGTGACATAGAGACCGAGATAGACACACAATGTTTGCCCACTATACACAATAATAATAGTGAATCTGTAATGAATCTGTATTAAGTCCAATAAGTGATCGCGATGTTAACAGATTGGCGGCGGCGGCGGGGGCGGGTCGCGGCAGTCGGGGGCGGCGTCGGCGGGCGGCGGGAGGCTGGACCTGTGCTACGTGGCGGAGCGGATGCTGGCGCTGTACCTGCCCGGGCGGGACGCGCAGGCCGAGGCGCAGGCGGCTCACATGCTCTCCACCAAACACGGACAACACTTTATGGTCAGTTTCTGAAGTATACTCACAAAACACTGTGGTTTTTTTGGAAACTGACACAGTTGTCTACATCGCCTACAACAGCCGTGATGTCAGTCCATAAACCTTGGATAACTATGTGTCATTTCAGTATTTTCCTTTGTTCGTGCCGGCTACACTGAACTGGACAGAAAACACGGACTACTTACATAGCCGCTTCGACCGACTTTTCATTCAGTGTGGTGGTACCAACCCGGGTGTGTTAAACCCTACTACCCTAGTAAGGTTAGAAAGGAAGTTTAAGGAAGGTACCTTTAGTTTAATCTGGAATCCAAACCACGGTCACCCTCCACGTTATTACGATACGATATAATGCTACAATGCATCCATAAGCCTTCAGTAATGTACTAAAGTCACGAATGACATACCAGCGAGATGGTGCTTCTAAGCCAACCAGGCAGATATAACCAGGTAAATAAGCTGCGACGAGAACTTTCCACATTTTTTGCGATTACGTTAACTTGATGAGGCCTGCGTTCAGCGAGACAGTATGTTTTAGAAAATACGTATAGCCAATGAATTGATTCGATGAGAAGCTAGGTGCAAATGCAGTTCGTTTGCAAATCTGGCGTTTACAAGGAGAACATATTAGAATGATCTTTAAAACATGACAATATCGAACCCTTGATCGTTCCGGCTACTGCACTCAAGTGATTTCTGAATCAAAATAATTTAGCACAAAGATCATATTTAAAATCTGAACCCCAATAATTAATGGGAAATATATTTATGGCAACAGACATGCTTGGTACACCCATAATGACAGCCCACCACGCCGCCTTGTTCCTGTTCCAACTTGGTTTCGTGTCAGAGCTACCCTTTGGTCGTGCCGACTACACTGACCTGGCCGAAAAACATAATATTTTTTCATGGATTTAACATCTTAGCTCTCGGTATGGGCAGTAATTTTGTGAATGAAGCGGAAATGCGTTAAGGAAGGGACGTCACTTGTAGCATAGTGACATTTGATCTTGTACTGTTAGGGAGATTGGTTAATTTAGCGCGCCCCCTATTGGCGCATGATGTTAACAGCTAAATTTACCATCCCTTTCTTTAAATAACCAGGTAATACACGTTATCTATCATACATACAGCATGGAGCAACGCGTGTCCACGAGAAACGCTTTATGAAATATAGTGTTAATTCTGACTTGCTTGCAGGTGTTCGAGGTGAGCGGTGACGAGAGCGGCGGGACGGCGGGCGGCGGTGGGGGCGGGGCGGCGCACGTGTTCGGGCGCGCTCGCTCGCTCGGCTGGGGCGGCGAGGTGGCACCGCCGCTCGAGAGGTTATGCGCCGCCTGCAAGCAGATAGACCGCTGGCTCGCCGCTGATCCGCGCAACGTCGCCGTACTACTCGCTTGGTCAGTACAGCTTTAGGACTAATCACGGTACTCGCCTACAGCCTGAAACAGACTACTCATCCCAGATATATTTTCACACGTCTAGCTATCATGTCACACTTTCGAGCACAGCAACATATACCTACCCACTCACATGGGCAGCAACACAAGTACAAATCACTAAGCTGGATCCAAATACGTCATGCTATTATTTGTAATGAAAGATTTAAGTCGATAGATAGCGCATAGTCTAACATGGCGCACTACAGACAATGTTACCAATTAAAGGGCCGCATGCGGCTACTTCGCATCAGACGCAGCGCCATGCGCGTGTCGAGAGGTCCTTCCACGGAACGGACGGAACTGAACGAGCCGATGCGCGAGTGCAGAGCGTTGGCGTTTTGTTAACATAAAGCAGCGTTTGATGCGATTCTTGATTACTGTATAGGTCGTTCGTTCTAACCTGAGGCGTACAAATATGTTCACGCATGACGGTGAGCATAAAATTCTGCGAGTGTAGTAGTGCTCAGGCCATGTTTATGTGCATGTCAAGCATTTGCTTAGAGAAATGCATTTGTGTGCGTACGTGTGTTCGCCTCAGGTTAGGCCGTCCATGCTATACATGAAGTCACACACACCGTTATGTCTAACCGGTGACGAACTCTTAAGCGCTTTGCCCTATCTATCGATTTAAATGTTTGTAAATGATGTTGTGTGTGTGCAGGGAGAACCGCGAGCGTCTCGGCGTGATCGTGGCGGCGTACATGCACTACTCGGCGATCTGCGGCGCCGCGGAGCACGCACTCGACCGGTACGCCATGCGCCGCTATCTCGACGACCGCGTGCCCGTCTTCCGATTGCCCTCCAATAAAAGGTTCGTTTAAAAATTTCTAGTGGAGCAGGCAGACTTGGATATGCAATTTTATCCAATCTTAATTGCACACAACGAGGCTTTCCATTTATTACTGTACTTACAGGTGTTCCCTTCTTCGGAATGCATTATGCGCAAAATTTTTATAAAATCCGTAAAACTCCGTAAAATAGGGGTTTCAAACCTTCTACCTATTGCATGGGAGACCAGCAGTGGCGTGGCGTTCATACAATCCGATTCCCGCCGGCTTCCCTTTTAATACTATGCACCCAGTCTGTGGCGGACGACGAGAGCTCCGCAGCCAGCGCGTCATTAGCTTAGGGAAATTAGTATAGGAAATAGAGTAGTAAGGCAGCGGCCGGCGTAGTTATAGAATAGGTTTCATAAGTTAGCATAGAATAGCATAGGCGCGGGCTAGGTATAAGTAAGATAGCATATAAGTTAGACATAAGTTAGTTATTAAGAAATATACACTTATACAAAATCGTAGAATAAGATAGTCCGTAAGACCGTAGCCCGTTAGATTTAATTAGCCTTTAGAATATTAACTAGGTTAGATATAAGTTATACTGAATAAATAAATATATCTGGTTGGCCTTTTACTGGAGTACACACGGACGAGACGAGTGAGGCAAGGTAGGGGGCGTTAGAGTCGCGTAACGGGACTCATAGCCGAGCCGGGCGCCTATTACCCCCGCCCGCGCATTATCGAGCGGCGTGAGCACGCTGGGCCGAGCGGGCGGGGAGTCATATAAATATAGGTGCCATTTCGACCGGCTCGGCAGACCGCAGCTAGCAACCGGAGAGAGAGGACCACTTGGAAGAGCAACAACAGGAAGACAGCAAGAGCCAGCAAGCCTACATTCCCGCCGAAGCGGTTGAATCGTCGTGCCTACGTTTCGTCGAGCTTGCCAGTGCTCTGTCGCCGTCCCTCTCTCTCCGCTGCGCGTCTCACGCTTGCGTCGCCCCGCACAACCGCAAGCCCGCCGTCTCATCCGTGGTTGCTCCGGTATTAGGCCGCCCTATACCGTACCGAGCACCGGAGTTTCATTTAGTTCGTTGTCTCCCGTACTGCGTGTCGTCGACCGAGTGGCCGGGCGTCTTGCCGATCCCAGTCAAGATATACAGTCCACCGCTTCCCGAGCGTCGATCCGGAACATTGGTTCATTCGGCGCCGGATTGAAGATGCCGATCACTCGGTCTACGAAGAACGCGAGGCTGCCGAGGACCGACCCGCAGCGCGACGAGCCGCCGCGTGTGCCGCCGACAGGAGGAGCATCTACGTCGGAGCACGTCACGCCGCCGTGTGACGTGCCGCGTGTGCCGCCGGTTGGAGGAGCACCCGCGCCGGGGCTCATCGTGTCGCCGCCTACGACCTCGGACAGCCACGGGAGAACGACGAGCTGTGAGACGGGGACGTCGTCCCCGACGGACACGAGTGCAACAGTGCAGTGTACCGCGACGCGCGCCGACGTCACTTACCGTAGTGACGTCAGAGCACCGGGCACCGAGCCCGCGGACGCTCCGCGCCGCGATGACGTCATCGCACCAAGCGCGGCGCCCGTACGCGCCCCGCGCAGCGATGACGTCGAAGTGCAATGTGACTCAGTGCAGTGTCCGGTGCCGCGCGTCGCCGCGTCGCGCGTCGCCCCGCCACGCTCGCAAGCGTCCGCCGGGCGCAGAACGCGATCTGCCCGGTCGACCGTGTCTTCGAGGCGGCTACGTGCGGAGCTCGCGCAACAAGAGGAGCTCGCACAGGTCGAGCTCGAGCAGGCAACTGCCCACGCCGAGCAGGCAACTGCGCGCGCCGAGCAGGCAACTGCGCGCGCCGAGCAGGCAACTGCGCGCGCCAAACAAGCAACCGCGCGCGCCAGTGTCATGAAGGCGCGGATCGCACGCTTGCAAGCCGACCAGCTCGACCAGGCCTCATCGAGCGACGACGAAGACAACGAGCTACAGCGCGGTCGGCTCGAAAACTGGGTGAGAGCGCACAGCGAACACCGGCGGGAGCAGGAGGCGCAGTATGACGCCGCCGCCGCGACCCCGGCCGAGCCGGCACCCGCCGTCGCGGAGCCGACTGCGCCGCCGCCGCCCGCCGCCCCCGCTGTGTGGCCAGATACACCGCTGTACGCTGCCGCTCTCCCGCCATACGCCGCCGCCGCAGCAGTCACCGCCCGTGACGCTTGGCCGAGTGCAACCGCCGTGCCGCACTCAACTGGGCACGCCGCCGCCGCAGCGTGGCCACCTGCACCTGGGCACACATCCAACGTGCCGCCGCCCGCTGCCGCCGCAGCGTGGCCGCACTCATCTGGGCACGCCGCCACCGCCGCCGCAGCGTGCCCGCACCAATCTGGGCACGCCGCCGCCGTGCCGCCGCCCGCTGCCGCCGCAGCGTGGCCACCTGCACCTGGGCACGCCTCCGACGTGCCGCCGCCCGCTGCCGCCGCAGCGTGGCCGCACTCATCTGGGCACGCCGCCACCGCCGCCGCAGCGTGCCCGCACCAATCTGGGCACGCCGCCGCCGTGCCGCCGCCCGCTGCCGCCGCAGCGTGGCCACCTGCACCTGGGCACGCCTCCGACGTGCCGCCGCCCGCTGCCGCCGCAGCGTGGCCGCACTCATCTGGGCACGCCGCCACCGCCGCCGCAGCGTGCCCGCACCAATCTGGGCACGCCGCCGCCGTGCCGCCGCCCGCTGCCGCCGCAGCGTGGCCACCTGCACCTGGGCACGCCTCCGACGTGCCGCCGCCCGCTGCCGCCGCAGCGTGGCCGCACTCATCTGGGCACGCCGCCACCGCCGCCGCAGCGTGCCCGCACCCATCTGGGCACGCCTCCGACGTGCCGCCGCCCGCTGCCGCCGCAGCGTGGCCGTCTGCATCTGGGCACGCCGCCGCCGCCGCCGCAGCGTGCCCGCACTCATCTGGGCACGCCGCCACCGCCGCCGCAGCGTGCCCGCATCCATCTGGGCACGCCGCCACCGCCGCCGCAGCGTGCCCGCACCCATCTGGGCACGCCTCCGCCGTGCCGCCGCCCGCTGCCGCCGCAGCGTGGCCGTCTGCATCTGGGCACGCCGCCTCCGCCGCCGCAGCGTGCCCGCACTCATCTGGGCACGCCGCCACCACCGCCGCAGCGTGCCCGCACCCATCTGGGCACGCCTCCGCCGTGCCGCCGCCCGCTGCCGCCGCAGCGTGGCCGTCTGCATCTGGGCACGCCGCCTCCGCCGCCGCAGCGTGCCCGCACTCATCTGGGCACGCCGCCACCGCCGCCGCAGCGTGCCCGCACCCATCTGGGCACGCCTCCGCCGTGCCGCCGCCCGCTGCCGCCGCAGCGTGGCTGCCCGCATGTGGGCACGCCTCCGCCGTGCCGCCGCCCGCTGCCGCCGCAGCGTGGCTGCCCGCATGTGGGCACGCCTCCGCCGTGCCGCCGCCCGCTGCCGCCGCAGCGTGGCCGCCCACATGTGGGCACGCCTCCGCCGTGCCGCCGCACGCCGCCGCCGCGGCGTGGCCGTCGGTCTCACCGCCCGCTGCTACCGTGCCGTCGCCCACCGACAGCGCAGCGCTGCCGTCCGCACTCCCGCACGCCGCCGCCGCCGCCGCCGCCGCCGCCGCCGCCGCCGCCGCCGCCGCCGCCGCCCCCGCTGCCGCGACGGGGCCGTACGCCGCCGCCGCCGCGCCGTATGAGAATGTGGCACGCACGAAGCTGCCAAAGTTTCTATACGACCTGCCGCTGTTCGACGGAGCCCCGGAGAAGTGGCTGCGATACCGCGCCGCCTACCGCAACACCGAGCGGTACTTCTCGAGCTTCGAGAACGCGGCGCGGATCGGACACAGTCTGCGAGGACAGGCGGAGGTGGCAGTGTCAAGCCGACTCGCCGCCGCCGCCGGGGCGGAGGAGCTCGTTACTGCGCTCGAGAGGAGGTTCGGCCAGCCAAACGCGCTCGTCAAGATGGAGCTGGGCAAGCTCCGAGCCCTGCCGAAGCTGCCGGACAACGCTCGCGAGATATGTACCTTCGCGAGCAGGGTGTCCAACATCGTGCAGGCGGTAGTGGGGCTCGGACATGAGCACCTGCTACACAGCGTGGAGTTGGTGCAGGCCGTGACAGACAAGTTCACGGCCATCATGAAGAACAACTGGCTCCGTCACCCTGAGCGTACTACCGACCCTCGCCCAGCCCTGGTGGTGCTGTCCGCCTTCCTGGAGGAGGAGGCCGATAGGTGGGCCGCAGACGTGACGCCCGAGCTCAGCGGCGAGCGAAAAGGCACGACCGAACAGCGCCGCGGCGAACAGAACAAGCGCGGCGCGGAAAGGTCGTACGTCGCCAGCAGCGAAGACGAGCTGGAAGCCACGGAGAAGATGTGCCCTGCGTGCTCGGCCAAGCACCACCTGCCCGACTGCCACCGGTTCAAGTCGGCCGACCTGGACGACCGGTGGAATCTCGTCAAGAAGGAGGGCGTGTGTTTTAAGTGCCTAAAAAGCCAGCACCGGTGCAGGAGCTGCAAGGCCAAGAAGTGCGGCATCGGAGGCTGCAGCAGGGCACACCACGCCCTTCTACACAACGCAGCACGCAGGGAGGAGACCGCCACCACAAGCACCGAGGTGGCAGCAGCAGCGACGCGAGCCGACCGGGTGCTTCTGAAGATCGTGCCGGTGGTGCTGTCTGGGCCCGCGACGACCATTGAAACGCACGCGCTCCTGGACGAGGGCTCCACGGTCACAATGCTTGACTCAACCGTGGCCGAGCTGCTGGGCGCCAAGGGCCGGCCAGACCCACTGCGAGTGATGGGAATCGGCGGAGCCCGCGTCGACGCCGCCGGGTCCAAATGCGTCACGCTCAGGATCCGTGGCAAGCACGCAGAAGAGGTGCACGAGCTCGTCGACGCGAGAACAGTGGACCGGCTGCGGTTCCCAGGGCAGTCTGTCACGCGCTCCCTGCTTGAAGGGTGCAGCCACCTCGCCGACCTTCAGCCAGTGCTGGCTTACCGGCACGCTTCGCCGACCCTGCTCATCGGTCAGGATAACTGGCCGCTCATCGTCTCGAGGGAGCTACGGAGCGGCCGCCGCGATGAGCCGGTTGCCTCCCGCACCCAGCTGGGCTGGGTTCTGCACGGCGGGAGGAGCTCGGCGACAACGCCGATGGAGGGCTGCGGACTCGCGTGGAGGGCTGACCCGGCAGTCAAGGAGCAACACCGGCGGGAGCCGCCGGCGCTGCGCGGCCGCACGCCGCCGCCGCTGCTGCGTCACCGCACGCCGCCGCCGCCCGCTGCCGCCGCAGCGTGTCCACCTGCGGCAGAGCACGCCGCCGCCGTGCCGCCACCCGCTGCCGCCGCAGCGTGGCCGCCCGCCGCCGACGCAGAGGAGGCTGCCGTCCCCGAGACCCGGCTGCGCGCCGCCGTCGCGGCACAGCCGGGTGCCTCTGCATGGCCACCCACCGCCGCGTGGCCACCTACATCGGCACCCGCTGCTACGCAGCAAGCCGCAACCGCCGCGGACACGAACGCCGCGCTGCCGCCCGCCGCTATCGCGGGGCCACACGCCGCACCACCGCAAGCCGCTGCGGACACGCGCGCTGCGCCGCCGCACGCCGCCGACATCGCTGTGTGGCAGCACGCCACCGCGGGCGCTGCGTGGCCGCACGCCCCCGCCGCCGCTGCGTCGCCGCACTCTGCCGCCGTCGCTGCGTGGAAGCACACCACCGCCGCCGGCGCCGCGTGGCCGCACGCCACCGCCTCCGCGCCGCACACGAGCATGGGCCGCGGCGAGAACGCCGCAGGCATCAACTGGCGCGTACGACGGAACGACGGCACAGTGTACCAGCGCAACTACAGCGCTGTGGCGGAGAGCGCACAGGCTGGCAGACCGTTCCGGGCACCGGCGGGAGCCGCGAAGGCGCGGCAGACTCCCCAAGGGACACGTGCTGACTGGCGACTGCGGGGCACCTCTTCCGAAGACCCGGCAAGAGGATCGTCGTCCTGCCTACCCAAGAGGATCGAGCCGAGCTGCGACGGCGGGAGAATGTGGCGGACGACGAGAGCTCCGCAGCCAGCGCGTCATTAGCTTAGGGAAATTAGTATAGGAAATAGAGTAGTAAGGCAGCGGCCGGCGTAGTTATAGAATAGGTTTCATAAGTTAGCATAGAATAGCATAGGCGCGGGCTAGGTATAAGTAAGATAGCATATAAGTTAGACATAAGTTAGTTATTAAGAAATATACACTTATACAAAATCGTAGAATAAGATAGTCCGTAAGACCTAGCCCGTTAGATTTAATTAGCCTTTAGAATATTAACTAGGTTAGATATAAGTTATACTGAATAAATAAATATATCTGGTTGGCCTTTTACTGGAGTACACACGGACGAGACGAGTGAGGCAAGGTAGGGGGCGTTAGAGTCGCGTAACGGGACTCATAGCCGAGCCGGGCGCCTATTACCCCCGCCCGCGCATTATCGAGCGGCGTGAGCACGCTGGGCCGAGCGGGCGGGGAGTCATATAAATATAGGTGCCATTTCGACCGGCTCGGCAGACCGCAGCTAGCAACCGGAGAGAGAGGACCACTTGGAAGAGCAACAACAGGAAGACAGCAAGAGCCAGCAAGCCTACATTCCCGCCGAAGCGGTTGAATCGTCGTGCCTACGTTTCGTCGAGCTTGCCAGTGCTCTGTCGCCGTCCCTCTCTCTCCGCTGCGCGTCTCACGCTTGCGTCGCCCCGCACAACCGCAAGCCCGCCGTCTCATCCGTGGTTGCTCCGGTATTAGGCCGCCCTATGCCGTACCGAGCACCGGAGTTTCATTTAGTTCGTTGTCTCCCGTACTGCGTGTCGTCGACCGAGTGGCCGGGCGTCTTGCCGATCCCAGTCAAGATATACAGTCCACCGCTTCCCGAGCGTCGATCCGGAACACAGTCACTACGCACACTATTATATCTAACCTACACGTCCGGCTTCCCTCAGTCAAATTTTCACGCCGAGACCAGTAGGGCTATTACGAGTTTCGCTACGCCGGCTACGCCGAGGTGTAGCGTGCGTAGATAGCGTAAGCGTCTGCGCGGAAACGAATGCGATAGATTTGCGAACTCGCTTCCGCGCAGCGGCTTACCTTCTCTACGCACGCTACACCTCGGCGTAGCCGGCGTAGCGAATCTCGTGACAGCCCTGCAGTATGCCTTAACGATTGTCCTGTCTGTTAGCAATACCTAACGAAAATTGAAATGATTGCAGGTACATCGACACGTTCGCCGGTCTGCTGGCGGGTCAGATCCGAGTGAACGCGGCGCCGCTGCAGTTGACCCACGTGAGCGTGGCCGGCGCGCCGCCCCAGCCCTCGCACGCCTTCCTCAAGATATACGAGAATCTCATCTGTGTCTACACTTCCGGTACGACTTCCGTACCGCATGTAGTGTTAAATATTGCCTTGATATTGTCTTAACTCTTCCTAAAAGGCTTTGGCACCACAAAAGGTTCAATATAACAAACAGTTACAAAAAAAAACGTTCGGAAAACTTACGGTTTAGGTAAGTTTGATAAAGAAGTAAAACAATCATCAGGTTTCTGAGAGATCCACCGTAGGTGAAGAGGCCCCGCAAGAGACAATAATAATAATTGCCACTCAAAATTATGAGCCACCGTTTGCTTGGAGTAACACCAGTTTCATACCAACATCTGCTATTTTCCACCACGGTCGTGAGCATTCGAACACGTGCGCCGCCCCTCCCCAATGTCTGTACAGTCTGTCACACACAACACAACAGACCAAGCTGACCAAGTCATGGGAATTCAACACATACTGTTAACATTTTGTCACATAACTCTATCAGATGATGATATGAAACTGGTGTTACTCCAACCAAGCTGAATGGCAACTAACTTTGACCCTGAATTTTGAGACTGAATTTTGATTGGTCTCTTGAAGGGCTTCACCTACCACTCGTTGGGTCTCTCAGAACCCTGAGGATCGTTTACTTCTTTATCAAGGTGGTTGCCAGGAGTGTGAAATTGCCTGTCATAGTAATAAGGCTAGGATATATTTGTATAAGTGTCAGGTATAGATGGTACCGATGGATGTAGATGACGCGTATTATTGCAGGAGTGTACGTGGTGGGAGGTGGCGGAGGCTGGACGGTGGGGGTGGGGCGGCTGGCGCTGCGCGGCGACGTCCTGGTGCGCGCGTACCGACGAGCCTCCCCGCACCCCGCCGCGCCGCCGGCGCGACACCTCGTCTTCGCCTGTCAGTTCCACACGTGCGCCGTCGCAGACCACACCCTCTCCTTCACCAAGCACCAGCTAGACTACGCAGCGCACGGTACATCCGCTCCCGAGCTTTGCACTCTCTCGAGGACGACCTTGAGTCCCCTTCCCTTCATTTCTCTTCGGCCGCCCGCATACCTGCAACTGAGATATCGGCCGGGCGATGGCGACTCTGCATGTTGCGTTTGCTTTCTGCAACAATACGCGTGTTGGCGTAAATGGAGAAGATGTGGACTATGTAATTATTCAATTGGCTATTTTGGTGAAACAGTCAGTTGAAGGAAATTTTAAGCCTAAAGTAGATCATGCAGGCTGTTCTGAAACGCACAGAGTCGGCCCACAGTTTCTTGCAAGAAAGAAAGAAAGAAAGAAAGAAATCGTTTATTGTATAAATAAAGAGTTTTCACATACAATGCATAGGATAGGATCAACTTAAACTAGAGTTAATTACTATTGCTTATAATTGTACGTAATTTCTAGTGGTGCCCTGTTTCCCATTTTAGGATTCCCTGTGCTATGGGAAACAGGGTCCATCGTTCGGTTAGAGAGAAGAAAGACAATATAGCGCATGATACTTAATAGGTACTATCGTATAATATAATAGCACGTACCTAACTGCACACTGGGCGAGGGAGAGGGCAGGCAGTGTGGACTGCGCTGTTCACTCCCCTCACCGGACATCACACCAGGCAAGCAGCAGGGCCGTAATTACTAATTATGCATAACTGAGCCAGATGATGGAGTGGTGTGTGTGCGAAAATAGGCTGTGTAGCGTCTGTCTGTGCGTGTGAGTGAGTGTGTATTTAGTTAGAAGACCATTGAATGATTTAGTTTAAGGCAGTACAGCTAATAGTCGGTGAGCTATTGTATCTCAGGTTATGTTACCTCTTGTAGGTACGCTTATTGGTAGAATGGAAAAATAGGAAAAGAGATGTTGAGTAATGAGTAATTAGTTGCCTGTGAGTAAAGTTGATTGTAGGTACGAGTAACCCAGCAGGGCAAGAAAGAAGTAGTACAGGGATGTAGGAGTAAGAGTCGAAAGTTAAGTGATTAAAGGATAATCTGTGTTTAGTGTACCTGGCTTGTAGGTTGCTTTACAATTCCAAAATTGTACTAACCACTTCAAACGAAACAAATTTCTTTTAATTATTTTGACAGAACTGGACACCTTTACGTTTGGGGGCCACCCCTAGATCTAGATCTCGATATATCTCACTCAATCCGCCATAAAGATATAGCCAACAAAATATAGAAGGGAAAATAGTCTAAACTGGGCCATTAAAACGGTTCTGTCAAGATATCTTTCAACTTTTGCTCCTGCCTTCCAACAACTTTAATGTCCTTTACCTACGCCCTCGATCTCGGGTCAAAACCTTTTGTTTCTGTCACAGTTACTACCAAATTGTAGTACAAAACCCAAACTGTCTATGCCATGTCTGTCTTGCCTCATACCCAAGCCCTATCGGCTCACTCTCTGCACCAGTGTTATTGTGCGCTCCGCTGCTGTAAATAAGCATCGCTCATGGATGTGCTGTACATATCATTATGCTTTCGTTAAAGAATGAGAAATTTGATTGAAGATCATGCTTTCGTCTATAGGATATGAAGAGATCAGCTATTTGCATCCAAACATAGTTTATCCAATGTGCAAGAATCATATGATATTTTTAACCGACTTCAAAAAAGGAGGAGGTTCTCAATCCGACTGTATTTTTTTTATGTTTGTTACCTCAGAACTTTCGACTGGGTGAACCGATTTTGATGATTCTTATTTTAGTTTTAGTTGAAAGCTGGTGCTTCTGCCAAGTGTGGTTTGAGAATATTGACTAGAATTAACCAGTCTATTCGGTCTAGTCGGATTAATAAAACTTGTGTTCAGTATTGAGATGACTATTGGCTACGGAACGCTCAGAAGTGTAGTAAAACACGAGGTGAAGTAGGATACGACGTGAGCGCTGCTACCCGCACGGGTGGCCCGCACGCCACATATAATGGTGTCCCTACTTCCTATTGGTCCAAGTCATAAAGTCACTTTTTTATCTGCAATTCTAGGCAGATGATGTGATGTTGATATATGAAAGCGTTGCTGTAATGCAAGGTTAGGATCGAACATGAACGAAGTGTTGCGCCAGTTGGCCTCGCACTAACTTCACACTGGTGACTGGTGAGTGACGGTAGGTGTTGCCCCCAGACCCTATGTTCCCGACCGACGGCGCCGTGGAGCTGGTGTTCGCGCGCGGGGCCGGCGCGGCGGCCGGCGCTCCGCCCGCGCCCACCCCCGCCGCCACGCTGCGCGCCGCACCCGACGCGCTCGCTCGCCACGACTCCCTGGAACATCTGCGCCCGCGACCGCTCTCCGACCTCACCGATGATGAACCGGGTAAGTACCTACCTCTGAAGCATACACTTCTTTGGGACCTAAGGGAAGCACTTACATGTCACCTAGTTCACCATGGTGTTATGGGCTGACATCATGGATGTAGTAGGTGATGTAGCCAACCGTGTCAGTATCCATAAAAAAACATTTGGATTATACATTAAGGGCCTATTTCACCACCTTCCGCTAAAATTTTACTGCCGGTTAACTCCTATCAGCTGTATAATCAATGTTATTTTATTTAACCAACAGATAAGGTTACCGAGACATAACCGAAGGTGCTGAAATAGACAGCCAGGCTCTAATTTCACCACTTTCAGCTGAAATTTATCTGCTCATACTTCTGTCAACTGTATGAGAAATTTCACTTTTACCGACAGTTCAATTTCAACCGAAACTTAACCGGAGATGATGAAATTCACGCTAAGAGTTATATTTTAGAACCGTGGACGGAAAGATTTAAGTTTAGAACGGGAACTATTCTTTATTCGCCCGCGGAAACGCTGAACTGAAACTGGGAGAAGATGATAAGATAATAATAGATAATAGTTATTTATTTCTTAAAATGTAAGTAGTTAGAAATATTAATAATAAGACAATGTACAAGCATCTTAAGAAAACAGTCTAGGCGCAGCGTCTGACAGCTAGCTTGCGCCAGTTGTCGCTGAATTTAAGCCTAGCCGGTTCACATAGTTGATTCATTAGTTCACAAATGGATAAAACTGACCATACAAAACCAACCATACAATGATACAACTAATACAAACTAAACTAGCACAATTTCAACTTCATTAAACCTAAACTTAACCTTAAGAACTACAGAGCTACTAATAAGGAACACTGGCTACTAATAAGGAATGATCAGCGATCGCTTTTCAGTGGTGTCCTGAGACTATAATTTGTAGTTAAAATTAATAGTCCTATGCAATCATCGTGCTCGTGACGAAAATGGCACTTCATGTTGTTCCAAGCTGTCAACTTGGTTCAGGATATCATACTAACTCGTAAACACGTGTCTGTAGCGTGCAAAATTCTAGTATTTCTGTTATGTGCGAACGGAGTATTGCGACGGAAGTAGGCTGTAAACAGCCTACGGCGAGAAGCAGCCGTGTGTTGCAAAATGCGTACTTCACAGGAGGCAAACTCTTTATAGCACGCCTGAAGTGTTTCCTGGGCACGCACCACTTCACTATTTATAAACCTAACAATCTTGAGTGCACACTCTTAGTTCTAGACTTAAATATGTGGACACGACTGATGAAACATTGATCCCCGAAATAATATTTTTGCTGAAGTTGAAACTACGAAAGAAAATACGAAAAAACGGGTTGTAAAATGATGAGAGTGCAACGATCCCACGTTTCAGTTCAACAGACGTTGGATTTAATTTGCTCCCTCGGTAGCTGGCTGTGGTGAAAATAGTTTGTATTTCCCGGCCAAGTAAGTGTAGCCGGCACGGTCAAAGAGATAGGATGTATGCGTAACTCCGTGCAATATGGATCTAAGTACATCAACAGAAATCTTTGCATACGATGTAGGGCACGTGCGTGGGCGACAAGCCCTCCTGTGTACGATATTAAATACGCAAAAATGCAAGCAATGCCCATTAGTAAGTTTGAAAACTAGTCGGGCATCGCTATTTATAAAGTTGTCGCAATTCCTTTCAAAGCTTCTTTTCGAAAAGATAATTTCAGCCAACTTTACATCGGCAATGTCGCTTGACGACAAGTGTACAAATAAATCTTGACACAAAGCAGAAAGCGGGCAGCAGCGGGGCGGAGCGGGGCACGGGCGGCGCGGGCGCAGGTGTATTTTTATATTCGACCCTAAATAACAAAGACTGGCGCGGAAACCGTAAACGAGGGGAAACGTCGA
Source organism: Nematopogon swammerdamellus (assembly GCA_946902875.1). Taxonomy (NCBI): domain Eukaryota; kingdom Metazoa; phylum Arthropoda; class Insecta; order Lepidoptera; family Adelidae; genus Nematopogon; species Nematopogon swammerdamellus. The sequence continues at coordinate 16,376,798 of OX336334.1, forward strand.
CGTCGAGACTCGCTTAATTGTCGCCCAGCGACACCGCGAGGTCATAACTCGTGCCTGCGCCCGCGCATCGCGCAGCGCAGTCCACCACCACAGAGACGGCTACGATCTAGCGCTCTTCATAACCTGAAGCAATTCCTAAATAAAATGTACAACAATAACAATATTAGACTTTATGTTAATGAGCATCAAGGGCGAATTTATTATCAGCAAATCCAGGTACTCCACTACTAGAGTGGAATGTGAAGACTAGTTTCGCAACACTAGCACACCGATGCCGATAAGTACCACATGCCTATGAATCCTATAATAACCAAACCTGAACATAAATACATAAATACCGACCATCCGGGTAAGCAGATTAACCGGTGTTGTGCTGCAAGAACTACAACAATACAACATTATATAATATGTGTGTAATAAATAATAATGTTTTTTTTATTACATAGATATGTATTTATTTCTCAATTTACATATTTGAAATACGTACAAACAATTTATATAATAAGTATATCTATTAGGTGAGCTGAGTAAGGGAGGTTGTAGGAAGCGAGCGCACGAGGGGCGAGAATGTGAGGGTGGAGGTGCGGCCGATCTGCCACGAACGTCATGGGATTCGGCAAATAATATTGTCGCCCTTTAGCACGGCATCTTATCTCTTAGTTGTTTACGAGATGCACGGAGAGAGATGCAGTGGACCTATTATTTAACGACCGATCCACACACGGCACCTGAAACAATAATATAAATACTTTCTTGAAATTAAAACTTTATTTTCTTTTTCTTTTGATTTATTTGTTATTTAAGAATTTTATGATTAGATTTGTACTTGTAGTATATTAATGTAAATTTTGATTGTAAATTGTTATTTTGACGATGGCCTATTTTTGCTTTTATCGAAATAAAATAAGAATAATTTTTGTACAGTACACAATAAATTTTGACTCGTCTGAGTGTATTGATGTACCAAATGGACCAATAAAATAATTTGATTGATTTTTCTGAATGATCGGCACTTCTTACACTACCGCCGCGGCCATAGAACAATCTATGAATATCCAGTTGTATGTACCGTGCTGTCGATAATTAATACTACGACGATATTAGTACGGAAGGTCGACAGTAATCCCACGCGCGCGCGAGCGTTCATAATACATCGCACACTACGGAGCTCCTCTACATTCATCTTATTTATCGACTCCTACTAGATTAGCGTGCAGACGTTAAATATACGTTATGTGAACTCTAATGTGTGTTAGCATCAAAAATACATCGCGACCAAATTATTGTACAAGCGAGCTCGTAAATTCACAAAGACTCCTCTTATTTTCGGTCGGTTATTGCTCCACTCTATGTCTGACCTGTATATAAAAAAAAAAAACATTTTCATTCATATAGTTTTCCTGTGGGTTTTGACAACGATCCAAAACGATGTAAGTAAGTCATTCAATCATTTCGTACATGCTTCGGCTAAAATGTTGTCTATAATAAAAATATTGTTACAATAAACTCAACTCGGGGGAATGACCTAGTGTGTGCGTAATGTCGAGCGAACCTTGAAAATTGATTTGTGAAAATTGATTTGAGTTAACATTCAAGTTGGCATTCGTAATGAGTGGGAAATGGCCCAAAACTATGTTATATATAATCGAAACGTGAGTAAATCCACGTTAAAAACCCATTTTTAAAAAGCGGTCATGTGCGAGTCGATCTCGCGTGGAGAGGGTTCCGTGCCATTCCGTTTTCCGCGAGAACTTTAACTCTGAGGTTTTCCGTTTAGGTTTTCCTGTAAACTATAAGAGAGTTATATTCCTTTTTTTCAAAATTTTAGACTCAGTACTTTCGGAGATTAGGAGGGGGGAATACTCGATTTTCGTATATTTTCTTTAATATTTTAAACTATACATTTTAAAATTATAAAAAAATATATTTGTATTTCTTATAACGAGTCCTTTCATTGGATATGTGACGTCATGCACTTAAACATTTTTTTTTAACTTTCTCATTTGTCCTCCAATATAAAAATTAGTTCCTTTATACGTCTGTGATTGGGTCATCAATCAAACTCTATATATTTACCAAATTACGTCCAGTAAATTCGGAGTAAATATGGTGTGAGAGACGGACAGACAGAAGTACACCTTCTTTACTATCATTATTGATTTACGTTTTGTTTATAGCCGTCCAGAGATACCAACCTTCCGGTTACAAAATCCAGACGTCTACTACCTGCACTCTTGCGAGTACAGTGATCATGTATGCCAGATCGAGGCCCCATAGCTGCTCTGTCGAACATCCGTTCTTCCGAAAAAATCCCATGGGAAACACAGGCTGTGACCTTTCCCCAGCCGATCCCAGCCACCACCCGTCCACCCGAAGGAACCCCCGACCGAAGTCGAGAGCCGGGGGTGAAGCCTTCACTGCCACTGGGGTCCGCACCCTGTCCAACCACAACCTGTGCCCAGGGCCTCAGCGTTTTGTACTAGGCTAACGGCTTTTGTTTTCACCAGCTATGTATATGCGTGGAAGTGCATATGACCACCACCTAATGTGTACCGGGGATCCACCGGTCTCGAATGACTGACTCACGCCAGCGTCGTCAGACAGAGGTACAGAGGACTTTTGAGGTACGGAACCCTAAAACATTTCCACTAAAACTCGTCTGCCGCCATCGCCGAGGCGCGGCGGTCACCACTAGCGGTTAAACAAAATAGGTTATGTCGGTGACAAGCGAGCTGGCGGCGCGAGGGCGGGCGGGGGCGGCTAGGGCGGGCGGAGGAGCCGGGAGCGTGGCGCGGGACGCTCGTCCGGTGCAGGTGTGCCGTTATTTCTGTCCGCGGCGCCGGCGTCGCGGCGCTCAGTCCGCGCCGCGACGCGTCCCGACGACGCCGCTTGCCCTGTCTCTGGATAGAGTCCGGGCAACGTGTTAACGTGTTAACACATTTGTGAAAACACAAGAATACTTGTGAAAATTATTTATTCGAGGGAACCTAGGCCAGTCAATCCGAATCTAAGGTCTCGTATATTATAGTACTATTTTGTTGAGACAACTTTTTAAACATATTCAATTTATCCTACTCGTGTTTAATTTAATCGAGCATTACAATACATACGTTCATTTTTCATCAACCGAAATTATAAATTGCCTTTTACTTTTTCATTCGGCAATTTAATCAGGCGTGAATCGAGAGACGAAACAACATGTTAGAGTGACGACTGACAACTCAAGAAGAAAATCGAAAGTGCAAAACGCGAGTAAGTTTTTTTTGCGACTTACTCGCCTACATTAATTTGTATAATGGTACGCTTCCGTCCGTTGTGTAAGAGTAATTGATTGTCATGTCATACGAGGTGGGTCCGTCTTCACGCTACGTTTGGCGGCGCAGAGAGATCGAAGATTGGGAGCCAGCGCCACGCATGTTTGCTTATCTCGAAATCTACTTACGATGTG